>JAQPPZ010016385.1:3750000-5000000 GCA_028583015.1 Wollemia nobilis | reverse complement strand
GGATGGCGTGGTACCTCGGACTGAGAGGCCTTGCGAAGGTCCCGCCTCTCGAGGGAGGTGTATTATGGTGATTTTTTGATGGATGGTGGGTTCACCAGGAAACATTTAATGGCAGTTTCCACGCCTAGGTTGGGAATGTGTTTGATGTGTTCAGTTTTAGCCTTAAGCATTCAAGTCCTAGGTTTGGCCAAAATGCATCTAAGCTATTCTATATGAAGATGCAGATTAAATGAATACAGAAAATAGAATTAGGACAGAAAACAGAGAAATTAAGCAATATTAAAAGGTCATACCTGATCCGGATGTCTGATGAAGATTCTGATTCTTGAAGCAGTCAGGATCGCCTCTGATTTGACAAGATCGTCTGCTATCAGACAAGATCATCTGAGATCTGACGAATTCGTCAGAGACCTACAAACAGAGAAATAGGTGCAAAACATAGAAAATGCAACTATTCTAACAGAGGGAAACAGTGTAAAATGATAGCAATAACATTAACATGATGATAATGAACAAAATACGAATGTACTACGATGATTTAATGACAATTGGTGACTTAATTATGCATTTAAAGCTACATGGGTGAACTCCAAAATGCAAGATAGCATAAAATAATAAATAAACTAGCTAATTGCAGAATAAAATAGCAAAAAAAGATGAAGAAATGCAAACTTTGGGCACTGATTGCCTCAATGTTGACTGCAGTCGAAATCATCTCGCATTGGTACGAAATCATCTCTGATTCGACAGGATCGCCTCCGATCTGAACAGGATCGTCTGCGACGATGTAAGCTTGCTCTAGCTAAAAAATACTAAGGTACCTACAACAAAATTTGGATAGAACTAATGCAAATAGCAATTTAGGATGTCTTAATGTGTGTGAAGTCAAGTTACAGGAATTATCAGCCAGGGGGGTGCTAAGGGGAGGGCTTAGGATTAAATAGGCTTAGGAGGGAGGTTAGGAGGTTGGAGATCATCCCTATTTGGGAGATCTCCAATGGGGGAGGGTCTCTAACGATGCAGACATGCTTTTGCCCGGATTAGAGATGTCGTTGGAACAGAAGCTAATTGTGAAAAATTAGTTTTGGGACAAGATCGTCTGGACGTCCTAGCCCAGACGAAATCGTCCGATCTGAGGCGATATCGTCTGATCGGCGACGATATCGTCAAACGGTCAAAACAAACTCTAAAAATGGCACGGGAAAGGAGGAAACGGATTAAGCGACGGTTAGGGAGTGGTTTGGGAGGTTAAAATTTGAATTTGAATTATTTACTAGAGTAATTGTAATTATTAAGGTTTTACTGCGCCAATTTTAGGGTGCTACACTTTTTGATCTACTCATGTTGTTTTAGGTCTTGATTAAGTGCCATCAACTAAATACCACAAGTCCCCTATAGTCAAGATGGCTTTCATCTTAGTTTTCCATGCTGAATAGTTAGGACCTGTTAGCAATTGTGTATCACTTAAGTATTTATTGATAATTGCCATTATGAAGGTCCTACAATTTGTACTAAGATTATATTTATTTTAGTATACCCTCAAAAGAGTATATGCCTTAACACCCTTAACTAGGGATGAAAAGTTTGAGGAAATTTAATCCAAACAAATAGAGCAAATTAAAGGGGTAGGTTTTTTAAAAATTTTGATTTTGCTCTCTAGGATATTTAATGGCACCTGCCTTAACACCCTTCAAGAAGGATGGAAATTTTGAGGAAATTAAGCCAAACAAAGAGAGTGAATCAAGGTGTTTGTATTTTGACCTTTTATGGGGAGTGAAAATTGACTTGTTTAACCTGTTCTAGGTGTAGCACGATTGTAGTGAAGTTTGGGTTTTTGAAAATGCTCTTCAATGTTCTTATGATTGTTTAATTGCACATAAAAAACATGATGGTTAGTGCAATAATAAAAAAGAGAGCAACCCAAATTGTTATCACTATAGGTTTCGGATGCAACCGAAATGCACCTAGTAGAGTCAAGTTTAAGAAAAGGTGTCAAGTATAATAGAGAATGCACCTTTCTTACTGTGAAATATCTCCCTTTTCTCTTTAAAATTTTGCAAAAAATAGAATCACAAAATATGACTTCTATCCCCCCTTAATTTTTATAAAATTGAAAAATTTGAGCACTCCTTTCAAGACAATTCGACACACGACCCATGTTTGAAAGGCTTCCAAACAATTCGACACACGACTTTGGTTTATGTCTTCAACACTCAAGCATGAGGATACAAAAAAATAGGTACAAAATATGTCTCAATTTTACAACAAAAAAATTGCAATTTTATGTCTTATATCTCCTTTGTGAAGGAGAAAACAAATGCAAATTTTAGATTTTGTTGCAAAGAAAAATGACCTATTTCCTTGCCCAATGTTTTAAATCTCTTTGTTTTGCAATGGAAGTTTGAGTTGCTATGTCTTTTTATCTCCAAAAAAGTGTGAAGAAAACTATAGAACTTTGAGAATTTTATTGCAAAATGTTGAAAAAATTCTTGTTTTAGAAATTTTTTGTTTTTCTTTATCTCTTTATCTCCCAATTTGGAAGAAAACTAAAGAAAGTTTCTATGGATTAATTTTGCAAAGGATTGGTTTTAAAGATAACAATTTGTAAGGTCTAACATTTAAAAAAAAAATTAATGATAAAAAATATATAACAAAGATTTTCGAGGAAACGAAATCTTATATTTACTTAAATCAATCAATTTCCTTCAAAAAATTCTAAGTTATATAATAAAATATCAAAAAAAATATTAATTAAAACCTTAGAACAAAAAATTGTACCTTTTTTTATTTTTGAAATCAAATGTTGCACGGTCGAAAAAATTTGAGTGCGAGGGCAGCCCCGGTGGGAGTCGAACTCTCGACCTCCTGTCGGGAGCATTATTGCTGGCTCCCCTTGCCGAACGAGCTAGCAAGCCCGATGGGAGTTGAGGGAGGCGACCTTTGTATTGAATGCAATTTCTACTTCTTCACAAAAATGTGAAAGCCTTAGAAAAGGCTTGGGACTAATTGTCCCACATTCGTCCTGTATATGGATGTTCACTTATTTATAAGGCTGAGATGCCTAGTAATTTCTTGATTGCCTATAGGCAGTCAAGTTTACCCTTGTTTTTCCAATGGAGGTAACCCATTCGAGCTCCACGTGGTGGAGTTCACCACTGCCATGTGTCCCAATCAAAGTTTTCCCAATCATCCCTCAATGCCCAGTTTGATCCAATCAGCTCATCCATCCCAGTCAGCTCATCCATCCAATGGTAGTACCACATGTCCACCAGTCGAATCTAGTCAGCTCATTAGTCTAGTGATAGTGCCACGTGTCACCATGCAGTAGGTCACCAGTTCTATGTCTAGTGGGTTCATCGATCTAGATCATCTTGCCTAGAAGGTTCTCCTACCCTCCAGGCTGAGCATGTAGGCCACAACCATGTGGGATCAGGAGGGCACTCCTACCCTCCTCATAATCCTACGGGCTGGTCTGTGGGGGCCTGATCACTTAGCTTGTGGATCATAACCACATGGGATCGAGAGGGCATGCCTGCCCTCTTGATGATCCCACTGGCTGGTCTACGGGGGCCTCGGTCCCATTTGGCTAGTGATGGCCATGGGATTGCAGGCCTAGAAGGCTTTGACCATGAAGGTTAAAAGCACTATGGGGGGTCAGTCAGCACTAATCGTCATGGTGATCGATCGCGGCCGATCGACCCCACGGTAGGCTAGGCCTTGGAAGGTCGATTTAACCTGGCTAGAAGTGGGCCTATGATAACTCCTGCCATATAGCTCACCTATCGAGGTGGGTTCAATGGCTACCAAATGGCACCAGCTCATCCTTCGAGTGGGCAAAAAAAATGGCTCTGATGCCAATGTAAACAAGAGGTCCAAAATAATTAAATAAAATATATTTGAACATTAGGTTGGAGCATAGGTTCCACTTAGCTTAAATAGGTTACAAAATAGGCTTTAGAATAAATGTAAAATAATATTCCCCTAAAAATTTCTATCAAACGCACTATGAGAAGATAGTTCTAAATCTAACCAACTAACCTAGGATATTTAAGTATTAACCTAGGTAACCATTAGATATTTGAACAATAAATATCTACATGGTAAATGGTAAAAAGTAATTGTAATAATCTAGCTAGTATAATGCAAAATACTACTATTTTACCTAGTGGAGTAAAAGGGTAAATATCCCAAAGAATGGAATATTACTCTAACAAAAACCCTAGTTGCGGGTGTCACCCATGACTAAGAATCCTAGCCATGGGTGACACCAATGACTAAGGCTAGATAGGCCAAAATGCCCAAATTGAGTGGTTAGAACCACTTGTTTTACCTTGGAGAGGTCCAAGATCATTCATATGGGTTGCAAGGGTGCCCATATGAGTAGTCACCTACACATGATGTGTTTTAGGTGTCTACAGATACCCCTTTTGAGATGCATTACGATATTGAACAACACTAAGCAAAAATAGATCTCCTAAAATGATGTCATGGGTTGGATTATGATCATTAGTATGATCAACATTATATGCCCAAGTCCTACAAAAGGGTATGCATCTTTGACTCATTTCCTTTGATGAGTTGAAGAACTTGATTCTCACAAGCTTAATTCAAAATCCTAGCCTTGGCGATGATTAGGAGATAATATTAAGTCAAATCCTAGCCTTGAAGACAATTAGGAGACAATATTAAGTCAAATCCTAGCCTTTATGGCAATTATAAGATAAGCTTAAGTCAAATCCTAGCCTTTATGGTGATTAGAAGACAAGCTACCCAGTTTGCTTGAATTTGTTTTTGATCTTTTACTTATTTGCCTCAAGCAAGGAGGGTGCATGATTGTCTTTGGCAATGATTCTTGAATGAATGCATGTTTGACAAGATCTAGGGATATAATATTAATGGATCTTATATTGAATTTGATTATGACAATTGATATAATGACTACCCCCTCAAGAAATGAGTCAATGAGAGTAGGATAATTAAATGAAGCGACAAGTCGCTTGACCACTATGAGTGACTTGAACAATTGAAGACTTTAGCACTTTGATACTACTTGGCAAGGCCTAACTCAACCATGATTTCAACTATGAATAATAATTGTACACCTCTATCCCATGGAGCAGTATGATCGCTATGGCCTTCTTAGGGAATCAAGATGATAGCAATTCCAATTATGCTTGTGTTGAATCACTATGTTTGATGATCTGCTAAATCATTGTGAATTTTGATTTATTTAATTTTTTTGTTAATTTTTAATTTTTTGAAATTTTGGACCTATAGATATGCTTTAATGTCCAATCTGAAACTCCTTATGGTGAGCAAATATGTGTATTTATGACTTGAATGAAAATACCAAATATTTAGACTTTGGATATTTTGGGGATCAATACTAATAATGCCCCAGCTGATGCTTGCAAATGTTTTTGTTTTGATCTTATGTTATGGATGTAATGATGAATGTAATGCCTACATAATGATGTGATTATGCTATATGTATGTAATGTACAGATGACATGCACTAGCTAGATGATAAATGTATGTGATCTATATGAGTAGATGCACTATTATGTATGCATATGGATGAAATGCTTATTTTTAAATGCATGTTTAATTTTGATTCATTTTTATGCATCTAATTTATGATGTTATGAATACAATATATGTAACGCATAATTTTCATGATGTATATTTACTGTAAATGGACATGTATGCTTTAATCACTTAAAACATAATGTATGAATGCAATATGAGTTTCATAATCTAATGGATGCCACCACATAATGTATAACAATCATGAACTATAATTGATATATATTATTATAAAAATTAATCAATTGGACACCCATATGTATTATGAAATGATGTATTGTTTCTATTCATGAGTTTTTTACATTAAAATAATATGCACAACATAGTCAGTGGTCATTTAAATATCATTGTTGACATCCATTCGGTATCTAACCTATATTATGAATATTTATAATAAACAAATTCTCATAAAATAAGTTGATATTTGAGGATTGCAATTTGATTGGTTGTTGCTTTTTGGGAATTTTTGAGGTTTTCCATGAAACTCAAACACCCTAGTTGACTTATCAAAAGCTGTATACTGATTATACTAGACTTTTGAAAAATAAGGTTTTCACTCTGAAAGACCAAGTTATTCATTACCCCTGTGCGTGTAAATTAATATATTAGATAAGGTATAAGCATACCCCAATTCCAAGTGGGATTCATTCAGCCCATTATTGTATTGGGGATCCTCAAATGTCTATCCAATCCTAGGTTTATATTTAGTTATACTAGACCACTAGGCAATCCAGGCCACCTAAAGCTAGCTCACTTGTGACTTGCTAGACCTACCCCAATGTCAGGCAAGATTCATTCAGTCCATTATTGTATTGGAGATCACCCTATGATTTTTGAGCATTGATCATTCCAGGGATTCAAGTTCACCCCCTTTTTTTCTTCAATTTATTGGGATACTTGATCATATACAATGACAAAAATTACTGTTTATTTTGTATATACTATTTTTCTTTATTTTTATTTTATACTTCTTTTATATTTTTTCTTGAGCAAGGGATTTGATACTGATTTGATTTTATTTTGAAGTTGATATTGATTTGAATTGATTTTGGGATTTCATTCTGGGATTTTGCTCCGTCATTTGTAAGCAAGGGATTTATTCGGATAAGGGGTAAACTTGTCCTTTTGCCAATGACCTCTACTCTAGAACACTGCTCATCACAAAATAAACAAGTAACAAAACCTTTCACTTAAGGTGACCCAAACCACTTTGTAGTGTTCATATTTCCTTGTCCTAATTAGGATTATTAATGTGTTTGATTAGTGATAGGATTATGATATGCTAAGTGCTATCACAACTAGACATCATCTACAAAAGCAAAGCAATATTTCTATCAAAATCTTGAGAAGACCACTAGGTATGGTTGAATGACTAAAAAACCTTAGTTTATTCTTCATAGCGATAGGAGGGGTTGTGTTTAGGAACACAATTACTCATAAAGAGTGATGGATGATGATTATAATGCATATATGTATGATTGAAATACAAATGTGGTGGCGTTCATAAGATTACAAACACAACCTATCCTAATGCAAGTGTGATGGATGGAAATGCCTAATGCAATGCAATTAAATGAAATGCATGTGCAAAATAAAAATGCATGATGCAAATGTAATTGAAATTTTGAAAATTTTGCAATGTTTTTAGAATTTTATTGCTTTTTTATTTTTATGGATTTTAATTTTGACCAAGGGACTTTAAATACCTTTGGAGCCTTTTGTGAATTGACCAAAGAGCTTATGATGCCTTTGGAGCATTTTGTGAGTTGATCAACGAGCTTATGATGCCTTTGGAGCTTTTTGTGCATGTGTATGGATTTTGATATTTTCCATATTTTTGATGTTTTGATATTTAAATTTATAATTTTTCAATTGTTTTTTAAATTTAAATGTTTTGAATGTTTTTGTATTTTGATATTTTATGATTTATTTGAATGTTTTTGTATTTTGATATTTTACGATTTATTTGAATGTTTTTGAATTTTTGAATTATTTTTGAAATTTTGATATTTTTCAATTATTTTTGAAATTTTGAAATTTTATGATTTTTATTTATTTTTACATTTTTAAAGGGGAAGGTATGCTACCTTAGGTACCTCCCAGTGTGTGTGCCACTCAATGAAAGTGAGGAAGGTGTGATACCTTTGGAAGTCTCACTTTGATTCATTGATCATGATGTGGATGATAGGGAAGTTGTGACACCTTGAAGACAACCAATGTGCATTGTGTTTGATGTGCTATGATTGGTTTGGATAGGATACGTAGTAGAAACTGAACCCCCCTACTGTGATGTGCAATTTTTTGCAGTGCTAATATCCAATTGAGATGAAACAAGCAAAGGTGAAATATTGGATGATGCCATAGGTTGCATAGATTGATTTTGATATTCCTGTTTCTCTGTTACAATACTGATCATTCCCACAAAATCTTGGTGAGGTTGATTGATATGCACCTGGTTAGGTTTCTCAACTTGATTGGTAGGCATTATGTTTGCTTCATGTGCAGGCAAGGACTCATGTAAGACTCCTATCAAAATTTCTTGCCTCTTGATCATATCTTACACTAAATATATAAAGGGATAACATGTCTGGATGTCATGACCCCTTTGTTTAGGTAAACATAATATAGATTTTACCTGTGCACCTTTGATCTACGACGTATCTCTGCAAGATTTATTTTTCTTGCTTCATATAATCGATCAAAAAGAGATGCTAATGTCTCTGGAAAATTAGTATATTGTCATTGTGGCCAAAATTTTTGGCCTTGTATCTAATTCTATTGTGTATGATTTTGGGCCAAAGGAGGCTAAGCTTGGTAATTATGCTACACTGGTAGAGGCGGTGTGACCTGGTTTGAGGATTCGAGGATACTCAAAACAACTTGATTGACTGGGGTTGCCTTTTGTTGCATGTTGCCACCTATAATATTCTTGTTTTGCCACTCCCTTTTGTGGAGTTGAATATCACCCTCCTGTATCTTGATGTCTTCAATGACCTTGGCCTATGCTATGGTCTCCTTGAATGTTTGATATTGTTGTAGTTGCAAGAGAAGGGAGATTTGTTTTGAACATCTTCTCGTAAACATTCAAATAATCTCTATTGTGGGTAAAGTGAAAGGTAATTTTGACATCACCTTCCTCCATTTATTACCAACTCAATGACTGGCTCATCGTCTAGTTGATGAAGGCTAACCAAGTTAGTCAATTTTATCATTTCCTTAGCACTAGAGGAAAAATATTGTAGGAATGCATCAGCTAATTGCTCAAAGGTGTATATGGTATGATGTGGTAAATGATTATACCACTCTAAAGCATCCCCAACTAATGTTGTTACAAAGGTTCTTAACATCAAGGGGTCATTGTCTTGAATGCTAAATCACATATGGATGAAGCTTGTCATGTGCTCTCGTGCATCTTTATCATATTTGAACTTTTCAAGTTGAGGCATCTTGTAATTTGATGGGTATGTCGGTGATGACATCGAGGTATGCAAAGGTTGATTTCTAAGCTGCTTTAGTGTGGGTTTTTGATAAACTAAACTTTAATTTTGTTTTTTGACCGATCAACTAGCACTTTGTATGGCCTTAATGAAATGATATGATCTTCATCTCTTCACACTTGATTAGGTAGAGGAGGTCACTTTTGATGTTGAGGTGGATGATAAGTATAATCATTAGGTACCTCATCATAAATGGATTCAGGGTATGCATCTACTTATTCCTGATGTTCCCATTGGTACTCTGCATATGATTTCTCATCGTATTAATATTGGTACTATTGAGGAGTATGAGGTTCATGATGATAACCAGATAACAACCTATGATGTTGAACTTAATTTTTGCGTGGCCGCGGTGAAATATTTTGAGATTGCACTAGGCATATTACATGTTGGTGCATCCTCTGGGTGCTAGGCGTAAGAACCACTTTACACAATGCATTTTGCACTTTTTCTTTTTGTATCTTTTGTTGTTATTATATCTTTCATTGATACAAACTTTGTAGGTGTGCTCATGGCGAGTCCACCCATTGTTGATTTAATTATTATTTATCCAACTGGAGTTGATCTGTATGTTGTTGGTTAAGTCATGGCCTTAGTGTCGGATGTGTATGATCCTATTGTTCAGTTGTATGGGGGCTATGTACCCTCGTATTGGAAATACGAATGGGTTTGTCATGTATTGATGAGTGTCATTAATCTCATCATTTAATCTCAATGATTTATCAATCCGGGGTGGTGTCCAAGGCTATCTACGATAGAAGGTTAGGGCAGAGTACAATTCAAGCATTCATATTTCAAGCAATTATTGGGTGAAACAGATTTGGTTTAGCCTTTTGGTGTCACACTAAACCTAATCTACAAAATAAAACTTGCAAGAAATAAAAACTAATTCTAAGTTCAAAAAATTAAAGTTAACTACAATTGCATGAATTGAAATTGCTGAATTGAAATCTAATCTACTTTTACAGAATTGAAATAACATAATTGAAATTGCTAAATTGAAATGTTGCTAAAATGAAATCCTAAATTACACTTGCAAAATTGAAACCTAGTTTACTCTTGCAGAATGGAAGTGATGCTTGGAAATGAAACACTCGTCAATGCCCTACCACAAAAGGTCGTCAAGCTTCTGCTATAGGAATTGACAACAAAATGAAATCTACTGGAAATTGAAAGCTATTGAAACATAAAAATAACAGAACATGGAAAGCAAAGGAAACAAGAAATAAATGTTTAATCTAATTTGTCAGCTGACACACACATAAATGTTGTACACAAACATAATAGAAAACATCAATCACATAATACAAAATAAAAACAAGAAAATGAAATCTGGCAAGCAATCTATTAATTCTGCTGCAGCAAAATTACAGATTAAAACCTACCATAAAATCCCTCCTTCTAGATCTAAAAGTGGGCCCATACTTCCTGATCTAGAAGGAGGTGAAAAACACTCCTTAACTAATTTAAAATCAGAACAAAATATGACAAAAGAACTGCAATTTATTACTCTAAAAATGGCATTACAGTTTTGTTGCTACAGATTGTTACAAAGCTGAAAACTATCTATTTTTCTATTACTTATTCTCCTTAAGCTCAACCGACATGGGAGCTATCCTTTTATAGATGCATAAGATTTATTTACAAATAGAAAATATACTATTTCTATCCTGCAGATCAATTCCTATTATGTTGCAACATTTCTTGGTTTTATCCTAGAAGAGGATCAATTGATCTTTTCCCATGAATGGTGGCTTTTGGATGGCAAGGATGACAAAGACAGCTGGGGGATATTTTCCCTTAACCTTCTCAACCTTCTTTCCTTTTTTCCACTGTCAAAAAATAGTCAAAAAGTACTTTTTGTTGTCAATCCGAAGATAACTGGCTCAATCCGAAGAAACTGCATTCTATCAATCCGAAGATGTCTACTCAATCCGAAGCTCTTCGGATTGACTAACTATGTGGTCTTCAGGTGATCTCAGCTACTTTTCTCAGGTGGGTTATCTCTCAGGAACTGATTGCAATAGCTTTTATCCTTCTTTATGTGTGAATTCCATGCCTTGCTATTCATTGGTAGCTGGCTAAAATTTATATGGTAAACTGCTGCATTTTCCAGATTTGCTACACAATTATAAAATGTTGGCATTTCTTGCAAGTTCAAAAAATTAGAACATGGAAAAATAATTCAAATATCAACATGAATAAGTACATCAAGTTGCTACCAAATTTATACACTTTATTCACCAAGTAACCATGCTGAAAGTGCACAATTATCCCTGCTCTATTATACCCTATTGTTGCCTATTTAGACCATGTGGGAATGCTTCTAAATAGATCATATGTCTTCTGTAGTCCTTCTAAACTTATTCCATCCATTTCCTAATGCTTTGCTTGACAAATTCAAGGTGCTCCTATAAAGTGACAGCTTGTTGATTTTTATATGGTTGTTTTCTATAGATTTCTAGATTTAGAATAGTCCTAATAATTTGGCTTCAATGTGGACTTCAAACAAGTTGAAGGGCAGGAAAACATTCATAAACCATTGTGAAGTTAATGGATATCAGCATACCACATTTGGCTATTTGAAATGCATATTTTTATTTGCTACTTAATCAAGCAAAAGCAGTCACAAAATGCTGAAAATAGTCAAAAACAGAGATATAATGCTCCTAACATAAAATCATGCAAACACTTAACAAATATATATTCTAATCAACTATTTGGCATTTAACTTAATAATATGACAGTTTTTATATGTCAAACATAGTGTAAAAATGAGGCATTTTCAGGCCTCATCATCCCCCCAACTTGAACTGATGCATGCCCTCATGCATCCTAGTAGGCCATAGTAATATGTTGGTTTTATCCTTGTGAAAAACATCCTTTGCCACCTACTACCTGAGAAATTTCTCCTTGCTGCACTACACCAAGCATTTTTCAATTTAAGCACAGGTATTTCACTTTTCTACAACCTTGCAAAAAAAATTTCAATCAATTTTTTTCAATTTTTTTTTATTCTTTTTTTTTCTTTTCTTGCATATCTTTTTTTTTCATTTGCAACTTGCAACTTTTTGACTTCTGCACTTTCATCCTTCAATATTGCAATTTCTGCAACTACTGCAATTTTAACTCTTTTTCTGCCCTTCTACAAGTTTTAGTGCTGCAAGGTACCTCTTAAAGGCTTGGTATCATGTGATTCATCTTGCAATAGCCTTATTGTGGAACCATATTTGGTAGATGCACTACTACTGGTGAAATTTTTTGTTCTTAACAACATTTCAGCCTGAATGCCTATTTCTATTGTTTGCACCTTTTGAACAAAATTGATAAAATTTTGATTTTGAAATGCTTGAGGGATGTACTTACATGTGGTAGAGCCTTAGGAACCTCAATATTTGATGTACCCTACTCTTTTTACTATTCTGCAACATTTTCAGCAATTCTGGTACAGTTTTTGCTTATTTCGAAGATATCTTGTTCATTTCGAAGATAACCTATTTTATTCTGAAGATTCATCCAAAAATGCAAAAACGACCTTCTATGCAAAAGTTAGCTACAAATTCTATTTTGGATCCATCTCTAGGGTATGTAAGCCTTCCATAACATCAAAAATCTCATCTCTATCCTTTTTTTTAGATGTTATTCATTACTATTTTATTGCAGTAGTAGTAAAATAGAATCTTCAGATGCTCCCATGCAACTAAGGGCAGAAGGGGGTGTTTCTTGACATCTTAAACATGTTCCATTTTCAACTTGTCAATATTGTATGAATAGTTTTATGCCAAATACCGATTATCATACATTAAATGCTAAATGCTTACTATGACTTAAATGCAAGAAACACATACCTTACTATCCTGAAAATTGATCATGCACCTTACAAGCTGCTTCTGATGATTGTTAGCAAGCTATTTGAAAACATAAATATACACATGTGTAGTGTGAGATTTGTACAATGGTGAAACAAGGATGGGTGGATCAACACGGCAATGCACATCGAAAAACCGGTTTTCATGCAAGCCAACTCAGCAGCGCCTCAAGGAGGTTTTCACTACTGAATTATTCATTTTTTTTCTCTTTTTTTTTCATTTTTTTCTTCTCTTTTTTTCATCTCTTTTTTTCATCAAAAGAGGCTGCCATTTCTGGTTTTCAACCAAGTTCTATCATTTTTTTTTCAAGTGCCTCAATAAAAGAGTGTCTCTCATGAGGCTACAATGAGAGAGAATGTCTCTCAATCTTATTTGGATGAGAACAATTCTTATTCTGCAAAAACATGTCAATATTTGTATGAAAACACCATCTTTTTCTGTTGAAATCTGTAACAATGATGCAACCTTCCTTTCTAGATGAGTAGTAAGAATCTTCTTATGTCATCATTTAACTCCTTATTGCTGGAAATGAAGTGTTGACTTCATTGTTCCTCCTCCATGCTGAAATTGATGCTTGTCCTCATGTATCTCCATTTTGTGGGACATGTTTTTTTTTCGATTTTTTCTCTCTTTATTTTCTTTTCTTTTTTTCTCTTTTTCATACTTTTCTCTTGTCTTGCTTGTGCCCATGAAGGAAGTTCACAAGCAAGATTATTCTTTTTTTTTGTCAAACTTTTATCATCACTCTGAATCTGACATGGAAGAGAAATTCTCCTCCATTCTGTGTACATCCAATTGTTCACCTCAAGAACTCCTCCTTAGTTAATGGTGCATGGTATACCCGAAGGCAATATCCATTCACCACTAACTTCCTCTATGAATCACCAATGGGAGAAAGAAACACTACTTCATATCTAAAAATTTCTTCAATCAAGTGTTTGTCCATGCCTCCTAATCTACAAAATCTTGTCAATCTGTACTTGAAACAATTCAATACCAATTCTCAAATATGTTAAGTGCATACATCAAGATGAAATCTTGACATACCCTTGTAATTCTATGCAAAGAGATTGAAATATTATTTCAAAACAACAAACAATTTTATTTTTTGTTCATAAGTCAACCGATCAATAATGTTCAAGAATTTCCTTGGTTGTACTTCAATTTATTTCATTCTTAGGAGGACAAAATTTATCCTTAATGGAAGTAAATTTTCTATGTGCAGCTTTTCCAATTTTTCTCCTTTATCCAAAGTTGATTTTTGTGTCTGGACTAAAGGGTTTTTGTGTATCTCCATTGACTTTTATCTCTTCAAGCTCAGGTAAGTTCTTGTTTGAGCACAATTGGATGTTGTTGCAGTCAATAACATTTCCTACAATTTTTTTTACTAGATTCAGCTACATAAACAGGGGCTGCCTATCCTGTATTATTCAAACTGATCACAGGTTGGGCTAAAAAAGACAATTTAACTAAACATATTTTTGGTTTGCACAATAAGACAAGAAGTGTACAACTTAGCAGATCAACTACTTGTCAGGTAGGATCACCTCTAATGAGATCAACTATTGTCTTTGTAGGCTAAGAATTGATAGGTTGCGGTTTAGCACGATAAAACCCTAACAATATTTAAGCAATAATGGCAAAACTCTAGGATCACCGTTGAGCTCCAAACTTCTATTTTGATTGTGCAAAAGTTTTGTGATGATTTTTTTTTTAACAGACTCAACTTACATAGACAGGGGTTGCCTGTCCTGTATTATTCATATTGGCCACAGGTTGGGCTGAAGGTGGTGGTTGATTTACTTACCCTGTTTGTTGTTGTTGGGATCTCTCTTTGAGAAGAATTCAGATTAGGCAACAAATTTTGCATCTCTAAGTTGTGGAAGTAAATGGCATTCATCAATGATATGTCCCTGTGAACAAATGCTACAGGTAGTTGATATGGCTATTTTGTTCAAGGGATAGTCTTGTATATCTACCATGATATCTTTCCAACACCTAGTACAAATTTGTTTATACTACCCTGATGATATGGATATAAAAAGGGCAGTACTAGCAGATGGCTCTTCTAAATATTTTAAGAGATCTTATGTTTCTTGATAATGAGGATGATGAATTCTTTCAATTTTTATCAAGAATTTCAAACATAGGCAATTTAACCCCCAAGTGTGAAGATCACCTCCCTATGGTTGCTTGTTTTCTAAATGGACTGAAATGCAACTATCAATAATTATTATTTATACCAGCTATTACATTCAGATTTTACTCTGAACTTCATAACTTAGCACAATAATAATTATTTGACTGCTTTTACCCTCTAACAACACCATGATCCCCGAAAATGGTGCCAAAATGATGAGTGTCATTAATCTCATCATTTAATCTCAATGATTTATCAATCCGGGGTGGTGTCCAAGGCTATCTACGATAGAAGGTTAGGGCAGAGTACAATTCAAGCATTCAGATTTCAAGCAATTATTGGGTGAAACAGATTTGGTTTAGCCTTTTGGTGTCACACTAAACCTAATCTATAGAATAAAAACTTGCAAGAAATAAAAACTAATTCTAAGTTCAGAAAATTAAAGTTAACTACAATTGCATGAATTGAAATTGCTGAATTGAAATCTAATCTACTTTTGCAGAATTGAAATAATATAATTGAAATTGCTAAATTGAAATGTTGCTGAAATGAAATCCTAAATTACACTTGCAAAATTGAAACCTAGTTTACTCTTGTAGAATGGAAGTGATGCTTGGAAATGAAACACCTGTCAATGCCCTACCACAAAAGGTCGTCAAGCTTCTGCTATAGGAATTGACAACAAAATGAAATCTACTAGAAATTGAAAGCTGCTGAAACATAAAAATAATAGAACATGGAAAGCAAAGGAAACAAGAAATAAATGTTTAATCTAATTTTTCAGCTGACACACACATAAATGTTGTACACAAACATAATAGAAAACATCAATCACATAATACAAAATAAAAACAAGAAAATGAAATCTGGCAAGCAATCTATTAATTCTATTGCAACAAAATTATAGATTAAAACCTGCCATAAAATCCCTCCTTCTAGATCTGAAAGTGGGCCCATACTTCCTGATCTAGAAGGAGGTGAAAAACACTCCTTAACTAATTTAAAATCAGAACAAAATCTGACAAAAGAACTACAATTTATTACTCTAAAAATGGCATTACAGTTCTGCTGCTACAGACTGTTACAAAGCTAAAAATTATCTATTTTTCTATTACTTATTCTCCTTAAGCTCAACCGACATGGGAGCTATCCTTTTATAGATGCATAAGATTTATTTACAAATAGAAAATATACTATTTCTATCCTGCAGATCAATTCCTATTATGCTGCAACATTTCTTGGTTTTATCCTAGAAGAGGATCAATTGATCTTTTCCCATGAATGGTGGCTTTTGGATGGCAAGGACGACAAAGACAGTTGGGGGATATTTTCCCTTAACCTTCTCAACCTTCTTTCCTTTTTTCCACCATCAAAAAATAGTCAAAAATTCAAAAAGTACTTTTTGTTGTCAATCCGAAGATAACTGGCTCAATCCAAAGAAACTGCATTCTGTCAATCCGAATATGTCTACTCAATCCGAAGCTCTTCGGATTGACTAACTATGTGGTCTTCAAGTGATCTCAACTACTTTTCTCAGGTGGGTTATCTCTCAGGAACTGATTGCAATAGCTTTTATCCTTCTTTATGTGTGAATTCCATGCCTTGCTATTCATTGGTAGTTAGCTGAAATTTATATGGTAAACTACTGCATTTTCCATATTTGCTACACAATTATAAAATGTTGGCATTTATTGCAAGTTCAAAAAATTAGAACATGGAAAAATAATTCAAATATCAACATGAATAAGTACATCAAGTTGCTACCAAATTTATACACTTTATTCACCAAGTAACCATGCTGAAATAGTGCAACAATGCTGCACAATTATCCCTGCTCTGTTATACCCTATTGCTGCCTATTTAGACCATGTGAGAATGCTTCTAAATAGATCATATGTCTTCTGTAGTCCTTCTAAACTTATTCCATCCATTTCCTAATGCTTTTCTTGACAAATTCAAGGTGCTCCTATAAAGTGACAGCTTGCTGATTTTTATATGGTTGTTTTCTGCAGATTTCCAGATTTAGAACAGTCCTAATAATTTGGCTTCAATGTGGACTTCAAACAAGTTGAAGGGCAGGAAAACATTCATAAACCATTGTGAAGTTAATGGATATCATCATACCACATTTGGCTGTTTGAAATGCATATTTTTATTTGCTACTTAATCAAGCAAAAGCAGTCACAAAATGCTGAAAATAGTCAAAAACAGAGATATAATGCTCCTAACATAAAATCATGCAAACACTTAACAAATATATATTCTAATCAACTATTTGGCATTTAACTTAATAATATGACAGTTTTTATATGTCAAACATAGTGTAAAAATGAGGCATTTTCAGGCCTCATCATGTCTTTTCCCCTAGTAGGATCTATTACTTGTTTTCCCCACTCCTTAAATGTTGCATTGACCTGATATTTTGAGTTATAAGTGGGCTCTATATAGTTTGACAATGTAGACCCACAACATAGTTGCCCCATGTACTCTTCATGAGGAGTAGGAGGATGACTTGGGTCCTCTTACTCATCTATGAGATATGATGCATATCCAGGCTCTGATGCAAGCTCTGTATATTCATACTGCATAGAATGATCCCTATGAGGAGTAAGGAGGTGGCTTTCTCGACTAGATGGGGTGGTTTGCTCACCCAAGCTAGGCCATGGTGTATGTTCATGATAACTTTTTTATTGATATATAGAGCAAGCTGGGATGTGAACCTATGAGATTGACCTACTAGGCCCCTTAGTGGGTGGATTTTTCCTTATATAGAATTCTATCAAGGTGTTCCGGTTAGGAAGATTTCCTAGAGGACCTATGGGTGCTTCCTTAATAGAGATATCTCAAAGGTTTACCCCCTATGGATGGTATTAATGCTATGATAATACCTGGGATGCCATTTAGGGATGGTCATGTCCTCTAGACTAATTTGAATAAGTTCAGTGGTTATGAAACCTGATTCCCTCTCTAGATTGGAGGTCGTACTCACCATGGGAGGTCTCCCGGCCATTTAGAATTTTTTCTAGCTTTCAAAAAAAAATTGAAAGTGTTATATATCAAAATTATCAGTGTGACGAGTTGATCACAATGAGCTATAACTCAAAAATATGATTTTCGGGTCAAAATTTTGTATTTTTGAAATAACTGACCAACCGGGGCTCATGGGGAAATGCCCACTTTTAGGAATATTTTGGGAAATTTTTAAGCATGAATAGTTAGGACTCAAAAATTTTGTGAGAGGTGCACAATGGATAAACTAAGACAAAAAAATAAATTTGGCAATTTTTGGAGTTGTCTAGACCATTTTATGACTATTTTAGTGTAGTTTTTCCTTATTTTAGGCTTCAAAAATAGAGTAATCATAAACCAAAATAACTTTTTTGTTATAGATCCGATTTACATAATTCTCAATTTTTTGGATGCATAATCAAAAAGTATATTTGGACCCTAAATCAAGGATCTTATGTTGATTGCCCCACAGTAGAAATATGATTATCTCTTTTAAGGATTAGATGTGTGTCCTAAAACTGGTTTAGTGTGTTTTTGATTTGTTGTATCAAAAAGTAACTCTCATCATGTTTTGAATAAGTTGATGATATACTCAAATTTTTAATGGTTTTCACCTGTATGCTCGCATATCGACAACCTGGCTATGAAATCTAGGCCACGTAATCCCACCTATAATATGTGGTAATGAAGTCCACACATGGTCAGGGAGCACAAGTACTCCCAATCCTCACCCTGTTCACTCACAGTCAGCTATATACCTCTCCTAAGAGAGATACATGTAAATTTTCCATGGGCTATGATGACATCTTGGATCCGGTATTGGTCTAGTAACAAAAGGATCAAGGGAGTTGGGCCAATGGATGGAAATCACTACCACCGTCATTGAACCCTACTAGTGGTTGGATGTGATTTCCAAATCACTAGCATTTACAATGTGTCATGGTGTGTGTGGTTATTTTTACTTTACATGAAAATAAAATGCATAAAAAAACATTCAAATGATTTTCCTACATGCTTTTCAAAAGAACATTTGATTTTAAGAAAATGCACGACTATGCTAAATGATTTTTCAGAGAATGCAACTATCTATGAATAAATTGGCCACTGATTGGGCCTCATACATGTAAACTCTAAACAAGCAATGTCCTAGACTGCTAGAGACTAGGACAGATTGCAATCAGAGATCCACTATTCCTAGCAATGAATAGTAGAAAACTAAAAAAGCATCTAGGATTTACCCATTTTAATTTTTGCTATGTTTTTTAATTAACATCCATCTATTGCATTATACTTATGTAAAAACATAGAAATAACAATAAAAAGAGGAAAAAATGATCCTACATTAGATCCAAGTCTGATGATGGTGTCTGATGTCTACTTTTTATATTCTCTGCTGACCGTGTTTGTTAGGCACGACTGCAACTGTTGCCCACAACTCTGTGGTGTGATGACAATTTTTAACCATGGCTATTAACCATAGTTAGCACCTATAAGAAAAATACAGATAAAATACATTAGTGATCATGAAATTTTTAGGGTTTCCATCGTGATCACCTTTTGTATGATCCTAAAAATCATACACCTAATCTAGTAACAATTGAAAATCACATAAAGCACATACATAAATTGACAAAATTGAAATAACCAAAATAAGGGTGTCTTTTATTAAATTTCCAATGAAACTCGATTACAAATCCATCCCTCTTAGGGATACCCAATGTGATACAATGCTACAATCATAATAAATCCCTCGCAAGGGTAGGTGTAATCCATAGACTTTTTAGAATGACATGAACTACTCCAGGTCAAGTATGACCTTCTTCTCTCCTGTGAAGTGACATTTGTTGCCTTGAATGCTTTGACAATGGAGTCCTGAAAACCCTATGATCAAGAAACAACAAGAAATATTAATAGCAAAGGATACCTCTCTTGATGAGGTTTTTAAAGGAATCTTGCACAAAACATATCATGAAATCAATAAAGCTAGTGAATCTATCAATCTATGCAATAAATGGTGAAATTTTCATAAAGCATGTAAAGAAAGAATGAAATATAGCAATTAGGAATCCTAATTAACCATTAAAATATGATAAGCATAAAACTAGTCTAGATTGATAAATGTAAAGAAAATGGAAGTGAATCTATCGTTAAATCCTAGAAATAACTGGTCAAATGTCTGCTACAATGTTAATATATGTTAGATTAAGCTATTTGCATAACTAAAAATGGAAATCTACTACTAAAATGGAGGAAAGAGAGCATCAAACCCTAGTTGTGGGTGCTTAAAGTAGCTAGCACTATTAGCCATGGCTGAAAACTGTGGTTATGGGAAAAATTCCCTTTCTCTTGAAACCAAGGCCAGAAACTCTCAAATCCTCCAAGGAATTGATGATCAAGGCTTGCCTTGGTGTTCTAGAATAGATTGGCAATTGAATTCACTAGAATTGGCAATGGAAGTGTATCAATTTTCAAGCTTGCTCCTCAAGCTCTTGAGATATCCATTATTGCAAATTTGATGATCAAATTGAATTTTAGTAGCATCTTGTTACTCTTCACAAGGTGCAATTGGTTCTCCAATTCGACAAGGCTTTGCTATAATGCAATTGAACAAATATTCGATGTTTGCTCTTTGAAATTGGGCTCTTAAATAAACTCTCAAAATCCTTTCTCTAGGTTCATGGAGAAGCCAAGAACAAGAATTGGTAGTTGGGAGGAATCTTATGGATGCTTCCAAGCCTAAACCATTTCAAAACCATTGCAATTTGATTATTGCAACTAATTTTACTCGGCTTTGGTCACTCGATTTTTTTATAGGGCTAGCCATGACTCTTAAAAGTGGCTAAAAACCCTAGTTGTGGGTGTCACCCATGGCTAATAATCCTAGTTGTAGGTGACACCAGCGACTAAGGCTAGATAGGCCAAAATGCCCAAATTGAGTGGTTAGAACCATTGCTTTTGCCTTGGAGAGGTCCAAGATCATTCATATGGTCTACAAGGGTGCCCATATGAGTAGTCCCCTATACATGACATGTTTTAGGTTTCTACACATTCTTATGCTCCAAAAAGCATAATTGTTCCCATCGAACAATGGTGCCTTATTTTCTAAAGATCCACTTTGAGATGTCATCTGTGTTCCTGTAAAATTTTCCTTCAAGCTGTTAAACTCTTTCGAAGGAATCCATTCTGATACCAATTGAAGAACACAAGCTTATACTAAGAGGGGAGGTGAAGAGTATAAGACCAACTTTTATTTTTCTTTCCCAAATAATATTATCCAATATTATCAATGGCAATATCAATAGTAGTAATCAAAGCAATGCACAAATAATCACACACAATAGAGATACCAATTTAACATGGTTCACCCAATGTGGGCTACTCCACGAGAGAATATTTCTACTAAAATTTTCTCAACAAATATCTTGGGAATCAATTCCCTATTACAATTTTTATGGACATTTTTCCAAAGGAGACTCCAATCCCCTATGTCTTGATTTGAGGATATCTCTCCATAGGATAACTCTTTCCCATTTTCTCTTGTTCATGGAACTTGACCCAAGAGACCTTTATCTCCTCAACTGGTTTGTGGATCTCTCTCCATAGAAGAACTCTATCTTCCTAATTGGTTTGCAAATCACACTCCATAGGAGAACTCTTTCCCCTTGCTCTGGTTTATGGATATCTATCCACAGGAGAAATCTTTTTCCTCTACTCTGGTTCATGGATCTTCTAGAAGACTTATACCCCCACTATTATGGCTAATGGATCTCTATCCACTGAAGACCTCTATCCTCACTACCCTGGCTAATGGATCTCTATCCATTGGAGACTACTATCCTCTACTCTATCACCTCCAAATCTTACTCTCAAATATATCTCAGATATGCACCAAACTCTATTCCAAGTGTAGCACAAATTAGATCTAACTCTGCTCATAAATCTACTCACAGATCTGCTCCTAAATCTCTATCTTAAATTTGTACCCAAGCCTTAACACAAAGTTCGATTAACTCTACTTAGATCTGCCCCAAGACTTAACACAAAGCTTGAAAAAATAAAACTTGCTCTTAATGTTGTCTCAAATATTCACAAGACTTGATCAAATATATCTTCAAGTATTCACCAAGACTTGATCAAATCTACCTTCAAGTCTCTCAAGAACTTGCTCAATTTTGATCTCAATTCTTCTTTAAGGCTTGCTCAAATATGCCTTCAAGTCTTCTCTAATACTTGCTCAATTCTGCTCTCTATCTCTACTCAAATCTACCTTCAAGTCTTCTCTAAGACTTTCTCAATTATGTCTTCAATTCTTCACCAAGAATTGCTCAAATATGCCCTAACACATGCTCAAAACAACTCACAAGATATGATCAATAAATATCAAATATTGCACATAATGCTATCAAGTGCTTCATTTAATTTTCAAAGTAATTCCTTTAACTTGAAGCAGTTTAGACATATTATATTCAAAATTCGTTTAACCTTTGGAACATATAGAGAATGATGTACTCTATCAAAACTCAATATGTTCTACTCAATCATTAAGTTTATCGCTTTCACAAATCTGATTTCTAATGTTTGCACATTCACTTTCAATATCACTCAAAACCAATGCTCAAGAAGTTTCACTCAATCATTCAATCAATGAAACACAACTTTCTCATAAACCCTAAACAAGTGTTTATATACTTATTCAAAAAAAAAGCACAATGTGGGTCTCAAAACCTAACTCAAATAATCTTCAATCTCTATCTCAAATGTTCTCTAAACATTCACCAATGAAGCATATAAAAATTCACTCAAATATTTGCAACAATTCTCATAAAACAATCCTTTTCACTCCACATTATGTTTCACAACATTCATTTTAACATTTCAAACAAAGGATGATGTCCCCATACCTCTTTTATTTGATGGAGATATGTCTTCAAAATCTGTTTTACTTACAACCAAATCCTTTTGCTAATTCTAGGTTAGATAGTAATAGTCTATCTCAAAATCTCCACAAGAATATTCACCTCAAAAAATATTTCACCATACAAGAAATATAATAAAATGTCGAGTCACAAATACACCTTATCACTCCTTATTTGAAAGCATAAAATCAAATTATACCCTTTTTTAATTAATGCACATATAAAAATAAAATTTTCACTTTGTACACCTTATTATTCCTTTAATTTCAAAATAATATTCAACATGCATCAAAAATAAAGTTTATTTTTTACACCTTATAATATCCAATAATTGATTTATTTCCTAAGCACCCAAAATAGAATATTTAATTAACACACCTTATGGCTCCTTAAAAAATTTCACACTTGGCCCTTTCAATATAACGTAGCCTCAAAACAATTTTGTTTTCAAAAACCTTTGGTAGATTTAACTCAAAAATTGTATACCTTAATAATTGACCCACATCATAAAATATTTGCATGAACATCAACAATCACCACAAAAATTGAAACCATGACCTTAGTCACCACAAAACCCTAGCCAAAACTAGGCTACCACCCGCGTTATGCGCTCACACAAGAATCAAAGTGCACTCTCTTCCATACAATGTCTGCTTCTCACAAAGTTCACCGAAAATGAAAATCTCTTTCCTCCTTCACAAAAACAAACTACATGGGATTCAAAACCTAGAACAACCTCCATGAATGTCTTAGCCAAGTATCAACTGCCATCTACACTAGCCATCCTTGATGAATCCAAGTCTTTCATTGTTTCCTTTTACACTGCAACATCTACCTCAAAATTAGCGTAGACCTTTGTCTTCTTCTCCCTTTCAAAATTTAATCGAGTGCATGCGAAGGAGATTTAATTCATGAGATGAGATAACTTTACCAATGCAAAACCTTTGAATATTTATATGTGCTTCGAGTTACATTGTGAGATCGACTCATTTAAAATCCAACTTTGACTTTTGATTTATATTATATTTTAATTATAATAATTTAAATTCAATGAATTTAAATATTATAATTTAAATATCAAAATTATTTTTGGGCCTTTTCTTAAGGCTAGCCTTTTCCACCATTTAATGAATGTTTTAACCTTTGTCCCATATATTATAATGCAAATCATTATAATATTATTTATTTTAAACTTGCTTTCTTTTCCTTTTGAAAGACCATGTTGGCTGGATATTATAATATTAAAATATTATAATATTAGTCTTTTTCACTTGCTCTCTTTTTGCAGATAGTATTCAAACTTGGCCTTCATTTTTTTCTTTGCCATACTTTCATAGCCCATGCCATTTTGACACCAATGACAACCTAATATGCTCAAATTTCCAATACCTGCTAGATAGTGTAGCTCTTTATCAATATTCTCTTCTACGTGCAAAGAAAAATTATTTTCCTTTTCAATCAAAGCCTCAATCATCAGTTCATTAATACCTCCAAATTGGGTTTTTGGAACAAACTCTTCCCCTCCAATAATGCCATCCCCATAAAGGGTAGTAAGAACCTCAAAGCTATTTGAAGAAATACCCTTATTTTTAACCAATTTCTTTCTTCCCCAAATCTTCTCCTTTCTTAGTTTCCTTGTTCCTCCAAACCCTCCAAACCCTCAAAGGCTATCCAATTCTATTATTTACAACTTTCTCCTTAGGATTTTTTGAGCATGTTTTCTAAATATACCCTATCCTTTTGTAAAGGTTACACAGGGGCATGGGAGTTTCATACTAAAATCTCTTGTTTCTATTTCCTATAATCTAAAAATAGCCTAATAGATTTAGGTAGTGGTTTAACCAGATCTACTTGTACACAAAAATGGGTTGCTATCATTCTGGTCTGGGATTTAGTAGCTAAATCAAAAGCAATTATTTTTCCAATCACTTTAGCTATCCTAAGAATAATATTGTCATCCCAAAATTCCATTGGAAGCCTTGATAGACTCACCTATAAGGACACTAATTAAAGAGTGGTTGTGGCTAGAGTAAAGCCTTGACTCCATTTTTGTAAAAATAACCCTCCTACCAAAAATCCATAGGTTCCTCAATAAAACATTTGTCATATCCTTTGAATTTGCAAATTTAAACAAGAAAAAATTATAATGCAAAACCACCATTGTTTCATGTCCTAGAAGTTTCCATTTAAATTAAACCCACTTTCTTATTGTATCTAAATATGGTATATTACCCCAAAATTTCTTGACTAGAGAATTTTTTCCTTTATGAGTCACTTTGTCAAAAAAAAAAATTGGGACCTTAAGAGTAAAACCCTTTTCATCTTGATCTGGAGATAAAATAAATCCCTCTTCTTGTAATTTTTGACCTCTCTTCAGAACTTACACTCAAGAAACATTGGCCTTTGATATTTCTACTACTGTCGAATTTAGATCTACTACCCATGGATCTAAAGTTTTAGAATCTCTCCTATCTACATACTTAGGGGATTTTGTCATAAAATAATCCTTGCCTATCACCTTTCTTGTTTGTCTTGTTCCTACTCCTCTTGTATTTCCTTTCTCTTGACATTCTTTAGATTTGATGATTTTCTAGAAATAATATTTGATGCACTCATGGTACGGTTTTGAAGCATTGATACACTCTAGATGAACCTGATACTCCTTCTCTATCACTCGTACTCTACCATAAAGTGATTGAATCTACTTAAAATGTTATATTAGTAAAATAATATTTTTTAAATTTACACTAGAAGATCTAATTAGTGAAATAGTTATAACCTATAAATATCATTTTTAAATACATGTTTAGGGTGTCCACATTAAAGAATAGTATTTTTTGTTTGAAAAATAAATGTGGTGGTATGGTGATGTCATGCAGGGGTGTTTGGCTAGAAGCTAGTTTGGTCAAACTCCATGTTCCAACTAAACCTAGTTTGGTCAAAACTTTTATGGCTGAACAAAATGTTTGATAGAACTCCTTGAATTTACCATCCATGCATCCATTTTCCAATCCATTTATAACTACCTCATGCCCTTGTACTTCCACATACCTCACTTCAACATCATTGATCAAATTACATTGGTCTCCTTATCCAAAGTAAATTTAGGTGTACATTTTGACTATGGAAGAAAGTTGAGAAGATCACGTAAAATTAGTTGAAAAAGAGATCCTTTGAAAGAAGAAAAATATATTAAAATAAAACAAAATATATAAGACTTATGAGAGCTTAAGAAAGAGGTATACATATCAAAGGGGATTATAGATCACAAGGTGGACTAAGGGATGAAATGCAACCTCATGTTTCTATTCATTTTGAACATAAGCTAGCAGTAGTACAACCAAAACCAAATCTAGAACTGAATTTGGAACCATCAAATGCTTAACATGAATAAATTATCACAAAAGTTATAAAATTTCTACCAAATATGCATCTATTACATCTTGATCAAATTAAAATCTAAGGGATATGGTGGTAATGAAAATTATAAAAATAACAATAAATTAACTTTGTGAATAGATAGGAAAGGTATTCTTCAAACCAAAGTCTATTGTTGAACAATCTCAAATGTTGTCCAAACTATTTAGCTAACCAAAATTAAGTGAGGCCCTATATTTATTGGGTGTTGAAATAAAATAAAGATAAAAATTATATCAAGAGAGCTTAAAAAAATGGTGTTTGATTCCTTCTATTATTGGAAAAAAGACTTATAATAAAGACCATAGTATTGTTGGAGGTATTACATTATTTGGTCATGTAAATAGTTTAGGGAGTGTTTAATATGTGTGAGTATGTGTCATGTAGTTAAGTGTGTGAGGTGTCTTGTTAGTAAGTGTGAGTTGTGTGAGTGATGTGTCAAGTTTAGAAGTAGTGAGTTATGAGCAATCATGAGAGGCTTTACCTTTAGGTAATATGTGCTATCTATTCTCCCATGAGTTTGAGGAGAGCGAAGGTCAATATTTATGCATATGAAGAGTCTCATGCAAATATCTATTGAGGAAAAAACTCTATATTATATATCAAAGTAGCGTTGCATTTATGCATTGCTATAGAAGATGTGTTTTCAATAAAATATTTAAATGTGTATTGCAAATTATTTGAGTGAATAATGCTCATTGAATCCTTTGATATTATTGAGATATTATTTTATCCTAGTTATTAATAATTCTGTGAGAATAGTGATTATTAGCTAACAATGATATCATATCCATATTTGTCATAATTATAGGGTAGAGAGAAAATTTATCTCATCCCAAGCAGAAGGTTTTCCACAAAGAAATATTTGGAAGAGATAACATTGAGAAAACCTTGTTGGAAAAATCCTCCTTGACTATTCTAAGAGAGATCCAAGTCAAATTTTGAAGAGATATTCTACAAGAATTCTAAAGAAGAGGAAGAGAAAAAAATAAGATAGAAGAAAAATAAAGAAGAAGAGAAGAATTGTCAGGTATGATAAATTTAATTATTTGAAGAAAGTAAATTTTATTGGGGAGGATAAATTATTATTTGGAGGAACTAATATTATTTTTGGGATATATAAGAAGAATTTTGGAGGAAAAAAATTGTGGGAGGTATTAGAGAATTAAATCAAATATATCGTCTAGAGAGAGAATAATTATTTGAAAGAAAAAATGAAAGAAGAAATTGTTAAAATAGAAAGAGAAGAAATTGATATATTAGATTTAAGAAGAATAAATATTTTGGAGGAAGAAAAATATGGGAATTATAAGAATATGAAATTAATATATTTAAAGGAGAATATTGAATTAAACTAAAGGAGAAAAAAATTGTTTGGAAGAATAAATTGATTTAAAATAGTTATTAAAAGGAGATATAAGAAGAATAAAAATTAATTAATTGAGACAAAACTGAAGAAAAGATTGAATGAAAAATTGAAATTAAAAATTTGAAGAAATAATAATAAATATTTATTATTGCAATTGAAATAAAAATATAAGAAAAATATTTTATACGAGTAGTTATTACTAGAGAAAACTGTAGCCTGATTTTATTGATAGTTATCATAGGAACCTCTTGGAAGGAAGAATACTTAGTATAAGTCATAACAAATAGTAGAACCGTGAAGCATGTAAGGCAAAATGTGAATAGAAAATTAGAGATATCATCAAGAAAAACTCAAATAAGTAGGTGGAATAACATTTTCAGTCTGAAGAATTAAAATACTTGAGCATTGGGCACTAAAAATGATAATATTATCAAGGCAATGGTTCACAACATTTAAATTTGGAAGATTATTTTACAAGTGTAAAAGTGTAGTTTTGTAGGTTTATAACATAATGAAAATATTTTTAATGCACAAAAAATATAAATTATAATAAATGTAGAGGGGGAAAATAACTTGTGCATATGATTCTCGATAGATCCGCTAGGAGTCAAGGTAACCATGAGGCTATTGTGGTTCTCTACACTTAGGGTTGGGGATTAAAGGGTTCACTAGAAATAGTTTTAGAACTTGCCCCAAGTCCATTATGGAAGGTTGGATGTGTTTATTTAGAAAGCACCTAAGTTTGGTCTTCACTAAGATCTAAGCTAGAAAGAATTAAGACCAACAATGTAGGGCAAACAACAATGCAAGAAAACAATGAGCTATTCCTAGAATTATTCTTTATTTAAATGAATATTAAAACTAATTTGCAAGAAAGTAAATCTTTTATTTTCAAGAAAGAGTCCAAGAGAATGCACAAACAGAGCTAGCCTAGATGCAAACTATATGCTTTTCTTCTTTTGATGCCTAGATCTAAAACCAAAATGTAATCTTCTAATATATCAAATTTGTGTTATTTATTTCAACTACAAAAAGTAAAATGATCATGGACACTCAGAAAATAACCTAAAATATCTAACAAAGCACTTACTTGACCTTATGGTTGATCCTAGCTAAATTCATGCCCTATAATCTTGACTACTTTTTGGTCAAAACCTTGAAAAACTTGATCAATTTTTGGGGGCCTGCTTAGGCCGCTATGTGACCAAGATTGGAGGCACAATAATCAAGCCAAATTGGTCCTCTTAGCTAACCATTCATAAATGAAAATTATTATTGACCTTTGGGAACAAGAAAAAAAAATATAATCGTTTAAAATAGTGAAAATAAAGTGCAAATAAAATGGGTGTAATGGAAAACAAGTATGAAAATAATATTCTAGGGTTTTGGGAGCAACATTTTTCCCCAGACTACTATGAATAAATTGGCACCTTGTAATTAGAGGTCATGAATTTGGAAACAAAGGAGAATATGGTGAAACCAATGGATTTTCTAAATTTGCACCCCATAAGGGTGGGGCATGAATTCACACAATAGTTGTTAAGATCTAATTTAAGAATGTAAAATTCAATTCAACACTATGAATTAATGATCTAAGAGCTAAAAAATCAACATAGAAAATTGGATAAGCCTATAGAGGGAGTAAGAGTAGAGGTATCCACCAAAGTGGAAAATATTTCCACCTTAAAAGATAAATGATATGCTTAATCTAAAAGCTTCTCCACTTGCTTATCCCAACAACAAATCATAGAAAACATACCCTATGGAAAGCACTAGAGAATTCTAAAAGCATCAAATCTTGAGAGAATTTTTATGATGATCCCAAATACTTGCCAGGAGAAAAAGGGAATCCAATCCTTCTATTTAGAGGAGTTTTGGAGGGGTTTAGGTGGAAAAATAAAAAATAACCTTTTCTAGGAGCCAAATTCCATAGAGGTCAACCCAAAACATGGGTTTATCAAGAGAAAATTTTAAAATTTGCCAAATTCATGGTCCATCTTGGAAAACTATGAATTTGAAAAGGCCAAGAGAAAAAGCAAGGTAAAAGGGGAAAAAGAGGTCCAAACTTACACTTAGCAATTTTGAGGGGTTTCCTAGGGATCTAAGGGAAAAATGACTCATTTTGATGGGTCAATTTTCCATGTCTACAATAAAAAATAAAAGTGCTATATTACATCGATTTGGAATGGCAGTTATGATCCTTGATGCTTTAATGAGGTGCAAATGGATTAACAAAAAATATATGTCTAAGGATTTAAATCTATATTCAAAAAAATTGTGATGAAAATATTAAAAAATGGAAGGAAATGATGACATGTCTAAGTATAAAGTATTCTACAATAGGAGTCTAGAGCAATTGCTATTGGATGTTCAAATAACAATATAAAGTCTTCTCAAGGATCGAGAATGAATCTTATCGATGAAAAACATAGTAAGACATATTTATTTTATAGTGATGCTACAAAGGCAATGCTTTTGCAAATATTTAACATTTACCAATCCAACAAATTGGAGTCATCATTAAATGGATTAGAAAATTTATATCTTGAAATTGGCCATTCATCTAACAAATCAATTGAGAATGGAAGTGGAAACTCCCAAAGTCAAAAATCAACCATAAATTTGATAGATATGTAGGCAACATGAGTATTTCCATATATTTGTGCATCATGAAAAATTTCTAATGTTCACGTGTCTCTAACATTAGTAGAGATGGATTGCTTATCTGGATTGCCAAAAATAATTTCATTGTCAAGATTACATGATATGTAGTCATTTTATAATTTAGCAATATCCATTGTGCCATGTACAAGAATAGGTATTCTCATATCTCATCTTGTGTTACCTAAATTGCAAAGCCTATTAATTGTTAATTATAATGGCATCCTTCCTAATGAAGAATATATACTTCCTTAGATAGATGAAAAAAATGTTAATTCTAAACCAATGGATATAATGTTTCCTTAGAGGGTAATGTAGATATCAAATTGGATACAGATTCTATTTTATAGGGAATCAATGATGTATTTTTGGAGAAATTCTTGATATAAATACCAGATTTAGTGGATACAAAATATGTTGAGTACGAGATTCAAGATAATCTTAAGAAATCTCAAGAAGAAAAATCATCATATCAAGAAAGAGGCTTATAGGATAAGGAACGTTATAAAAGAGGGATGCATATTTTAGTAAGGACATGTAGATGGAGGGAATATCTCAGAGAGTAGTTTCTAGAATAATAATAAACAACAAAAATGATATTTGTAATACAACATGTTTTTTTAATTGGATTTTAAATTTCTCTTGAGAAACAAGAAATTAGATATGGCTGCAAGCAAAGTTCTCTACCTAAAAATGTAATACAAAGGATGTTGGATGTGTTACATTATTTGGTTATGTAAATAGTTTAGGTAGTGTTTAATATTTAAGTATTTAGTATGTATGAGTATGTTTCATATAGTTAAGTGTGTGAGGTATCTTGTAAGAAAGTGTGAGTTGTGTGAGTGGTGTGTTAAGTTTAGAAGGAGGGAGTTATAAGCAATGCAGAGATTTTGTATTTATGTAATATGTGAGATTTATTACATAAAGAGTAAATATGAGGAGTTGGTTCTTCCATGATTTTTATGAGAGAAAATTTTGAGATTAATGCATATGAAGAGTCTCATGTATTGAATACAAAGCTCTGTATTATGCATCGAAGTAGCATTGCATTTATGCATTACTATAGTAGATGTATTTTCAATATAATATCTTAGTGTGTTTATTGTAAATTATTTGAGTGATTTATGTTCTTTGAATCTTTGATATTATTAATATATTATTTTATCTTATTTATTAATACTTCTATGATAATAGTGATGACTTGCTAACAAGCATAGTTAAGAGAGCATTTCTAACAAGTTTTGTTAATAAAGTTGTGGGAAAAAGAGAAAAGTTTTCAAAATTGCTCAAGTAGTTGGTGCTTCAAGTAAAACCATTTAAAGGTATTCTAATAAGAGGAATAATATAGACAAGGATATTTAATCTAATTGGTAATTAATTTGTAGGGCTCCTTGAAGTGATTGCATAGATCAAGATATCCAGAGCACCATCGCCACATTTGAGTTGAGAGGAGTGAGAAGTACATAAAATAAATTCCTAGTTGTAACTCAAGTAAATCTATTTATAATTTTTGTAAAATTCATATATCAAAATAGGAAAATAACCTTTAAAAAAATGAAATGTTGACATGCTATCTGACTATTTGTTCTCTACACATGGTGGAAAAAAATTAATATTAACACAAACATAAAATATTATGCATTGTTTAAAATCTAAATTTTGTTTTGTATATGAAGAACTCAATATGAGGGAACAAGTTTGGAAGAGTGTCACTATAGAGAGATGTTATTTATCAATATAATGTGTATTTAAAGTTCCCATTCATTAATCTCCTTAGTGTTGATGTTCTCTTTTTATGGTATAATATTTTGTATGATCATATAAAAGAAAATAAAGATGCAAGATCATTTTGAATACTAAAAAAATAACAATAAAAATGGCTATTGGTAGTGAGGAAGAATAGACTATAGGTTAATGGTAAAATAGTATAGTTATGGGGTTGTTGATAGGTGAAACATCTTTTTCTTGAGTATGGAAAGAGTATTTACAAACCCAAAAAGGGGGTTGAAAATGTTGCCCCCTTGAAACAATATATTATTTATCATTTCATCTTGTTGAGTGTCTTGAGGTGTTAATAGTGATGATCATTACATATTTTAAGTCCATCATTTAATACACGTAACATATAGTCTCTTATCCTATTTTAAATATCATGCAACATTAAGATAATATCTTGTTCGCATTCTATTTCTTGTCTATTAATGGCATATTTCTCTAATACTTGAACTCTTTGAACCTTTATGTATCTTCATATATTTCATCCTTATAATTATATTATATCCATTGGGAATAGATATTTATGAGTATTCAAAATTGTATTTCCATTCTAAATAGAGACCAAACTTGACCAAGGTTTGTTATTATTTTATGTTTTTCTTTCTTATTTAAATTTAGGCCTTTATTTATGATTATACAATATTTTAACATTTAACTATACTAATTATGGTACAAATAGTCCCTTGTGATCATAGGGGCAATGGTTCTTAATTTTTTGTGATCCCATTTCTTGTAATTATTTGTCAACCATTACATGGAAATTTGTTCGTTGATCTAAAATATAAACAATTAGACTTAGGCTCATCTTAAGCCTTTTATACTTTTTTTTCTATAGTATATATCAACAATAAAAGCTAACTATCACATATATATAATGGAGAATATATGGATAATAATAAATTCTAAAATAAATAATGGTTTAGGGATGTATACATAAAAAGAGATAAAGAAACACCTCTTCCTAATATACTAGCATCCTTTATTATTTTTTGAATACAAAAATATTATTACTTTATCAAAAAATTAATTTTGAGGGCCTATTAAATTCAACAATACAAAAATTACAAACACTTTATGGAATCCAAAGTATAATTGATTACTTTTTTGTAGAGAATTGTAGTACATCATTGGTGGTATAAAAAAATATTCAACTAATGTATAAACATATATACGAGCAAACTAGTTCATTTCCTAATGTAGAGTCAACTATATAAAGCATAGAGAATACCTAAACTCTTCCTTATACTCATTTACTTTTAGTTAATGTTGCATGTTTTTGGTAATGAAATAGATACATGATCAATATTTTTTTATCATCCCATTTGGATTTCTCTATAGTTTTCAATTTTTCCACCCGAGGATCCTCCAAATCATTATCATAAGACAATCACAATATAAATTTAAACTCTAAAATATCATGTTGGATATGTTCCTTGAGTATATAAATGTTCACAAAAAATTCTACATAAATGTATAGTAATGCTCAATTTTTTTATGTTCTCCAATATAAAACAATTCTAAAAAGTGTGATTCTCATAATACCCTCTATGAATGAACTAGAAATATGCTTAATTTATGTAGACACCTAAAAATGTCACATTATCCTTATGTAGTGCTATCGGTCAATCAATTTGCAAAGCCCTTAAAATTTGCATAATTTACCTAAAAATAATATTCATCCCACTCTAGCCCCTTTGGCCACTTAAGCCCCTTCCTACGCTTAGCCCTTGGTCACCATGCAACCACCCCTTAAGCCTAGTCTAGGGCCACCTCATCCTAGTCTACCCTTTGACTAGCCTAGCTTCCACCTAAGCCTAGCCTACTCTAGCTTAACCTTGGTCAATCTTAAACCCATGGTCAACCTAACCCTAGTCAACATTAACTCTTACTCCCCTACATATCTAGGCTCATTCAATACCATAAATTACATTTGATGAATTTCCCATTAAAGGTATTGATGACTCCACATCCACATGCCATAAATGAGTGAAGACTTTCCTCCACCCATGCATTTATGAGGCATGGTGCACCCATGCCCATTTATTACATATGGATGGGTGAGGACTTTCCTTCATCCAAAGCCATTTATGAGGTATGGTACTCCATGCCATCTCATGGGACATCTCAACCCACCTAAACTTGGCCAAGTCTATAAATAGAAGGTCATTTCTCACATTTCAAAGGATCACACATTTACATACCTAAACTCTGCAAACATCACTCTATAATCCATTGCACTCACACCCTTGTTTGCCAGCAACCACCATGGATGCTTTTGTATACCATTTTTTATCCCTTAATAGGTTGTAAATTTCTTACATGCACAGGTATAGAAGGCTACAAAACTTGGGTAGGAGCTTCCATAGAACTAGCAAAACCCTCATCAAAATTTGTTATCTAGATAACACAAAGCTGATTATACAGACATGTATTGTTAGATTGGATCATACCCAAGGGTATGGTTCCATCTAGGGACCTATTTTAGCAAGATACAGAGCAAAAAGTCCTCAAATTAAGTAATTTTCACTAGTTTCCCTATGTTTTAGTCACTTTTAGCACTTTAACTATGCAATATTAAATTTCATTGATTTTTATCTTTTATCAGCAAGGGTTTTATTGAGATAGATCCACATATGCTACTAACAAATTTGATTGGGTTGTGTAGGTTTAGAGGACCCATGCATCTAGTAGTGGCCCATGTGCAGTAATCCCACTCTCCTTAAGGTGCTCATAGAAAGTCTTTGGTGCCATTACTTGTTCACTAAAAGAGGGCTTCCACCTTGGAAGACCCAAATTGTAGCCCATGGGATATATTGTGTAAAGAGCAAGATTTTGTAATATCTCTTTTATCATTAATGAAATGGTACACTTTTTTTGATACATTTTGGTGATCATAGTGGGACCCTAGACCTACTTTTTATGTTTTGTTAGCATTTATGGTATTTTACTAACACTTGCTATCTTTTTTTGTGTTTTAGGTACATAAAATCAATAGACCCTCCAAAACCTTGATACACCAGATCAGGTCCAAGTTAAAATCCTTTTTGGTCTACAATCCAGGATCGTATAGAGGGGTATAACCAAACTAACTGTAGGTATCCATATGGTCAAAAATGCTCTAGAAACTAGGTCCACTCTCGGTAGATACCAATTTCAACACAATCATTACAACAACCCAACCATTACAAGTAAGTTGGGGATAATTTTTACTCATTGAAATTACTATCTCACTTTCCATATTTCCTTATTAGGCCAAACCACCTCACAAAATGGCATCCCAGGGTGTAATAATTCACCTCTCAGCCCTCTACACTTAATAAATTTTGTTGCTCTTTGTGTTGTGTTTTTCATTTAGTGGCTCCATTTTATTTCCTTTCAATACATATTTTTTGAAGGAATTTAACTTTCCATCCCTTTGTTCTAGCAAGAAATTTTATAGAAACAACCCTCTATAGTAGATAGACCACCAATAATATAAAACAATGTAAACTTTATTCCTACTATGGACCGTATGGATAGGTACAGTAAAATTGGACCATATGGACCTATAGGATCAAATCCAAACACAAAAAACTAGCTCTCTAGAGCCTATTAAACATTCCAGAGAATATTCCAATTGTAGACACCTAAAACATGCCATGATCAGGGATACTACTTACATGGGTACACTCATAAGTCATGTTACTAAACCTTGGGATCTTCCAAGTGTCAAAAGTAGTTTTTACCACTCATTTGAGGCATTTTCAGCCCATCTAAGTCTGACCGTTGTAGACTAGAGCAGCCAAAACCCAATCATTGTAGCTCAGAGCAGCCAAATCTTAGCCACTACATATGACATTGGCTAATCTTTTAATGCATTTTTCCACCCATCCAGCCTAATCTTGGATGGAAGTGGAATTCTGCATGCAATAAGGACAAGCGGGGTCAACTTTGCATTTCCCCTCATAGCCAGTCTACATGGAAGACTCAAATTCTAGATTTAGACTTTAGTTAAACATAGAAAAATAAAGAGCTTCTCATGCTAACACCTAGTACACATGAGGGATTCAGTATTAGGGTTGAACATTGACCTAGGGATTCAAAACACTTTATAAAGAATAAACCTAAGAGCACTAGGGGATTTTATAAGACTTTCCTGGACCTTTTTAGACACTTATTGATCTTCTTGGACATTATTCGACCTTATTTCAATCAGAGAGAAGAAGAGCATTAAACATCAAAACTTTGAATAGGTTAGATCATTGAGGAGAGCTTATAAGAGACTTGGAGGGCTTCCTTTGGAGATCGATTCTAGTAGTAGAGCCCTATCATATTAGAGGGTAAATCTAAACACGTAAGGTAATAATTTTAACATTATAAGTGGAATTGAGCCCATAGCCTTTGGATCAAGAGAGAGATATTTCACCTTAGTGGCCATTGTCCTAGACAGTGGCCCGCAACCTAGTCTAGGGTTTAGTTTCTTTTATTCTACTTTGTATTTCATTTCAATAGCATAAGCTTTATTTTAGTTATTTACTTTCATAGTGCTAGTTTCATTTCATTTATTGAGATTAGTCATTGCTAATAGCCTCATATGAGGAGGCAATATCGTACATCTAAGTGTGTGTTGTTTTTTCATTGATTTCAGGGCTACAGGTTCAATCGAGCAAATCCATGACATACGAGTATGAGAAGATCCCTCTAGCATTCAAACCTAGAGAATTAGGCATCTGTAATCCCTCATAAATTTGTGTGTGCATCACCAAGTAGCATTATAAAGCACTCCCCTTGTGCGAGAGGATATTTCATACACCTACTGCCCTCTTTTGTGTTTAAAATCATGTATCAAATAAAGGGTATCCCTCATTGGGATTCATTTGTAACTTAATTTTGAGAATATCAATAATAAAAGTATTCGTTCATTTTCTTCTTTGCATTCTAGTTATATCTACTTTGTACCTTTTATTTATTGCATGTTTAATATCAAAGGATTCAATCAAATCGCAAGTAGAGTAGACGGTGGATAGTGCGTCGCTTCCCCGGGGTCGCTACAGATGGTGATCATGGTGGGACCCTTGCCCATTTCTTTAGCTTATTTTCATTTTTTTTCCCTTGACTAACTCAATTTTTTTATACAGGTGTAGCCACTCTGATCTACAGTGGCCAGAGGTTAGTCGCTTTGGTCTACAGTGGCCAGAGGTTAGCAACTCTGGTCAACAATGTCCAAAAGTCAGCCACTCTGGTCAACAGTGGCCAGAGATGGAGTGCAACAGAGGTCAAAACACTGACTCTATAAGCTAGGTTAAAGGTTGGTACAACTTCTCTGACACTTTATAGCTCTCTATCTATTTTAGTTCCATTAAAATCAGTGATCATTAAGAAATATTTCAATTTTGAAAACTGAAAGAATGAAAGAGAAAGAACTCATATTTTACACATCGTAGGTTTCTTTTAGATTTTCCACTTGGCATTGCTAGGAACAATGGATTTTGTCTATAAATTTTGCCCTAGAATCCAATGTGCTAGAAATTGTGTGATTGGTTTGCTTGCTTTGAGGCCTTTCTAAAGGCCATACTTGCACCTAATAGAGAGCATTTATTAATCTCATAGTAGCTATGCACCTTTATGAAATTGAAAGGCATTTTGCATTAGGCATATAGGAAAATTTCATTACTTCTATATGATGCATTCTTATTTATGTAAAACTTAAAATGAATTACACACACGCACATTTATTTTAAACATTGAGGAGTTGGATTTCATCACTAACCCTCAATTCAATCTGGTGATGTTGGCATTCATCTCCTTCCACTGGTTTACCTCCTAGAGCTTCATAGAAATAGATTAAGGAACTTGCTTATAGTGACACTAAGGTACTTGTGTTCAAACTTTCTCCCACTATTGGAACAATCATTAGTTTAGAGTGGAAGAACTAGGCGAACCCCCCATTGGGATTTAAGTGGTTTACCCTAGTATCTTTTGAGAAATCATGTTTGGCATGAGTGTTCTTGATTATCACTATGGATGAGTCTCCTCATTCCAAATCCAAAGCAACAACAAGAAATAAAAACAACCAAACATCAAAATACATCAAAAATTTTAGGGCACACTTAAATTTATAATCAATATAAACATTTGCTTGATATTGTTTGATCATATTTAAGTGCAACACAAAAGCTAAATTTCAAAAAACAATGGTTAAAAAAAGAAGTATACATCCCCAGTCTGACACTGAGGGAGAGTCCGAAGCAACTCACACCCTTAGGTGAAGTCATAGTAACATTGAAAGACCCACTCAAAATATCATGAGATGTAGTTCTGTGAGTCTAAGGGGTGATAACTCAACCCTAGGGGGATCTCCTCGAGAAACCCCAAATAGGGAACCCAATAAAGGAACTACATCACATCAACACAAAGAGGCCTCATGATAATAATCATCAAGGAGACATGAGGAAACCTCAAGGGCTTCCTCTAAACACAAAAACTTCTCAAAGACATGAGGAAGCTTCAAGGGCTTCCTCTTCACATAGACATAAAGAGGGTTCTAGACCCCATTATTCACACAGGTAAGATGAGGTTTCCCCATATCCATCCTCATGGAGGGTAGATAGGGCCATGAAACCTTCATCACCAAAAGGGCACACAAGAGTCCTAACATCCCAACATTCACATGAGACACTTAGAATATATCAGCACACCGAGAGGTAGGAAACTAGATATACCTCCAGTCATAAACAACAAACTGAATATATCCTTCAAACAAGAGGGAGGATTCCATTAGACTATGACCTTATTGGATTAAATGGCACCCCATGGGATTAGCCATGGAAAACAAAATAATTGGATGATTTTGATCAGTTGCATTTGAGGCCACCTCCCAAAATGGTAGCCACAAAGAATTCTACATCTGGAAGTTCATGAACCATGACTTATAAGTCCACTTCTCAAATTGGGGGTGCCCCAAGGTGACCCTGCAGTAAACATACAGATTCTGATCATAGAGACACTCAAAAATATACTGAACAAGTCACATTAGCTAGAGAGAGCAAAGAGATAGTAGAAACCTCTTCGAGAAATCTATGAATCAAAACCACTAGGATAGGGTCAGATAAGCACGAGTTCTCTATGACTGTGCAAGTTAACCGCATGCAATGGTTAGAAAATGTCTTGCACAAAGAGTGAGATCTTGTAGATGCTCTTGAACATGATAAATAGAGAGAATTATTATTGCACAAACATGAGCAATATTTAAGAGAGTAAGCTAAGAAGCTAGCTTGAAGCAACCAATAGACAAATGGAAATGATCATCAAAGATATCAAAGCACTAACTCACCAAGAGAGGAGCACACTAGACAAGAAGGAAACCCGCAACAAAATCACCCTCTAAATCATGAGCAGAATCCTATTGGTGGGGAGAGGGTAGACTTAATAGAGCAGGATCAAGCATATACTAAATCCCCTCGTAGGAGGGAAGAAAATGGAGTAAATAAAATGTATAGAGTGTTACCTCCACCACCACCATGGGGGGGTCTATAAGAGGAAGAACTCCTCGCATCAAAGGCATTCCAAGCACTCGCTAAAAAGATAAAGTCCTTTGAAAAACAAGATATAGTTGGTAACCAACCAACATTGAGAAAGATACATAATCAATTGTTATGTATATCCATCCCTAGCCCTGCATACCCTAAGCATTTTGAGATGACTAGGTTGGAAAATGTAGCGACCCCGAGAATGCACGCACCAGCCCCTTTTTAACCCTACTTGCAATGTTATTAAAAATACAAGATGAAATGGAAGACAAGAAGAAAAAGCATATAACACGAAATAACAAAGATGGATCTCTTTATTGATATTGAAGCTCGGTTACATGTCGGTCCCTCTTAGGGATACCCATTTCGATACTATAAGTTACAAATAGGCAAGGAGTGCCCCTTCCATGAAGAGGTGGTGCGCTTATAAAAGCTTCCCGATTCCGCACACGAAAATGTATGAGGGCTTACAGATGCCTCCTTCTCTAGGTCTATTTCCTAGAGGGATCCCTTTTGCTCTCGTATGTTGCAAACTTCATCCGATGTACCTGTGGCCCTGCAAGCAATGAAACAACAACACACGTTTAGGTGTCCGAGATTGCCTCCCCGGATGAGGTTGTTAGTAATAAAAGAATGTAATGGAAATATGATGAAACTATGCCATGAAATCATGTAAATCTATGCTAATGATATGAAAACATAAAGAAACAGAATAAAAGAAGCTATGTCTAAAACCTAAGCTAAGCCTGCGGGCCACTGTCCAAGACAACGACCGCTAAGGTAAACCTTGCTCTCTTTGCCCCAAAGCTATGGGTCAAAGCCTGTATCTGATGTCGAAATAATAGGTGTTATGCTCTTCAATTCGTCAGGGCTTCACCGTACACGTGATCTCAAAGAGAACTCTCCAAGTCTCGAAAGCTCTCCTCAAAAATATGTCTCGATGATAGTCGATTAAAAGATTAAAGATCTTCTTGGTGCTCTTAGGCTTGCACCTTTTATAGTGTGAAACCCTAGGTCTATGTCCAAGCCCTAGAAATGAATTTCTCATGCGTAGTGCAAGTTAGCATGAGAAGCTTTTGTCCATTGTCTATGTTTGAAGGCTAGTTAACTGAAATCTAACTGCCCACTTGAGTCTTCTATGTGAACTGGTCGTTAGCATGAGAAGCTTTTGTCCTTTGTTTATGCTTGGAGGTCAGTTAACTAAAGTTTAAATGCAAACTCAAGTCTCCTATGTGAACTGGTCATGAAAAGGAATGCAAAGTTACTCCCGCTCACCTTTATTGCATGCAGACTACCACTTCCACCTGTGATTAGGCCTGTTTGTCGATAAACTACTTCTTATGGCTTAGCCATTGTCATCTGCAGTGGCTAAGATCTGGCCACTATCATCTACAGTGGCTAAGGTCTGGCCACTCTAGGCTTGAGCGGCTAGGATCTGGCCACTCTTGGCTTGAGCGGCTAGGCTTGGATGGCTTGAAAAGGCCCCAAATGAGTGGTGAGAACCATTGTTGATGCTTGGAAAGTCCAAGATTATGTCTTATGATCTTATGAGTGTGTCTATGTGAGCAGCTCCCCTAAGCATGACATGATTTAGGTGTCTATAGATGCCCCTTTTTGCGACGCGCTGTGTGGAAAACACAACGCTGAGCAAAAACATAGACTGATCTATTTGTAGGGTGTATGGTGATCAATGGTCTGATCAACGTCGGATGGCCCAATCATGCAAGATGGCATGCATCCCTTGAATCATTGCCTCAATGTTCGGAGGACTTAGCTCAGTGGCTTTTGCATGTTAAATTGCACTCATTCCTCAAACTCAATCGGGTAGCTTCAGCTGCTACAACAATTCTGATCAGTAGGAGAGCTACAATTGAAGATGTCATGTCTGCTTACGTTCCCAGCAAACAAGGGAAATTTGTGATTGTTGTATGCAATGATTCATAGGATGAACATGATTTTGCTATGATCGAGTGATATTTTGTTGATTTTGATTATGATTATGTTGAAGTTTTGAACTACTTCCTCACACAATGAATTGGTGAAGAAATGACAATGAATGAAGCGACAAGTCGCTTGACCAATATGACTAATCTGGTTCCTTTCTAGCATTTGTTGCTTTTAATGGGCAATCCCACATCCAAGTGTGATTCCAATTGTTTATGATAATCATCCATCCTTATCTCGAGGAGCGGTCCGGCTATCAATAGCCTTCTTAGGGAGTTAGGATGAGTGATTCTATTTATGTTTAGATTGTATCACTTTGACTTAATGTTTTTGATGTCATAGGGGAATTAGGATGATCCTTTCGCACCCGTGGAGCAGTCCGACCATCTTGGTCTTCTTCGGGATTGAAGGGTGGCACATCGTAATTCCAAAATGAGTTGTTTTTTCCCCAAGTGGCCTTATGGTTATCTACTCATCTCACCAAAATACATGGAGTGCAAATCACTGCAATCATCGAGTGGATAGAGTAGGTAACTAGGTATGAGGCCTACCTGAGATTGTGCTTTTATGTGATTTTTTTGTTATTTTGAACATTCTGATGATCTAAAACCACCAAAGTGTGTTTATTTTCTATTTTTGTGGGATCCCTCAAGGAGAAAATCCCTTATTTTGATCTATGGATCTAGCCGCTATCAGGTCCAGTGACTTCTGAGTTCTTGCCTATGGCCACTGTCACCTTGAGCGGCCAAGAAGTTTGGGCCACTGACATCAGCAGCAACCAAGGCATAATTAAGGAAATATAAAATTTGCATTTCTAGGGTTTGACCTTTCACTTTCACTATTTGAAGATTCACTTTGGGAGCTCTGGTGTGATGGCGATGGTTGCGACTTTGAAACTTGTTGGTGCTGAGGACATGGCTATGCAGGGTGAGACATCAGCTGTTGGAGGAGCCGGAGCTTCTCGGGTATTTTTCTCTTCAAAACCCTAGCTCTCTTTTCCTTATCTACGTAAAACTGAACCTCACTAAGTAATGGGTAAACTGAACCTCACTAAACCTATTGGCAATGAACAAACTCCGTAATTAGGCTTAGCTTCCCCTTTGCTATGGTGGGTTAGTCCCCAATTTTATTTTTTGTTAGTGGCTTTAGCCTAGGGTTTTTGAATTTTTTTGTTATATTCACCTGCTACCGCCATTTTGGGCATTTTGAACTTAGCCTAGTTTTGATGCTTGGGTGGGAAATTTTGCTTTCCATTTTTTTTGTTTTCCCTCCCTATGTTGATTTGTTTAAGTTATTTTGTTATTTTTGCAATTTTTTTTATTTTTTGGCCAAGGGTTCATGGGTTTGTCATGCCACCCCTTGGCCGTTGTCACTCAGAGCGGCCGGCTCTGAGCCATTGTCGCTCAGAGCGGCCAAGCTTGAATCCCAATGGTCAAAAATTTGACCATTGGGTCTTGGCCATTGCTGCCTCCAGCGGCCAGGTTTCGGCCATTGTAGGCAACAATGGCTAAACCCTTAGCCTTGTTTCTTTGCATTTTTGTTGATTTTTATGACATTTTTGATTTTTTTGGAATTTTGAATTTTTATTTGTTTGATTAGGTGCAATCTTATCCTTTTTTTCTTAGACTTAGAATAGTCCATACTCTTTTGCACCATTTTCATGTTTATTGTGAATTATGCCTTAGATGCACTATAGTTATGCTTTGTCTTTCTTCTACTTTGCTTAGATCCTTACTGCTCGGGCTCGGGACCCAAAGCTCCTGCTTGACTTACTTCCTAGCTTTGATGATATGGACTAGGCATGGTTCAAAGCCCGTGGGTTGTAGTATGTCATCAGGCTACCTTACATCATGGCAGATCAGGCTTACCTTATGGCTCTGGCCCATCGCTGGGACCCATGGACTAATACCTTCCACCTCTCGATCGGTGAGATGACCATTACGTCGGAGGATGTTTATAGGATCTTTCGGATTCCATTTGATGGGGTGGCCATTGTCTCTTCGACCACTAATGATCAGGTGGTTGTCTTCACTCGGGTGTTTAGAGGGCACTCTATGGATGCTCTCAAGGACACCAAGTCTGGAGGAGTGTCCATCAGCCACTGGCATGGGGAGGGCATCTTTACGGTGAGGCATGTCGTATTGCTGATGGTGATCAACAATGTTCTTATCCCGGACTGCTCGAGTTTGAGGTTCCCATGGAACCTTCTGGCGATGGTGCAGGATCTATTGGATAGCGAGGAGCCTATCATCTATGCATGGGGTAGATCACTATTGGCTCAGTGCTATGATGAGTTGTACCACATCCATCGGTGAGGACATGTCAGCATTACCTGCAGCTTGCTCCTACAGGTTTGGGGATGGGAGCATATTATGGTAGATCACCCTAAGGGGCTCCCAGCCGAGATTATAATGATTGATGCTCGGACATAGTGCTATGCTACTAGATGGGCTCGAGAGCATGAGGAGCGTAAGAGCCACACTTTCATAGGGGAGCTGTCCCACTACATTGATGCTTTCACTAGACTTTTGGCCGAAGATGTCATGTGGTGGCCTTACTATGAGTGTCCTACTTGGGATGATCCAGCTAGCTTTACTTTCTAGGACACGGTGTGAGCGATGGCTCGTTGGCCATAAGATTGCCATCCAGGAGTATTTCTTCTACTCTCGGGTTCTTCGTCAGTATGGATTGCAGTAGGATGTGCCCTTGATACCATTCTTGTATAGGTGCCTCATAGCAGAGAAGGACCTACCTCCATGATAGATTATCGAGCTTTTAGATGAGGAGGATGCCCTAGTTATTGACCCTATAGTGGTTGGGGGAGTTATAGAGGCCTACACTCAGTGGTGGGGTGATCAGATGTGGCATGGCATCGGTAGCCTAGGGTGCGAGGATGATGGTGGGGGTGATGGCATAGATCCGATAGGATGTAGAGTCCAAGCCAGGACCGAGGTATGGGGCCAGCCAGCAGAGTAGGTGGTAGTGGAGGATCCTGATGTTCCTGAGGAGGAGGAGGAGTTAGAGCCCGAGGAGAGAGACTCTCCTCTGAGAGCATAACTACATGAGGTCGAGGCTGAGCTTCAGGCCACTAAGATCTAGGTACAGTGGTGAGATGCTACCATTGAGCAGCTCTCAGCATAGATACAGGCTCTACAGGCTACTATTGGGGGTGGCGATGTCAGGATGCAGTTTGTTGTTCCTCCTTCTACACCATAGGAGGTTCCAGTGGTAGGTTTAGGAGTAGATGTGGGACATCTCCAGTCTTTGTTGGATGAGCATGAGGCGTGGATCCAGGGACTTGTGGATCATGTTACCCTTCTTCAGATGTAGCTCAGGAGGCATGGGATTGTCCCTAAGGATCCAGTAGGTGCGGGTGGTTCGTAGGTCAGTGGGTGCTCCACCTCAGGGTAGTCTTCCACCCATCCTAGCTAGAGGACCTAGACTCAGATAGAGACCTATAGGCTCACATCATTCGACTCGCGACACCACCATAGGGGGAGGTGGCACTAGAGGAGGTGATGCAGGGGGCTCAGGCCCAGTATTTGATTGATGCTCTACTTGGTCCTTGATCCATTTTTGAGGTCGACTGACCTATATGATTGTAGCCCATGGGCATTTTTGTATATCCATTGGACTTGACACACATACTTTTATGATAGCTTTGCATTATGACTTATTATGTGTATCATTTATTGCTCATGTTTTTGTTGTTATTTTATTTTATGATATGATGCGATGATGGTATTATGATGATTTGATGAATATGTTAGATGATAGATGATATTTGAAGATGCTTAGATGGATGTGTAGATGCTTATATGATTTGATGATATGATGCGATGTATTTTGATGATGAATGATGAATTTATGATTGTATGCAAATGGATATTGCCTATATGTTTTATGATGTGGTTTATGGATGATTAATGACTTGTTTTTGTGAATGCGATGTTATTGCTAAATGCATGTTTTAACTTTGCTTTAATTGTATGCATCTAACTTATGTGATGGAATGGTATAAATGAACCTGTATGCTCTAATCACTTAAAACATATGGAATGCATATGACATTGACAATCTTAATGGGTGATACCACATAAAGTAAAAAAATAATCATGAATTTAAATAATCACTCTTATCATAAGAATTGATTAAGTATTCATATATGAGATGTAATGGTGTGTAATGTATTTTCTTAATAAGTTTCTGTAAATTAAAATATATAAAGTAGTCAGTGGCCGTCTATATACTATTTCTAATATATATGCGGTATCTGTCCTACTATGTTGATACCCCCTAATTTATAGAATCTTATAAAGAATGTGATGGTGTGAATGATGTTATGATTTGTTGCTATGTAAGAATTTTTGGGGCTTTTCGGAGATTCAAACACTCTAGTTACCCTATCAACAATTGTCTACTTACCACTTAGACTTTTGAAAAGTAAGGCTTTTACCATGGACCTAGTTTTTCATGATCTCTGTGTGTGCATGTGATTGTATATTTTGAGGTAGAATTCAAGCATTTCCTCCGATGTCAGGTAGGATTCTTTCAGCCCATTGCTAAGATCAGGGATCCTCAAGTGTTCATCTCATCCTTATGTTGGACTTAGTTGGACTATACCACTAGGCAATATTGGGTTACCTAAGCTAGCTCATCCACATTCAAACATTGGTCTACACAAATGCATGAAGCAATTGTAATAGACATATCATCATGCATAAGGATTTCTCCTTCCAGTTTTGTACAATGCTGAGAATTCCAGGGATTCAAGCTTTATTCCCTTCTTTTTGGCTTCTTTTTGGCTTTGGATATTTGCTCATATGTAGTGATGAAAATCACTTTTTATTTTGATTGATTTTTTCTTTGAGCTAGGATTTTTGTAGTGATGATAATCACTGTTTATTTTTCTCATATGTAGTGATGAAAATCACTGTTTATTTTTTATTGATTTTTTTTTAGCTATGATTTTTTTTTGTAATTTATGATTTGTGTATCGGATTATTGCTTTGAAATCTTGACTGTATGCTTGGCCTTTTGAATATGTACTTTGCTTTGGGATTTTTCTTATTTTTATTTAAGCAAGGGATTTGGATAGGGTAAAGCTTGTCCTTTTGCCAATTCTCAACACCTTTAAACCGGTTGCATAGGGGGATAAGCAAGGAAAATCCTTTTCACTTAAGGTAACCTAGACCACTTTGCAACTTTCATATTTTCCTTGTACCATCTAGGATTTTAGTGTTTCAATTAGTGACGGGATCTTGAATATCCAAGGCATTATCATAGCTAGACCTTACCTTCTACTAATCAAAGTTGTTTTCCTCAAAATTTGATAAGATCACTAGGTGTGGTTGATTAACCGAAAAACCTTAGTATATTATGTATAGCAACAAATAATGGTTGTGTTGAAAAACACAATTACACACGTGTGTTAATGGAGGTATGGATTTGAATGATTTGCATGACAAACTATGGTATCACTTTTAAGGCTCTCATGACATATGCAATTGTAGTGGATATGAAAATGCAATGCAATGATGTGGATGCAAGATGTGAGATGCAATTGTTTTTGTATTTTTGATTTTATGTTGTTTTTGTATTTTTGATTAATTTGACCAAAGGGCTTATTATGCCTTTGGGGCTTTTGTTATTGATTTTGACCAAGTGGTTTGAATTACCCTTGGAGCTTTTGATTTGATGGGATTTGACCAAGCGGTTTGAATTACCCTTGGAGCCTTTGAATTGATGTTTGACCAAGTGGTTTGAATTACCCTTGGAGCCTTTTTGAATTGATGTTTGACCAAGCGGTTTGAATTACCCTTGGAGCCTTTTTGAATTGATGTTTGACCAAGCGGTATGAATTACCCTTGGAGCCTTTGATTGATTGGATTTGACCAAGCGGTTTGAATTACCCTTGGAGCCTTTTTGAATTGATTTTGACCAAGTGGTTTGAATTACCCTTGGAGCCTTTGATTGATTGGATTTGACCAAGTGGTTTGAATTACCCTTGGAGCCTTTTGAATTGATTTTGACCAAGCGGTTTGAATTACCCTTGGAGCCTTTGAATTGATTTTGACCAAGTGGTTTGAATTACCCTTGGAGCCTTTGATTGTATTTTTGAAATTTTATGTTTTTATGATTTGTTTGTGTTTTTGACATATTTGAATGTTTTTGAATTTTATGATATATTTGAATGTTTTTTTTTTTGATATATTTGAATGTTTTTGTATTTTATGACATATTTGAATGTTTTTGTGTTTTATGTGTAAAATGCCTTTAAGTGAATGATATTGAGAGGTTCAGGCTCTTCAACACCATCTAATGATATAAGGTGATATGCTCCATGCCCAACTCTCTGTGAAATCATGTATGGACCTATCCAGTTTACCATGAACTTATCTCGTAGATGCGATGACAGATTCAAATTCTGCTGGTTTTCTTTGAGCACTAGATCTCCAACCTTGAATTCCCTTAAATGGACTTTACTATTGTAAGCTCATGTAAGGTGATCTTGGTAAATGCATGAAGATGCTCTAAAGCATTGACTCGACATTCATCAAGAAGCATCAACTGATCAAGGTGGCCTTGTCATGCAACTTCATCATCTATGAAGTCCTTTAATGCTATGCGTAGAGTCAAAATTTCTAACTCTAGTGGCATGATGGCCTCAGTGCCATATACTAGTGAAAATGGTGTTGCCCTAGTGGGCATCCATATACTAGTCCTGTATGCCCATAGTGCAAGAGGCAACTACATGTGCCAATCCTTGTGATTGTCTTGCATCGTCTTCCTCAAAATGGAGACTATTATTTTGTTTGAGGCTTCTGCTTGCCCGTTTGCTTGTGGATAATAAGGCATTGAAAAACTATGCTGAATATGGTATTTGTTCATTAAAGCATGCACATTTTTGTTCTTGAAAGATGGCCCATTATCCGATATTATCTTAGAAGGGACCCCAAAATGACTTATGATATTGTGGAGTATAAACTCCACAATCCTTGGTCCAGTTGTTGATGTTAAGGGGATCGCTTCTACCCATTTAGTGAAGTATTCTGTGGCTATTATGATGAATGTGTGTCAGCCTGAGGATGGGGGTGAGATCTTCCCAATCAAGTCTAGTCCCCATTGCGAGAATGGCCATGCTTCCTGGATGGGCTACAAAGCTTGCGATGGTAAGTGCGTTAGATTTGCATGATGCTGGCACTTACTACATTTCTTGACATACTCACAGTAGTCCTTTTCCATTGTGGGCCAATAGTAACCCATTCTCAAGATGCGCTTAATGATGGCCATGCCACTGAAATGCCCTCCACATGTTCCATCGTGAGCTTGCAAAATTGCCCAGGATGCTTCCTGGGGCTCAAGACAATGGAGTAATACTCCATCATATCCTCATCTGTAGAGGATTTCTCCTAGAAAGATGTATCTTGTTGCTCTCTATTTGAACGTTCACCTTTCAGTATGCGACAAACCTTGAGGTACTATTCCAAGCTTCAGGAAGTCCCGTAGTTGGGAAAGCCAATCTTGATAAGCCACGACTTCTATAGAAAAGATAACTTGCTCTTCTTGTATTTTTGAGCTAGTGAACATGGATTGAGGAACAACTCTATGGTGTATGGTTGCACCACACTCCATAGGTCCTTGGGAGATCAAAGACCCCCAAGGTGCCATTTGCAAGAAATCTCTTGTCTGCGAAGGACCAATCCTGATTTGGCTCGATGTTGATCATGTTGACTGATTCTTGATTGTCAAAAGCTTCATGACGTATTGTTGAGTGCGAAAGCACTTTCACATGAATGGTTGTAAAATCAGTAGATGGATTCTGAGGGATTAAGGATCCCAAAGAGGCCATGGTGTCTACAAATCTATTCGATGTATGAGGGATTGCCTCGATGTCGTACCATTCCAGCCGGGCTAGGTAGGTGTCAACAAGTTCCTTGTAAGTCTTCAGGAGTGGGCACCTACATTGGAATAGTCCTTTGACCTAGTTTACTATGAGCAAGGAGTCACCAAAGATATTCAATATTTTAATACCCATTGCTATGGCTGTTTGGAGTCCCAGGATCAATGCTTCATATTTTGTATTGTTGTTTGTGCATGGGAAGTCTAGTTTGAATGATAAGGGTAATGGAGCGCCCTGTGGTGTGATAAAGACAATCCCTGCTCCACCTCCTTGTTCACACTTCGAACCATCGAAGAACAATGACATGTCTCTTTCTTTCTTAGGTTCTTCGAGCTCTGGAGGATCTGATAATGCAAAGACCACATCATCAGACAATTCTATGGTGAGAGGCTTGTTATCTTGAAGAGGCGCCTCTGCTAATTGATCTGCTATGACTTGTCCCTTGATGGAATTTTGGCTTATGAACTCTAGATCAAATTCTATCAATAGCATGATCCACTTTGTGGTACATGTATTGTGATATGTCTTGCTCATCATGTACTGCAAAGGATTTTGTTTTGATATGATGTAGGTCGTATGGCTCAACATGTAGTGTCACAACTTTCGAGTTGCAAAGACCACTGCTAAACACAACTTTTCGACATACGCATATCCTAGCTCATAACTCACCAAGGTGTGACTAATGTAATATATGGCTTGCTCTTTGTCTTGTGCATTCTTTTGGGCTAACATGGTGCCCAATGCGAAATCAGTAGCCGATATATATAGTAAAAATGGTATGTCTGGCCTTGGTGGAGCCAATACTGATGGCATTGCTAGATAAGTTTTGATCTCTGCAAAGGCTTGATGGCATTCTTCATCCCAATGAAATGGGACCTCCTTGCATAGCAACCGATTCATAGGTCTGCATTTGTCTGATAATTGCACGATGAATCTTTTGATGGATGCTATCTTGCCTTGTAGGCTCCTCAACTCCCTAATGTTGGTAGGGGCGGCCATTTCTAGTATAGCCTTTACCTTTGTAGGATCTACTTCGATGCCTCTCTTGGATATGATGAATCCCAAAATCTTGCCAGAAGTTATGCCAAATACGCACTTCTTAGGATTCAATCGGACATTGTGTTCTATGAGGTGATCAAAGACTTGTCTAAGGACTTCGGCATGCTCTTGCCACAATAGGGACTTGGCCAGTAAGTCATCCATGTAATCTTCCAAGATCTTATGCATATAGTCATGGAATATGTATGTCATGGCCCGCTGATATGTGGCACCAGTATTTTTGAGACCGAATGGCATCACTTTGTAATAGAATGTTCCCCATGGAGTAATGAAAGTAGTTTTATGTTGATCTTCAGGCTTAATCTGGATCTGGTTGTATCCAGAAAAACCATCCATTAGGGAGAGCATTTCATGACCTATGGTTGCATCTACAAGAGCATCTATGTTTGGAAATAGGAATGAATCCTTTGGTGTTGCCCTATTTAAATCTCTAAAATCCATGCAGATACAGACTCTTCCGTCAGGTTTCCCCATGGGTACCATGTTTGACACCCACTCAGGGTAGTCGATGGGAACTATGAATACTGCATCCAGTAGTTTTTGCAATTCTTTCTTCACCATCAAAGTGATGGTTGGATGCATTTTCCTCAGTTTTTGCTTGACTGGCTTCTTCATGGGATCCAATGAAAGGTTGTGAATGACTAACTTTGGATCTATCCCTGGCATGTCTTTGTAAGTCCAAGAAAAAATATTTGGCCTCTCTTTGAGGAGAGGAATTAGGATGGCTTGTTCCTCTGGAGATAGACTTTCTCCGAACTTGACTTTCCTTGGTTGGGTAGGATCATCATTGATGTCCACCTTGAAAGTCGCTTCTATAGCCATATGTGACCCATCCTCTAGTTGATGAGGCATGGGTATCAAATGAATGTCATCGATGGGATTCATAGGACCTACTGACTCAGGTTCCAAACCAACATGGAAGATGTCATATGCACAACCTGATGCAAAATGGAATGATTGTAACATCTCTTCATTGGGGAAGAGGTCTTCAGGCTCTATGGGCAAATTAGCATGATCCCAATCAATAGTCTCTACATCAAGATGTAATGATTTTGTAGGATCTACTTGATTATGAAGTGGAGTGGTCAAATCAATGGAGATCATGTTGATGGATGGAATGAAGTCTCCAGGACCACATGGGTGTAATCTTGTATCTGGGGTTTCCCTTCCATACTCACGATGAGGTTCTGGAGGAATGGGAATTTTTGGATCTGGCCCATGAGTAGGGCAGACAATAGGATCATTGGGCTCTAATTTCTCTTTGAATGTAGGTGGAGGGGGATTGACCATCCGGTGAATGGCAGCTAGGTCAATAGGTCTCCCCAAAAATTATAGATGAGGGTCTATGGCATGGAGTGCTGCCTCTCTCTCTACTAGCTCGTTGACTTACCGCATGTGGTGAGGTCCAAGATAAGCCATCTCGGTCTCATCCTCAAAGTCATCATCACTTATCCAAAAACTGTTAGCATTGGTATGCGGTCCTAAGACAAGGGGCTCATGTCTTGGCCCCAAGTAGGCCATCTCTGTTTCATCTTCATATTCTTCGTCACTTATGAAGAATCCATTTACATTTGTCTCTTGCCCCAAAGTCAGGGGTTGATGACTTAGGCCTAAGTAGGCTCTTTCTGTTGAGTCTTCTGATTCATAGTCACTTTCATCTGATGTATATCCACTCTCATCATGGATGGACCATGTGAACCTTTGTAAATAGCGAGGCCCCTGATAGGCTAAGCCAAGTTGCACCTCATCATCACTTGCTTCATATCCATTCTCCTCATCCCATGAGTTGTACCTTGTTGGGGTGGAATCAATTGAGGTGTTTGGATGATAAATTTCTGGAGGTGGTATGTTTATCGTGGCCACTTGTCTGTTGCTCAAATTTTCTTGTTCTTAGGGGGTGATAAGGAATGAAATCAATGTCTTCTCCTAACCCCATGCTTAATCTTTCCAATGCTACTGTAAGAGAGTCATCTCGACCTCTGCTATAATAGCCTAATCCAAATCTTTCAGAGGGAAGCTGATATTGTGGCTCATATGGCCACCTGCACCCCTGCTCATATATGCCAAGGCCATAGTCATGCCAATGGTAATGCTCAAAGTAGCTTAGAGAAAACTCGGGGTTAGAGAGGTAATGAAAATTGACCATGAATAATTCATCACCATCCTCTTCTATGTCTAAAGACTTATGAGCACAGTCCAGGCCGACATAGACAAAATTGGTTTGGTTGGGAGGGATTCCAAGTGGAACCACTATTCCTACTAGCGGCCTCAAGTCCTTAGGCCTTCCTATGTCTTTTGTAGACTCAATGATAGGCATAAAGGTGATGTTCTACACAAGGTACTCCCCTATGCCTATGCTTGCCAAATGTATTGATGCATGCGACATGGATGACCCTACGGATGATATCGACGAAGCAGGATGATAATCACTATCTTCATCTTGATCTTGAAGATCTTCCTCTTCCATAGGACTTGGAATTTCAGCAATGGCTATAGTTGGCACTTCCTTGGGCCTTTCTTCCTTAACTAAGGGTGCCTTTAGCTTCTGATTATCTTTTGGTTTTGACATTGATGGTACTTTAGAAGCATTGACTATTTTGAGTGCACTAGGAGGTGTTGATGTGCATGGGTCTTTTCTTACCCTTTTGTCTTCGTTATCCACTTGTGTGGTTGGGGATGAAGGTGCTACATATAGGTGAGTAGAAGGGATTACAAATTATCCTAGAATGTCCACTTGATTGACATATTTAAAAGGCTCTTCATCGGCCAGAACCACATAGACTTTGTTCTCGTGCACATACTTGACACACTGGTGCAAGATCAAAGGCACACACTTCATGGCCCTTATCCAAGGGTGCCCTAAGAGGATGTTGTACTACATAGCTCCTTCCAAGACATGACACATCATAGGGATGGTCTTGTGCCCCACCTTGATGGGTAGGACTATCGTTCCCATAGTATTGCATAAAGCATCATTAAAATATCTCAATGTGTAAGCTCCTGGAATGATATTGGACTTGGGGATTTTGAGGTGCTCTATTGTTGTTTTTGTAATGATGTTTATCGATGAACCTATTTCAACAAAAACCCTCTTGAAGATAAGTAATTTATTATCGCTACAATGTTTAGCGGAGAGTCTAGTAAGGTAGCAAGAACTGTCTTAATCTCATGATCATAGAATCAGATTACAGGTTCCTGACATTCTTGCACTTGTCCCACAAAGTGAGTGAATGCATTCACATCTTGTAGTTGGAGCTCAATTGATATTAAAATCTCCATTAGAGTCTCCCTATGCTTTGGGGATTGTTGTATAAACTCATAGATGGATAACTTAGCTGGATTCATCTGTAGGTTTTGCTCCAATCTACTATGAATAGTTACCATAGGTATTGTTGGTGGACCTATAAGGTTGTCTTGTATTTGCCTAGGGGTAGCTAGGATGTTCATGGGAGCTACAGGAGGTTGTGTTTGACCATACTTCCTAGTCCTTATTGCTATGTTAACAATATCAACCATCCCCACACATCTATGGAAGTTATATCAGCTCGAACCTGATTGACTTGGGCCCCTTGCTCTCGAGGGGCTTCATGATTGGGCAATGGGTTTTTGTATATGCCCATGTCTCTATTATCGAGAGCCAATGGATTGTCAAATTTGAGTTCTCCCGCCTCAATCATGTTTTGCACTTGATGCTTAAACCCGACGCAAGCCTCAATGTCATGCCCCGATATCCTATGATAAGGGTAAAATTGATCTTCCCTATATCCTTTTGTCTTAGGATGGTTGGGATCTATAAGAGGTATATCAAGAAATTTGATCCTCCTGGCTTCACTCAAGTGATTAAAGATTGATTGCATTGATTATGTCAAAGGCATGAAATAACGAGGTGACTTGCATTCTCAATTTCTTCCCTGATTGTTATTTTGGTCGTAATTGATTGGTGGGGGATGTGCTTGATAGTTCTGGGGTTGTTGTGCACCCCCATCCTTAGGTGTAGCCAATACAACTTGATTGAATGGAGAAAGGTTGGCCTACTTCTGCTTATACTTGTCATTCTTACCATTCTTGTTCCACTCCTTTTTGTTTTGGAGTTTAATGGTTCCATCATCTACTTTTATTTCTTTTATGAGCTTGGCCTATGCCAAATATTCCTCAAACAAAGGATCCTACTAAAGTTATATTAAGATGGAGATATGTTTAGAGAAACTGTTGGTGAACATGTGAATGATCTCTTCTGTGGGAACGAAGAATGATAATTTTTCCATGAATTTTCTCCATCTATTCCCATAATCCATTATTGGCTCATCATCATACTGTTTCAAGTTGGCAAGGTCTGAAAGGTTCACCATATTCTTAACACCAAAGGAGAAACACTTCAAGAATGCGTTTACTAGTTGTTCAAAGTTGGTTACGCTATGCTTAGGTAGTTGGTTGAGAGGGCTTTGTGGTAACATATTTTCTCCATGTGGATGGAGATGTAGCAGTATCGTCATCCCTATGTGAAGAATGATTCTTAGAACCTTATTTATGTCCATGTGAGGAGGAAGCCCTTGAAGCTTCCTCTCATCTTTGAGATGTTTCTATGTGTTTAGAGGAGGCCCTTGAGGTTTCCTCATGTCTCATTTATGAGGATGGCTATGAAGCCTCTTTTTTTTTATGTGACTTTGTTCCATGATGTGGTTCCTTACTTGGGGTTTCTCAAGGAGATCCCCCAAGGGTTGAGTTATCACCCCTTAGGCTCGCGGAGCTACATCTCATGATATTACGGGTAGGTCATTCAATGTTACTACGACTCTGCCTATGGGTATGAGTTGCTTCAGTATCTCCCTCGGTATCAGACCGAGGGTGTTTACTTCTTGTTTTGACCATGTTGTCTATGAATTGATATTTTGAGTTATAATTTAGGAATAACCACACAATACCAAGCAAATGCTTATCTTCATTACCAATTTAAGTGTACCCTAAACTATTTGATGTGTTTTGATTTGTTGTTATTTCGATTTCTTGCTCTTGTTCTTGGATTAAGAATGAGAAGACTCATCCATAGTGATAATCAAGTACACTCATGCCAAACATAATTTTCTCAAAAGAAGCTAGGATACACAACTAAAGACCCAATGGAGGGTTCGCCTAGCTCTTCCACTCTAAACCAATGATTGTTCCAACAGTGGGAGATAATTTGAGCACACGTAACTTAGTATCACTATAAGTAAGTTTCTCAATCCATTTCTAGGAAGCTCTAGGGGGTAAACCAATGGAAGGAGATGAATTCCAACGTCACTAGACTAAATTGAAGGTTGGTGATGAAATCCAACTCCCCAATATTTAAATGAGACGTGTGTGTGTGGTGTTCATTTTAAGCTTGTGTAACATAAAGTGCATCATATAGTAGCAATGAATCTTTCCTATATGCCTAAGTGTAAAAATACATTTCAATATTCAAAAATATGCATGAACTACTATGATTTGTATGAGCGCACTTCATTTTATGCAAGTATGGCCTCTAGCAAAGCCTCAAAGCAAGAAAATAACACACAATTTCTAGCACGCTAGATTCTAGGGTAAATTTTTTAGGCATAAACCACTATTCCTAGCAACACCTAGTGGAAAATTTAAAAGAAGATCTAAGATATGCGAAATGCTTAATTCTTTCTCCTTTTATTCTTTCAATTTCCAAACATAAATGTGCTTTAAGTTCTCTATTTTAGACACACAGAAGTAGATAGAAAGTTGTAAAATATCAGAGAAGCTATACCAATCTTTGATCCAGCTTAGAGATTCAGTGTTTTAACCTCTGTTGCACTCTAGTTTTGGCTGTTGTTGACCAGAGAGGTTGATTCTTGGATGTTGTAGCTCAGAGCGGCTAAGCTCTATTGGTTTTTGTAGCTCAAAGTAGCTAATTTATATCCACTATAGCTTAGAGCATCTAGAGCTGCACATAAAATTAAGTTAGTATTCTAGAAGAAAATGAAAAATTAGTGGTGGTCCCACCATGATCGCCATCTATAGAGACCCCAAGAATGCACACACCAGTCCCATTTTTAACCCTACTTGAAATGTTATTAAAAACCCAAGATGAAATGGAAGACAAGATGAAAAAGCATATAACACAAAATAAAAAATATGGATCTCTTTATTGATATTGAAGCTCGGTTACATGTCGGTCCCTCTTAGGGATACCCATTTGGATACTATAACTTACAAATAGACAAGGAGTGCCCCTTCTACAAAGAGGTGGTATGCTTATAAAAGCTTCCCGATTTCATACATGGAAATTTATGATGGATTATAGATGCCTCCTTCTCTAAGTCTATTTCCTAGAGGGATCCCTTTTGCTCTCGTATGTTGCAAACTTCGTTCGATGTACCTATGGCCCTGTAAGCAATGAAATAACAATGCACATTTAGGTGTTCGATATTGCCTCCTCGGATGAGTTTGTTAGTAATAAAATAATGTAACAAAAATATGATGAAACTATGCCATGAAATCATGTAAATCTATGCTAATGATATGAAAACATAAAGGAGCAGAATAAAATATGCTGTCTAAAACCTAAGCTAAGCCTATGGGCCACTGCCCAAGACAACGACCGCTAAGGTAAACCTTGCTCTCTTTACCCCAAAGCTATGAGTCAAATCCTGTATCTGATGTTGAAATAATAGGTGTTATTCTCTTCAATTCGATAGGGCTTCACCGTACACATGATCTCAAAGAGAACTCTCCAAGTCTCGAAAGCTCTCCTCAAAAATATGTCTCTATTTGATATGATCTATATCTAAAGATCCTCTTGGTGATCTTAGGCTTGCACCTTTTATAGTGTGAAACCCTAGGTCTATGTCCAAGCCCTAGAAATGAATTTCTCATGCGTAGTGCAAGTTAGCATTAGAAACTTTTGTCCATTGTCTATGTTTTGAGGCTAGTTAACTAAAATCTAACTTCCCACTTGAGTCTTCTATGTGAACTGGTCATTAGCATGAGAAGATTATGTCCTTTTTTTATGCTTGGAGGTTAGTTAACTAAAGTTTAAATGCAAACTCAATCCTCCTATGTGAATTGGTCATGAAAATGAATGCAAAGTTACTCCCACTCACCTTTATTGCATGCAGACTACCAATTATTCCTGTGATTATGCCTATTTATTAGCAAATGACTTCTTATGGCTTAGTCGTTGTTGTCTGCAGTAGCTAAGATCTGGCCACTATCATCTATAGTGGCTAAGGTCTAGCCGCTCTAGGCTTGAGTGGCTAGGATCTGGCCGCTCTTGGCTTGAGTGGCTAGGCTTGGATGGCTTTAAAAGGCCCCAAATGAGTGGTGAGAACCACTATTGATGCTTGGAAAGTCTAATATTATGTCTTATGATCTTATGAGTTTGTCTATGTGAGTAGCTCCCCTAAGTATGATATGATTTATGTGTCTACATAAAATTTTAAGGGTGAAGAGGATGTGTAATAGCCTATTACTAATTTTATCAATGCATGTTTTCATCTTGAAGATAAGGATGCTCTCATGATTAAGACATTCATAATGAAATTTATGGGTACCGCCACCCAATGGTTCAACCAGCTGACCAAGCATAGGATATCCAATTTTGAACAACTAGTGAATGCTTTATTGAAGCATTTCTCTTTTGGTGCTAAGATGAAAGTGAACCTTTCAAACCTATCCAATTTGAAACATTATGATGATGATCCAGTAATGGACTATGGGAATAGATGAAGAATATTCATGGCAAAATTATCATTCTCCATCCCCACAAAAGAGATCATCCAGATGTTCACCAAGAGTTGTTCCAAACACATTTCCCTCTTGCTACAACTCCAATAGTACCCTTTATTTGAAGAAGCTTTAGCATAGGCCAAAATCATTGAGTATATAAAATTAGATGAGGGAACTATCAAACTCTGAACCAAGAAGGAGTGGAACAAAAATGACAAAAATGGTAAATACAAACAGAAGTAGGCAAAATCGACTCTAGTTAATCAAGTGGTATTAGTTGCACCTAAGTATGGGGCTGTGCAAAAACTCCAAAATTATCAAGCACATCCCCCACCAGCCAACTATGATCAAAATAACAATCAGATGTGGAACAAATAATGAAAACCCCCTCGCTATTTCACACCATTGATAGAATCAATGCAATCAATCTTCAACTGAGTGAGGCGGGAAATATCAAGTTACCTGATATACCTCTTATAGATCCCAACCATCCTAAGCCAAAAGGATATAGGTAAGATCAATTTTACCCTTATCATAGGATATCGAGGCATAATATTGAGGTTTACATTGGTTTCAAACATCAAGTACAAAACATGATTGAAGTGAAAGAACTTAAAGTGGACAACCCATTGGCCCCTGAAAATCAAGATATGGGCATCTACAAAAACCTTCTACCAAACCATGAGGCCTCTAGAGGGCAAGGTGCACAAGTCAATCAAGTCCAAATTGATATGCCTACCCATGGGTGTGTTGGAATGGTTGAAATTGTCAATATAGAAACCAAGAATAGATGGTATGGTCAACCGCAACCTCCTACAAATACCATTAATGTCCTAGCTACACCTAGGTAGAGGTAGGGGCAATAAAACCTTTCAGGTCCACCAACCTGACCTATGGTAACCATTCGGAGTAGACTTGAGAAAAATTTACAAACAACTCTAGATAAGCTATCAATCTATGAGCTCATACAATAGTGCCCAAAGCATAGGGAGACCTTGATGAATATTTTAAGGTCTATTGAGATCCAACCACAAGATCCAAATGCATTCACCCATTTTTTGGGACAAGTACAAGAATTCCAAGAGCCTATAATTTGATTCTACGATCATGAAATTCATACTGTATCTACTGCCTTGCCAGACCCTCTATTGCACGTCATGGCATCAATTAATAATTTACCATTTAAGTGGATCTTTATTGATATAGGTTCATTAATAAACATCATCACAACAACAACAATAGAACATCTTAAGATCCCTGAGTCCAATATCATTTTGGGAGCCTATACATTAAAGGATTTCAATGATGCTTTATGCAATACTATGGGAATGATAGTCCTACCTATCAAGGTAGGGCATAAGACCATACCTGTGATGTGTCACATCTTGGAAGGAGCCATGCAATACAACATCCTCCTAGGGAGACCTTGGATTGGGGACATGAGATGTGTTCCTTCGATCTTGCATCAATGTGTCAAGTATGTACATGATAACAAAGTCTACATGGTTTTGGTCGATGAAGAACCATTCAAGTATGTCCATCAGGTGGATTGAGGAGAATTTGTAATTCCTTCTACCCACTTGTCTGTAGGACCATCATCTCCAACTACCCAACTGGATAACAAAGACAAAGGGGCACATAAGGACCCATCTGCATCAACACATCATCTTTCGCATAAAGTAACTAATGCTTCTAATAGACCATCAACATATAAACCAAAATATAAGCAGAAGCTAAAGGCACCCATGGTTGAGAAAATAGAGCCCAAGGAAGTGCTAATCATGAACATTAATAAGATTCCAAATCCCATGGAGGAGGAAGATCTCCAATAACAAGATGAGGAGATACTAGAACCCGCTTTGCCAGTGTCGTCTGTAAGATCAACCATGTCACATGCAACTAATAAACTTGGCAAGTATAGGTATAGGAGAGTACCTTGTGTAGAACATAAAATTTACACCTATCAAAGATTCTGCACAAGACATGAGACATCCAAAATATCTAAGATCGCTAGTGGGAATGATGGTTTTGCTTGGAATCCCTCCCAACTAGACAAATTTCATATATGTTGGCTTAGACTGCATCCATAAATATACGATCTTGGTACCTCTCTAATCCTAAGTTTGCTCTAACCTATTTTAAGTGTTATCATTGGCATGGTTACGATCTTGGTAGATATGATTAGGGATGAAGGTGGCCATTCAAGTCGCAATACCATATCATGTCTGAAATATTTAGGTTAGGCTATCACATCAAAGGTTGAGATGACTCTCTAGTAGTAGCATTAGACATATTAACCTTGGTATTAGGAGAAGACATCAATTTTATTCTTTATAACCCACCAAATGCAATATTTTTGAGCAATAGATAAGTGGCTATGGAAAGCATACCACCTCCTAAGACTTATCATCCAAGATACACAATTGATGCCACCCCAACAGGCTATAAATTATGGGATTATGAGCAAGAATAAAATGGATATGTGGCAAGTGATGATGAAGCACAAGCAGGCTTGGCCTATCATGGGCCTTGCTATTTACAAAATTTTACCTAGTCCATACACAATGAGAGTGGATTCATATCAAACAAAAGTGGTTACAGACAAAAGTGTTTATGAGTTAGAGGACTGAATAGAGAAAGCTTACCTAGGAAAAAGGAAATGACTCCATGACTTGGGGTAACATACTAATGCAAATAACATCTTCATAAGTGATGAAGAATATGAGGATGAGATAGAGATGGCCTACATAGTACCAAGATACGTGCCCCTTACTTTAGGGCCACATACCAATGCCAATGGTTTTTGGATAAGTGATGAAAATTTTGAGGACGATACTGATATGGCTTATATTGGGCCTCACCACTTACAATAGGTCGACATATTGGTGGAAAGAGAAGTGAAACTTCATGCTATAGACCCTGGCTTGCAGTTTTTGGGGAGACCGATTGACTTGAATATCATTCATCACATGGTCAATCCCTCTCTGCCTATGTTCAAGGAAATTTTAGAACCCAATGATCCTATTATTCGACTAGCTCATGGGTTAGATCCAGAGGTTCCTTTTCCTCCAGAGCGTCATCATGAGTATTGGAAGGAAACCTCTAAGACAATATTTCAACCACATGGTTTTGGAGATTTCATTCCATATATCAACATGATCTCCATTGATTTGACCACTCCACTTCATAACCCAATAGATCCCACTAAACCTTTGTGTCTCGATACGCAGGTCATTGATTGGGATCATGCTAATTCACCCAGAGGGCCTAGAGATCTCTTCTCTAATGAAGAGATGTTACAACCATTACATTTTGCATTAGGCTATGCACATGATGTGTTCCATGCTGGTCTATATCCTATGTTAGTGGGACCCATAAATCCTACCACTAACATTCACTTGATACCTACGCCTCACCAATTGGAGGATGGGTCACATATGGCTATAGAAGGTACTTTCGAAGTAGATATCAACGATGATCCTACTCAACCAATGAAAGTCAAGTTCAAATAAATTTTGTCTCTAGAGGAACAAGCCATCATTATTCTTGCTTAAAGAGAGGCCAAATCTATTTGCTTTGACTTACAAAGACATGCCAGGTATTGATCCAAAGTTAGTTGTTTACAACCTTTCATTGGATTCCCTAAAGAAGCCAATCAACCAAAAATTTAGGAAGATCCATCCAACCATCGCTTTGATGGTAGAGAATGAGTTGCAAAAACTATTAGATGTGATCTTCATAGTTCCCATCAATTATCCTAAATGGGTCTCGAACATGGCACTCATAGGAAAACTAGATGGAAAAGTGCATTTGCATAGATTTTAGGGACTTAAATAGGGCAAATTTGAAGGATTCATTCTTGTTGCCAAACATAAATGCTATTGTTGATTCCACTATAGGTCATGATATGCTCTCCCTAATGGTTGGGTTTTCTAGATACAATCAAATCTGAATAAAATTTTAAGACCAGAATAAGACTGCTTTCATTACTCCATGGGGAAATTTCTATTACAAATTGATGTCATTCGGCCTAAATAATGTTGGTGCCACATACCAGTGGGCCATGACATACATATTTCATGACTACATGCACACAATCTTGGAAGAATACATGGATGACTTGCTGGCCAAATATTTGATACGGCAAGAGCATGCTAGATCCTTACGAAAGTCTTTGATCACCTCATAGAGCACAATGTCAGATTAAATCCTATGAAGTTTGTATTTGGCATGACTTCTATTAAGATCTTGGTGGAGGACGGAAAACACAACTCCAAAAATCTAGAAAATTTCTAGCACAAGACAGGAAACAAGAATAACAAGAGCCAAATTTCTTATCCAATAGCTTCGAAAGAATTTACAAAGAATATACAGCAATCTACCGTTTTGCCAACCCCTTCTCATTACAATCCTTGGGTTTTTATCGAGGTCCCGATCCTCTGTGTTTTCAAACTTCCCACGATCTGCAATTGCCACCTGGAACAATACTGGAAAGTTGCATTGATGAGACTCTGGGTGAGGTGCGCGATCGGCTGCCATAACCACCGGGATCTTCTTCTCGAACTGCTGCTTCATTGCTAGTTGCTATAAATGCGTCTCTAGATATCCTGCGCGAGTGGCCGACATGCTTGTTGGAATCTTCCTCTTAGACTGCTGCTTCACTATCGCTAGCTTGCCGTGCACGAAGGGATGCATTTATGAAAGCCTGGAGTGCATGTTTTTCTTTTGGTCGCGATATCGCGACATGTCACGATATCATGACAATTCCTTTCTATGCTTTCTCTCTCCTATTCCGATCGCGATATCGCGACATGTCACGATATCACGACATTCCTTCCTTCATGCCTTCTCACTTTCGCTTTGGCCACGATATCACGACCTGTCACGATATCATGCCATTTTTCTATCGCGCCTCCGTTCTTCAGTTTCGATCATGAAATCATGACATGTCATGATTTCGTGACCTTCCGTCCTTCACGCCTTTGCTCCCTGCTCTGGTCATGATTTCGTGACCTTTTGTCCTCCACGCCTTTGCTCCCTGCTTTGGTCACGATTTCGTGACATGTCACGAAATCATGACATGTCACGATTTCGTGACCTTCTGTCCTCCGCGCCTTTGCTTCCCTGCTTTGGTCATGATTTCATGACATGTCACGATTTCGTGACCTTGTGTCCTCCATGCCTTTGCTTCCCTGCTTTGGTCATAATTTCATGACATGTCGTGAATTCGTGACATTTTGTCCACCACTTCTCTATCTCCTATTTTGGTCATGATATCGTGACACTTTTTGTGTCACGATATCATGACACATATTTTTTTCTTTGCAAAATACTTAGAAAAATTTGGTTGATGCTAGATTGCTCTGCTGCCCTCGGATGCTCCTGCATCAGACACCCGAGGTGGATTGAGAAGTGATCCTCACTTCTGATCTTTGAGAGGAAGACCCAGGTGGTCAACCTCTATTTTTGACAGCCAAGTTGCATCTTCTATAGGTCTGCCCTTCCACTTGATCAAATATTCAGAATACTGTTTGTTCCTTGTGCTTCTGCCTTCACGAGTATCTAATATTTCCTCGATCTCGTCTGTGGTTGGGTTAGACGCTGGAATGCTCCACAATTCTGTACTTGGTGCCTCTGTACTGTTTCCTTCATGGTATTCCACTAAATCTGATATGTTAAAAATAGGCGAAATGTCAAGCCCACTTGGCAATTCCACTTCATATGCATTGCCTGAGTCCCATTTTTCCAGTATTCTGCATGGCCCAAACTTCTTCATCTTCAACTTGTTATAAGTTTTGGCAGGAAATATTTCTTTTTTGAGATGGACCATGACTTCATCTCCCACTTCGAACTCTTTGAACCGTCGCTTTTGGTCTGCTCTTGTCTTATACTGAGTATTCATTTTTGTAATTTGTTTCTTCACTTCTTCATGCAGGCTTTTCATCTGTTTCGCAAATTCCTCAGCCTCGACACTGCACTTTTCTCCTTTATCTAATTTCCTCAGCTCAAAAACATTTCTTGGGCTGTTTCCATATATGACTTGGAATGGAGATTTGTTTGTACTCTTGTTGACAGAATTGTTGTATGCAAATTCCGCCTGTGGCAAAACCAAATCCCATCCCTTGGGTTTATCTGCTATCAAGCATCTTAATAAATTACCTAGACTTCTATTTACCACCTCTGTCTGTCCATCAGTCTGTGGGTGTTACACATAACTGAACTTCAGATCTGTCTTCAACTTCTTCCACAATGTTCTCCAGAAATACCCAACAAACTTTGTATCTCTATCGAAACTATGCTTTTTGGTAGACCGTGAAGTCGTACCACTTCCTTGAAAAATAACCCTGCAATGTGAACCGCGTCACTTGTTTTCTGGTAGGGAATAAAATGTGCCATCTTGGAGAATCTGTCAACCACCACAAATACGGAGTCATTTCCCTCTGTGTTCTCGGCAACCCAAGAATGAAATCCATGCTGATGTCCTCCCATGGCCTCTCAGGTATAGGTAACGGCTGATATAATCCTGTGTTCTGCCTCACGCCTTTTGCCATCTGGCATATTCTGCAACTTTGCACAAACCTTTTCACATCTTGCTGCAGTTGCGGCCAGTAGTAGTTCTCACTCACCAGGGCAATGGTCTTATCTCGACCAAAATGTCCAGCCAGTCCTCCGTTGTGTTTCTCCTTGACTAAGTTTTCCCACATGGAACTCCTTGGAATGCATAACTTACTTCCTCTGAACAACATTCCATCTTGGATTAGAAAATCCAACCATTTTGTCCTGTCCAAAGTAACAGGTGCCAAGCAAGCCGTCCAGGCTTCTACAAAATCAGGATCTTCAGGGTACAGACCCTTCAGTTCTTCGAATCCTACCACTTCCACTGTCATTTCAATCAACAAATTCTGCCTTCTACTTAAGGCATCTGCAACTCTGTTTGATTTTCCGCTTCTGTGTTTCAACACAAAGGTATAGCTTTGGAGAAACTCAACCCACTTCAAGTGCCTCTGATTCAGTTTTGTTTGGCTGTTAATGTACTGTAAGGCCTGATGATCAGTGAATAGAACAAACTCTTTTGGCAACAAATAATGCCTCCACTTCTTTAGAGCCTGAACTATAGCATAAAATTCTTGATCATAAACTGAATACTTTTTTCGAGCATCATTGAGCTTCTCACTAAAGTAAGCAACAGGTCTGCCTTCCTGACTCAGTACAACTCCTATTGCACTACCACTGGCATCACAGTCTACCTGAAATACTTTGTTAAAGTCTGGAAGTGCCAAAATAGGTTGTTCTGTGACCTTTTTCTTCAATACATCAAAGCTCCTATCAGCCCCTAAGGTCCACTTAAATTCTTTCTTATCCCCTCTCATTGTTTCTGTGAGGGGTGCACAAATGCTGCTGAAATTTCTAATGAATTTTTTGTAAAAGCTGGCTAGACCATGAAATGATCTTACCTCTATTGTGCTTCTCGGGGTAGGCCATTCGATGATAGCTCTCACCTTTTCTGGGTCCATTTTTAGACCTTCTACTGAGATGACAAATCCCAGGTACACTAACTCCTTCTTTACAAAATTACACTTTTTTAGATTAATTAATAACTGCTCCTCCCGTAGCTTCTCAAAAACCCTTCTGATGTGCGCCAGGTGCTCCTCCAGGGTTCTGCTAAATATTAATATATCATCTAAATAGACAATGACAAATTTGCCTAAGAACTCTTTCAGTACCTCATTCATCAGCCGCATGAAGGTACTTGGTGCATTGGATAGCCCAAATGGCATGACCAACCATTCATACAAACCCTCTCTGGTCTTGAAGGCTGTCTTCCACTCATCTCCTTCTCTGACATGGATCTGATGGTAACCACTCTTGAGGTCAATCTTGGTGAAGTATTTGGCTCCACTCAAACAGTCCATTATGTCATCCATTCTTGGCAATGGAAATCTGTATTTTATTGTGATCTTGTTGATGGCTCGAGAGTCTGTACACATTCTCCACTCTCCATATTTCTTTGGTGCTAGCACTGCAGGTACTGCGCATGGACTTAAGCTTTCCCGAATCAGTCCCTTCTCCAACAACTCCTGGACCTGCCTGTTTAGCTCTTCAGTTTCTACAGGCGTCATTCTATGTGCAGCTTTATTGGGCAAGCTTGATCCTGGCACCAAATCGATATGGTGACTGATCTTCCTTACTGGGGGTAAACCCTCAGGCACATTATCAGATATAATATCTAGAAATTCCTCCAACAGATCTAGGACTTCTGCTGGGGTATCTTTGCATTCTCTCTCCCCAACTCTAGGAATTAATGCATAACACATATGTTCATGCTTCAAATCATCTAAAAATTTTCTTCCGTCAACTAAGCAAATTCTGGCACTGCCACATACCTTTTCTTCCACCTCCTTCAGGGGTTTTAGCTTATGACGCATTCCATTCTTTGTTACGGAGTAGGTGTTGGCATGACCATCATGAACCGTGCACCTGTCAAACTGCCATGGCCTTCCCAACAGCAAATGGCACGCATCCATGGGCAGGATATCGCACAGGACCTCATCACGGTAATTCCCAATACTAAATTTTACCAGGCATTGTTCACTGACCAACACCTTATGGTCTTTCTGCAACCACGCGATCCGATATGGATGCGGGTGTCTCTTCCTCTCCAGTTGTAGCTTTGTAACCATTCCCTCTGAAACTAGGTTATCCGTGCTACCGTTGTCAATAATAATATTGCAAATCTTACCCGCGCATTTACACCTTGTGCGGAATAAGCTTTTCCTCTGATCTATGGCCCCCTCTTCATTCAGCAGGACTCTCCTCGCAATCATTACTTCTCCTCTCTCTGCTTCTTCAGAATGCTCAGATCCAACATCTTCATCAACGACCGCGGCTCTGGCATTTCCTTTCGGCCTCCTATTATTCCTTTCTCGTTGTTGTGGGCACTCGTATTGGTGATGTCCCTCTTCTCCACACTGGAAGCAAGTTCCATGGAATCTTCCTCTTCCCTGGCCACGTCCAGCTCTGCCCCTTCCCCCTCGGTAATCATTATTCTGATTACGGGGGCGGTAGGTATTTTCTCTCCTTTGTTCCTGATTACTGCTACCTTCTCCATTCTTCTGAGAATCTTCATTCCTTCTTCCACTGGTCCTTCCACCGGTTCTTTCACCATGACCTCTTCCTCTTTGCTTGTTCTCAAACCTCCTATTGAGCTTTTCTTCAACCTTTAGGGCAAATTGGTAAGCGTCCTCTATGGTGGTCATCCGGACCAGACTTAATTCTTCTTGAATACTTGCTCGTAACCCATTAATGTAATGGGCTACCTTCTCCTTGTTGGCCTCTGAGTGGCCTATTTTGATCATAATTTTATGAAACTCTTCTATGTATTCTTTTACAGACTTACTTGATTGCCTCAACCCTTGCATTTTCTTTAGCAGGTCTAACTCATAATCACCAGGGATGAACTGCCTCTTCAGATTTTCTGCCATCCGTTCCCATTTTGTTATTCTCTCTTTTCCTCTTTTATTTCGCTCCAGCTGCACTCCCTTCCACCAAATGTTGGCATGACCTTTCAGTTTGGTCTTAGCGAATCTGACCCTATCAGGATCCTCAACCTCCTCGTACTCAAAGTACTCTTCCGGATCGTTGATCCAGTCGATCAATTCCTCTGGATCAAGGTTCCCGAAATACGTGGAAACCTCCATCTTCGGCCTCTTCCCAATCTGGGATATGGCTTTGTATAGTCTAGCTTGAGCAGGATCTACTGCTTCTTCTTCTTCCTCAGGCTGGCCTTCTTCTTCGTCATCTTCCTCTTCACTACCTTCATCTCTTCTTGGCTCCAATATTCTACGCATCTCTTCTTGCAGGGCTTGCATTTGCCGCTGCAAAGCTCGGACATCTTCCATTGCCGCCATGCCTCTCCCACCAACAGGGTTTCTTCTTGGAGGCATTCTATTCACTCTCTCACAAGCCCTTCCATAGATCCTGGTGTAACTGCCTCACGTCCGGCGATCTGTTACACACTCAGGAACTTCCGGCTCTGATACCACTTGGTGGAGAACAGATCTAAGCACAAGACAGGAAACAAGAATAACAAGAGCCAAATTTCTTATCCAATAGCTTCGAAAGAATTTACAAAGAATATACAACAATCTACCATTTTGCCAACCCCTTCTCATTACAATCCTTGGGTTTTTATCGAGGTCCCGATCCTCTATGTTTTCAAACTTCCCACGATCTGCAATTGCCACCTGGAACAATACTGGAAAGTTGCATTGATGAGACTCTGGGTGAGGTGCGCGACTGGCTGCCATACCCACCGGGATCTTCTTCTCGAACTACTGCTTCATTGCTAGTTGCTATAAATGCGTCTCTAGATATCCTGCGTGAGTGGCCAACATGCTTGTTGGAATCTTCCTCTTAGACTGCTGCTTCACTACCGCTAGCTTGTCGTGCACGAAGGGATGCATTTATGAAAACCTGGAGTGCATGTTTTTCTTTTGGTCACGATATCGCGACATGTCACGATATCGTGACAATTTCCTTTCTATGCTTTCTCTCTCCTATTCGGTCGTGATATCGTGACATGTCACGATATCGTGACATTCCTTCCTTCATGCCTTCTCGCTTTCGCTTTGGCCGTGATATCATGACCTGTCGTGATATCACACCGTTTTTCTATCATGCCTCCGTTCTTCAGTTTCGGTCACGAAATCGTGACATGTCGCGATTTCGTGACCTTCCGTCCTCCATGCCTTTGCTCCCTACTTTGGTCGTGATTTCGTGACATGTCGTTAAATCGTGACATGTCACGATTTCGTGACCTTCTGTCCTCCGTGCCTTTGCTCCTCGCCTTGGTCACGATTTCATGACCTTCGGTCCTCTGCGCCTTTGCTTCCCTGCTTTGGTCATGATTTCATGACCTTGTGTCCTCTGCGCCTTTGCTTCCCTGCTTTGGTCATGATTTCACGACATTCTGTCCGTCGCTTCTCTATCTCCTGTTTTGGTCGCGATATCGCGACACTTTTTGTGTCGCGATATCGCGACACATATTTTTTCTTTGCAAAATACTTAGAAAAATTTGGTTGATGCTAGATTGCTCTGCTGCCCTCGGATGCTCTTGCATCAACTCTTAGGTTTCATTGTTTCCATGAGAGGCATTGAGGTAGATCTTGCAAAAGTAGAAGCTATGACAGATATGGCAACCCCTACCAACATTAAGAAATTAAGTAGCCTACAAGGCAAGGTAGCATCCATCAAATAGTTCATTGCACAATTATCAGACAAGTGTCGACCCTTGAATTAGTTGATATGCAAGGATATCCCATTTCATTGGGATGAAGAGTTTTGACAAACCTTTGCAGAGATCAAGATATACCTGGCGATGTCGCTAGTGCTGGCTCCACTAATGCCAGACATACCATTTCTTCTATACATATCGGCTATTAATTTTGCTTTGGGCACCATGTTAGACCAAAATAACGTGCAAGACAAAGAGCAATCCATATATTACATAAGTCACACCTTGGTAAGCTATGAGCTAGGATATACGTATGTAGAAAAGTTATGCTTAGCAGTGGCCTTTGCAACCAAAAAGTTGTGACACTACATGTTGAGCCATATGACTTACATTATATAAAAAAAAAATCCTTTGCATTATATGATGAAAAAGACATATCACAATACACATACTACAAAGTGGATCATGCTATTGATAGAATTTGATTTGGAATTCATAAGCTAAAATTTTATCAAGGGATAGGTCATAGCAGATCAATTAGCAGAGGGACCTCTTCAATATAGCAAGCCTCTCATCATAGATTGCCTGATGATGCAGTCTTCACATTATTAGATCCACCAGAATTCAAAGAATCTAAGAAACAAAGAGAAATGGAATTATTCTTTGATGGTTCAAAGTGCGAGCAAGGGGGTAGAGTAGGAATAGTCTTTATCATACCACAGGATGCTCCATTGCCCTTATCATTTAATCTATACCTCCCTTGCATGAATAATAACATAGAGTTTGAAGCCTTGATATTGGGACTCCAAATAGCTATTGCAATGGGTATTAAAATATTGAATATCTTTGGTGACTCCTTGATCATAGTAAATCAAGTCAAATTATTGTTCCAATGCAGGTGTCCACTCCTAAAAGCATAAAAGGAGCTTGTTGACACTTACCTAGCTTGACTGGAATGGTATGACATCAAGGAAATCCCTCGTATGTCAAATAGATTTGTAGACACCATGGCATATTTGGGATCCTTAATCCCTCAAAATTCATCTGCTGATTTTACAACCATTCATGTGAAAGTGCTCATATTTTCTATGATACAGCATGAGGTTATTGACAACCTAGAGTTAGTAAACATGATCCAAACCAAGCCAAATTAGGATTGGTCCTTCAAGGTTAGAGATTTCTTACAAATAGCCCCTTGGGAATATTTGATCTCTCAAGGTCCTACGAAATGTGGAATAACCATTCATCACAAGGTTGTTTCCCAATAAGTGTTCACAAATGCTAGATCACAAGAAGAGCATGTTGTTTTATCCATAGAAGTAGTGGCTTATCAGGATTGGCTTTCCCAATTGTGATATTTCTTGAAGATTGGAATAGTACCACAAGGCCTGTTGCATGCTTAGAAATGAACATTTAAATAGAAGGTAACTAGATACATTTTTCTAGGAGAGATCTTGTATATACGAGGTTACGATGGAATGCTCCTTCATTTTCTTGAGCTCCAAGAAGATTCCTGGGTAATTTTGCAAGCTCATGATGGTACGTGTGGTGGCCATTTTAGTGGCATGATCATCATTAAGTGCATCTTGAGAATGGGGTACTATTGACCAACTATGGAAAAATAATTTTGTGAGTATGTCAAGAAATGCATCAAGTGTTAACATCATGAAAACCTCACTCACTTGCCATGACAAGCCTTACAACCCATCTAGGAAGCATGGCCCTTTTTGCAGTGGGGGTTAGAATTTATTGGAAGATATCTCCCCTATATTTGGGCTAACAAACATTTATCATAATTGCCACTAATTATTTTACCAAATGGGTTGAAGCGATCCCTTTGACATCGATAACTAGACCGAGGATTGCGGAGTTTATACTCCACAATATCATAAATCATTTTGGGGTCCCTTAAAATATTATATCGGATAATGGACCATCCTTCAAGAACAAAAATGTGCATGCTTTAATGAACAAATATCACATCTAGCATAGTTTTTCAACACCCTATTATCCACAAGCAATGGGCAAGTAGAAGCCTCAAACAAAATAATCATCTCCATCTTGAGGAAAATAGTGAGAGATAATCATAGGGACTGGTATTTGTAGTTACCTATAGCATTATGGATATATAGGACTAGTGTGTGAATGCCCAATGGGGCAACACCATTTTCACTCATATATGGCATGGAGGCCATCATACCCCTAGAACTAGAAATCCCAACCTTGTGCGTAGCATTAAAGGACTTCATAGATGATTATGTCATGTGACAAGGCTGCCTAGATCAGTTAATGCTTCTTGATGAACGATGGGTCAATGCCTTGGATTATATTTGCTTTTATCATAATCACCTTGCATGAGCATACAATAGAAAAGTCCATTTGAGAGAATTCAAATTTGGAGATCTTATGCTCAAAGAAAACTAGCAGAACTCAAATATGCCATCGCATTTGTGAGACAAATTTGCGATAAATTGGATAGGACCCTACATAGTTTTAGAGAAGGTTGGTCCTGGAGCATACCGCCTCACATCATTGGATGATGTTGAAGAGCCTAAACCTCTCAATATCATTCATCTAAAGGTATTTCATACATAAAAATAAAAAACATTCAAATATGTCATAAAAACCAAAAACATTCAAATATGTCATAAAGATAAAAATCACAAAAATGCTCCAAGGGTACCCAATACGCTTGGTCAAAACCAAAAAAAAATCTCCAAAGGTATCTTAAAGCTCTTTGGTCAAGTCAAAATCAAAATCACAAAAATGCTCCAAGGGTACCCAATCCGCTTGGTCAATCAAACAAAAAGCTCCAAAGGCATCTTAAAGCCCTGTGGTCAAGTCAAAATCAAAATCACAAAAATGCTCCAAGGGTACCCAATCCACTTGGTCAAAAAAAAAAAAAAAGCTCCAAAGGCATCTTAAAGCCCTTTGGTCAAGTCAAAATCAAAATCACAAAAATGCTCCAAGGGTACCCAATCCGCTTGGTCAAAATCAAACAAAAATCTCCAAAGGTATCTTAAAGCCCTTTGGTCAAGTCAAAATCAAAATCACAAAAATGCTCCAAGGGTACCCAATCCGCTTGGTCAAAATCAAATAAAAAGCTCCAAAGGCATCTTAAAGCCCTTTGGTCAAGTCAAAATCAAATCACAAAAATGCTCCAAGGGTATCCAATCCGCTTGGTCAAAACCAAACAAAAATACTCCAAGGGTATCCAATCCACCTGGTCAAAACCAAACAAAAATGCTCCAAGGGTACCCAAGTCGCTTGGTCAAAATAAAAAAAAAAAATCCAAAGGCATCTTAAAGCCCTTTGGTCAAATCAAAACACAAAAACATTCAAAATAATCAAAAGCACAAAAACAATGCAAAAATAAAAAATACAAAAGCATTTGCATCTTACATCCACATCCACATAATTTCATATCCATACATATACATTGCATTCATATATGTTATGATCATATTTTTTACAAACGATGCCACAGTTTGTATCTCAATCACAATACACAAGTTCATCCTCATCCATGCATCCATGTGTGTAAATGTGTTTTTCAACACAACCAAATAATGTTGCTATACGAAATAAACAAAGGTTTCCTATTATTTCAACCATGTCTAGTGGTCTTATCAACTTTTGTAGAAAGCCACCTTGATTAGTAGAGAGAAATATATAGTTGTAATAATACCATGGATATTCAAGATCGCATCACTAATTTAAACACTAAAATCCTAGTTGGTACAAGGGAAAGATGAAAATAACAAAGTGGTCTAGGTTACCTTAAGCGAAAAGGATCTTCCTTTCTTATCCCCCTGTGCAACTGGTTTAAAGGTGCTAAGAATTGGCAAAAGGAAAAGTTCCACCCTACCCAAAAATGAGTGATTATCATAACTACATAAATCCCTTGCTTTCACTATAACAAGCAAAAATCCTGAAATAAAGTACAAATTCAAAATTCTAGTCTCAAAAGTCATAAGTCAAAATCCTAGATTTCAAAGTCATAGTTCAAAAACAAATAAAATAGTGATTATCATCACTACAAAGATCTCTTGCTCAAAAGAAAAATCAATCAAAATAAATAGTGATTTTCATCACAAAGTATGAGCAAGTATCCCAAAAGAAATGAAGAAAAAAAAGGAATAGAACTTTAATCCCTGGAATTATTAGCATTGCACAAAACTGGAAGGAGAAATCCTTATGCATGATGATATGTCTATAACAAAAGCTTATAGAATTTGTGTAGACCAATGTTTGAATGTGGATGAGCTAGCTTAGATAACCCAAACACTGCCTAGTGGTATAGTCCAACTAAGTCCAACATAAGGATGAGGTAAAACACTTGAGGATCCCTGATCTTAGCAATGGGATAAAAGAATCCCACTTGGCATTGGAGGAAATGCTTTGTTTCTATCTTAAAATATATTCATTTGCACGTATAGAGAGAATGAATATCCAGGTACAGAGTGAAAGAATTGCTTTTAAAAATTCTTGTATGGCTAGTACATAGTTGTTGATAGGGTAACTAGAGGGTTTGAAGTCTCAAGAAAACCCACAAATAAATTTATAACATAGCAAAAAATCACATCATAAATCACATCATCAACTTTCTTAATAAGCTTCTATAAATTAGGGGTTATTAATAAAATAATATTAAAATAGATACTAGATATGTGTCATAAATGATATATAAACGACCACTAACTATTTTACATCTCTTAAATTACAAAATCTTATCTAGAAAATACATACATTCCACACCATTACATTGCACATATGGAGGATTTAAATAATTAATTCTTATGAGTAGAATTATTATTAAATATTCATGGTTATACTTTTTGTGGTATCACTCGTAAATTGTCAAACTCATAGCATATGCATGCATTATGTTTTAAATGATTAAAACATACAAGTTCATTCATATTATATTACATACTACATTCACCATAACATAGCATTGATTAGATGTATACAATTAAATCAAAATTAAAAGTGTATCTAACAAAAACATTTCATCCATAAATACATAGTTCATAAATCATTCATTTGCATCAAATATCACATCATTGCATTCACCCATAAATACATAGTTTAAAAATCATTCATTTGCATCAAAGATCACATAATTGCATTCATTCATACAAAATATCATAAATCCATCATCAAATCAACTCAATATACACACATCATATCATAATAATAAAATAATGAAATCATCTACATAAAAACATACATAAGCATCCATCTCAAATCCATATCATCATAAATATCATCTATCATCTAAAACATATATATATCACCACATCATAATTCCATCATAACATCGCATAAATGAAACAAAAAAACATAAGCAATGAATGACACTCATAATGAAACATAAATGAAAAGTCTCATATAAATATTCCCGTCTCAAAATTTGTCTCAGAATAAGTATCTCAAAGTGCATGAATATACAAAATCGCCCATAGGCTACAAGTCATATAGGTCAAGAAGACCTCAAAAAAATAGAGTCCAAGTACATAATAAATCAAACACAAGGTCTACACCCCTAGCATCACCTCCCATTGTAGTTGTGTCACACTAGAGTTATGTGACCCTAATGGTCCCTTTGTGCGAGTCTGAGTCCTTTGACTAGGATAGGTGGAGGACTACCCAGAGGTGGATCACCTGTTGACCTGTGAACCACCTACACCTGCCACCTCCCAAGGGAAAATCCCATGCCTCCTAAGCTACATCTGGATAGAGGTTATATGGGAGACATACCCATGAATCTGCTCACTGTACTCATCCAAAAGTGACCATAGGCATATAACCTCTCCCCCTATGTCTGCCCCAAGATCTACCTCGGTATCACCCTGTGGTGTAGGATGAGGAAAAAAAAATTACATCCTAGAAGCACTGTCCCCAACAGTAGCCTACAAAGCTTAACTCTATAGTGTGAGCTACTCTATGGTGGCATACAACTGTGCTATGGTAGCATCTCGTTGCTACACCTAGATCTTGGTTTACTAGAGCTCAATATTGACCTCATGCAACTATTCTCTCAGAGGAGAATATATCTCCTCGGGATCCATCTCCTCCTCATCCTCCTCAGGAGCCTCTTGCTCCTTTGCTACCACTTGCTTTACTAGCTAGACCCATATCATAGTCATGGCTTGGAATCTATGCCCTATCAGATATACCCTCTCGCCATCATCCTCATGACCTAAGCTACCATCACCATGCCACATATGATCCCCCCACCATTGAGAAAATGCCTTTGTAACTCCCCTAGCAACTCCTAGGGCAACCACTGGGGCATCCTCCTCATATGAAATATTTGTAATATATGACAGAGGAAGATCTACCTCTGTTGTGATGTGCTTGTATACAAATAGAAAAAGATGCACATCCTACTGTAGCCCATACTAACAAAGAACTCGAGAGTAGAATAAATGCTCTCGGATGCTATTGGCAATTTTGGGTTTGAGATCCTAGCTTCTTGTCTATGAGTTGTCATTGATGTCAAAAGGAAATGGCATTAATGTTAAGAGGATGTGTTGGCTTCAAAGGTGGAAGATTCCAAGAGAATATTTTTAAGAGAATCTAGAGAGATTCCATTGGCAAGGGTTTTTCATTAAAACCAAACCGGTTTTTATTAAAACCAAGTTAAATGGTTTTATTAAAACCAATGGAGGTTCTCTTTATTATTTATTTAATTATTATTTAAAACCCTTCAAGGTTTTAATTAATTAATTATTTAATTAATTAAGGGAGAAATTATTTTTAATTTATTAAAAATACTTAAAGGTTTTTAAACCCTTTTTATTCTTAATTTATTAAAATTATTTAAGGGTTTTTAAACCCTTTTTGAAAAGACTTTTGATTAATTTCGAAATGGTCTTTATTTTCATCGATGTCAAGGTGTCTTCAAAGAGACTATTTATTCTCCAACTCCTAAGGTTGGAAGGCTAATTAATTCGAAATTCCCCGAATGCAATTTGCGGTGTTTGTGCTCTGTATTCACTGCGATCGAAGGAAGACTTAGAAGCACGTGTGGTTGAAAAGTCTTTGAGAGTTTTTTTGAGGGTGAAGTGGAGGGAAGTTCACTTGTGAACTTCGTAGCCCGTGTGGGCTAGTGGTAGCGAAGGCTACTGTTGGGTGCTGCATTGGCGAAGGTCACCGTTTCGAGTCTTGCGAGGGTGCTTTGCTAGAGTAACACACATTTTTATTAAAACATCTTTATGCTACAAAATTCGAAGTTTCTTGGACAGCGATTTATAAGGTGTGATTAAATTTTATGAGTTTTGGCTTTTGTGATTAGCATTGAATAAAATCTTAGGATAAATAAGAGCATATTTCTTTGGATGTATTTTTAAGATTATTCTTTGCTATGCTAAAATTTAAAATGGAGGTATAAGGTGTGAGTCTGTGATTGTTGATTTATTGGCATGTTATTGTTGGAATATTTGATAAATATTCCTATTTTCCTAAAAGTATATAGGTTACTATTTGTTAGCAATTAATATTGTATTAGTTTTGCTAAAGTTAGTGTTGGTTAGTTGAGCTTTGAGAGCTTATAGGGTTAAGTTAGATTAATAGAACGAATAGAGGTTTCTCACTACTAAATTATCTTTGATTAATAGAACGAATAGAGGTTTCTCATTTGGTATCAGAGCCCTGAGAGAGGTGCTTCCATTTCATGGATTGCCCATCACAAATTTTGTGAGTTCAATCCAAAGTGTTTTGGAGGTGCAGGTCTATTTTTTTGGAAGCTGTGAGGTAGAGCCCTTAACATAGATCATGTTGAAGCCTGATAAATCCTAAGTAGTGAGGAGATCATGCTATAGTAATTGAGCGGTACTACGGCTCCACAAATTGACCGTTGCTGTACTATTGATGTGTTGGCTATGTTGTGAGTTAAATACATAGCGTGACTTTGTGCTTTGAGTACATTTGATACCTGTGTATTGGATCTAGAGAAAACCTGTGAAGCTACCAAGATGTAACGTTTGGCTTTGTCTGCATGTGGGAAAGATCGAAAGGAAGCTACGCATGGGAAGACCAGAAGGAATCTGCGGAAGGAAACTATGCATTGAAGGAAACGCTCGCGTAGAGATCTGCATATTTGATTTGCTATGACGAACGTAGAGGATCCTACGTGTCATCCTGAGTGGTGGTTCTGTGCTTAGAGAAATGTGGAGAAACGCGTTTGGCACACTATTTTTAATTACTACAGAAATTTGTGATGTTTGGTGTGATTTGGTGAAATGGAGGCATCATCAAAGGAGATTGAGAATTGTCTTGAAGAGACAATTGTGGATGGAGATCACTCACTTATATTTCTTTTTATTCTAACCCTAACTTGGTTGGAAGTTTGAGAGTTTGGTGTGGTGAAAACTTGAAGGTTCAATTATCTTCTACTCCAATAAGGTATGGGCACATTCTTCTTATGAGTATGATTGGTGTACGTTTTCTGAAATAAGGTTGGAGTGAAAAGGTATTCTACTAGGTATCCTTTGGCTAGGTGTAAATCCTATTTTCTAGTTTGTTGAAGACTACTTATGCATTGTTATCCTTAAGGATATTTTTTGGTGAATGCATAATTTTTGGTTTGAGATAGTGGAAGCTTTGTGCACTAGGGTTTATATTTGTGAGTCTAGCTACTTGCATTGAGTTGGTAGAACCCTTGGTTGGCTATTTTGAGTTTGATGGTTGAGTTGCTTCCATAGAGGTTGTTTGATCAAGTTATTGCTTTGCTTGATTCATGATATTGGGCTTACTCCATTGAGTTGATTTGAGCAAGTTATTCTTTGCATTTGGTGATATTGTGTTGGTGGTTGTTTTGTTCAAATATCTTTGGAGGGAAAAGGATTTCTAATTGTTTCCTTTTCTTGTGATGATTGGTTGAATGCTTCAAGGTTGATGTTGAGTTGAATGGTGTTGGTTGACTAAACCTTGTTTGATGAGCATTGTTGTTGAAACCCTAATTGATGGTGAAAAGAACATGAGTATCATTGTTATGTGATTCTTTGCATAGTTGGCAATTGTTGGGGTTTCATGTTCTTGAAAGAAAACATTCTATCCTATCCATTTCAGATATTGAGTTGAGTTTTCAAATTTGATATTGAGATTGAGATGAGTTGATTTGAGTTGATTTTTGAGATTGGGATTTGAGTATAGAACATATTGAGTCTCTAAAAATTCTCTTTATGCTTCTATGAGTTTGACAAATCACATTGGGTCTCTAAAAATTCACTTTGTGATTTCCTACTAAGAAATTTTTTCTTTGTGAGCTTGCTGAGTTTTTGGACAGGTTTTAGTGGGGACTTGTGAGCAGTTTTTGGACAAGTTCCAGTGGGGACTTGTGAGCAGTTTTTGGACAGGTTCCGGTGGGGACTTGTGAGCAGATTTGGACAGGTCCTAGTAGAGGACTTGTGAGCTGAGTTTGATAGTTCTATCAGATAACTTGAGGACAGAGGTGCATTGGTTCTATGAGAAGAACCTAAGGACAGTTGGCAAGTCTTTGAGAAGGCTTGTATGCAAAGGATTGATTTGTTCAAGAGTTGAACAGATCTGACAGACAGGGGAAGACTTGTACTAGACCGACTGACTGTGTTTGGTACAGGTTGCTAAGTTGTTGTGGACATGATCAAGTAAGTGTTCTAGTAGTGATAGTGAAAGTTCTTCAAGTTATAATGAAAATGAAATGTTGTTCATATCAGAAAAAGAGGAAGAACTAAAACATAGATTCATTATCATGAAATGTCTTAGATGTGGAAATTTTGGTCACCTTGAGGATGATTGCACAAATAATGATTTGGGTTTTAGTATGTATGAGGATGCTTCAAAAAACTATAAGTAAGATGCATGTATGGTTTTTGAAAAGGGTAGCACCTCCAGTGATAAGAAATCTGAAAAAGGCTTTGATGATTCAAAAAACAAACAAATAGAGGAAGATATAGAGGAAGGTGAAGTAGATCTTGAAGGTGAAATTATTAGTGCTCTTAGTGCTTTGAAAAAGAAAAGAAAGAAGAATGCTAGACTCAAGGATAAGTTAGATGAATGTTGTATGGAGAGAGATGATCTTATAGAAAGTCTTGACTTCTCTATGGCTAAGACACAAGAACTCAAGGATGAGTTAGAGTCTAAGGTTCTTGAGTATAGTGAGTTAGAATAGAAAATGGCTTCTTTGAAAGAGGAAACTAAATAGTACAAGGATAAGATTTATAGGTTTCAAGATAGCTCCAAAAAGGTTAAGTCACTCATCAAAGGTCAAAGAAAGACAATAGATAAAACAGGCCTTGGTTTTGTTAAGCCACACAAGGAACAAGTTGGAGAGTCTAGTAAGAGACTCCAAAAGGAAGAGATTTCTGATGAGGAAAGTATTTTAGAAAATGAGTCCTTGAATGATAGATGCACAGAAATAGAAAATAGAATTCAGAATGAGAAGAAGTTTTCATAACCTAAGAGGTCAATTAAAGGAAATTTTCAAGGCAGATGTTTTGCTTGTCACAGGTTTGGTCACATGGCTTCACATTGCATGGCTCAAGTGAAGGAGGTAAATGATAGTTTCAGAAGTGCTAGTTACTTTCAAGGGTATTGCTACTCTTGTCAACAGTTTGGGCACAAGGCAGTTTATTGCAAGGCAAATAATAGGAACAGGTTTGGTCAGAACAGGTTTGGCCAGAACAGGTTTGGTCAGAATAGGTTTGGCTAGAACAGGTTTGGTCAGAATAGGTTTGGTCAAAATTGGTGGATTCAAAGATCAGGTTTACCTCATAGAAACAACATCATCAAGTGTTTCAAGTGCAACAATGAAGGTCACATAATCAGACAGTGTAGAGTTGAAATTCCATAATACAAGAACAAGAACAGTGGCATGATCAGGTCCAAGGATCAAGGCATGGACAAGAACAGGGATGAGAACAAGAACAAGAACAATGACAGGAATAGGAATATGGACAAAGAGTTCAAGAGAAGGCCCGACAAGAAAGTTATAGACGCTGATGATGATCAGTGCCTAATGGGAGTTTTACTCCCACCCCAGAATTAAACACCTCAATAGGAGGTGGGGGAGAGACTAAGCTAAGTGGCTCATTATTAGTATCAAGCCCCAAAGGTGACCCTTTGCCATTGATGACAAAGGGGGAGAGATTTGAGTAAGGGGGAGAGCCTTAAGATAGGGGGAGCTGTTTATGTTGAGTTTCTATGTTGTTGAGAAGCATGGTTTGCCATCAATGACAAAGGGGGAGATTGTTGGCAATTTTGGGTTTGAGATCCTAGCTTCTTGTCTATGATTTGTCATTGATGTCAAAAGGAAATGGCATTAATGTTAAGAGGATGTGTTGGATTCAAATGTGGAATATTCCAAGAGAATATTTTTAAGAGAATCCGAAGAGATTCCATTGGCAAGGGTTTTTCATTAAAACCAAACCGATTTTTATTAAAACCAAGTTAAATGGTTTTTATTAAAACCAATGGAGGTTCTCTTTATTATTTATTTAATTATTATTTAAAACCCTTCAAGGTTTTAATTAATTATTTATTTAATTAATTAAGGGAGAAATTATTTTTAATTTATTAAAAATACTTAAAGGTTTTTAAACCTTTTTTATTCTTAATTTATTAAAATTATTTAAGGGTTTTTAAACCCTTTTTGAAAAGACTTTTGATTAATTTCGAAATGGTATTTATTTCCGCCGACGTCAAGGTGTCTTCGAAGAGACTATTTATTCTCCAACTCCTAAGGTTGGAAGGCTAATTAATTCAAAATTCCCCTAATGCAATTTGCGGTGTTTGTGCTCTGTATTCGTTGCGATCGAAGGAAGACTTAGAAGCACGTGTGGTTGAAAAGTCTTCGAGAGTTTTTTTGAGGGTGAAGTGGAGGGAAGTTCACTTGTGAACTTCGTAGTCCGCATGCAGCGAAGGCTGCTGTTGGGCGCTGCATTGGCGAAGGTCACCGTTTCGAGTCTCGCGGGGGTGCTTTTCTAGAGTAACACAAGTTTTTATTAAAACGTCTTTATGTCATGAAATTCGGAGTTTCTTGGACAACGATTTATAAGGTGTGATTAAATTTTATGAGTTTTGGCTTTTGTGATTAGCATTGAATAAAAGCTTAGGATAAATAAGGGAATATTTCTTTGGATGTATTTTTAAGATTATTCTTTGCTATGCTAAAATTAAAAATGGAGGTATAAGGTGTGAGTCTATGATTGTTGATTTATTGGCATGTTATGGTGGTTGTGTTTAAAGAAGTGGAGCTAAAAGGTGTAATAAAGGAATTTTATATTATTGCTCATTTCTTTTTATTCTAACCCTAACTTGGTTGGAAGTTTGAGAGTTATGTGTGGTGACGACTTGAAGGTTCAATTATCTTCTACTCCAATAAGGTATGGGCACATTCTTCTTATGAATGTTTTCTGAAATAAGGTTGGAGTGAAAAGGTATTCTACTAGGTATCCTTTGGCTAGGTGTAAATCCTATTTTCTGGTTTGTTGAAGACTACTTATGCATTGTTATCCTTAAGGAGAGTTTTTGGTGAATGCATAATTTTTGGTTTGAGATAGTGGAAGCTTTGTGCACTAGGGTTTATATTTGTGAGTCTAGCTACTTGCATTGAGTTGGTAGAACCCTTGGTTGGCTATTTTGAGTTTGATGGTTGAGTTGCTTCCATAGAGGTTGTTTGATCAAGTTATTGCTTTACTTGATTCATGATATTGGGCTTACTCCATTGAGTTGATTTGAGCAAGTTATTCTTTGCATTTGGTGATATTATGTTGGTGGCTATTTTGTTCAAATATCTTTGGAGGGAAAAGGATTTCTACTTGTTTCCTTTTCTTGTGATGATTGGTTGAATGCTTCAAGGTTGATGTTGAGTTGAATGGTGTTGGTTGACTAAACCTTGTTTGATGAGCATTGTTGTTGAAACCCTAATTGATGGTGAAAATAACATGAGTATCATTGTTATGTGATTCTTTGCATAGTTGGCAATTGTTGGGGTTTCATGTTCTTGAAAGAAAACATTCTATCCTATCCATTTCAGATATTGAGTTGAGTTTTCAGATTTGAGATTGAGATTGAGCCGAGTTGATTTGAGTTGAGTTTTGAGATTGGGATTTGAGTATAGAACATATTGAGTCTCTAACAATTCTCTTTATGCTTCTATGAGTTTGACAAATCACATTGGGTCTCTAACAATTCACTTTGTGATTTCCTACTAAGAAAGTTTTTCTTTGTGAGCTTGCTAAGTTTTTGGACAGGTTCCAGTGGGGACTTGTGAGCAGTTTTTGGATAGGTTCCAGTGGGGACTTGTGAGCATTTTTTGGACAAGTTCCGATGGGGACTTGTGAGAATATTTGGATAGGTCCTAGTAGAGGACTTGTGAGCTAAGTTTGATAGTTCTATCAGAGAACTTTAGGACAGAGGTGCTTTGGTTCTATGAGAAGAACCTGAGGACAGATTTGGAAAGTCTTTGAGAAGGCTTGTATGTAGAGGATTGATTTGTTCAAGAGTTGGACAGATCTGACAGATAGAGGAAGACTTGTACTAGATCGACTGACTGTGTTTGGTACAAGTTGCTGAGCTACTATGGATGTGATCATAGAAGGTAGAGGTCTCTTAGGCTAAGCATTGAGGACAGGAGGTCTTCGGTGGAAAGGAGTTCCACGTGCTGGCAAGAGGTAGAGGTAGTTGATCTTCTGAGGGATCATTTCCAGAGCAGAGGGGAAGGTATATCCTTTGAGCAGAGGCTCATATTTTTTGATAAGGGGAAGGTATCTCCTTTGAGCAGAGGCTCATAAATTTTGATTGGGGGAAGGTATCTCCTTTGGGCCGAGGCTCATAAACATTGTAATTGGGAAGGATTCCCAAAGAACTTTGAAATAACTTTTAGAGAAAATTTTTGTGGACGTAGCCCTGCCATTCTGGGTGAACCACGTTAAAATTGGTGTCACTTTGTGGATGATATTGTGCATTGCTTTGATATTGCTTATTGCTTTACTATTTTGAAGTATAAAGGAAAAAGTAAAAAGAGGTCTTATACTGTTCACCCCCCCTCTCAATATAAGGTTGTGTTCTTCAGATGCCAACCTTACAGTCGATGATCCATCGCTCACATCACGTTCTAGTTGTGAAACTAGGAAGATCATCCCAAATAGGGCACTCATGATATGGCCGCTAGATGACATCTCTGGCCTATAGCCTAGTGAAAGTATCAGTGTAGTGGGAAAGCTCCCCTGCATGAGGATGGCTCTTGCACCCCTCACACCATCGAGCCCATATATTAGCATAGCATTGTATCCACTCCTCTATGACTATAATCTTGGTAGGAAGCATTTTGGGGTGATCTAACTTGATGTGCTCCCATCCTCAAAACTATAAAAGTAAGCTGCAAGCAATGCTGACACAACCTCATTAGTGAATGTGGTACAACTCATCATAGCACGAGTCCAACAGGGACCTCCCCCATGCATATATGATGGGTGCCTCATTGTCCATCAGGTCTTGAACCATCGTAATGAGGTTCCATGAGAACCTCAAACCTGAGTAGTCTAGGATCAAGATATTATTGATAACCATTAGCAACACTGCATGCCTCATCATAAAGAACTCTGCCTCATACCATTGTGAGATAGACACCCCTCTAGATTTGGTGTCCTTGAAGGCCTCCATAGAGTACCCTCTAAACACCCAAATAAATACATCATCATGATCCTTAGTGGTCAATGAGGTAATGGCCACTCCATCAAAAGGGAGCCAAAAAATCCTATACACATCCTCCAGTGAAATAGTCATATCATCGGTAGGAAGGTGGAAGGTATTGGTTTGAGGGTCCCACCAATGGACCAAAGCTATAAGGTAGGCCTGATATGACATGATGTGAGGTAGCCTAGTGACATACTGAAGCCCACAGGCCTTGAGCCAAGCCTAGTCTGAGTCATCCAACAGGGATAGAAGGTCATTCATGAGCTTCAGGTCATGAGATCGAGCATCGAGAATCTAATAGCAAAAGAGAAAGCAAAACATAACTACAATGAATATAAGGTATGGATCATAATAAAACATGAAAATAGTGCAAATAACGATGGGCTACTCTAAGTCCAAAAAAAGAGAGTAATAAATGCACCTAAGTGTGCAGAAAAATTTAAAAACAAGTCAAGAAATTCAAAAACAAGTCAAAATAAAAAAAAATCAACTAATCATGCAATAAAATTCAAAATTTTACTAAGGGTTCTTGGCTGCTGTTGCCTACAGTGGCTAGAAATAGGCCATTGAAGCTGAGAATGGCCAAGCTCCAATAGTTAAAATTTTGACTGTTGAAATTCAAACCTGGCTGCTTTGAGCGACAATGGCCAAGCCAGAGGTCAAGCTGGTTGCTCTGAGCCACAACGACTGATGGGTGACATAGCAGAAGCATCTACCCTAGGCAAAAAATAACAAAAAAATTGAAAACAAGCAAAAATGTGGCTAACCCACCACATAAAATCCTAATCTAAGCCTAAGCTATGGGTTTAATTCATTTCCAATGAGTTTAATGAGGTTCATTTACCCATTAATTAGTGAGGTTCATTTTACCCAAAAAAAATGAAACTGACATGGTCAAGGTTTGAGAGAATACCCGAGAAGCTCCAACTCCTCCAATTGCAGATGTCTCTCCTTGTGTAGCCATGGTCTCCAACATAGCAGCAAAATTCACTTTCGTAAATAGACCTCTGACGCAAATTGACAGTTGGTGAAAGTGAAAGGTCAAACTCTAGGGTTAATTTTTATTTTCCCAAATTATGGCTTGGTTGCTATTGTCATCATCAGCCTAAAATTCTTGGCCGCTCAATATGAGAGTGGCCACAAGCAGAAAGTTGGCAGTCGTTGGACCTGACAGCAACCAACAACCTAAGAAAAAAAAGGAGGGCTTCACTCCATGAGAAGTAGCAAAAACATCAAATAAGCACATTTTTATGACTCATGGTCATCATAATGATCAAAATAATAAAAAAATTGTATAAAAACAAATCTCAAGTATACCTCATATCAAGTTACTTATTCTATCAACTTGGCGATTACAGCGATTTGCACTCCATGCAACTTGACAAGATGAGTAAGTTACCATGAGGTTACTTGGGGTAAAAAATTCATGTTGGAATTATGATGTGCCTCCTTCAAATACCGAAGAATACCAAGATGGTCGAACTGCTCTACAGGTACAAAGGAATCATGCTAATTCTCTTACAACACCAAAAACATTGAGCCAAGTGATGCAATACAAACACAAATAGAATCGCTCATCCTAACTCCCTAAGAAGGCTATTTACAATCGAACCACTCCTTGGGATAGGGATGAATGATTATCATAAACAATTGGAATCACACTTGGATGGGGATTTACCCATTAAAGAGAAAAAACATTAGAAAGGAACAAAAACCAATCATATTTGGTCAAGCAACTCGTTGCTTCATTCATTGCCCTTCCCTCACCAATTCATTGTGTGAGGGGGTAGTTTGAAACTTCAAAATATCATAATAAACATAAAAAAATATCACTCGATCATGTCAAAATTGTGTTCATCCTACGAATAATTGCACTCAACTCTTACAAAACTTTTCCCATTTGTTGGGGTCATAAGCAAAAAGGACATATTCAATTTGTAGCTCTTCTTTGGTTGGTTATGTTGTAGTAACATAAGCTACCCGATTGTGTTTGAGGAATGAGTGCAAGTGGACATGTGCAAGCCCTGTGTTATATTAAGCCTTTAATCAGGTTGAAGAAATGATTCAAGGATGCATGTCATATTGCATGATTAGGCCATCCACCATTGATCAGATCAATGATCATCGTACACCCTGAAAACATAGTGGTCTACGTTTTCACCTTGCACTTTGTCTATTACTTAGTGCATCACAAAAAGGGGCATCTATAGACACCTAAAACATGTCATGATCAGGGAGACTACTTACATGGGTACACTCATAGGTCATGTGACTAAACCTTGGGACCTCTCAAGTGTCAAAAGTGCTTTTTACCACTCATTTGGGGCATTTTCAGCCCATCCAAGCCTAGTCATTGTAGACCAGAGCGACCAGAACCCAATTGCTATAGCTTAGAGTGGTCAAACCTTAGCCACTACAAATGAGAGGCTAAGCGTTTAATGCATTTTTTTACCCATCCAGTCTAATATTGGGTGGAAGTGGTAGTTTGCATGCAATAAGGACTAGCGGGGACAGCTTTGCATTCCTCCTCATAGCCAGTCTACATGGAAGACTCAAAGTCTAGATTTATACCTCAGTTAAACATAGAAAAAAAAAGAGCTTCTCATGCTAACACCTAGTATGTATGAGGGATTTAGTCTTAGGGTTGAACATTGACCTAGGCCTTCAAAACACTTTATAATAAATAAACCTAAGAGCACTAGGGTATTTTCTAGGACTTTCCTGGACCTTTTTAGGCACTTCTTGATCTTCTAGGACATTCTTGGACCTTATTTCAATCAGAGAGAGGGAGATCATTAAAAATCAAAACTTCAAACATGTTGGATCATTGAGGAGAGCTTCTAAGAGACTTGGAGAGCTTCCTTTAGATATCAATTTTGGTAGCGAAGCCCTGTTAAATTAGAAGACAAATCTAAATACATAAGGTAATCATTTTAACATTATAAGTGGACTCGAGCCCATAGCCTTTAGATCAAGAGAAATATTTCACCTTAGCGGCCACTGTCCTGGACAGTGGCCCATAACCTAGTCTAGGGTTTAGTTTCTTTTATTCTGCTTTGTCTCTAATTTTAGTAGCATAAGCTTTATTTCAATTATTTTCTTGCATAGTATTAGTTTCATTGCATTTATTGAGATTATTCATTGCTAATAGCCTCATAAAGGGAGGCAATCTCAAAAATCTAAGCATGTGTTGTTGTTACATTGATTTCAGGGCTACAGGTTCAATCGAGAAAATCTGCAACATATGAGTACGAGAATATCCCTCTAGCATTCAGACCTAAAGAAGGGGCATCTGTAAGCCCTCATACATTTTTGTGTGCATCACTGGGAATACTTATAAAGCATGCCCCCCTATGTGAGGGGATATGTCATACATCTGTTGCCCTCTTTTGTGTGTAAAATAATGTATAAAATGAAGGTTAACCCTCAGAGGGATTCATTTGTAACCTAATCTGGATAATATCAATAATAAAATCATTTGTTCATTCACTTCTTTGCATTCTGGTTATAACTTCTTTATACTTTTCATTTGTTGCATTTTTAATATCAAAGGATTCAATCGAATTGCAAGTAGAGTAGTCGGTGGACGGCGCGCCACTTCTCTAGGGTCGCTACACCAGTAGCTTAGGACTGTAGGTAAACACTTCTAGAACTATATTTTGGTCAGATATTCTTTTCTACTTCCAAATAACAAGTTTCTTTACAAATTTTATTTTAAAGGCACCAAATTGCTTTGGTCATTCTCAATATTGCTTTCTTTCTTTACAAAAGGCACCAAATTGCTTTGGTCATCTCCCAAATTTTATTTTCTTTCTTTACAAAAGGATTCAAGTTGCTTTGGTCAAATAACAAAACTTAATTTCTTATTTCACAAAAGGCTCCAAATTTCTTTGGTCAAACCACACATTTACTTGATTTTCTTTCATAATAATTAGCATAGCTTTATTTTCAAGGGTAATCTCCTTTCAAGTTATTTTCTTGTATGCTTTGCACTTGTCTTTTCAAAAAGCATAGGATAATAATATTGCATAAGGTTCAAATAAAGACTTCAATTTCTTCATCGTTGTGAGCTGAGATAAATTTTGATTTATCTTGTACATAAAGCTCTAACAAGACAACTGGTCATAGCCTTAATAGGCGTATCTTGACCAATGTAGATAGATTTATGACCAGGTAATTCTTAGCATAAATTTTGCTCTAAATATCAATTTGTTTTCTTACCTTAGCATAAATTTACTTTCAAAGGTTGTTCTTTGAAGTTTCACATTTTCATCCCTTTCCATAAAATAGATATACTTTCAAGGAATTTCCTTCCTTTTCCATTAGCATAATTTACTTTCAATACATTTACCTTCCTTGTAATTTGGATAAATTTCATTTTAAAAATATTTATTTTCTTTTCTCTTAGCATAGATTTAATTTTTAAAAAATTGATTTCAAAAGCAATTTGCATTTCATTTTCATATCATAGCTTTTATTTATGCACTTTGATTCCTAAAGAAAACACTTCACACACTTGCACAATTACTAGCACATTGGTAAAGTTAGATTTCATCACCAACTGTTAATCGATATCAAAAACGTTGGGCTTCATCTTCAACTGTTGACTCACCCCCTAGCCACCATAGTAGCCATTTGAGTAGATTTTTGGACTTCATCGCCTGAAACCTTACTACCCTTGGGATTATCTTAGGGTAGTTTAGGATAGATACGACCACTCATAAGGCTAAATAATTAGTGAGTGTATAGTTGTCGCTATTGACCAAGCCTGATCAAGGGTCAAGCAAAAGTTGACTAGGCTATTGCAAGTCTTAGATAGCATTTCCTCTTGCATAAGAGTTTTATTTTTCCCCCTTTTGTTACCTTGAGCCATCTACATATTAGGAATCCATTCACCTATTTGTGCACTCCCTCTATCTACATACCTTTGGGTATATTAGAGAACATGCATCTACAAACCCTCATAGATTACATCCACCTAACCCTTTATTTGTTTTAGAGGCCTTCAAAAATAGAAAACACATAAAAAAACATAAGAAAATCAAACAAAAAAATAAAAGTCACACAAGTAATTTTCTAATCAAATTCAAACACATCATCACATGAGCACATCAAAAAAATCTCTCTACAAACCTATTTTCTATTTGACAAAACCATTTATTTGTTTAGTTAGTTTTTCTAAAAACTACAATTAAAATAGACTATAAAATAGTCCCAAAAATCTATTTCTCTATTTTCCCATAATTCTATCCTTGTAACCTATTTTTTATAGAACTATATGGATAGGTATAATAAAAAATAACCATACAAATAGGTATGGTTGATACAAACATGTGTATTTCACCATAACTACATAGCCGGGTACATTTCTTAGTAAATTTAGCTACAACTCCCTTTCCTAGCCACCAATCTATCCTTCACCCTTCTGCAATGGTGCTTACCTCAAGCCAAGTGCAGAAGCAAGAAAGCTTAAGTATGGATGCTTTTCAGGTAACCCTTCCTTCTTCAACCAACTTTCTTAGCCAACCAGAGGAAGAAGCCTTCACCTTGTTCCAAAATCCACTTGCCTATTCCTATAGCCAAGCTTCAAGTACCTCATCACAAGTTGGGCCTTCATCCTATGAAAAAACCCTAGAATAAAATGCCATACACATATTACAACCCATGAGTCCTATTTATAGGGACCCTTCTCCAATCCCTTGTTTTCAAATTATATTTTTTGAGCCTAGTTATAACCCTGTTGTAACCTATGCCAATCAACCACAAATAGATTTACCTCAAACCATGCTACCTCCTCTTCATGTTTCGAATCATGATTATTCTACTACTTCTCATGTTGAAATTGATGTTATCACTACATCCCAAATAGTGGATGTAGTATTGACTAATCCTACACCTCCTAATCCTTATGGAACCTCTTCTTCAAATCCTACTTCTTCTTAGACTTTTTTCTCATTTGAATTTTGTGATTCTCATTTGTTTTCTAATCCATGCATGGGAATTCCTTATCAATCCACCTCTTCTTCTATTCATTTAATGAACTTCTCTCCCCCAATGTATCCTCATAACTTCAATCAATCCAATATAACTCCTTTCTCTAATTTTTCTCATTCTAATTATAGAATGGTCTAAAGAGCATATATCTACTACTATTGCAACATAATGATAAAATTGAAATAAAAGAACATATGTATAACCAAATTCTCAAGAAAGTAAACCTCATTTGTATTAATCACTTGAAATATAGGTTACATATACGTCCATCTTAGGTATACCAAATAATACAAGTTTACAATGGTATAAAAATCCCTAAATAGGGGTGATATATTCTAAGGGCTCCTTAGATCTCCATCAACTTTGTGTGAGGGCTTACTAGGATGCCTCCTTCTCCATTGTCAAGAGGAATTGATCTTTGGAAGTGCTTTGAAGCTTTGAAGGATCTGTCACCTACATACAAGAAATAACAAAACACATCAAATGCATATGAAGCCTCTCATGATGAGACTATTATCTAAGAAATGCAAGAAGTGAAGCAAATACTTTAAGAAAGCATGAAATATATAAATATTCTTAATATATTTATAAATAAGTGCAAAGCATAGCTTGAAATGTGTAAAGATAGCTAATATTGTATAATATTTTAAGGATTACACATAAAGAAGATAATATATGAATACTTATAAAAGGAAAGCATGCATGATACAAATAAAGGTAAAACTACCTAATATGTTGCTAATTAACCATAGAAATTGCTAGAATAAGACTAATCTATGCTAGATTAACCTAAATACATAACTAGAAAAGGAAATCTATGGCTAAAATGGAATAATAAGGGCATGAAACCCTAGCCATTGGTGATTAGAGTAGTCAACTCTATTAGCCATAGTTGATAGCAACAACTAAGCATGTGGGCTACTGATGAAAATAATGGCCATAGGAAAAAACTTCTTTCTCCTGCAACCAAGGTTGGGAATGCTCAGATCTTCCTTGCAATTGATGATCAAGGGTCACCCTCATGTCTATATATATATTGGTAGTTAAAATTGCTTGAATTCATGTCAGATAGGTGTGGAATGGCAAGGTTTGCTTCTCAATCCTTTGGAAGATCCATTGTTGCAAATCTAGGTGTCAAACTAGAATTTGGTAGCATCTCCTTACTCTTCACAAGTTGTAATTGACTCTCTAGTTAGACAGGGCTTCTCTACAATAAAATTGGGATCCTTTTGGCCTCTTTGAGGGGTCTATAAATAGACTCCCCAATCCTAATATTGGCTTCTCAAAAAATCTAAGATTAAGAAATGCCAGGATAGGGTAGTTGGATAGAAGCTTCTAGAGGATTCGCAGTCCATAACCACTTCAATTGGTTGTAACTTCCATTAGAAGAACCAATTTGGCTCAGCTCAGGAGGCTAATATAGTTATAGGGCTAGACATTGTTTCTCAATGTGGCTAGGATCCTAGCCATGGTTGTCACCCATAGTTGAGATCTTAGTTGCGGATGCCATTAGTGGCTAAGGTTGAATAGGCCTAGGATGCCTAAAATGAATGGTTAGAACCACTTCTTAGCCTTAGGAGGGTCCAAGGTCATTCATATGGTCTACAAAGGTGCCCATATGAGTAGTCTCCTAAACATGACATATTTTAGGTGTCTACAAATACCCCTTTTGGGATGTGTTGTGGGAAAACATGATGTTGAGCAAAAATAGATCACCTAAAATCATGTTGTAGGTTGATTGATGATCATTGATATGATCAACATTAGATGCCCTAGTCCTACAAAGGATGCACATCCTATAATTATTACTTCTAATGAGATAAAATGCTTAATTTTGCAAAGCTTTCATGTGTCCAACTACAATCGAGTAGCATTGGTGCTATAATTGGTTCGATAGGTGGATCGCTACAAGACTTTAAACTAGCATATTTGATATTTTCCCAGCATAAGGGTAAGCTTGTGATAATTGTTAGCAATGATTTGTAATACGAACATAATTTGACATGATCAAGTGATCCTTTATTGATTTTGATTATGATTATTGATATTATGACCACCCCCTCAAGCGACAAGTTGATGAGGAAAGGACAAGTGATTAAAGCGATGAGTCACTTGACCAATATGAATAATTTAGATGATGTAAGACTTTTACATTTTTTTATATAGCAAGGCTTATTACAGCTATGATTTCAACCATTAATAGTAATTGTACATCTCTATCTTATGGAGTCGTCTCACTGCAATGGTCTTCTTAGGGACTCAATATGATAGCAATTCTAGTTAAGCTTATGTTGAATCACTACGTTCAATTATTTGCTAAACTATCATATGAGAAATGAAATGAATACCTCATTCCCATGGGGTAGTCCAACCACCATGGCCTTCTTCAAGATTTGAAGTGAAGTCATTTCAATTCAGAAATGACTAGTTTACCCCAAATGGCCTTATGGTAATTTACTCATCTTACTGAATTGCATGGAGCACAAGTCGATACAACCACCAAGTGTATAGAATAAATAACTGGATACATGGCACATTTGAATTTTGATTTATGTGTTGTTTTTGTTATTTTTGCAATTTTTTAGAATTTTGGATTGGTAAATATTTTTTATTATCCATTTTGAAACTCCTCATGGTGGGAATTTAGAGAATTTATTGTTGTCTGCTAGCCGTGGTTGTCAGCCACATCTATTTTTGATAATTTCCTTAGTTGTGTTTGACAAAAGCGGTTAGCATTTGGCCAATCTACACCCATGGTTGACAGTAATGACTAAAGACAAAATGAGAAATATAAAAGTAAATTTAGGGTTTTTACTTTTCATTATTTCCAGTTGATAGAGATTGATAGTGAGAGCTCTAAAGGGAGAGAGATGCTTTGACACGAAATACTGCTAAACCCACTACTAACCCAGATGGTAGACCAACCTGAGGCTTCTAAGAGTGGTTGAGCCAGAGCTCCTAAGGTCATTCCTATAGCCACAGGTGACAACCATGACTCCCAATTTGCCAATTGGGGGTTGCGGTTGTCAGCCACAACTAGGTTGAAATATAAACAATAAAAAATTTGACCGTTGGTGCTATCCACGGTTGACAACCATGACTACAACAACGGCTATTGTTTTCAACAATGGTTGAAAAACTTTAGAAATTTTTGATTAATTTTTTAGATTTTTTTTTGATGTTTTTGAAATTTTAATTGATTTTTTTTTGGACTTGTGAAGTAAGTTTTTTTTTTTTTTTTTGAAATTTTGAAATTAATTTTTGATTGGTTGCCCTTCCCTTTAGACCTTGACTACATGGGCATGAGAGCATGATTTTCTATGGGTACTGATGCCTCAGTTGAGCTACATGGATCTATATTGGTTCGGGGTTATGGGCCTTGGCTACATCCTAATACTTCCCACCATCAGGGTAGATTAGACATACACGACTACTTTAGCCCATCGTTGGGATGCACAAACTAATACCTTTTATCCTATGACTAAAGAGATGATATTTACACTAGAGGATGTGTATCGTATATTCAATATACCTATCGATGGATAGGTCATCACTTCTTTGCCTACCACAGTGAAGACCTCCATATTCTAAAGGGTTTTCGGTGATAGGCATGATGAGGCACTTATGGATATAGAGCATGGAGGGGTACTAGTAGAGCACTGGTACATAGTAGATGTATTTTTATGACACCAATCTATGCTCATGCATATCATCTATAATGTTTTTTTTTTTAGATACATCTAGAGTGAGGTTTCCTTAGAACCTCCTAGATACAGTACAAGACTTTCTTGAGAGAATGATAGATCAATCACTTATCCTATCATGGGGGAGTGCTCTCCTCAGCCAACTCTATGATGAGATCTATTGCATTACATAGTGGGGGTAAGTGGGAGTAGGATGCAGTCTCCTAATACAAATATGGATATGAGAGCACATTCGTATAGATCATCCAATAGGATTGTCATTGACGATCTCATCACTGGCACCCGTTACTTAATGTAATGGGGCTTGCTGGCTGTGGGAGTTAGAGATATACCATAGTATATCTCACATTGGATATTTGTAGAATTACATGAATTGGTTGATAGGGCTATAGGTCAGCCAAATCATATGGCACCCCTACCTAGACTACCAAGCATGGGAGGAGGCCAATTGTTACTTGAGATGGTCCAGGCACAATCGATGGGTCATTGGGCATAAGCCCAATGTACAATATTTTTTACACTTCTTCCAGGTCACTTGATAGTTCAAGATATGATACGATATTCTAGAGGATCCAGTCCTCTACTACCATATTAAGGTGAAGATATAGCTATCATGGTCTCAGGTTACAATATTTATTGAGGAGGATGATGCCATAGAGGATATAGGACCCATAGATGCTAGTATGACTCTATATTATGATGCCTGGTGGACTACTAGGCTATGGTAGGGTGGAGGTCACCTATTCAAATCAGAATATGGTTAGAGACTCAATATGTTCTATTCACAAACTTAATTTATTTCTCAACTCAAATCAGAATATATAATAGTGTGTTTTATGGAACTTGAACAACCACTTCACACATTCACTTGACTAGGCTCAAACAACTCTACTCAACCAATCACCTCTAGGAAAAACTCTTTCTCACAAACCCTAGTCCAAACATGAATCAATAAACTCAAAATGTTTCCAACAATGCTCAACCACAAATCTCACATAACAATAATACTCATGTTCTTTTCTAACTCAAGTTCAAGTTCTTTGCTCAACCAATGGGCTTCAACAACAATGCTTATAAAACAAGGTTTAATCACAAATCTCAAACTAGAAAACCTTGAAGCATTAAACCAACACTTTCGAAAAGGAAACCACAATCAATCATTTTCTCTCCAATGATATTTTAGAAATCAACCACCATAAACAATCAATAGAGAATATTGCCCATACCTTATTAATTCCAAGAAGTTGTCCACAAAATCTACCACACTCAACACAACTTTCCTTTCCAATATCAATGAGGGTTAGTGGACTTCAAATAATAATCACAAAATAAAACATAACTCAATTTACACATTTTTACTCCAACTCAATAATCACATCCACCAAAGATATATTCAATAACCCTCAAGCAAAATATTTTTCTCAAGAATGTTTCAATAATTAAAAGCACTCTCCAAATAACATCTCAACAATGTGCCAAATAAGTAATAATCCTTATTACTACTCAAACCACTTATACCCTAAAGAAATTAAAATCTATGCCTACCTACTTATCTCTCCAAAAACTATCTCTCCAAAAACCACTTTTACTATAAAATTTATGCACAAATTTTAAACTAACTTTTAGCACCCAATAAAACAAAAAAAATGTTTTTTCTTTTACAACTTTAATGCATACCTTGGCATGAATTTCGGAATATCAAACACAACATATAAATCTTGGAAGTATGCGCATGAAAAACCACAACCAACTTACTATTTCCCTTTTACACAGCAAAATGGATTTTGCAGGATTCAAACCTGAGTCCTGTGGCTCCTACGTCCTAACGGCGCTTGTGCACCATGTGAGCTAGCACTCCACACAAGACCAAAGACATCTCACTCTCCTTTATCCTCCACACAACAGCCAATGCAAACATATTTCTCCTTTCTCAAACAAAATGAAGTGCACATGATTCGAACAGTCAACCACTTGCCTCCCAATGCCTTTGAACTGCTTGAGTTGCCAACAGGCCACACTACCCATGATGTCTTGGAATTTGACCACACCTCGATTTATTCGCTGCCTCTGCCTTTAAACATTTTTCACACGAGCTCTTTTCACTTTTCAATAATCGCATTAACCACCAGAGAAAGGATGAGGAATAATAAACCTTAGGTCATCCTTTTATATAGTATTATCCCTCATATTCAATGATGTCGACGGATTACTTTTATTTTTAATTTTTAAATTTTAAATTTTAAATAATTTAAAATTTAAACTAAATATTTAAAATTAAATATCTCCATCACCGGCGCACCTTTTTTGATGAAATGAAAAGCCAACTTGGGTTTTAAGAAAAAACCATTTTAGATCTGCCATCCATTTTTTTAAATAAAACCTTTTATTTTTCCTGCTTTGGTTTTCACAAAAAGACTTTCCTTGCACTTTTCACAAAACATAGTGCATACCATCATAGATTATTTTGACATCAAATAATATTTTGACATCAATGACAACATTTTAGCTTAGGGACTCAAAATATCCAACAAATAGATGTATGGTTAGATGTTATGATCTACATGTATGGATGCATTATGATGATGGGTACATATATGGATGCACTGCTTATTATTAAATGCATGTTTAATTTATTTTCAATTGTTTATGCACTTAAATTATGTGGTATGATATGATATATGATATGGAATGTAATGCATTAATTACATGATGAATGAACTAATGCAAATGAACATTTATGCTTTAATCACTTAAAAACATAAGGAATGAATGTAATATGTGTAGACACCTAAATCATGTCATGCTTAGGGGAGCTGCTCACATAGACACATTCATAAGATCATAAGACATAATATTGGACTTTCCAAGCATCAACAGTGGTTCTCACCACTCATTTGGGGCCTTTTCAAGCCATCCAAGCCTAGCCACTCAAGCCAAGAGTGGCCAGATCCTAGCCGCTCAAGCCTAGAGTGGCCAGACCTTAGCCACTGCAGATGATAGTGGCCAGATCTTAGCCACTGTAGATGACAACGACTAAGCCATAAGAAGCAGTTTTGCCAACAAACAGGCCTAATCACAGGCGGAAGTGGTAGTCTGCATGCAATAAAGGTGAGCGGGAGTAACTTTGCATTCCTTTTCATGACCAGTTCACATAGGAGACTTGAGTTTGCATTTAAAATTTAGTTAACTGACCTCCAAGCATAAACAAAGGACAAAATCTTCTCATGCTAACGACCAGTTCACATAGGAGACTCAAGTGGGCAGTTAGATTTCAGTTAACTGGCCTTCAAACATAGACAAAGGACAAAATCTTCTCATGCTAACTTGCACTACGCATGAGAAATTCATTCCTAGGGCTTGGACATAGACCTAGGGTTTCACACTATAAAAGGTGCAAGCCTAAGAGACATCTATCATCGAGACATATTTTATTGAGGAGAGCTTTCGAGACTTGGAGAGTTCCCTTGGAGATCACGTGTACGGTGAAGCCCTGACGGATTGAAGAGCATAACACCTATTATTTCAACATCAGATACAGGCTTTGACCCATAGCTTTGGGGCAAAGAGAGCAAGGTTTACCTTAGCGACCGCTGTCTTGGACAATGGCCTGCAGGCTTAGCTTAGGTTTTAGACATAGCTTCTTTTATTCTATTTCTTCATGTTTTCATATCATTAGCATAGATTTACATGATTTCATAGCATAGTTTCATCATATTTCCGTTAAATTATTTTATTACTAACAACCTCATCCAGGGAGGCAATCTCGGACATCTAAGTGTGTGTTGTTGTTTCATTGCTTGTAGGGCCACAGGTTCATCGGATGAAGTTTGCAACATACGAGAGCAAAAGGGATCCCTCTAGGAAATAGACCTAGAGAAGGAGGCATCTGTAAGCCCTCATACATTTCCATGTGCGGAACTAGGAAGCCTTTATAAGCGCACCACCTCTTCATGAAAGGGGCACTCTTTGCCTATTTGTAACCTTATTGTATCGAAATGGGTATCCCTAAGAGGGACCGACATGTAACCGAGTTTCAATACAAATAAAGAGATCCATATTTGTTATTTCCATGTTATATGCTTTTTCATTGTCTTCCATTTCATCTTGGGTTTTTAATAACATTGCAAGTAGAGTAAAAGGGCGGTGCGTGCATCCCGAGGTCGCTACAGATGGTGATCACGGTGGGACCACCACTAATTTTTCATTTTCTATCGAATACTAACTTAATTTTATGTGTAGGTCTAGCCGCTCTGAGCTACAATGGCCAAAAATTAGCCACTCTGAGCTACAATGGCCAATAGAGCTTTAGCCGCTCTGAGCTACAACGGCCAAGAACCAGCCGCTCTGGTCAACAATGGCCAGAACTGGAGTGCAGTAGAGGTCAAAACATTGACTCTCTGAGCTGGATCAAAGGTTGGTATAGCTTCTCTGATATTTTACAACTTTATGTCTACTTCTGTGTGTCTAAAATAGAGAACTTAATGCACATTTATGTTTGGAAATTGAAAGAATAAAAGGAGAAAGAATTAAGCATTTCACATATCTTAGATCTTCTTTTAAATTTTCCACTAGGCGTTGCTAGGAACAACGGCTTATGCCTAAAAAGTTCACCCTAGAATCCAACGTGCTAGACATTGTATGTTGTTTGCTTGCTCTGAGGCCCTGCTAGAGGCCATAGCTGCATGAAATAAAGTGCGCTCATACAAATCATAGTAGTTCATGCATCTTTCTGAATATTGAAATGTATTTTTGCACTTAGGCATATAGGAAAGATTCATTATTGCTATATGATGCACTTTATGTTATGCAAGCTTAAAATGAACACCACACACGCACATCTCATTTAAACATTGGGGAGTTGGATTTCATCACCAACCTTCAATTCAGTCCAGTGACATTGGAATTCATCTCCTTCCACTGGTTTACCCCCTAGAGCTTCCTAGAAATGGATTGAGAAACTTACTTATAGTGACACTAAGTTACTTGTGCTCAAACTATCTCCCACTATTGGAACAATCATTGGTTCAGAGTGGAAGAGCTAGGCGAACCCCCTATTGGGTCTTCAGCGGTGTACCCTAGCTTCTTTTGAGAAAATCATGTTTGGCATGGGTGTACTTGATTGTCACTATGGATGAGTCTTCTCATTCTTAATCCAAGAACAAGAGCAAAGAAATCGAAAGAACAACACATCAAAACACACCAAACAGTTTAGGGCACACTTAAATCGGTAATCAAGATAAACATTTGTTTGGTATTGTGTGGTTATTCCTAAATTGCAACTCAAAATATCAATTCATAGACAACATGGTCAAAACAAGAAGTAAGCACCCTCGGTATGATACCGAGGGAGAGACAAAGCAACTCATACCCATAGGCAGAGTCGTAGTAACATTGAATGACCTACCCGTAAGACCGTGAGACGTAGCTCCACGAGCCTAAGGGGTGATAATTCAACCCTTGGGGGATCTCCTCGAGAAACCCCAAGTAAGGAACCACATCATGGAACAAAGTCACATAAACAAAAAGAGGCTTCATAACCATCCTCATCAAGGAGACATGAGGAGACCTCAAGGGCCTCCTCTAAACACATAGAAACATCTCAAAGATGTGAGGAAGCTTCAAGGGCTTCCTCCTCACATGGACATAAAGAAGGTTCTAAGACTCATTCTTCACATAGGGATGACGAGACTGCTACATCTCCATCCACATGGAGAAAACATGTTACCACAAAGCCCTCTTCATCAAGAAGGCAAACAAGAATTGCAACACCTCAAGACTCACAAGAAACATATGAAACAGGTCTGCCCACTGAAGGGTAGGAAACTAGAGCTACATCTAGTCATGGGAATCATATAGAAGAAACCCTTCACACAAAAGGAAATATTCCCATAGACTATGACCTCATAGGAGTGAATGGCACCCCATGGGACCAACCATGGAAAACAAGACAACTAGATGGGTTGGATCGGTTTCCTACATGACCAACTCAAAGAACTATAGCTACTGAGAACTCTGCATCTGGAAGCTCATGAACTATGACTTCTAAACACATCTCCTAGTCTGGGGGTACCTCAGAGTGACCCCGTAGTAGATGCATGGAGTCTGATTATAGGGATACTCAATAGTACATTGAACAAGTCACATTAGCTAGCAAGAGTATAGGTACAATAGAAACCTCCTCGAGGAATCTACGAGTCAAGACAACAAGAACAGAGTCAGATAAACATGAGTCTTCTATGACAACACAAACTGACCGAATGAGGTGGTTAGAAAATGCATTACGTAAGGAGCGAGAGCTAGTGGAAGCTCTCGAACAGGATAAACAAAGAGAAAGACTCTTGCGCCAACATGAGCAACGTTTAAGAGAGCAGGTCGAGTGGCTAGCTCTTAACAATTTATAGATAAATGGTGGTGACCACCAAAGAACTAGATGTGCTGACTCACCTAAGGAGAGGCGCACTAGACAAGATAGCCCACAATGAAATCCCCCACCAAACCATGAACAAAATCCAACTAATGGGGGAAGGGCAAACACAACAAACCAGGATCACAATCCTGAGTCCCCTCGTAGGAGGGAGGAAAATGGAACAAATCAAATGGATAGAGAGTTACCTCCATTGCCACTATGAATAGGCTTACAAGAGGAGGAAATCCGTGCATCAAAGGCATTTCAAGAGCTTGCTAAAAAGATGAAAACCTTTGAGAAACAAGAGGCATCTGGGAACTCACCAACATTGAGCAAGATACACAACCAACCATTGTGCCCATCAATCCCTAGCCCTCCATATCCTAAGCACTTTGAGATGCCTAGGTTAGAAAATTTTAAGGGTGAAGAGGATGCACAAGAGCATGTCACTAATTTTATCAATGCCTATTTTCATCTTGAAGACAATGATGCTCTCATGCTAAGAACATTCATAATGACATTTTTAGGTGCTGCCACTCAATGGTTCAACCAACTACCTAAGCATAGCATAACCAACTTTGAACAACTAGTAAATGCATTCCTAAAGCATTTCTCCTTTGGTGCTAAGAAGAAGGTGAACCTTTCAGACCTGGCTAACTTGAAATAGTATGATGATGAGCCAGTAATGGATTATGGGAATAGATGGAGAAAAGTCATGGTAAAATTATCATTCTCCATTCCCACAGAAGAGATCATTCGCATGTTCACCAAAAGTTGCTCTAAACACATCTCCCTCTTGCTACAACTTCAGTAGTATCCTTCATTTGAGGAAGCTTTGGCACAGGCCAAGCTCATCGAAGAAATAAAAGTAGATGAGGGAACCATTAAACTCTGAAACAAAAAGGAGTGGAACAAGAATGGTAAGAATGACAAGTATAAATAGAAGCAGGCCAACCCTACTCCAGTCAATCAAGTCGTATTGGCTACACCCAAGGATGGGGGTGCACAACAACCCTAGAACTATCAAGCACATCCCCCGCCAGCCAATTATGACCAAAAGAACAATCAGGGAAGAAATCAAGAATGCAAGCCACCTCGTTATTTCATGCCTCTAATAGAATCAATGCAATCAATATTTAATCAGTTGAGCGAGGCTAGGAGGATCAGATTTCTTGATATACCTCTTATAGATCCCAACCATCCTAAGCCAAAAGGATATAGGGAAGATCAATTTTTCCCTTATCATAGGATACCGGGGCATGACATTGAGGCTTGCATCGGGTTTAAGCATCAAGTGCAAAACATGATTGAGGTAGGAGAACTCAAAGTTGACAACCCACTGGCTCCCGATAATAGAGACATGGGCATATACAGAAACCCATTGCCCAATCATGAGGCCCCTCGAGAGCAAGGGGCCCAAGTCAATCAGGTTCGAGCTGATATACCTACCCATGGATGCATTGGGATGGTTGAGATTGTTAACATAGCAACAAGGACTAGGCGGTATGGTCAACCACAACCACTTGTAGCTCCCATGAACATCCCAACCACTCCTAGGCAAAGGCAAGACAACCTTCCAGGTCCACCAATGCGACCTGTGGTGACTATTCGAAGTAGATTGGAGCAAAACCTATAGATGACTCCAGCTAAGTTATCCATCTATGAGCTCATACAATAGTCCCCAAAGCATAGGGAGACTCTAATGGAGATTTTAAGGACAATTGAGCTCCAACCGCAAGATGCGAATGCATTCACTCACTTTGTGGGACAAGTGCAAGAATGCCAGGAACCTGTAATTCGATTCTATGATCATGAGATTAAGATAGTTCCTACTGCCTTACCAGACCCTCCACTAAACATTGTAGTGACAATCAACAACTTACCTTTCAAGAGGGTCTTGGTCGATACAGGTTCATCGATAAACATTATCACAACAACTGCAATAGAGCACCTCAAGATCCCCAAGTCCAATATCATTCCAGGAGCTTACACATTGAGAGCTTTTAATGATGCTTTATGCAATACTATGGGAATGATAGTCCTACCCATCAAGGTGGGGCACAAGACCATCCCTATGATGTGTCATGTCTTGGAAGGAGCTATGCAGTACAACATCCTCTTAGGGCACCCTTGGATAAGGGCCATGAAGTGTGTGCCTTCGATCTTGCACCAATGTGTCAAGTATGTGCATGAGAACAAAGTCTATGTGGTTCTGGCTGATGAAGAGCCTTTTAAATACGTCAATCAGGTGGACATTCTGGGAGAATTTGTAATCCCTTCTACCCACCTGTACGTAGCACCTTCATCCCCAACCACACAAGTGGATAATGAAGACAAAGGGGTAAGAAAAGACCCATGCACTTCAACACCTCCTGGTGCACTCAAAGTAGTCAATGCTTCTAAAGTACCATCAATGTCAAAACCAAAAGATAATCAGAAGCTAAAGGCACCCTTAGTTAAGGAAGAAAGGCCCAAGGAAGTGCCAACTATAGCCATTGCTGAAATGCCAAGTCCTATGGAAGAGGAAGATCTTCAAGATCAAGATGAAGATAGTGATTATCACCCTGCTTCACCAGTGTCATCCGTAGGGTCATCCACGTCGCATGCATCAATACACTTGGAAAGCATAGGCATAGGGGAGTACCTTGTGCAGAACATCACCTTTACACCTATCATTGAGTCTACACAAGACATGGGAAGGCCTAAGGACTTGAGGCCACTAGTAGGAATAATGGTTCCACTTGGAATCCCTCCCAACCAAACCAATTTTGTCTATGTCGGCCTGGACTACGCCCATAAGTCTTCAGATATAGAAGAGGATAGTGATAAATTATTCATGGTCAATGTTCATTACCTCTCTAACCCCGAGTTTTCTCTAAGCTACTTTGAGCATTGCCATTGGCATGGCTATGGCCTTGGCATATATGAGCAGGGGTGCAGGCGGCCATATGAGCCACAATATCAGCTTCCCTCCGATATATTTGGCTTAGGCTATTATATCGGAGGTCGAGATGACTCTCTTGCAGTAGCATTGGATAGATTAAGCTTAGGGTTAGGAGAAGACATTGATTTCATTCCTTATCATCCCCTAAGAATAGGAAATTTGAGCAACAGACAAGTGGCCATGGTAAACATACCGCCACCAAAAATTTATCATCCAAACATCTCAATTGATTCCACCCCAATAGGGTACAACTCATGGGATGAGGAGAATGGATATGAAGCAAGTGATGATGAGGCACAACTTGGCTTAGCCTACCAGGGGCCTCACTATTTACAAAGATTCACATGGTCCATCCATGATGAGAGTGGATATACATCAGATGAAAGTGACTATGAATCAGAAGACTCAATAGAAAGAGCCTACTTAGGCCTAAGCCATCAACCCCTAACTTTGGGGCAAGAGACAAATGCAAATGGATTCTTCATAAGTGATGAAGAATATGAAGATGAAATAGAGATGGCCTACTTAGGGCCAAGACATGAGCCCCTTGTCTTAGGGCCACATACCAATGCTAATGGTTTCTGGATAAGTGATGATGACTTTGAGGATGAGACCGAGATGGCTTATCTTGGACCTCACCACTTGCGGCAAGTCAATGAGCTAGTAGAGAGAGAGGCGACACTCCGTGCCATAGACCCTCATCTATGATTTTTGGGGAGACCTATTGACCTAGCTACCATTCATCGGATGGTCAATCCCCCTCCACCTACATTCAGAGAGTTATTAGAGCCCAATGATCCTATTTTCTACCCTACTCATGGGCCAGATCCAAAAATTCCCATTCCTCTAGAACCTCATCGTGAGTATGGAAGGGAAACCCCTAAGATAAGATTGCACCCATGTGGTCCTGGAGACTTCATTCCATCCATCAACATGATCTCCATTGATTTGACCACTCCACTTCATAATCTAGTAGATCCTACCAAATCATTGCATCTTGATGTAGAGGCTATTGATTGGGATCATGCTAATTCGCCCATAGAGTCTGAAGACCTCTTCCCCAATGAAGAGATGTTACAGCCATTCCATTTTGCATCAGGTTGTGCATATGACATCTTCCATGTTGGTTTGGAACCTGAGTCAGTAGGTCCTGTAAATCCCATCGATGACATTCATTTGATACCCATGCCTCATCAGCTAGAGGATGGGTCACATATGGCTATAGAAGTGACTTTCGAGGTGGACATCATCGATGATCCTACCCAACCAAGGAAAGTCAAGTTCGGAGAAAGTCTATCTCCAGAGGAACAAGCCATCCTAATTCCTCTCCTCAAAGAGAGGCCAAATATTTTTGCTTGGACTTACAAAGACATGCCAGGGATAGATCCAAAGTTAGTCATTCACAACCTTTCATTGGATCCCATGAAGAAGCCAGTCAAGCAAAAGCTGAGGAAAATGCATCCAACCATCACTTTGATGGTGAAGAACGAATTGCAAAAACTATTGGATGCAGTATTCATAGTTCCTATTGACTACCCTGAGTGGGTGTCAAACATGGTACCCATGGGGAAACCTGATGGAAGAGTCTGTATCTGCATGGATTTCAGAGATTTAAATAGGGCAACACCAAAGGATTCATTCTCATTGCCAAACATAGATGCTCTTGTAGATGCAACCGTAGGTCATGAGATGCTCTCCCTAATGGATGGATTTTCTAGATACAACCAGATCTGGATTAAGCCCGAAGATCAACATAAAACTACTTTCATTACTCCATGGGGAACATTCTGTTACAAAGTGATGCCATTCGGTCTCAAAAATGTTGGTGCCACATATCAGCGGGCCATGACATACATATTCCATGACTATATGCATAAGATCTTAGAAGATTACATGGATGACTTACTGGCCAAGTCCCTATTGCGGCAAGAGCATGCCGAAGTCCTTAGACAAGTCTTTGATCACCTCATAGAACACAATGTCCGATTGAATCCTAAGAAGTGTGTATTTGGCGTAACTTTCGACAAGCTTTTGGGATTCATCGTATCCAAGAGAGGCATCGAAGTCGATCCTACAAAGGTAAAGGCTATACTAGAAATGGCCACCCCTACCAACATTAGGGAGTTGAGGAGCCTACAAGGCAAGATAGCATCCATCAAAATATTCATCATGCAATTATCAGACAAATGTCGACCTATGAATCGGTTGCTATGCAAGGAGGTCCCCTTTCATTGGGATGAAGAATGCCATCAAGCCTTTGCAGAGATCAAAACTTATCTGGCAACACCACCAGTATTGGCTCCACCAAGGCCAGACATACCATTTTTACTATATATATCGGCTACTGATTTTGCATTGGGCACCATGTTAGCCCAAAAGAATGCACAAGATAAAGAGCAAGCCATATATTACATTAGTCGCACCTTGGTGAGTTATGAGCTAGGATATGCGTATGTCAAAAAGTTGTGTTTAGCAGTGGTCTTTGCAACTCGAAAGTTGTGACACTACATGTTGAGCCATACGACCTACGTCATATCAAAACAAAATCCTTTGTAGTACATGATGAGCAAGACATATCACAATACACGTACCACAAAGTGGATCATGCTATTGATAGAATTTGATCTAGAGTTCATAAGCCAAAATTCCATCAAGGGACAAGTCATAGCAGATCAATTAGCAGAGGCGCCTCTTCAGGATAACAAGCCTCTCACTATAGAATTTCCTGATGATGCGGTCTTTGCATTATCAGATCTTCCAGAACTCAAAGAACCTAAGAAAGAAAGAGACATGTCATTGTTCTTCGATGGTTCGAAGTGTGAACAAGGGGGTGGAGCAGGGATTGTCTTTATCACACCATAGGGTGCTCCATTGCCCTTATCATTCAAATTAGACTTCCCATGCACAAACAACAATACATAATATGAAGCATTGATCCTGGGACTCCAAACAGCCATAGCAATGGGCATTAAAAGATTGAATATCTTTGGTGACTCCTTACTCATAGTAAACTAGGTCAAAGGACTATTCCAATGTAGGTGCCCACTCCTGAAGACTTACAAGGAACTTGTTGACACTTACCTAGCTCGTCTGGAATGGTATGACATCGAGGCAATCCCTCATACATCGAATAGATTTGTAGACACTATGGCCTCTTTGGGATCCTTAATCCCTTAGAATCCATCTACTAATTTTACAACCATTCATGTGAAAGTGCTTTCACACTCAACAATACATCGTGAAGCTTTTGACAATCAAGAATCAGTCAACATGATCAACATCGAGCCAAATCAGGATTGGTCCTTCATAGCCAAATATTTCTTGCAAACAACACCTTGGGGGTCTTTGATCTCCCAAGGACCTATGGAGTGTGGTGCAACCATACACCATAGAGTTGTTCCTCAATCCATGTTCACCAGCTCAAAAATGCAAGAAAAGCAAGCCATATTTTCTATAGAAGTCATGGCTTATCAGGATTGGCTTTCCCAACTACGGGACTTCCTAAAGCTTGGAATAGTACCTCAAGGTTTATCACATACTAAAAGGTGAACATTCAAATAGAGAGCAACAAGATACATCTTTCTAGGAGAAATCCTCTATAGATGAGGATATGATGGAGTATTACTCCATTGTCTTGAGCCCCAGGAAGCATCCTGGGCAATTTCACAAGCTCACGATGGAACATGTGGAGGCCATTTCAGTGGCATGGCCATCGTTAAGCGCATCTTGAGAATGGGTTACTATTGGCCCACCATGGAAAGGGACTATTGTGAGTATGTCAAGAAATGTAGTAAGTGCCAACATCATGCAAATCTAACACACTTACCATCGCAAGCTTTGCAGCCCATCCAGGTAGCATGGCCATTCTCATAGTGGGGACTAGACTTGATTGGGAAGATCTCACCCCCATCCTCAGGCTAACACACATTCATCATAATAACCATATAATACTTCACTAAATGGGTAGAAGCGATCCCCTTAACATCAACAACTGGACCAAGGATTGTGGAGTTTATACTCCACAATATCATAAGTCATTTTGGGGTCCCTTCTAAGATAATATCGGATAATGGGCCATATTTCAAGAACAAAAATGTGCATGCTTTAATGAAAAAATACCATATTCAGCATAGTTTTTCAATGCCTTATTATCCACAAGCAAACGGGCAAGCATAAGCCTCAAACAAAATAATAGTCTCCATTTTGAGGAAGATGATGCAAGACAATCACAAGGATTGGCACATGCAGTTGCCTCTTGCACTATGGGCATACAGGACTAGTATATAGATGCCCACTAGGGCAACACCATTTTCACTAGTATATGGCACTGAGGCCATCATGCCACTAGAGTTAGAAATTCTGACTCTACGCATAGCATTAAAGGACTTCATAGATGATGATGTTGCACGGCAAGGCCACCTTGATCAGTTGATGCTTCTTGATGAACGTCGAGTCAATGCTTTAGAGCATCTTCATGTTTACCAGAATCGCCTTGCGTGAGCTTACAATAGTAAAGTCCACCTAAGGGAATTCAAGGTTGGAGATCTAGTGCTCAAAGAAAACCAATAGAATTCGAATCTATCACCGCATCTGCGAGATAAGTTCATGGTAAACTGGATAGGCCCATACATGATTTCATAGAGAGTTGGGCCTGGAGCATATCACCTTATATCATTAGATGGTGTTGAGGAGCCTGAGCCTCTCAATATCATTCACTTAAAGGCATTCTACACATAAAATACAAAAACATTCAAATATTTCATAAAATTCAAAAACATTCAAATATTTCATAAAATACAAAAACATTCAAATATTTCATAAAATACAAAAACATTCAAATATTTCATAAAATACAAAAACATTCAAATATTTCATAAAATTAAAAACATTCAAATATTTCATAAAATTCAAAAACATTCAAATATTTCATAAAATTCAAAAACATTCAAATATGTCAAAAACACAAAACAAATCATAAAAACATAAAATTTCAAAAATACAATCAAAGGCTCCAAGGGTAATTCATACCGCTTGGTCAAACATCAATTCAAAATGCTCCAAGGGTAATTCATACCACTTGGTCAAACATCAATTCAAAATGCTCCAAGGGTAATTCATACCGCTTGGTCAAACATCAATTCAAAATGCTCCAAGGGTAATTCAAACCGCTTGGTCAAAATCAATTCAAAATGCTCCAAGGGTAATTCAAATCGCTTGGTCAAAATCAATTCAAAATGCTCCAAGGGTATTCAAACCACTTGGTCAAACATCAATTCAAAGGCTCCAAGGGTAATTCAAACCGCTTGGTCAAAATCAATTCAAAAAGCTCCAAGGGTACTTCATGCTACTTGGTCAAAAATCAAAAATCCCCAAAGGCATAATAAGCCCTTTGGTCAAATTAAACAAAAGTACAAAAACAACATAAAAATAAAAAATACAAAAACAATTGCATCTCACATCTTGCATCCACATCATTGCATTGCATTTTCATATCCACTACAATTGCATATGTCATGAGAGCCTTAAAAAGTGATACCACAGTTTGTCGTACAAATCATTCAAATCCATACCTCCATTAACACATGTGTGTAATTGTGTTTTTCAACACAACCATTATTTGTTGCTATACATAATATACTAAGGTTTTTCGGTTAATCAACCACACCTAGTGATCTTATCAACTTTTGAGGAAAACAACTTTGATTAGTAGAAGGTAAGGTCTAGCTATGATAATGCCTTGGATATTCAAGATCCCGTCACTAATTGAAACACTAAAATCCTAGCTGGTACAAGGAAAATATGAAAGCTACAAAAGCGGTCTAGGTTACCTTAAGTGAAAAGGATTTTCCTTGCTTATCCCCCTGTGCAACCGGTTTAAAGGTGTTGAGAATTGGCAAAAGGACAAGCTTTACCCTATCCAAATCCCTTGCTTAAATAAAAATAAGAAAAATCCCAAAGCAAAGTACATATTCAAAAGGCCAAGCATACAGTCCAGATTTCAAAGCAATAATCCGATACACAAATCATAAATTCAAAAAAAAATCATAGCTCAAAGAAAAAATCAATAAAATCAATAAAAATAAACAGTGATTTTCATCACTACATATGAGCAAAATAAATAGTGATTATCATCACTACAAAAATCCTAGCTCAAAGAAAAATCAATCAAAATAAATAGTGATTTTCATCACTACATATGAGCAAATATCCAAAGCCAAAAAGAAGCCAAAAGGGAATAAAGCTTGAATCCCTGGAATTCTCAACATTGTACAAAATTGGAAGGAGAAATCCTTACGCATGATGATATGTCTATTACAATTGCTTCATGCATTTGTGTAGACCAATGTTTGAATGTGGATGAGCTAGCTTAGGTAACCCAATATTGCCTAGTGGTATAGTCCAACTAAGTCCAACATAAGGATGAGATGAACACTTGAGAATCCCTGATCTTAGCAATGGGCTGAAAGAATCCCGCCTGACATCGGAGGAAATGCTTGAGTTCTATCTCAAAATATACAATCACTTGCACACACAGAGATCATGAAAAACTAGGTCCATGGTAAAAGCCTTACTTTTCAAAAGTCTAAGTGGTCAGTAGACAACTGTTGATAGGGTAACTAGAGTGTTTGAATCTCCGAAAAGCCCCAAAAAATTCTTACATAGCAACAAATCATAACATCATTCACACCATCACTTTCTTTATAAGATTCTATAAATTAGGGGGTATCAACATAGTAGGACAGATACCACATATATATTAGAAATAGTATATAGATGACCACTGACTACTTTATATCTTTTAATTTACAAAAACTTATTAAGAAAATACATTACACACCATTACATCTCATATATGAATACTTAATCAATTCTTATGATAAGAGTGATTATTTAAATTCATGATTATTTTTTTACTTTCTATGGTATCACCCATTAAGATTGTCAATGTCATATGCATTCCGTATGTTTTAAGTGATTAGAGCATACAAGTTCATTTATACCATCCCATCACATAAGTTAGATGCATACAATTAAAGCAAAGTTAAAACATGCATTTAACAATAACATCATATCCACAAAAACAAGTCATTAATCATCCATAAACCACATCATAAAACATATAGGCAATATCCATTTGCATACAATCATGAATTCATCATTCATCATCAAAATACATCACATCATATCATCAAATCATATAAGCATCTACACATCCATCTAAGCATCTTCAATATCATCTATCATCTAACATATTCATCAAATCATCATAATACCATCATCACATCATATCATAAAATAAAATAACAACAAAAACATGAGCAATAAATGATACACATAATAAGTCATAATGCAAAGCTATCATAAAAGTATGTGTGTCAAGTCCAATGGATGTACAAAAATGCCCATGGGCTACAGTCATATAGGTCAATCGACCTCAAAAATGAATCAAGGACCAAATAAAGCATCAATCAAATATCGGGCCTGAGCCCCTTGCATCACCTCCTCTAGTGCCACCTCCCCCTATGGCGGTGTCATGAGTCGAATGATGTGAGCCTGTCGGTCTCTCTGTCCGAGTCTGGGTCCTCTAGCTAGGATGGGTGGAAGACTACCTCGAGGTAGAGCACCCATTGACCTACGAACCACCCACATCGGGTGGCTCCTTAGGGATAATCCCATGCCTCTTGAGCTGCATCTGAAGAATGGTGATGTGATCCACAAGTCCCCAAATCCGCTCCTCATGCTCATCCAACAAATACTGAAGTTGTCCCACATCTGCTCTTGAACCTACCACTGGAACCTCCTATGGTGTAGAAGGAGGAACAACAAACTGCATCCTAGCATCGCCACCCCCAATAGTAGCCTGTAGAGCCTGTATCTATGTTGTGAGCTACTCAATGGTAGCATCTCACCACTGTACCTAGATCTTAGTTGCCTGAAGCTCAGCCTCGACCTCATGTAGTTGTGCTCTCAAAGGAGAGTCTCTCTCCTCGGGCTCTAACTCCTCCTCCTCAGGAACATCAGGATCCTCCACTACCACCTGCTCTACTGGCTGGCCCCATACCTCGGTCCTGGCTCAGACTCTACATCCTATCGGATCTACACCATCACCCCCACCATCATCCTCATGCCCTAGGCTACCGACACCATGCCACATCCGATCACCCCACCACTGAGTGTATGCCTCTGTAACTCCCCCAACCACTCTAGGGTCAATAGCTGGGGCATCCTCCTCATCTGAAAGCTCTGTAATCTACCATGGAGGTAGGTCCTTCTCTACTGTGAGGTGCCTATACAAGAATGGTACCAAGGGCACATCCTACTGCAACCCATACTGATGAAGAACTCGTGAGTAGAAGAAATACTCTCGGATGGTAATCTTATGGCCAATGAGCCATCGCTCATGCCGTGTCCTGGAAGTAAAGCTAGCTGGATCATCCCAAGCAGGACACTCATGGTAAGGGTGCCATACGACATCTCCGGCCAAAAGTCTAGTAAAAGCATCAGTGTAATGGGATAGCTCCCCTATGAAAGTGTGGCTCTTGCACTCCTCATGCTCTCGAGCCCATCTAGCAACATAGCACTATGTCCGAGCATCGATCATTGTAATCTCAGCTAGGAGCCCCTTAGGGCGATCTACCCTAATATGCTCCCATCCCCAAACCTGTAGGCAATGCTGACACGTCCTCATCGGTGGATGTGGTACAACTCATCATAGCACTGAGCCAATAGTGATCTACCCCATGCATAGATGATAGGCTCCTCACTATCCAATAGATCCTGCACCATCACCAAAAGGTTCCATGAGAACCTCAAACTCGAGCAGTCTGGGATAAGAACATTGTTGATAACCATCAACAATATGACATGCCTCATCGTAAAGACACCCTCCCCATGCCAGTGGCTGATGGACACTCCTCCAGACTTGGTGTCCTTGAGAGCATCCATAGAGTGTCCTCTAAACACCCGAGTGAAGATAACCACCTGATCATTAGTGGTCGAAGAGACAATGGCCACCCCATCAAATGGAATCTGAAAGATCCTATATACATCCTTCGGTGTAATGGTCATCTCATCGGTTGAGAGGTGGAAGGTATTAGTCCATGGGTCCCAATGATGGGCTAGAGCTATAAGGTAAGCCTGATCTGCCATGATGTAAGGTAGCCTAATGACATACTATAACCCATGGGCTTTGAACCATGCCCAGTCCATATCATCAAAGCTAGGAAGTAGGTCAAGCAGGAGCTTCGGGTCCCGAGCCTGAGTAGTAAGGATCTAAGCAAAGCAGAAGAAAGACAAAATATAACTACAATGCATCTAAGGCATAATTCATAATAAACATGAAAATGGTGCAAAAGAGTATGGGCTATTCTAAGTCTAAGCAAAAGGACAAGATTGCACCTAATCAAACAAATCAAAAATTCAAAAATTTAAAAAAAAATCAAATATGTCATAAAAATCCAACAACTAGCAAAAAAATGCCAAAAATATGGCTAAGGGTTTAGCCACTGTCACCTACAATGGCTAGAACCTGGTCATTGGAGATAGCAATGGCCAAGACCCAATGGTCAAATTTTTGACCGTTGGGGTTCAAACCTAGCCGCTCTAAGCGACAATGGCTCATAATCGGCCGCTCTGAGCGACAGTGGCCAAGGGGCGACACGAAAAACCCATGAACCCTTGGCCAAAAAAAACAAAAAAATCAAAAAATTGCAAAATGACATAAAAAACACAAAAGGGAGGGAAAAACAAAAAAAATAGAAAGCAAATTCCCACTCAGGCATCAAAAACTAAGCTAAGTTCAAAAATGGTTAACATGGCAACAACAGGTGAACAACAGAAAACTTGGGAACCCTAGGCTAGAAACTACCAAGGCAAAGTAATGAGAACAAAAAGGGGACTAACCCACCATAGCAAAAGGTAAGCTAAGCCTAACTACGGGGTTTATTCATTACCAACAGGTTTAGTGAGGTTCATTTTACCCATTACTTAGTGAGGTTCAGTTTTACTCAGACAAGAGAAAAGAGAGCTAGGGTTTTGAAAAGGAGAAATACCCGAGAAGCTTCGGCTCCTCCAGCAGCTGATGTCTCACCCTACGCAGCCATGTCCTCAATGCCAGCAAACTCCAAAGTCACAACCATCGTTGTCACACCAGAGCTCCCAAAGTGAATCTTCAATAGTGAAAGTGAAAGGTCAAACCCTAGAAAATGCAAATTTTATGTTTCTTTAATTACACCTTGGCATTTGTGAACGTCAACGGCCCGAACTTCTTGGCTACTCAAGGTGACAACGGCCACAGATAGGAACTCAGAGGCCGTTGGACCTGACAGTGGCTAGATCCACAGATCAAAACAAGGGACTTCCTCCTTGAGGGATCCCACAAAAATAACAAATAAACACACTTTGGTGGTTTAAGATCATCAGAATGTTCAAAATAATAAAAAAATCACATAAGAGCACAATCTCAAGTAGGCCTCGTACCTAGTTACTTACTCTATCAACTCGATGATTGCAGCGATTCACACTCCATGTATTTCGGTGAGATGAGTAGATAACCATAAGGCCACTTGGGGCAAAAACAACTCATTTTGGAATTACGATGTGCCACCCTTCAATCCCGAAGAAGACCAAGATGGTCGGACTACTCCACGGGTGTGAAAGGATCATCCTAATTCCCCTATGATCCCAAAAACATTAAGTCAAAGTGATACAATCTAAACATAAATAGAATCACTCATCCTAACTCCCTAAGAAGGCTATTGATAGCTAGACCGCTCCTCGGGATAAGGATGGATGATCATCATAAATAATTGGAATCACACTTGGATGTGGGATTGCCCATTAAAAGCAACAAATGCTAGAAAGGAACCAGATTAGTCATATTGGTCAAGCGACTTGTCACTTCATTCATTGTCATTTCTTCACCAATTCATTGTGTGAGGAAGTAGTTCAAAACTTCAACATAATCATAATCAAAATCAGCAAAAGATCACTCGATCATAGCAAAATCATGTTCATCCTATGAATCATTGCATACAACAATCACAAATTTCCCTTGTTTGTTGGGAACGTAAGTAGACATGACATCTTCAATTGTAGCTCTCCTACCGGTCGGAATTGTTGTAGCATCTGAAGCTACCCGATTGAGTTTGAGGAATGAGTGCAATTTAACATGCAAAAGCCACTGAGCTAAGTCCTCCGAACATTGAGGCAATGATTCAAGGGATGCACACCATCTTGCATGATTGGGCCATCCGACGTTGATCAGACCATTGATCACCATACACCCTACAAACAGATCAGTCTACATTTTTGCTCAGCGTTGTGTTTTCCACACAGTGCATCGCAAAAAGGGGTATCTGTAGACACCTAAATCGTGTCATGCTTAGGGGAGCTGCTCACATAGACACATTCATAAGATCATAAGACATAATATTGGACTTTCCAAGCATCAACAATGGTTCTCACCACTCATTTGGGGCCTTTTCAAGCCATCCAAGCCTAGCCGCTCAAGCCAAGAGTGGCCAGATCCTAGCCACTCAAGCCTAGAGCGGCCAGACCTTAGCCACTGTAGATGACAATGGCCAGATCTTAGCCACTATAGACGATAGTGGCTAAGCCATAAGAAGCAGTTTTGTGGACAAACAGGCCTAATCATAGGTGGAAGTGGTAGTCTACATGCAATAAAGGTGAGCGGGAGTAACTTTGCATTCCTTTTCATGACCAGTTCACATAGGAGGCTTGAGTTTGCATTTAAACTTTAGTTAACTGACCTCCAAGCATAAACAAAGGACAAAAGCTTCTCATGCTAACGACCAGTTCGCATAGGAGACTCAAGTGGGCAGTTAGATTTCAGTTAACTAGCCTTCAAACATAGACAAAGGACAAAAGCTTCTCATGCTAACTTGCACTACGCATGAGAAATTCATTCCTAGGGCTTGGACATAGACCTAGGGTTTCACACTATAAAAGGTGCAAGCCTAAGAGACATCTATCATCGAGACATCTTTTATTGAGGAGAGCTTTCGAGACTTGGAGAGTTCCCTTGGAGATCACGTGTATGGCGAAGCCCTGACGGATTGAAGAGCATAACACCTATTATTTCAACATCAGATATAGGCTTTGACCCATAGCTTTGGGGCAAAGAGAGCAAGGTTTACCTTAGCAGTCGTTGTCTTGGATAGTGGCCCGTAAGCTTAGCTTAGGTTTTAGACATAGCTTCTTTTATTCTGTTTCTTCATGTTTCCATATCATTAGCATAGATTTACATGATTTCATAGCATAGTTTCATCATATTTCCATTAAATTATTTTATTACTAACAACCTCATCCGAGGAGGCAATCTCGGACATCTAAGCGTGTGTTGTTGTTTCATTGCTTACAGGGCCATAGGTTCATCGGACGAAGTTTGCAACATACGAGAGCAAAAGGGATCCCTCTAGGAAACAGACCTAGAGAAGGAGGCATCTGTAAGCCCTCATACATTTCTATGTGATGAGTGTCGTTGAGTCTCATCATTTAATCTCAATGATTTATCAATCCGGGGTGGTGTCCAAGGCTGTCTACGATAGAAGGCTATGACAGAGTACAATTCGAGCATTCAGATTTCAAGCATTTATTGGTGAAGCAAGATTTTGGTTTAGCCTTTTGGTGTCACACTAAACCTAGTCCGAAGAATGGAAACTGAAATAAATTACAAGAATTGAAAACTAAATCTAAATTGCAGAATTTAACAATCTAACTACAATTGCATGAATTGAAATTGCTAATTCTACTTTTGCAGAATTGAAATCTACTGTTACTTGATAATTGAAATTGCTAAATTGAAATCTAATCTACTTTTGCAGAATTGAAATAACAAAATTGAAATTGCTAAATTGAAATCTAATCTACTTTTGCAGAATTGAAATCTATTCTAAAACACCTGTCAATGCCCTACCACAAAAGGTCGTCAAGCTTCTACTACAAGAATTGACAGCAAAATGAAATATGTTGAAAATGGAAAGTTGCTAAAATAGAAAGCGAGGAAAAGGAAATAAAGGAAAAATGCTTAATATAATTTGTCAGCTGACATACACACAAATGCTGTACACAAACATAATAGAAAACATAAATCACACAATACAAAATAAAAACAAGAAAATGAAATCTGGCAAGCAATCTATTAATTCTGCATGACAAAATTACAGATTAAAACCTGCCATAAAATCCCTCCTTCTAGATCTGAAAGTGGGCCCATACTTCCTGATCTAGAAGGAGGTGAAAAGCACTCCTTAACTAATTAACACTCAGAACATAAAATGATAAAATAACTGCACTTTTATTGATGACAAAACATGCTGAAAACTATTAGAGAAAATCACTGTACAGTCCTAATTGCTGCTATTGAAAACTCTCCTCTATTCTAATTCCTAACTGGCTCAACCAAGGAGGGAGCTGTGTTATTTATATAAATATTTACAACATATCCCATGCTCAAATCAGCCTATGTGCTATTTTACAATGATTTGCCAATAATTCTGGATCTGAAATAAATGCAAATCTGGACGGTTTGTGTTGCAATAGTAGTCATTGGCCCTTAGAAAGCATCTTCAATGGTGGGAGTACGTGGGAGGAGTCTAGAAATATCTCACACATAATTCTCCACTTCAGAATATGCCATTCCTATCTTGCAAACAACTTTCTATTATGCTGTAGTTTTTCTGGGTTTATCCTAGAAGAGGATCAAAATTGATCTTTTCCATGAATGGTGGCTTTGGACGGCAAGGACGACAAAATCAGATGGGAGATATTTTCCCTTAACTTTATCAACCTTCTTATCTCCCTTTTCCCACCTCCAAAAATCAGTCAACAAGTCAAAAATTACATTCTGTTTTCATTTCGAAGATAAGTGGCTCATTCCGAAGACACTGCAATTCTCATTGTAGATGTGTTCATTCGAAGATATCTGTTCATTCCGAAGATCTTTAGAATGACCAATTGTGTTGACTCCAAATGGTTTTTGCTGCATTTCTAAGGTGGATTAGCCCTCAGGATCAGATTGCAATAGTCTTCATTCTTCCTTGGATGTGAATTTCATGCCTTGCCATTCATTGGTAGCTTGCTGGAATTTACATGGTAAATTATTGCATTTTCCAGTTCTGCTGCACAGTTGTAAAATATTGGCATTTCTTGCAAATTCAAACAAATTAGAACATGGAAAAATTATTCAAATATCAACATGAAGGAGTACATCAAGTTGCTACTAAATTTATACACTTCATTCACCAAGTAACCATGCTTGAAATAGTGCAACAATCTTTGCACAATTGTCCCCGCTCTGTTATACCCTATTGCTGCCTATTTAGACCATGTGGGAATGCTTCTAAATAGGTCAGATGTCTTCTGTAGTCCTTATGAACTCATTCCATCCATATCCTCATGCTTTGCTTGACAACTTCAAGGTGTTCCTATAAAGTGACAACTTGCTGATTTTTATATGGCTGTTTTTCTCAGATTTTCAGATTTATGACAGTCCTAAACTTTTGTCTTCAATGTGGATTTGAAACAAGTTGAAGGGCAGGAAAACATTCAAAAACCATTGAGAAGTTAATGGATATCAGCATACCACATTTGGTTAATTGAAATGCATGTTCTTACTTGCTACTTAATCACGCAAAATCAGTCACAAAATGCTGAAAATAGTCAAAAATAGAGATATAGTATTCCTAACATAAAATCATGCAAACACTTAACAAATAGTATATTCTAGTCAACTATTTGGCAATTAACTTATCATATGGTAGTCAAACATTGTGCAATAATGAGTCAAACATTATGCAATAATGAGGCATTTTTGGGCCTCATCATCCCCCCCAACTTGAACTGATGCATGCCCTCATGCATCTTAGTAGGCCATAGTAATATGCAGGTTTTATTCTTGTGAACAACATCCTTTGCTACCTGCTAACTGAGAAATTCCTCCTTGCTGCACTATATCAAGTATTTTGCAATTAAGCACATGTATGACTTTTTTTTGTTTTTCTACAAGTTTTAGTGTTGCAAGGTACCTCTTAAAGGCTTGATATCATATGATTCATCTTGCAATAGTCTTATTGTGGAACCGTATTTGGCAGATGCACTACTACTGATGGAATTTTCTGTTCTTAACAACATTTCAGCCTGAATGCTTATTTTTGTTGTTTGCACCTTTTAAACAAAATTGATAATTTTTTTGATTTGAAATGCTTGAGGGATGTACTTACTTGTGGTAGAGCCTTATAAACCTCAATATTTGATGTACCCTACTCTTTTTGCTATTCTGTAGCATTTTCAGTAATTCTGGTATAGTTTTTGCTCATTTCGAAGATATCTGCATTTCTCATTCCAAAGATGTCTGTTCATTCCGAAGAGACTGCATTTCTCATTCGAAGATGTCTGTTCATTCCAAAGAGACTGCATTTCTCTTTCGAAGATGTCTGTTCATTTCAAAGAGACTGCATTTCTCATTCTGAAGATCTTCAAAAAAATGCAGAAATGACCTCCTATGCAAAATTTAGCTATAGATTCTATTGTGGGTCCATCTCTAGAGTGTATAAGCCTTCCATAACATCAAAAATCCCTTCTTCATCCTTTTGTTTAGATGTTATTCTTTGTTTTGTATGTTGCTATTTTATTCTAGTAGTACTAAAATAGAACCTTCAGGTGCATTTTGTTGATTATCCTCCTTCAATTTATCAGACAATTATGAGATATAAACTTGCAGTTCTCCTTCTAAAATTTGCCCTACAAATTGAAATAGAATTGCTTGCCATGTCTGTCCCAAAATCAGGTTTTTGCATAGTTTTGGAATTTCCATGCAATTAAGGGCATAAGGGGGTGTTTCTTGACATCTTGAACATGTTCCTTTTTTCAACTTGTCACTATTGTATGAATAGTTTATGCCAAATACCGACTATCATACACTAAATGCTAAATGTTTACTATGAATTAAATGCAAGAAACACATACCTTACTATCCTAAAAATTGGTCATGCACCTTACAAGCTACTTTTGATGATTGTTAGCAGGCTATCTGAAAACATAAACATAACACATGTGCAGTGTGAGATTTGTACAATGGTGGAACAATGATGGGTAGATCAACAAGGCAATGCATGCCAAAAAATTGGTTTTCATGCAAGCCAACTCAGTAGCCCCTCCAAGAAGGTTTTCACTATTGAATTATTCATTTTTTATTTTTATTTTCATTTTTTTTTCATCTCTTTTTTTTATTATTTTTTCATCAGAAGAGGCTGCCATTTCTGGTTTTCAACCAACTTCTATCCCTTTTTTTTTTTCAAGTGCTTCAATGAGAGAGAACATATCTCACTCTTATTTGGATAAGACCAATCCTTATTCTGCAAAAACATGTCAATTGTTGTATGAAAACACCATCTCTTTCTGTTGAAACCTGCAACATTGATGCAACCTTCCTTACTAGATGACCAGTAAGAATCTTCTTACATCATCATTGCCTCCTTATTGCTAGAAATGAAGTATTGGCTCCATTGTTCCTCTTTCTTGCTGAAATTGATGCTTGTCCTCATGTATCCCCATTTTGTGGGACATGCCTTTGCTGCAATTTTTTTCTTTCTTTTCTTTTTTTCTTTTTTTTCAAATTTTCTTGTCTTGCTTGTACCCAAGAAGGAAGTTCACAAACAAGACTATTCTTCTTTTTGCTTTTCTTGTATTTTTTTTTTTTTTCAAACTTTTTATCATCACTCTGAATCTGATATTGAAGAGAAATTCTCTTCCATTATGTGTACATCCAATGGAATCTCCTTCAAGAACTCCTCCTTAGTTAATGGTGCATGGTATACCCGAAGGCAATGTCCATTCACCACTAACATCCTCCATGAATTACCAATGGGAGAAAGAAGCACTGCTCCATATCTAAAAACTTCTTCAATCAAGTGTTGTCCATGCCTCCTAGTCTGCAAAATCTTGTCAATCTATTCTTGAAACAATTAAATACCAATTCCCAAAAGATGTTAAGTGCTTACATCAAGATAAAATCTTGATATACCCTTGTAATTCCATGTAAAGGGATTGAAATATTGTTTCAAAATAGCAACAATTTTGCTTTTTGTTTATAAGTCACCCAACTAATAATGTTCAAGAATTTTCTTGGCTGCACTTCAATTTGTTTCATTCCTAGGAGGACAAAATTTACCCCTTTGTAAAATGGAAGTAAATTTTCTATGTGCAATTTTTCTAGTTTTTCTCCTTTATCCAAGGCTAATTTCTATGTGTTTGGACTAAAGGTTTTCTGTGTATCTCCATTGATTTTTGTCTCTTCAAGCTCAGGTAAGTTCTTGTTTGAGCACAGTTGGATGTTGTTGCAGTCAATAACATTTCCTGCAGTTTTTTTTTTTTATACCAGATTCGACTACATAGACAAGGGTTGCCTATCCTGTATTATTCAGACTACTCAAAGGTTGGGCTAAAAAATATTTTTGGTTTGCACAATAAGACAAGAAGTGTACAACTTTAGCAGATCAACTACTTGTCGGGTAGGATCACCTCTAATGAGATCAACTATTGTCTGTGTAGGCTAAGAATTGCTAGGTTGCGGTTTAGCATGGTAAAATCCTAACAATATTTAAGTAATAATGGAAAACTCTAGGATCATCATTAAGTTGTAAACTCCTATTTTGATTGTGCAAAAGTTTTTTGTGATTTTTTTTTTTTTTTCAGCTTACATAGACAGGGGTTGCTATCCGTATTATTGGCCAAAGTTGGGCTGAAGGTGGTGGTTTATTTATTCCCTGTTTGTTGTTGTTGGTCTCTCTTTGAGAAGAATTCAAACTAGGCAATTTAACCCCCAAGTGTGAAGATCACCTCCCTGTGGTTGCTTGTTTTCTAAATGGATTGAAATGCAACTATCAATAATTATTATTTATACCAGCTATTACATTCAGATTTAACTCTAAACTTCATAACTTAGCACAATAATAATTATTTGACTGCTTTTACCCTCTAACAACACCATGTTCCCCGGAAACGATGCCAAAATGATGAGTGTCATTGAGTCTCATCATTTAATCTCAATGATTTATCAATCCGGGGTGGTGTCCAAGGCTGTCTACGATAGAAGGCTAGGGCAGAGTACAATTTAGGCATTCAAATTTCAAGCATTTATTGGTGAAGCAGATTTTGGTTTAGCCTTTTGGTGTCACACTAAACCTAGTCTGAAGAATGGAAACTAAAATAAATTACAAGAATTGAAAACTAAATCTAAGTTGCAAGAATTAAAATCTAACTACAATTGCATGAATTGAAATCTAATCTACTTTTGCAGAATTGAAATCTAGTTACATAATTGAAATTGCTAAATTGAAATCTAATCTACTTTTGCAGAATTGAAATCATAATTGAAATTGCTAAATTGAAATCTAATCTACTTTTGCAAAATTGAAACTTATTCTAAAACACCTGTCAATGCCCTGCCACAAAAGGTCGTCAAGCTTCTGCTACAGGAATTGACAACAAAATGAAATATGCTGAAAATGGAAAGTTGCTAAAATAGAAAGCAGGGAAAACATGGAAAGGAAAGAAATGCTTAATATAATTTGTCAGCTGACATACACACAAATGTTGTACACAAACATAATAGGAAACATAAATCACATAATACAAAATAAAAACAAGAAAATGAAATCTGGCAAGCAATCTATTAATTCTGCTGCAACAAAATTACAGATTAAAACCTGCCATAAAATCCCTCCTTCTAGATCTGAAAGTGGGCCCATACTTCCTGATCTAGAAGGAGGTGAAAAGCACTCCTTAACTAATTAACACTCGGAACATAAAATGATAAAATACTGCACTTTTATTGATGACAAAACATGCTGAAAACTGTTACAGAAAATCATCTGTACAGTCCTAATTGCTGCTATTGAAAACTCTCCTCTATTCTAATTCCTAACTGCTCAACCAAGGAGGGAGCTGTGTTATTTATATAAATATTTACAATATATCCCATGCTCAAATCAGCCTATGTGCTATTTTACAGTGATTTGCCAATAATTCTGGATCTGAAATAAATGCAAATCTGGACAGTTTGTGTTGCAGTAGTAGTCATTGGCCCTTAGAAAGCATCTTCAGTGGTGGGAGTACGTGGGAGGAGTCTAGAAATATCTCACACATAATTCTCCACTTCATAATATGCCATTTCTATCTTGCAAACAACTTTCTATTATGCTGTAGTTTTTCTGGGTTTATCCTAGAAGAGGATCAAAATTGATCTTTTCCATGAATGGTGGCTTTGGACGGCAAGGACGACAAAATCATATGGGAGATATTTTCCTTTAACCTTTTCAACCTTCTTATCCCTTTTTCCACCACCAAAATTTAGTCAATAAGTCAAAAAGTACATTCTGTTTTCATTCTGAAGATAAGTGGCTCATTCGAAGATACTGCAATTCTCATTCCGAAGATATCTGTGTTCATTCCGAAGATCTTTAGAATGACCAATTGTGTTGACTCCAAATGGTTTTGGCTGCATTTCTCAGGTGGATTAGCCCTAAGGATCAGATTGCAATAGTCTTCATCTCTTTCCATATGTGAATTTCATGCCTTGCCATTCATTGGTAGCTTGCTAGGAATTTACATGGTAAATTATTGCATTTTCCAGTTCTGCTGCACGAGTTGTAAAATATTGGCATTTCTTGCAAATTCAAACAAATTAGAACATGGAAAAATTATTCAAATATCAACATGAAGGAGTACATCAAGTTGCTACTGAATTTATACACTTCATTCACCAAGTAACCATGCTGAAATAGTGCAACAATGCTTGCACAATTGTCCCCTGCTCTGTTATACCCTGTTGCTGCCTATTTAGACCATGTGGGAATGCTTCTAAATAGGTCAGATGTCTTCTGTAGTCCTTCTGAACTCATTCCATCCATATCCTCATGCTTTGCTTGACAACTTCAAGGTGTTCCTATAAAGTGACAGCTTGCTAATTTTTATATGGCTATTTTTCTCAGATTTTCAGATTTATGACAGTCCTAAACTTTTGGCTTCAATGTGGATTTGAAACAAGTTGAAGGGCAGGAAAACATTCAAAAACCATTGAGAAGTTAATGGATATCAGCATACCACATTTGGTTAATTGAAATGCATGTTCTTACTTGCTACTTAATCACGCAAAATCAGTCATAAAATGCTGAAAATAGTCAAAAACAGAGATATAGTATTCCTAACATAAAATCATGCAAACACTTAACAAATAGTATATTTTAGTCAACTATTTGGCAATTAACTTATCATATGGTAGTCAAACATTGTGCAATAATGAGTCAAACATTGTGCAATAATGAGGCATTTTTGGGCCTCATCATCCCCCCCAACTTGAACTGATGCATGCCCTCATGCATCTTAGTAGGCCATAGTAATATGCAGGTTTTATTCTTGTGAACAACATCCTTTGCTACCTGCTAATTGAGAAATTCCTCCTTGCTGCACTATATCAAGTATTTTGCAATTAAGCACATGTATGACTCTTTTTCTATTTTTCTACAAGTTTTAGTGTTGCAAGGTACCTCTTAAAGGCTTGATATCATATGATTCATCTTGCAATAGTCTTATTGTGGAACCGTATTTGGCGAGATGCACTACTACTGATGGAATTTTCTGTTCTTAACAACATTTCAGCTTGAATGCTTATTTTTGTTGTTTGCACCTTTTGAACAAAATTGATAATATTTTTGATTTGAAATGCTTGAGGGATGTACTTACTTGTGGTAGAGCCTTATAAACCTCAATATTTGATGTACCCTACTCTTTTTGCTATTCTGTAGCATTTTCAACAATTTTGGTATAGTTTTTGCTCATTTCGAAGATATCCTGCTCATTTCGAAGATACTACATTTCTCATTTCGAAGATGTCTGTTCATTCTGAAGAGACTGCATTTCTCATTTCAAAGATGTCTGTTCATTCTAAAGAGACTGCATTTCTCATTCTGAAGATGTCTGTTCATTTCGAAGAGATTGCATTTCTCATTTCGAAGATCTTCAAAAAATGCAAAAATGACCTCCTATGCAAAAGTTAGCTACAGATTCTATTGTGGGTCCATATCTAGAGTGTATAAGCCTTCCATAACATCAAAAAATCCCTTCTTCATCCTTTTGTTTAGATGCTATTCTTTGTTTTGTATGTTGCTGTTTTATTCCAGTAGTACTAAAATAGAACCTTCGGGTGCATTTTGTTGATTATCCTCCTTCAATTTATCAGACAATTATGAGATATAAACTTGCAGTTCTCCTTCTAAAATTTGCCCTACAAATTGAAATAGAATTGCTTGCCATGTCTGTCCCAAAATCAGGTTTTTGCATAGTTTTGGAATTTCCATGCAATTAAGGGCATAAGGGGGTGTTTCTTGACATCTTGAACATGTTCCTTTTTCAACTTGTCACTATTGTATGAATAGTTTATGCCAAATACCGACTATCATACACTAAATGCTAAATGTTTACTATGAATTAAATGCAAGAAACACATACCTTACTGTCCTAAAAATTGGTCATGCACCTTACAAGCTGCTTTTGATGATTGTTAGCAGGCTATCTGAAAACATAAACAAACATAACACATGTGCAATGTGAGATTTGTACAATGGTGGAACAATGATGGGTAGATCAACAAGGCAATGCATGCCAAAAAATCGGTTTTCATGCAAGCCAACTCAGTAGCGCCTCCAAGAAGGTTTTCACTCATTGAATTATTCATTTTTTATATTTTTTTTTTCATTTTTTTTTCTTCTCCTTTTTTTTCATTTTTTCATTAGAAGAGGCTGCCATTTCTGGTTTTCAACCAACTTCTGCCCTTTTTTTTTTTCAAGTGCTTCAATGAGAGAGAACATCTCTCACTCTTATTTGGATAAGACCAATCCTTATTCTGCAAAAACATGTCAATTGTTGTATGAAAACACCATCTCTTTCTATTGAAACCTGCAACATTGATGCAACCTTCCTTACTAGATGAGTAGTAAGAATCTTCTTACATCATCATTGCCTCCTTATTGCTGGAAATGAAGTATTGGCTCCATTGTTCCTCTTTCTTGCTGAAATTGATGCTTGTCCTCATGTATCCCCATTTTGTGGGACATGCCTTTGCTGCAATTTTTTTTTTCTTTCTCTCTTTTTTTTTTTTTTCAATTTTTCTTGTCTTGCTTGTACCCAAGAAGGAAGTTCACAAACAAGACTATTCTTCTTTTTGCTTTTCTTGTATTTTTTTTTTTTTCAGACTTTTTATCATCACTCTGAATCTGATATTGAAGAGAAATTCTCTTCCATTATGTGTACATCCAATGGAATCTCCTTCAAGAACTCCTCCTTAGTTAATGGTGCATGGTATACCCGAAGGCAATGTCCATTCACCACTAACATCCTCCATGAATTACCAATGGGAGAAAGAAGCACTCCTCCATATCTGAAAACTTCTTCAATCAAGTGTTGTCCATGCCTCCTAGTCTGCAAAATCTTGTCAATCTATTCTTGAAACAATTAAATACCAATTCCCAAAAGATGTTAAGTGCTTACATCAAGATAAAATCTTGATATACCCTTGTAATTCCATGTAAAGGGATTGAAATATTGTTTCAAAATAGCAACAATTTTGCTTTTTGTTTATAATTCAACCAACTAATAATGTTCAAGAATTTTCTTGGCTGCACTTCAATTTGTTTCATTCCTAGGAGGACATAATTTACCCCTTTGTAATTTAAATGGAAGTAAATTTTCTATGTGCGATTTTTCTAGTTTTTCTCCTTTATCCAAGGCTAATTTCTGTGTGTTTGGACTAAAGGTTTTCTGTGTATCTCCATTGATTTTTGTCTCTTCAAGCTCGGGTAAGTTCTTGTTTGAGCACGGTTGGATGTTGCTGCGATCAATAACATTTCTTGCGAGTTTTTTTTTTTTTATACCATATTCAGCTACATAGACAAGGGTTGCCTATCCTGTATTATTCAGATTGATCACAGGTTGGGCTAAAAAAAAATATTTTTGGTTTGCACAATAAGACAAGAAGTGTACAACTTTAGCAGATCAACTACTTGTTAGGTAGGATCACCTCTAATGAGATCAACTATTGTCTGTGTAGGCTAAGAATTGCTAGGTTGCGGTTTAGCAAGGTAAAATCCTAACAATATTTAAGTAATAATGGAAAACTCTAGGATCATCATTAAGTTGTAAACTCCTATTTTGATTGTGCAAAAGTTTTTTGTGATTTTTTTTTTTTTCAACTTACATAGACAGGGGTTGCCTATCTTGTATATTGGCCACAGGTTGGGCTGAAGGTGGTGGTTGATTTACTTGGCCTGTTTGTTGTTGTTGGGATCTCTTTTGAGAAGAATTTCAAACATAGGCAATTTAACCCCAAGTGTGAAGATCACCTCCTTGTGGTTGCTTGTTTTCTAAATGGACTGAAATGCAACTATCAATAATTATTATTTATACCAGCTATTACATTCAGATTTAACTCTAAACTTCATAACTTAGCACAATAATAATTATTTGATTGCTTTTACCCTCTAACAACACCATGATCCTCGGCAACGATGCCAAAATGATGAGTGTCATTGAGTCTCATCATTTAATCTCAATGATTTATCAATCCGGGGTGGTGTCCAAGGTTGTCTACGATAGAAGGCTAGGGCAAAGTACAATTCAGGAATTCAGATTTCAAGCATTTATTGGTGAAGCAGATTTTGGTTTAGCCTTTTGGTGTCACACTAAACCTAGTCTGAAGAATGGAAACTAAAATAAATTACAAGAATTGAAAACTAAATCTAAATTGCAAGAATTGAAATCTAACTACAATTGCATGAATTGAAATCTAATCTACTTTTGCAGAATTGAAATGATATAATTGAAATTGCTAAATTGAAATCTAATCTACTTTTGCATAATTGAAATCTAATTGAAATTGCTAAATTGAAATCTAATCTACTTTTGCAAAATTGAAACTTATTCTAAAACACCTGTCAATGCCCTGCCACAAAAGGTCGTCAAGCTTCTGCTACAGGAATTGACAGCAAAATGAAATATGCTAAAAATGGAAAGTTGCTAAAATAGAAAGCAGGGAAAACATGGAAAGCAAAGGAAAAATGCTTAATATAATTTTTCAGCTGACATACACACAAATGTTGTACACAAACATAATAGGAAACATAAATCACATAATACAAAATAAAAACAAGAAAATGAAATCTGGCAAGCAATCTATTAATTCTGCTGCGACAAAATTACAGATTAAAACCTGCCATAAAATCCCTCCTTCTAGATCTGAAAGTGGGCCCATACTTCCTGATCTAGAAGGAGGTGAAAAGCACTCCTTAACTAATTAACACTCAGAACATAAAATGATAAAATAGCTACACTTTTATTGATGACAAAACATGCTAAAAACTATTACAGAAAATTACTGTACAGTCCTAATTGCTTGCTATTGAAAACTCTCCTCTATTCTAATTCCTAAGCTGCTCAACCAAGGAGGGAGCTATGTTATTTATATAAATATTTACAATATATCCCATGCTCAAATCAGCCTATGTGCTATTTTACAGTGATTTGCCAATAATTTTGGATCTGAAATAAATGCAAATCTGGACAGTTTGTGTTGCAGTAGTAGTCATTGGCCCTTAGAAAGCATCTTCAGTGGTGGGAGTACGTGGGAGGAGTCTAGAAATATCTCACACATAATTCTCCACTTCATAATATGCCATTCCTATCTTGCAAACAACTTTCTATTATGCTGTAGTTTTTCTGGGTTTATCCTAGAAGAGGATCAAAATTGATCTTTTCCATGAATGGTGGCTTTGGACGGCAAGGACGACAAAATCAGATGGGAGATATTTTCCCTAAACTTTATCAACCTTCCATCTCCCTTTTCCACCTCAAAAATTCGTCAACAAGTCAAAAAGCACATTCTGTTTTCATTTCGAAGATAAGTGGCTCATTTTGAAGATACTGCAATTCTCATTCGAAGACATTAGTGTTCAGTTCATTCCGAAGATCTTTAGAATGACCAATTGTGTTGACTCCAAATGGTTTTGGCTACATTTCTCAGGTGGATTAGCCCTAGGATCAGATTGCAATAGTCTTCATTCTTCCTTGGATGTGAATTCCATGCCTTGCCATTCATTGGTAGCTTGCTGGAATTTACATGGTAAATTACTGCATTTTCCAGTTCTGCTGCACAGTTGTAAAATATTGGCATTTCTTGCAAATTCAAACAAATTAGAACATGGAAAAATTATTCAAATATCAACATGAAGGAGTACATCAAGTTGCTACTAAATTTATACACTTCATTCACCAAGTAACCATGCTGAAATAGTGCAACAATGCTGCACAATTGCCCCTGCTCTGTTATACCCTGTTGTTGCCTATTTAGACCATGTGGGAATGCTTCTAAATAGGTCAGATGTCTTCTGTAGTCCTTCTGAACTCATTCCATCCATATCCTCATGCTTTGCTTGACAACTTCAAGGTGTTCCTATAAAGTGACAACTTGCTGATTTTTATATGGCTATTTTTCTCAGATTTTCAGATTTATGACAGTCCTAAACTTTTGTCTTCAATGTGGATTTGAAACAAGTTGAAGGGCAGGAAAACATTCAAAAACCATTGAGAAGTTAATGGATATCAGCATACCACATTTGGTTAATTGAAATGCATGTTCTTACTTGCTACTTAATCAAGCAAAATCAGTCATAAAATGCTGAAAATAGTCAAAAACAGAGATATAGTATTCCTAACATAAAATCATGCAAACACTTAACAAATAGTATATTCTAGTCAACTATTTGGCAATTAACTTATCATATGGTAGTCAAACATTGTGCAATAATGAGTCAAACATTGTGCAATAATGAGGCATTTTTGGGCCTCATCATCCCCCCAACTTGAACTGATGCATGCCCTCATGCATCTTAGTAGGCCATAGTAATATGCAGGTTTTATTCTTGTGAACAACATCCTTTGCTACCTGCTAACTGAGAAATTCCTCCTTGCTGCACTATATCAAGTATTTTGCAATTAAGCACATGTATGACTTTTTTTCTATTTTTCTACAAGTTTTAGTGTTGCAAGGTACCTCTTAAAGGCTTGATATCATATGATTCATCTTGCAATAGTCTTATTGTGGAACCGTATTTGGCAGATGCACTACTACTGATGGAATTTTTTGTTCTTAACAACATTTCAGCTCTGAATGCTTATTTTTGTTGTTTGCACCTTTTGAACAAAATTGATATAATTTTTGATTTGAAATGCTTGAGGGATGTACTTACTTGTGGTAGAGCCTTATAAACCTCAATATTTGATGTACCCTACTCTTTTTGCTATTCTATAGCATTTTCAGCAATTTTGGTATAGTTTTGCTCATTCCGAAGATATCCTCGCTCATTTCGAAGATTTTTTTATTTTGAAGAGACTGCATTTCTCATTTTGAAGATGTCTGTTCATTCTGAAGAGACTGCATTTCTCATTTCGAAGATCTTCAAAAAATGCAGAAATGACCTCCTATGCAAAAGTTAGCTACAGATTCTATTGTGGGTCCATCTCTAGAGTGTATAAGCCTTCCATAACATCAAAAATCCCTTCTTCATCCTTTTGTTTAGATGCTATTCTTTGTTTTGTATGTTGTTATTTTATTCCAGTAGTACTAAAATAGAACCTTCGGGTGCATTTTGTTGATTATCCTCCTTCAATTTATCAGACAATTATGAGATATAAACTTGCAGTTCTCCTTCTAAAATTTGCCCTACAAATTGAAATAGAATTGCTGCCATGTCTGTCCCAAAATCAGGTTTTTGCATAGTTTTGGAATTTCCATGCAATTAAGGGCATAAGGGGGTGTTTCTTGACATCTTGAACATGTTCCTTTTTCAACTTGTCACTATTGTATGAATAGTTTATGCCAAATACCGACTATCATACACTAAATGCTAAATGTTTACTATGAATTAAATGCAAGAAACACATACCTTATTGTCCTAAAAATTGGTCATGCACCTTACAAGCTGCTTTTGATGATTGTTAGCAGGCTATCTGAAAACATAAACAAACATAACACATGTGCAGTGTGAGATTTGTACAATGGTGGAACAATGATGGGTAGATCAACAAGGCAATGCATGCCGAAAAATCGGTTTTCATGCAAGCCAACTCAGTAGCGCCTCCAAGAAGGTTTTCACTACTTGAATTATTCATTTTTTATATTTATTTTCATCATTTTTTTTTCATTTTTTTCATCTCTTTTTTTTTATTTTTTTCATCAGAAGAGGCTGCCATTTCTGGTTTTCAACCAACTTCTGTCCCTTTTTTTTTTTTCAAGTGCTTCAATGAGAGAGAACATCTCTCACTCTTATTTGGATAAGACCAATCCTTATTCTGCAAAAACATGTCAATTGTTGTATGAAAACACCATCTCTTTCTGTTGAAACCTGCAACATTGATGCAACCTTCCTTACTAGATGACAAGTAAGAATCTTCTTACATCATCATTGCCTCCTTATTGCTGGAAATGAAGTATTGGCTCCATTGTTCCTCTTTCTTGCTTGAAATTGATGCTTGTCCTCATGTATCCCCATTTTGTGGGACATGCCTTTGCTGCAATTTTTTTTTCTTTCTCTTTTTTTTTTTTTTCAATTTTTCTTGTCTTGCTTGTACCCAAGAAGGAAGTTCACAAACAAGACTATTCTTCTTTTTGCTTTTCTTGTATATTTTTTTTTTGTCAAACTTTTTATCATCACTCTGAATCTGATATTGAAGAGAAATTCTCTTCCATTATGTGTACATCCAATGGAATCTCCTTCAAGAACTCCTCCTTAGTTAATGGTGCATGGTATACCCGAAGGCAATGTCCATTCACCACTAACATCCTCCATGAATTACCAATGGGAGAAAGAAGCACTGCTCCATATCTGAAAACTTCTTCAATCAAGTGTTGTCCATGCCTCCTAGTCTACAAAATCTTGTCAATCTATTCTTGAAACAATTAAATACCAATTCCCAAAAGATGTTAAGTGCTTACATCAAGATAAAATCTTGATATACCCTTGTAATTCCATGTAAAGGGATTGAAATATTGTTTCAAAATAGCAACAATTTTGCTTTTTGTTTATAATTCATCCAACTAATAATGTTCAAGAATTTTCTTGGCTGCACTTCAATTTGTTTCATTCCTAGGAGGACAAAATTTACCCCTTTGTAAAATGGAAGTAAATTTTCTATGTGCAATTTTTCTAGTTTTTCTCCTTTATCCAAGGCTAATTTTTGTGTGTTTGGACTAAAGGTTTTCTGTGTATCTCCATTGATTTTTGTCTCTTCAAGCTCAGGTAAGTTCTTGTTTTAGCACAGTTGGATGTTGTTGCAGTCAATAACATTTCCTGTAGGTTTTTTTTTTATACCAGATTCAACTACATAGACAGGGGTTGCCTATCTTGTATTATTCAGATTGATCACAGGTTGGGCTAAAAAAATATTTTTGGTTTGCACAATAAGACAAGAAGTGTACAACTTTAGCAGATCAACTACTTGTCAAGTAGGATCACCTCTAATGAGATCAACTATTGTCTGTGTAGGCTAAGAATTGCTAGGTTGCGGTTTAGCGCGGTAAAATCCTAACAATATTTAAGTAATAATGGAAAACTCTAGGATCATCATTAAGTTGTAAACTCCTATTTTGATTGTGCAAAAGTTTTTGTGATTTTTTTTTTAATAGATTCAGCTTACATAGACAAGGGTTTCGTCTGTATATTGGCCATAGGTTGGGCTGAAGGTGGTGGTTGATTTATTGTTAAGAATTCAAACATAGGAATTTAACCCCAAGTGTGAAGATCACCTCCCTCTGGTTGCTTGTTTTCTAAATGGACTGAAATGCAACTATCAATAATTATTATTTATACCAGCTATTACATTCAAATTTAACTCTGAACTTCATAACTTAGCACAATAATAATTATTTGACTGCTTTTACCCTCTAACAACACCATGTTCCCCGACAACGATGCCAAAATGATGAGTGTCATTGAGTCTCATCATTTAATCTCAATGATTTATCAATCCGGGGTGGTGTCCAAGGCCGTCTACGATAGAAGGCTAGGGCAGAGTACAATTCAGGCATTCAGATTTCAAGCATTTATTGGTGAAGCAGATTTTGGTTTAGCCTTTTGGTGTCACACTAAACCTAGTCTAAAGAATGGAAACTAAAATAAATTATAAGAATTGAAAACTAAATCTAAGTTGCAAGAATTTAAATCTAACTACAATTGCATGAATTGAAATCTAATCTACTTTTGTAGAACTGAAATCTAATTACTTAGAATTGAAATTGCTAAATTGAAATCTAATCTACTTTTGTAGAATTGAAATCTAATATACATTTGCAAAATTGAAATCTAATCTACTTTTGTAGAATTGAAACTTATTCTAAAACACCTGTCAATGCCCTGCCACAAAAGGTCGTCAAGCTTCTGCTACAGGAATTGACAACAAAATGAAATATGCTGAAAATGGAAAGTTGCTAAAATAGAAAGCAGGAAAAACATGGAGAAAGGAAAAATGCTTAATATAATTTGTCAGCTGACATACACACAAATGTTGTACACAAACATAATAGGAAACATAAATCACATAATACAAAATAAAAACAAGAAAATGAAATCTGGCAAGCAATCTATTAATTCTACTATAGCAAAATTACAGATTAAAACCTGCCATAAAATCCCTCCTTCTAGATCTGAAAGTGGGCCCATACTTCCTGATCTAGAAGGAGGTGAAAAGCACTCCTTAACTAATTAACACTCAGAACATAAAATGATAAAATAGCTGCACTTTTATTGATGACAAAACATGTTGAAAACTATTACAGAAAATCACTGTACGAGTCCTAATTCCTGCTATTGAAAACTCTCCTCTATTCTAATTCCTAACTGGCTCAACCAAGGAGGGAGCTGTGTTATTTATATAAATATTTACAATATATCCCATGCTCAAATCAGCCTATGTGCTATTTTACAGTCATTTGCCAATAATTTTGGATCTGAAATAAATGCAAATCTGGACAGTTTGTGTTGCAGTAGTAGTCATTGGCCCTTAGAAAGCATCTTCAATGGTGGGAGTACATGGGAGGAGTCTAGAAATATCTCACACATATTTCTCCACTTCATAATATGCCATTTCTATCTTGCAAACAACTTTCTATTATGTTGTAGTTATTTCTGTGTTTATCCTAGAAGAGGATCAAAATTGATCTTTTCCATGAATGGTGGCTTTGGACGGCAAGGACGACAAAATCATATGGGAGATATTTTCCTTTAACCTTTTCAACCTTATTTCCCTTTTTCCACCGCCAAAATTCAGTCAACAAGTCAAAAAGCACATTCTGTTTTCATTCCGAAGATAAGTGGCTCATTTCGAAGATATGCAATTCTCATTAAGATGTTGAAGAAGATGTTTTCTCATTCGAAGATATTGTGTTCATTTCGAAGATACTTTAGAATGAACAACTGTGTTACTCTTCAAATGGTTTTGGCTGCATTTCTCAGGTGGATTAGGTCCTTAGGATCAGATTGCAATAGTCTTCATTCTTCCCATGATGTGAATTCCATGCCTTGCCATTCATTTGTAGCTTGCTGGAATTTACATGGTAAATTATTGCATTTTCCAGTTCTGCTGCACAGTTGTAAAATATTGGCATTTCTTGCAAATTCAAACAAATTAGAACATGGAAAAATTATTCAAATATCAACATGAAGGAGTACATCAAGTTGCTACTGAATTTATACACTTCATTCACCAAGTAACCATGCTTGAAATAGTGCAACAAGTCTTGCACAATTGTCCCCTGCTCTGTTATACCCTGTTCCTGCCTATTTAGACCATGTGGGAATGCTTCTAAATAGGTCAGATGTCTTCTGTAGTCCTTCTGAACTCATTCCATCCATATCCTCATGCTTTGCTTGACAACTTCAAGGTGTTCCTATAAAGTGACAACTTGCTGATTTTTATATGGCTATTTTTCTTAGATTTTCAGATTTATGACAGTCCTAAACTTTTGGCTTCAATGTGGATTTGAAACAAGTTGAAGGGCAGGAAAACATTCAAAAACCATTGAGAAGTTAATGGATATCAGCATACCACATTTGGTTAATTGAAATGCATGTTATTACTTGCTACTTAATCACGCAAAATCAGTCATAAAATGCTGAAAATAGTCAAAAACAGAGATATAGTATTCCTAACATAAAATCATGCAAACACTTAACAAATAGTATATTCTAGTCAACTATTTGGCAATTAACTTATCATATGGTAGTCAAACATTGTGCAATAATGAGTCAAACATTGTGCAATAATGAGGCATTTTTGGGCCTCATCATCCCCCCAACTTGAACTGATGCATGCCCTCATGCATCTTAGTAGGCCATAGTAATATGCAGGTTTTATTCTTGTGAACAACATCCTTTGCTACCTGTTAACTGAGAAATTCCTCCTTGTTGCACTATATCAAGTATTTTGCAATTAAGCACATGTATGACTTTTTTCTATTTTTCTACAAGTTTTAGTGTTGCAAGGTACCTCTTAAAGGCTTGATATCATATGATTCATCTTGCAATAGTCTTATTGTGGAACCGTATTTGGCAGATGCACTACTACTGATGGAATTTTCTGTTCTTAACAACATTTCAGCCTGAATGCTTATTTTTGTTGTTTGCACCTTTTGAACAAAATTGATAAATTATTTTATTTGAAATGCTTGAGGGATGTACTTACTTGTGGTAGAGCCTTATAAACCTCAATATTTGATGTACCCTACTCTTTTTGCTATTCTATAGCATTTTCAACAATTCTAGTATAGTTTTTGCTCATTCCGAAGATATCTTGCTCATTTCGAAGATACTGCATTTCTCATTTCGAAGATGTTTGTTCATTTCAAAGAGAGTGCATTTCTCATTCTAAAGATGTCTTATTAAGAGACATTAATTTGTTCATTCTGAAGAGACGCATTTCTCATTTTGAAGATCTTCAAAAAATGCAGAAATGACCTCCTATGCAAAAGTTAGCTACAGATTCTATTGTGGGTCCATCTCTAGAGTGTATAAGCCTTCCATAACATCAAAAAATCCCTTCTTCATCCTTTTGTTTAGATGTTATTCTTTGTTTTGTATGTTGCTATTTTATTCCAGTAGTACTAAAATAGAACCTTCGGGTGCATTTTGTTGATTATCCTCCTTCAATTTATCGGACAATTGTGAGATATAAACTTGCAGTTCTCCTTCTAAAATTTGCCCTACAAATTGAAATAGAATTGCTGCCATGTCTGTCCCAAAATCAGGTTTTTGCATAGTTTTGGAATTTCCATGCAATTAAGGGCATAAGGGGGTGTTTCTTGACATCTTGAACATGTTCCTTTTTCAACTTGTCACTATTGTATGAATAGTTTATGCCAAATACCGACTATCATACACTAAATGCTAAATGTTTACTATGAATTATATGCAAGAAACACATACCTTACTGTCCTGAAAATTGGTCATGCACCTTACAAGCTGCTTTTGATGATTGTTAGCAGGCTATCTGAAAACATAAACAAACATAACACATGTGCAGTGTGAGATTTGTACAATGGTGGAACAATGATGGGTAGATCAACAAGGCAATGCATGCCGAAAAATCGGTTTTCATGCAAGCCAACTCAGTAGCGCCTCCAAGAAGGTTTTCACTACTGAATTATTCATTTTTTTTTTCATCATTTTTTTTCATTTTTTTTTCATCTCTTTTTTTTCATTTTTTCATTAGAAGAGGCTGCCATTTCTGGTTTTCAACCAACTTCTGTCCTTTTTTTTTTTTCAAGTGCTTCAATCAGAGAGAACATCTCTCACTCTTATTTGGATAAGACCAATCCTTATTCTGCAAAAACATGTCAATTGTTGTATGAAAACACCATCTCTTTCTGTTGAAACCTGCAACATTGATGCAACCTTCCTTACTAGATGAGCAGTAAGAATCTTCTTACATCATCATTGCCTCCTTATTGCTGGAAATGAAGTATTGGCTCCATTGTTCCTCTTTCTTGCTGAAATTGATGCTTGTCCTCATGTATCCCCATTTTGTGGGACATGCCTTTGCTGCAATTTTTTTCTTTCTTCTCTTTTTTTTTCAATTTTTCTTGTCTTGCTTGTACCCAAGAAGGAAGTTCACAAACAAGACTATTCTTCTTTTTTGCTTTTCTTGTATTTTTTTTTTTCAAACTTTTTATCATCACTCTGAATCTGATATTGAAGAGAAATTCTCTTCCATTATGTGTACATCCAATGGAATCTCCTTCAAGAACTCCTCCTTAGTTAATGGTGCATGGTATACCCGAAGGCAATGTCCATTCACCACTAACATCCTCCATGAATTACCAATGGGAGAAAGAAGCACTGCTCCATATCTGAAAACTTCTTCAATCAAGTGTTGTCCATGCCTCCTAGTCTGCAAAATCTTGTCAATCTATTCTTGAAACAATTAAATACCAATTCCCAAAAGATGTTAAGTGCTTACATCAAGATAAAATCTTGATATACCCTTGTAATTCCATGTAAAGGGATTGAAATATTGTTTCAAAATAGCAACAATTTTGCTTTTTGTTTATAATTCAGCCAGCTAATAATGTTCAAGAATTTTCTTGGCTGCACTTCAATTTGTTTCATTCCTAGGAGGACAAAATTTACCCCTTTTGTAAAATGGAAGTAAATTTTCTATGTGCAATTTTTCTAGTTTTTCTCCTTTATCCAAGGCTAATTTCTGTGTGTTTGGACTAAAGGTTTTATGTGTATCTCCATTGATTTTTGTCTCTTCAAGCTCAGGTAAGTTCTTGTTTTAGCACAGTTGGATGTTGTTGCAATCAATAACATTTCCTGCAGGTTTTTTTTATACCAGATTCAGCTACATAGACAGGGGTTGCCTATCCTGTATTATTCAGATTGATCATAGGTTGGGCTAAAAAAATATTTTTGGTTTGCACAATAAGACAAGAAGTGTACAACTTTAGCAGATCAACTACTTGTCAGGTAGGATCACCTCTAATGAGATCAACTATTGTTTGTGTAGGCTAAGAATTGCTAGGTTGCGGTTTAGCACGGTAAAATCCTAACAATATTTAAGTAATAATGGAAAACTCTAGGATCATCATTAAGTTGTAAACTCCTATTTTTATTGTGCAAAAGTTTTTGTGATTTTTTTTTTAATAGATTCAGCTTACATAGACAGGGGTTGCTATCCTGTATATTGGCCACAGGTTGGGCTGAAGGTGGTGGTTGACCCCCCTTGCTTGTTTTCTAAATGGATTGAAATGCAACTATCAATAATTATTATTTATACCAGCTATTACATTCAGATTTAACTCTGAACTTCATAACTTAGCACAATAATAATTATTTGACTACTTTTACCCTCTAACAACACCATGTTCCTCGACAACGATGCCAAAATGATGAGTGTCATTGAGTCTCATCATTTAATCTCAATGATTTATCAATCCAGGGTGGTGTCCAAGGCTGTCTACGATAGAAGGCTAGGGCAGAGTACAATTCAGGCATTCAGATTTCAAGCATTTATTGGTGAAGCAGATTTTGGTTTAGCCTTTTGGTGTCACACTAAACCTAGTCTGAAGAATGGAAACTAAAATAAATTACAAGAATTGAAAACTAAATCTAAGTTGCAAGAATTGAAATCTAACTACAATTGCATGAATTGAAATTCTAAATTTACTTTTGAGAATTGAAATCTAGTCTCTAAGAATTGAAATTGCTAAATTGAAATCTAATCTACTTTTGCAGAATTGAAATATAATCTACTTTTGCAGAATTGAAATCTAATCTACTTTTAAAATTGAAACTTATTCTAAAACACCTGTCAATGCCCTACCACAAAAGGTCGTCAAGCTTCTGCTACAGGAATTGACAGCAAAATGAAATATGCTAAAAATGGAAAGTTGCTAAAATAGAAAGCAGGAAAAACATAAAGGAAAATGCTTAATATGATTTGTCAGCTGACATACACACAAATGTTGTACACAAACATAATAGGAAACATAAATCACACAATACAAAATAAAAACAAGAAAATGAAATCTGCAAGCAATCTATTAATTCTGCTGTAGCAAAATTATAGATTAAAACCTGCCATAAAATCCCTCCTTCTAGATCTGAAAGTGGGCCCATACTTCCTGATCTAGAAGGAGGTGAAAAGCACTCCTTAACTAATTAACACTCAGAACATAAAATGATAAAATACCTGCACTTTTATTGATGACAAAACATGCTGAAAACTATTACAGAAAATTACTATACAGTCCTAATTCTTGCTATTGAAAACTCTCCTCTATTCTAATTCCTAACTGGCTCAACCAAGGAGGGAGCTGTGTTATTTATATAAATATTTACAATATATCCCATGCTCAAATCAGCCTATGTGCTATTTTACAGTCATTTGCCAATAATTCTGGATCTGAAATAAATGCAAATCTGGACAGTTTGTGTTGCAGCGGTAGTCATTGGCCCTTAGAAAGCATCTTCAGTGGTCGGAGTACGTGGGAGGAGTCTAAAAATATCTCACATATATTTCTCCACTTCATAATATGCCATTTCTATCTTGCAAACAACTTTCTATTAAGCTACAATTTTTTCTGGGTTTATCCTAGAAGAGGATCAAAATTGATCTTTTCCATGAATGGTGGCTTTGGATGGCAAGGACGACAAAATCATATGGGAGATATTTTCCTTTACCTTTTCCAACCTTTATTTCCCTTTTTCCACCTTCAAAATTCGGTCAACAAGTCAAAAAGCACATTCTATTTTCATTTCGAAGATAAGTGGCTCATTTCGAAGATAATGCAATTCTCATTCGAAGATCGCTCATTTAAGATAACTCATTAAGATGAATTCTCATTAAGATTCATTAAGATTTTCTCATTAAGATGTGCTCATTTGAAGACATTATGTTTTCTCATTTCGAAGATATTTGTTCATTTCGAAGATACTTTAGAATGAACAAATGTGTACTCTCAAATGATTTTTTCTACATCTCTCAGGTGGGTTATCTCCTAGGATCAGATTCCAATGGTCTTCATCTCTTTTCATATGTGAATTCCATGCCTTGCTATTCATTTGTAGCTTGCTGGAATTTACATGGTAAATTACTGCATTTTCTAGTTCTGCTGCACAGTTGTAAAATATTGGCATTTCTTGCAAATTCAAACAAATTAGAACATGGAAAAATTATTCAAGTATCAACATGAAGGAGTACATCAAGTTGCTACTAAATTTATACACTTCATTCACCAAGTAACCATGCTGAAATAGTGCAACAATCTTTGCACAATTGTCCCTGCTCTGTTATACCCTGTTCCTGCCTATTTAGATCATGTGGGAATGCTTCTAAATAGGTCAGATGTCTTCTGTAGTCCTTCTAAACTCATTCCATCCATATCCTCATGCTTTGCTTGACAACTTCAAGGTGTTCCTATAAAGTGACAACTTGCTGATTTTTATATGGCTGTTTTTCTTAGATTTTCAGATTTATGACAGTCCTAAACTTTTGGCTTAAATGTGGATTTGAAACAAGTTGAAGGGCAGGAAAACATTCAAAAACCATTGAGAAGTTAATGGATATCAGCATACCACATTTGGTTAATTGAAATGCATGTTATTACTTGCTACTTAATCACGCAAAATCAGTCATAAAATGCTGAAAATAGTCAAAAACAGAGATATAGTATTCCTAACATAAAATCATGCAAACACTTAACAAATAGTATATTCTAGTCAACTATTTGGCAATTAACTTATCATATGGTAGTCAAACATTGTGCAATAATGAGTCAAACATTGTGCAATAATGAGGCATTTTTGGGCCTCATCATCCCCCCAACTTGAACTGATGCATGCCCTCATGCATCTTAGTAGGCCATAGTAATATGCAGGTTTTATTCTTGTGAACAACATCCTTTGCTACCTGCTAACTGAGAAATTCCTCCTTGCTGCACTATATCAAGTATTTTGCAATTAAGCACATGTATGACTTTTTTTCTTTTTCTACAAGTTTTAGTGTTGCAAGGTACCTCTTAAAGGCTTGATATCATATGATTCATCTTGCAATAGTCTTATTGTGGAACCGTATTTGGCAGATGCACTACTACTGATGGAATTTTCTGTTCTTAACAACATTTCAGCTTGAATGCTTATTTTTGTTGTTTGCACCTTTTGAACAAAATTGATAAAATATTTGATTTGAAATGCTTGAGGGATGTACTTACTTGTGGTAGAGCCTTATAAACCTCAATATTTGATGTACCCTACTCTTTTTGCTATTCTGTAGCATTTTCAACAATTTTGGTATAGTTTCTGCTCATTTCGAAGATATCCTGCTCATTCGAAGATACTGCATTTCTCATTTGAAGATCTTCAAAAAATGCAGAAATGACCTCCTATGCAAAAGTTAGCTACAGATTCTATTGTGGGTCCATCTCTAGAGTGTATAAGCCTTCCATAACATCAAAAATCCCTTCTTCATCCTTTTGTTTAGATGCTATTCTTTGTTTTGTATGTTGTTATTTTATTCTAGTAGTACTAAAATAGAACCTTCGGGTGCATTTTGTTGATTATCCTCCTTCAATTTATCAGACAATTGTGAGATATAAACTTGCAGTTCTCCTTCTAAAATTTGCCCTATAAATTGAAATAGAATTGTTGCCATGTCTGTCCCAAAATCAGGTTTTTGCATAGTTTTGGAATTTCCATGCAATTAATGGCATAAGGGGGTGTTTCTTGACATCTTGAACATGTTCCTTTTTCAACTTGTCACTATTGTATGAATAGTTTATGCCAAATACCGACTATCATACACTAAATGCTAAATGTTTACTATGAATTATATGCAAGAAACACATACCTTACTTGTCCTGAAAATTGGTCATGCACCTTACAAGCTGCTTTTGATGATTGTTAGGAGGCTATCTGAAAACATAAACAAACATAACACATGTGCGAGTGTGAGATTTGTACAATGGTGGAACAATGATGGGTAGATCAACAAGGCAATGCATGCCGAAAAATCGGTTTTCATGCAAGCCAACTCAGTAGCGCCTCCAAGAAGGTTTTCACTACTGAATTATTCATTTTTTATATTTATTTTCATCATTTTTTTTCATTTTTTTTTCATCTCTTTTTTTTTATTTTTTTCATCAGAAGAGGTTGCCATTTCTGGTTTTCAACCAACTTCTGTCCTTTTTTTTTTCAAGTGCTTCAATCAGAGAGAACATCTCTCACTCTTATTTGGATAAGACCAATCCTTATTCTGCAAAAACATGTCAATTGTTGTATGAAAACACCATCTCTTTCTGTTGAAACCTGCAACATTGATGCAACCTTCCTTACTAGATGACCAATAAGAATCTTCTTACATCATCATTGCCTCCTTATTGTTGGAAATGAAGTATTGGCTCCATTGTTCCTCTTTCTTGTTGAAATTGATGCTTGTCCTCATGTATCCCCATTTTGTGGGACATGCCTTTGCTGCAATTTTTTTTTCTTCTCTCTTTTTTTTTTTTTCAATTTTTCTTGTCTTGCTTGTACCCAAGAAGGAAGTTCACAAACAAGACTATTCTTCTTTTTGCTTTTCTTGTATTTTTTTTTTCAAACTTTTTATCATCACTCTGAATCTGATATTGAAGAGAAATTCTCTTCCATTATGTGTACATCCAATGGAATCTCCTTCAAGAACTCCTCCTTAGTTAATGGTGCATGGTATACCCGAAGGCAATGTCCATTCACCACTAACATCCTCCATGAATTACCAATGGGAGAAAGAAGCACTTGCTCCATATCTGAAAACTTCTTCAATCAAGTGTTGTCCATGCCTCCTAGTCTACAAAATCTTGTCAATCTATTCTTGAAACAATTAAATACCAATTCCCAAAAGATGTTAAGTGCTTACATCAAGATAAAATCTTGATATACCCTTGTAATTCTATGTAAAGGGATTGAAATATTGTTTCAAAATAGCAACAATTTTGCTTTTTGTTTATAATTCAGCTAGCTAATAATGTTCAAGAATTTTCTTGGCTGCACTTCAATTTGTTTCATTCCTAGGAGGACAAAATTTACCCCTTTTGTAAGGGTTCAATGGAAGTAAATTTTCTATGTGCAATTTTTCTAGTTTTTCTCCTTTATCCAAGGCTAATTTCTATGTGTTTGGACTAAAGGTTTTCTGTGTATCTCCATTGATTTTTATCTCTTCAAGCTCAGGTAAGTTCTTGTTTGAGCACAGTTGGATGTTGCTTGCAATCAATAACATTTCCTGCAGTTTTTTTTTTTATACCAGATTCGACTACATAGACAGGGGTTGCCTATCCTGTATTATTCAGATTGATCATAGGTTGGGCTAAAAAAATATTTTTGGTTTGCACAATAAGACAAGAAGTGTACAACTTTAGAAGATCAACTACTTGTCAGGTAGGATCACCTCTAATGAGATCAACTATTGTCTGTGTAGGCTAAGAATTGCTAGGTTGCGGTTTAGCACGGTAAAATCCTAACAATATTTAAGTAATAATGGAAAACTCTAGGATCATCATTAAGTTGTAAACTCCTATTTTTATTGTGCAAAAGTTTTTGTGATTTTTTTTTAATAGATTCAGCTTACATAGACAGGGGTTGCTGTCCAGGTTGGGCTGAAGGTGGTGGTTGCTTGTTTTCTAAATGGACTGAAATGCAACTATCAATAATTATTATTTATACCAGCTATTACATTCAAATTTAACTCTGAACTTCATAACTTAGCACAATAATAATTATTTGACTGCTTTTACCCTCTAACAACACCATGTTCCCCAACAATGGTGCCAAAATGATGAGTGTCATTGAGTCTCATCATTTAATCTCAATGATTTATCAATCCGGGGTGGTGTCCAAGGTTGTCTACGATAGAAGGCTAGGGCAAAGTACAATTCAGGCATTCAGATTTCAAGCATTTATTGGTGAAGCAGATTTTGGTTTAGCCTTTTGGTGTCACACTAAACCTAGTCTGAAGAATGGAAACTAAAATAAATTACAGGAATTGAAAACTAAATCTAAATTGCAAGAATTGAAATCTAACTACAATTGCATGAATTGAAATCTAATCTACTTTTGTAGAATTGAAATGATAGAATTGAAATTGCTAAATTGAAATCTAATCTACTTTTGTAGAATTGAAATCTAAATTGCCTTGCTAAATTGAAATCTAATCTACTTTTGCAAAATTGAAACCTATTCTAAAACACCTGTCAATGCCCTGCCACAAAAGGTCGTCAAGCTTCTGCTACAGGAATTGACAGCAAAATGAAATATGCTGAAAATGGAAAGTTGCTAAAATAGAAAGCAGGGAAAACATGGAAAGCAAAAATGCTTAATATAATTTGTCAGTTGACATACACACAAATGCTGTACACAAACATAATAGGAAACATAAATCACACAATACAAAATAAAAACAAGAAAATGAAATCTGGCAAGCAATCTATTAATTCTGCTGCAGCAAAATTACAGATTAAAACCTGCCATAAAATCCCTCCTTCTAGATCTGAAAGTGGGCCCATACTTCCTGATCTAGAAGGAGGTGAAAAGCACTCCTTAACTAATTAACACTCAGAACATAAAATGATAAAATACTGCACTTTTATTGATGACAAAACATGCTGAAAACTATTACAGAAAATCACTATACAGTCCTAATTACTGCTACTGAAAACTCTCCTCTATTCTAATTCCTAACTGGCTCAACCAAGGAGGGAGCTGTGTTATTTATATAAATATTTACAATATATCCCATGCTCAAATCAGCCTATGTGCTATTTTACAGTCATTTGCCAATAATTTTGGATCTGAAATAAATGCAAATCCGGACGGTTTGTGTTGCGACAGTAGTCATTGGCCCTTAGAAAGCATCTTCGGTGGTGGGATTACATGGGAGGAGTCTAGAAATATCTCACACATATTTCTCCACTTCATAATATGCCATTTCTATCTTGCAAACAACTTTCTATTATGTTGTAGTTATTTATGTGTTTATCCTAGAAGAGGATCAAAATTGATCTTTTCCATGAATGGTGGCTTTGGATGGCAAGGACGGCAAAATCATATGGGAGATATTTTCCTTTACCTTTTCCAACCTTTATTTCCCTTTTTCCAGCTTCAAAAATCGGTCAATAAGTCAAAAAGCACATTCTGTTTTCATTTCGAAGATAAGTGGCTTCATTTCGAAGATAATGCAATTCTCATTCGAAGATCGCTCATTGAAGATATAATTCTCATTGAAGATAGAATTCTCATTGAAGATACTATTAAGATTTCATTCGAAGATGTCTCATTCGAAGACACTATGTTTTCTCATTTCGAAGATATCTTGTTCATTTCGAAGATACTTTAGAATGAACAAATGTGTACTTTTCAAATGATTTCTTCTGCATCTCTCAGGTGGGTTATCTCCTAGGATCAGATTCCAATGGTCTTCATCTCTTTTCATATGTGAATTCCATGTCTTGCTATTTATTTGTAGCTTGCTTGGAATTTACATGGTAAATTACTGCATTTTCTGGTTCTACTGCACAGTTGTAAAATATTGGCATTTCTTGCAAATTCAAACAAATTAGAACATGGAAAAATTATTCAAGTATCAACATGAAGGAGTACATCAAGTTGCTACTGAATTTATACACTTCATTCACCAAGTAACCATGCTGAAATAGTGCAATAGTGTTGCACAATTGTCCCTGCTCTGTTATACCCTGTTGCTGCCTATTTAGATCATGTGGGAATGCTTCTAAATAGGTCAGATGTCTTCTGTAGTCCTTCTAAACTCATTCCATCCATATCCTCATGCTTTGCTTGACAACTTCAAGGTGTTCCTATAAAGTGACAGCTTGCTGATTTTTATATGGCTGTTTTTCTTAGATTTTCAGATTTATGACAGTCCTAAACTTTTGGCTTAAATGTGGATTTGAAACAAGTTGAAGGGCAGAAAAACATTCAAAAACCATTGAGAAGTTAATGGATATCAGCATACCACATTTGGTTAATTGAAATGCATGTTATTACTTGCTACTTAATCACGCAAAATCAGTCATAAAATGCTGAAAATAGTCAAAAACAGAGATATAGTATTCCTAACATAAAATCATGCAAACACTTAACAAATAGTATATTCTAGTCAACTATTTGGCAATTAACTTATCATATGGTAGTCAAACATTGTGCAATAATGAGTCAAACATTGTGCAATAATGAGGCATTCTTGGGCCTCATCATCCCCCCAACTTGAACTGATGCATGCCCTCATGCATCTTAGTAGGCCATAGTAATATGCAGGTTTTATTCTTGTGAACAACATCCTTTGCTACCCGCTAACTGAGAAATTCCTCCTTGCTTGCACTATATCAAGTATTTTGCAATTAAGCACATGTATGACTTTTTTTCTATTTTTCTACAAGTTTTAGTGCTGCAAGGTACCTCTTAAAGGCTTGATATCATATGATTCATCTTGCAATAGTCTTATTGTGGAACCGTATTTGGCAGATGCACTACTACTGATGGAATTTTTTGTTCTTAACAACATTTCAGCCTGAATGCTTATTTTTGTTGTTTGCACCTTTTGAACAAAATTGATAAAATATTTGATTTGAAATGCTTGAGGGATGTACTTACTTGTGGTAGAGCCTTATAAACCTCAATATTTGATGTACCCTACTCTTTTTGCTATTCTATAGCATTTTCAGCAATTTTGGTATAGTTTTTGCTCATTTCGAAGATATCTTACTCATTTTTTCGAAGATCTTCAAAAAATGCAAAAATGACCTCCTATGCAAAAGTTAGCTACAGATTCTATTGTGGGTCCATCTCTAGAGTGTATAAGCCTTCCATAACATCAAAAATCCCTTCTTCATCCTTTTGTTTAGATGTTATTCTTTGTTTTGTATGTTGTTGTTTTATTCCTAGTAGTACTAAAATAGAACCTTCAGGTGCATTTTGTTGATTATCCTCCTTCAATTTATCAGACAATTGTGAGATATAAACTTGCAGTTCTCCTTCTAAAATTTGCCCTACAAATTGAAATAGAATTGCTGCCATGTCTGTCCCAAAATCAGGTTTTTGCATAGTTTTGGAATTTCCATGCAATTAATGGCATAAGGGGGTGTTTCTTGACATCTTGAACATGTTCCTTTTTCAACTTGTCACTATTGTATGAATAGTTTATGCCAAATACCGACTATCATACACTAAATGCTAAATGTTTACTATGAATTATATGCAAGAAACACATACCTTACTGTCCTGAAAATTGGTCATGCACCTTACAAGCTGCTTTTGATGATTGTTAGCAGGCTATCTGAAAACATAAACAAACATAACACATGTGCGGTGTGAGATTTGTACAATGGTGGAACAATGATGGGTAGATCAACAAGGCAATGCATGCCGAAAAATCGGTTTTCATGCAAGCCAACTCAGTAGCGCCTCCAAGAAGGTTTTCACTACTGAATTATTCATTTTTTATTTTTATTTTCATCATTTTTTTTCATTTTTTTTCATCTCTTTTTTTTCATTTTTTTCATCAGAAGAGGCTGCCATTTCTGGTTTTCAACCAACTTCTGTCCTTTTTTTTTTTTCAAGTGCTTCAATCAGAGAGAACATCTCTCACTCTTATTTGGATAAGACCAATCCTTATTCTGCAAAAACATGTCAATTGTTGTATGAAAACACCATCTCTTTCTGTTGAAACCTGCAACATTGATGCAACCTTCCTTACTAGATGAGCAGTAAGAATCTTCTTACATCATCATTGCCTCCTTATTGTTGGAAATGAAGTATTGGCTCCATTGTTCCTCTTTCTTGCTGAAATTGATGCTTGTCCTCATGTATCCCCATTTTGTGGGACATGCCTTTGCTGCAATTTTTTTTTCTTTCTCTTTTTTTTTTTTTTTCAATTTTTCTTGTCTTGCTTGTACCCAAGAAGGAAGTTCACAAACAAGACTATTCTTCTTTTTTCTTTTCTTGTATTTTTTTTTTCAAACTTTTTATCATCACTCTGAATCTGATATTGAAGAGAAATTCTCTTCCATTATGTGTACATCCAATGGAATCTCCTTCAAGAACTCCTCCTTAGTTAATGGTGCATGGTATACCCGAAGGCAATGTCCATTCACCACTAACATCCTCCATGAATTACCAATGGGAGAAAGAAGCACTTGCTCCATATCTGAAAACTTCTTCAATCAAGTGTTGTCCATGCCTCCTAGTCTGCAAAATCTTGTCAATCTATTCTTGAAACAATTAAATACCAATTCCCAAAAGATGTTAAGTGCTTACATCAAGATAAAATCTTGATATACCCTTGTAATTCCATGTAAAGGGATTGAAATATTGTTTCAAAATAGCAACAATTTTGCTTTTTGTTTATAAGTCAGCCAGCTAATAATGTTCAAGAATTTTCTTGGCTGCACTTCAATTTGTTTCATTCCTAGGAGGACAAAATTTACCCCTTTGTAAAATGGAAGTAAATTTTCTATGTGTAGTTTTTCTCCTTTATCCAAGGCTAATTTCTGTGTGTTTGGACTAAAGGTTTTTTGTGTATCTCCATTGATTTTTATCTCTTCAAGCTCAGGTAAGTTCTTGTTTGAGCACATTTGGATGTTGCTACAGTCAATAACATTTTCTGCAGGTTTTTTTTTATACCGAGTTCGACTACATAGACAGGGGTTGCCTATCTTGTATTATTCAAACTGATCATAGGTTGGGCTAAAAAATATTTTTGGTTTGCACAATAAGACAAGAAGTGTACAACTTTAGCAGATCAACTACTTGTCAGGTAGGATCACCTCTAATGAGATCAACTATTGTCTGTGTAGGCTAAGAATTGCTAGGTTGCGGTTTAGCACGGTAAAATCCTAACAATATTTAAGTAATAATGGAAAACTCTAGGATCATCATTAAGTTGTAAACTCCTATTTTGATTGTGCAAAAGTTTTTGTGATTTTTTTTTAATAGATTCAGCTTACATAGACAGGGGTTGCTGTCCAGGTTGGGCTGAAGGTGGTGGTTGCTTGTTTTCTAAATGGACTGAAATGCAACTATCAATAATTATTATTTATACCAGCTATTACATTCAGATTTAACTCTGAACTTCATAACTTAGCACAATAATAATTATTTGATTGCTTTTACCCTCTAACAACACCATGTTCCCCAACAATGGTGCCAAAATGATGAGTGTCATTGAGTCTCATCATTTAATCTCAATGATTTATCAATCGGGGTGGTGTCCAAGGTTGTCTACGATAGAAGGCTAGGGCAGAGTACAATTTAGGCATTCAGATTTCAAGCATTTATTGGTGAAGCAGATTTGGTTTAGCCTTTTGGTGTCACACTAAACCTAGTCTGAAGAATGGAAACTAAAATAAATTATAGGAATTGAAAACTAAATCTAAATTGCAAGAATTGAAATCTAACTACAATTGCATGAATTGAAATCTAAATCTATTTGGAATTGAAATAACATAATTGAAATTGCTAAATTGAAATCTAATCTACTTTTGCATAATTGAAATCTAATTGCCTTGCTAAATTGAAATCTAATCTACTTTTGTAAATTGAAATCTATTCTAAAACACCTGTCAATGCCCCACTACAAAAGGTTGTCAAGCTTCTGCTACAGGAATTGACAGCAAAATGAAATATGCTGAAAATGGAAAGTTGCTAAAATAGAAAGCAAGGAAAACATAAAGGAAAAATGCTTAATATAATTTGTCAGCTGACATACACACAAATGTTGTACACAAACATAATAGGAAACATAAATCACATAATACAAAATAAAAATAAGAAAATGAAATCTGGCAAGCAATCTATTAATTCTACTGTAGCAAAATTATAGATTAAAACCTGCCATAAAATCCCTCCTTCTAGATCTGAAAGTGGGCCCATACTTCCTGATCTAGAAGGAGGTGAAAAGCACTCCTTAACTAATTAACACTCAGAACATAAAATGATAAAATACTGCACTTTTATTGATGACAAAACATGCTGAAAACTGTTACAGAAAATCACTATACAGTCCTAATTGCTGCTACTAAAAACTCTCCTCTATTCTAATTCCTAACTGGCTCAACCAAGGAGGGATCTGTGTTATTTATATAAATATTTACAATATATCCCATGCTCAAATCAGCCTATGTGCTATTTTACAGTCATTTGCCAATAATTTTGGATCTGAAATAAATGCAAATCTGGACGAGTTTGTGTTGCGGCAGTAGTCATTGGCCCTTAGAAAGAATCTTCAGTGGTGGGAGTACGTGGGAGGAGTCTAGAAATATCTCACACATAATTCTCCACTTCAGAATATGCCATTCCTATCTTGCAAACAACTTTCTATTATGCTACAGTTTTTTTGTGTTAATCCTAGAAGAGGATCAAAATTGATCTTTTCCATGAATGGTGGCTTTGGACGGCAAGGACGGCAAAATCATATGGGAGATATTTTCCTTTACCTTTTCCAACCTTTATTTCCCTTTTTCCAGCTTCAAAAATCGGTCAATAAGTCAAAAAGCACATTCTATTTTCATTTCGAAGATAAGTGGCTTCATTCCGAAGACAATGCAATTCTCATTTCGAAGATCGCTCATTCTGAAGATACTGCAATTCTCATTCTGAAGATCCACTCATTCTGAAGATACTACATTTCTCATTGAAGATGGCTCATTAGAAGACATTGTGTTTTCTCATTTCGAAGATATCTGTTCATTTCGAAGATACTTTGGAATGAACAAATGTGTACTTTTCAAGTGATTTCTTCTGCATCTCTCAGGTGGGTTATCTCCTAGGATCAGATTCCAATGGTCTTCATCTCTTTTCATATGTGAATTCCATGCCTTGCTGTTTATTTGTAGCTTGCTGGAATTTACATGGTAAATTACTGCATTTTCCAGTTCTGCTGCACAGTTGTAAAATATTGGCATTTCTTGCAAATTCAAACAAATTAGAACATGGAAAAATTATTCAAGTATCAACATGAAGGAGTACATCAAGTTGCTACTGAATTTATACACTTCATTCACCAAGTAACCATGTTGAAATAGTGCAACAATGCTGCACAATTGTCCCTGCTCTGTTATACCCTATTGCTGCCTATTTAGATCATGTGGGAATGCTTCTAAATAGGTCAGATGTCTTCTGTAGTCCTTCTAAACTCATTCCATCCATATCCTCATGCTTTTCTTGACAACTTCAAGGTGTTCCTATAAAGTGACAGCTTGCTGATTTTTATATGGTTGTTTTTCTCAGATTTTCAGATTTATGACAGTCCTAAACTTTTGGCTTAAATGTGGATTTGAAACAAGTTGAAGGGCAGGAAAACATTCAAAAACCATTGAGAAGTTAATGGATATCAGCATACCACATTTGGTTAATTGAAATGCATGTTATTACTTGCTACTTAATCACGCAAAATCAGTCATAAAATGCTGAAAATAGTCAAAAACAGAGATATAGTATTCCTAACATAAAATCATGCAAACACTTAACAAATAGTATATTCTAGTCAACTATTTGGCAATTAACTTATCATATGGTAGTCAAACATTGTGCAATAATGAGTCAAACATTGTGCAATAATGAGGCATTCTTGGGCCTCATCACTATGTACGGAACCAGGAAGTCTTTATAAGTGCACCATCTCTTCATGAAAGGGGCACTCTTTGCCTATTTTTAACCTTATTGTATCGAAATGGGTATCTCTAAGAGGGATCAACATGTAACCATGTTTCAATACAAATAAAGAGATTCATATTTGTTATTTCCATGTTATATGCTTTTCATTGTCTTCCATCTCATCTTAGGTTTTTAATAACATTGCTAGTAGAGTAAAATGGGGATGCGTGCATCCTGGGGTCGCTACAATATGTGTTTACAAACTAATGGATGACACCATAGAATGTATAAAAATTATGAATGTAAATGGTAACTCTTATCATAAGAATTAATCATTTAAGCATCCAAATGTGAGATGAGATAATTGTGATATGTAATAATTTATGATATGAGATGATTTGTTGCTATGAGGGATTTTTAATATTTTCCATGAGACTCAAACACCCTAGTTGATTAATCAAAAGTTGTATAATGACTATACATGACTCCTGAAAGATAAAAGTTTTTGTTATGAAGACCAATATATTCATTATCCCTGTGTGTGTAAATGAATATATTAGATGAGATGTAAGACTACCTCATTTCCATATAGTATTCATTCAGCCCATTTCTATAATTAGGATCACCAAATGTTCATCATGATCCTAAGTTTAGACATAGTTGGACTAGACTACTAGGTAATACAGGCCGCCTAAAGCTAGCTCATTTGCAAATTTCTTAGAAATACCCCAATACCAAGTGGGATTCATTCAGCCCATTGTTGTATTAGGGATCACTCAATGGCTTTGAGTGTTGAACATTCCAAGGATTCAAGCTCTTCACCCCCTTCTTTTCTTCACATTTATTGGGATATTTGCTCATGCTTAGTGATGAAAATCATTATTTATTTCACCATTATTTTTAGCAAGGTATTTTGCTTTGATTTTAGGATTTGATTATTTTATATGAAAGCAAGGGATTTACTTGGGTAGGGGGGAGCTTGTCCTTTAATCAATGATCAACACTCTAGACCATGTGCATCACAAGATGAGCAAGTAAAAACCTTTCGCTTAAGGTTACTACGACCACTTTGTAGTGTTCAAATTTCCTTGTCCAGACTAGGATTGTTAATGTGTTTAATTAGTGATGGGATTTTGAAATATGCTATGTTCTATCAAAACTAGACCTCACCTCCAAAAGCAAAGATATCTTTCATAAAATTTTAAAATATTACTAGGTATGGTTCATTAACTGGAAAACCCTAGTATATTCCTTATAGCAACATGATGGTTTGTGTTGAAAAACACAATTACTCACAAGGATTATGGATGATTATGATGACTAGATGCATGATTAAGATACAAATGTGGTGTCATTTTTAAAATTGTAAACACAACCTATCCTAATGCAAGTTCAATAAATGAAAATGCTTAATGCAATGTAATTAAATGAATGCATGTGCAAGATGAAAATCCATAATGTAAATGTTTTTGTATTTTTGATGTTTTACAATGTTTTTTAGTTTATTGCTTTTTGATTTGTTTGGATTTTTGATGTTTTCAATTGTTTTTTTATTTTTATTTTTATGTGTGAAATGCCTTATGATGAATAATTTTGAGAGGTTCAGGTGTGCGACCCCATGGATCATGAGCCGTAGCTAATCATACTTGCAATGTTATTATTATATCAAATGAAAAAATAAAGACAAGCACATATAACACAAAAGTAAAAGAGCAAAGCAATATTATTTTATTAATGCTTTTAGATCTCGGTTACATGTACATCCCTTTGAGGGATACTCATTTTTTATACAATCTATTACAAGTGGGACAACGGTGAATGTATCCCCTACAAGGGGATGGTGCGCCTTCGTAGGCCTATCGATCTCACACACCAAAATATATAAGGGCTTACTGATGCCTTCCTCTCCTTCTCTCGTCCAGGAGGGATCATGTGCTCTGAATGTCTTGGACTAGTCCTGTAAACCTATAGATCTGCATACATGGAAACAAAAGAGTATGCTTAGTAGTTCGGGCTACCTCCTTGGATGAGGTTGTTAGTGTCAAATCTGATAAGAAATATAAACAAGCATAATATGATTAAATACAATGAAACTAATGAAAAATATGGGCATATCTCAGGTAATAATAATGTAAATGCATACAGTAAATCAGATCTATACTACAAATAAATGCTGAAGCAAAAAGTAATCGAATCTAATGCTAAAATAAAGAAACTAATTTCAAAACCCTAGGTTATGCCTGTGGGCCACTATCCATGATAGCATCCATGAAATAGACCTTCCTCCTCATGATCCAAGGGTTGTAGCACCCGATTATCTCCTTAAATTGATGTTCAAGGATCATCAAATGTGTCAAATACATAGAATGGTGGTGAATAATAATAGATGAGAATAGAGGATGAATAGTCTCTCCTCAGTCGGATAGCACTTCGTTGCTCCTCAAGGGTGCGTAGACTCACTCTTCAATTTGATAGGGCTTCACTGCATACTTTGAAAATTATGGATCTCCTTTGCTCTTTATGGGAGAGTCCATATGTAGACTTCCCTCTCTTTTAGATCTAGACCTTGGCTTCATGGAGAAGCTTAAATAAAAATCTCATGCAACTGACCATCCAAAGCATCAATCACAATCTGGCATTGAAGGGGCAGTCAGGAGGAACTTAGGTAGTTCCTCACCAAAATCTGCCTTAAAACAATGCAAAGTATATTTAGACTACATGATCTAGGCCTATATTCATGGTTATACTATGTATGGTGCTAACAACTATTAGGTTCATCATTTAGGTGTGGCCATTGTAGTCTTCAACAATCATATGTGTTGGTCGCTCTACTTGAGAGCGACCAAGCCTGGATGGGCTAGAACTACCATTTTTGAGTGGTTAGGACCATTTTTTGCTCTTAGAGAGATCCAAGAGGATTCATATGGTTTGTTAATGTGTCCATATGGGTAGTATCCTAAACATGATGCATTTTAGGTATCTACAGATACCCCTTTTTTGGATGCACTATGGGAAAACATAACATGGAGTAAAAATAGACCACCTAGGGTCACATTGTAGGTTTCTTAATAATCATTGATCTGATCAACATTGGATGCCCCAGTCATGCAGGAGGTGCACATCCTAGAATAATTACTTCCAATAGTGTGGAAGGCTTAAATTTATGGAATTTTGCACTCGTTCATCAGGTGATAGGGTAGCTTCAGTACTACTATAGGTCCAAAAGAAGGAGAGCTACAAACTTAAAATGAACGAAATGGGCCGCTAATGTTAGCAATTCTCAAGGAATTAAAATGTTAGCAATGGTCCAGTTAAGTTTGTTAGCAATGACCAACCGTAATGGCCTTCTTAAGGAATTAAAATGTTAGCAATTCTCTTGTCTAGCTTGTTGAATCACTATTTGCTATAGGAGAAATGAGATGGATCCTCGCTCCCATTGAGTAGTCCAGTCGTCATGGCTTTCTTCAGGTTTGAAGTGAAGCGTCTCAATTTGGCCATAACTATTTTACCCAAAGTGGCCTTATGATGATTTACTCATCTTGCTAAATTGCATGGAGTGCTAGTCGCTATAATCACCAAGTGTATAGAGCAAATAACTGATTATGAGGCTCAATTGGGATTTTGTTGTTTATTTAATTTTTTTTGTGTTAATTTGATTTTTATGATGATTTTGGCTTTTGATATATGTATATTATTTTGGTATTTGTGCACATATGAGCTATTTGGACCACTAGGTATGCTTGATGACCCATTTTGAGGCACTTTACGATGAGAAATTGAGTAAATTTCTTCTTTATCCTTGGTCGCTATCAGGTCCAGCAACCACAAATTGTTGCTTCGTAGCCACTATCAGGTCCAATGGCCAGAAAGTGTGGGCCGCTAATGCCAAAAATGGCTGAGGCTTGAGTTGAAAATATAAAAGAAAATTTTAGGGTTTTACCCTTTCATTATTTCTAGCTGGCAATTGCACTTTTGAGCTCTAAAGTGAGAAATTGTAATTATGACATGGAGTGCTATCAGATTTTCTTCTGATTTGGATGACATGGCTAAGTAGGATGAGGTGTCTATGAGCGAAGGATTTGGAGCTTCATGGGTACCTTGCCAATCCTAACCTGCTATTTAATTTAGTAAAATGAACCTAATTAATTAATCGGTAAATAAACCTCACTAAATTTGTTGGAAACAAACCAAAACCATCAATAGGTCTAGGTTAGGTTAAGATTTAGTGGGTCCAGGATAGTTTTAGAATTTTAATTTTTTTTGTGCTTTTTGGCCTAAGGGGGAACATCGTTGGCGTGTCACCTGCTGGCCACTACCACCCAAAGTGGCTAGCCTGGCATGAGGCTAGCCGCTATCAGCATCAGCGACCAGTTTAAAATCCAATGGTCAAATTTTTGACCATTGGAAACTGGCTGCTGTCAGCTTCAACAACCTCTTTATGGCCACTTATGGCATGAGCGGCCAAGAGTCCTTGACTTATTTTTCAGTTTTTTTTGAAATTTTGAAGCAATTTAATTAATTTTTTTGCAATTTTGAAGTGTAGTTCTTGATTTTTTTTTTTGGATGTTTAGGTGCATTTTATCACTGTCTTAAGCTCATTTTAGATTATCTTGCACCACTTTTATTTTATGCATTTATTAGGTTTTTAGTGCATTTGATTTAGATATATTTTGCACTTCTAGATTTTGTCTATGTGGGACCAGGACCCGCGGTTGCTTGTGGACCTCTTGCCTACCCTGACTGCCATGAACTGGGAGTGGTTTGATGCCCATGACCTCTAGTATGTTACCAGGATTTTGATGATTATGTTGGATCAGGACTATTTTACTGCCCTAGACCACATGTGGGATTCCCAAACTAATACCTTTCATCTCCCCATCGAAGATATGACTATTACACTGAAGCACATCTATAGGATCTTCCAAATCCCATTTTATGGAGTGCCTATTGTGTCTTCTCCCATTGATGCTATAGATGCAGTATTTTTTTGGGTATTTGGGAGACATGATGCTATTACCTTTCAAGCTACTCAATCTAGCGGGGTATCAGTTGCTCTGTGGTATTAGGAGAATGTCTTCTTCCATAGACATGTTGTGTTGTTGATGGTGATTAACAACATCTTGTTGCCTAACTACTCCATAGTGAGGTTCACATAGAACCTCTTGGCTATGGTTTAGAACTTTGTGGATAGCATAGAGCCTATCATCTATGATTGGGGGAGCGCACTACTGGCAAAATGCTATGATGAGCTATACCAAATTTAGTACTATGGTCAGGCCAACATTACTTATAGCTTGCTCCTCTATATCTGGGAATGGAAGCACATTAAGGTGGACCATATAGGAGGTCTACCTATAAAGTTCACTGATATAGCAGAGGAGGCTCAGAGCTATGGGGATAGATGGCCCTAAGAGTGTGAGGAGAGTAAGAGCTAACGACATGCAGGAGGGCTCTCTCATTACATGACATATTTGATGGGATTTCAGGCCTAGGACATCATCTAGAGTTCTTACTATAAGTGCATTTATTGGAGGTATCTAGCTAGTTTCACAACTTAGACTTGACACAACCGATGGGTTATCGGCCACAAGGATGGTATTAGAGAGTTCTATTATTCTAGGGTGCTCTTATAGTTTAGGATTTAGTAGAATATTCCCCTTGAGCCAGTTTTATACCATTGGATTATCATTGAGAAGAACCTTCCACCACCTAGAGTTACAACATTTTTGAGATGAGGTTGACCCTCCTACAATTGATCCTAGCATGGTTGATGTCAAGGTTACAGAGGTGTATATGTTGAGCAAGGTGCAGAAATAGTATTGTCATTGTTGTCAACACAGACAGACAGATCAATTGTTGATGCAGTAGACAGGAGTTCAGAGGTCAGTCAGAACATGTATAGTAAATTTACAAGAAGACAGAAGTGGCCTAGATTCAAAAAATCAAAGAAAAAGACAAGTACAAAAATTGTCGCGATATCACGACATGTTTTCTATTGTGATTTTGTGACATATCAAAGGAGAGAGAAAAATCTAGAGAAACTGTCGTGATATCGTGACATGTTGAGAAGCTGGAAAAGAAACTATCGTGATATCGTGACATGTTGAGAAGCTGGAAAAGAAACTGTCATGATTTTGTGACATGTTGAGAAGCTGGAAAAGAAACTGTCACAATTTCGCGACATGTTGAAAGCAAAGAAGCCAAGTGGAAAAACTATCATGATTTCACGACATGTTGGCAGAAAAGAGGCAAGTGGAAAAACTGTCGTGATTTCACGACATGTTGGTAGAAAAGAGGCAAGTAAGAAAACTGTCACGATTTTGTGACATGTTTGGAGAAGAAGCGCTTGCAATGAAAACTGTCACGATTTCATGACATGTTCGGAGAAGAAACGCTTGCAAGGAAAACTATCATGATTTCATGACATGTTTGGAGAAGAAGCCCTTGCAAGGAAAAATGTCATGATTTCGTGACATGTTCGGAGAAGCGCTTGCAAGGAAAACTATCGTGATTTCATGACATGTTCGGAGAAAAAGTGCTAAGGAGAAAAAGTTTCACGATTTTGTGACATATTGTAAGAGGAAGAGATCAAGAGAAAAAGTGTCACGATATCGCGACATGTCACATTTTCACAACCTGAAGAGAAGAGAAGAGCTAAGGAGAAAAGATGTCACGATATCATGATATGTTGTATTTTCACAACTAAGAGAGGAGAGAGAATGTACGAAGATAGAAGTGTCGTGATATCATGACAACATCAGAGAGGAAGACTCTGAAGGATGAAGTGTAACGATTTGGTGATAGGAGCAAAACAAAAGAGCATGGAAGCAAAAGTGTCACGATTTCGCGACATAGTCAAGGAGGAAGAGCTCAAAGGTGAAAGCATCACAATTTTGTGACATGTTCCGTTTTTGCGGGTGAAAGAGATAGAAAGGCACAAAGCAGCAAAAGTGTTACGATTTCGCGACATGTTCCATTCTTGCGGGTGAAATAGACAGAAAGGCACAAGGTAGTGAAAGTGTCATGATTTCGTGACATGTTTCGTTTTCACGGGCAGAAGGCAGAGAAGTGCAAGGAAGTGAAAAGTGTTACGATTTCATGACATGTTGTGTTTTCACTGACAAGAGATAGAAAAGAGATCAAGGCAGTGAATGCATCATGATTTCATGACATGTTTTGTTTTCACGGTTGCATGCCGAGAAGAGGATAAGGAGGTAGAGAATGTTGCGATATAGCGACATGTCATGTTTTTGTGATCAACTGTCATGAAAAAGTCAAAGGGGTATAAATGTCATGATATCGTGACATGTCATAGTTTTGTGGGTAAAAGCTGAGAAGAATACACAGTGACAGTTGCAGGGAGAAGTTGTAGAGGAAAATCATTCAGCCAAACAAGTAAGAGTTAACTAGAGTCAAAACTATAGTTACAGGGGGTAGTTACAGAATAGTGCATTAAAGACAGAATGGCTGTTACAGGGCTGTGACGCTATGATACTATCAGAGGGGTGGTTATTCTGAGAATCCTGATTAAAGAGAAATCCATTAACAGGTTGCGTGTGTCATAAAGAGCAATTGCGTGTAGAAGTGAAAAGGTAGCTCATAATTCAAAAGAGAGAATATAAGAATGACAGAGTGCCAAAATGCACAGAAAAAACTATCAGAGTGAGTAGAGAAGGCTGTTAGAATGCATCAGAAAAAGAATGGCTGAAAGACAAAGTGTGTCAGAGAGAGTGCGGCAGATTAAATGCAGTTGAGAAAGCATAGCAAAAAAAAAGAGGGAAAAGTAGAGTCATTTTGAAAGAGCCGTTTGAGTGAGCCAGTATAAAGAACTAAAAAAGTGTAATAAGTGAGGTTACTGCAACCTTATTTATTCTTGAAAAATTGAAAGTGAGGTTGAGTAAGAGTGCTGTAAGAAGCATAGAAAGAGTGCGGTAGGAAAAATTGTAACAGAGTTGAGAAACCTTGTTTTGTTTATGCAAATAAAAAGAGAGGTTTTGTAAGCAATAGAAGATATTGAGTCTCTAAAAAATCTCCTTATACTTCTATGAAATTGAGTTGAGTGAGCAATAGACCAGTGATGGTCTTGTAAAAGAGAAGGCATTTTTATGTCAAACCTAGATTCAAAATAGAAGTCCAGTTGGTGCTAGTTAATCAGGGGTTGGTGCTCCTTCTAGTGGGTTCTGGTAAAATTGCTTGTAAAGTTGAAGCTTTTCAAAGGCTGGATTTGGATTGTAGTCCAAATAATTTATTTTTGAGGAGTAGCCAAATCGGTGAACCTCATTATATTTTGTGTTGTGTGATGCTATCTTTTTATACATGCTGTATCTATTTTAAGCTTGCATTATTTTAGCATTAGGAGCTACAGATTTAAGTTTTAAATAGTTACACTGATTCACCCCCCCTCTTAGTTTCATTGTGAGAATATCAATTGGTATCAAAGCCAAGTACCTGAACAAGCTCAATCAGCCAAGGTGATCTTGGAAGAAACACAATGGCCGGTGGTGAAGGATTTTCATCCAACAAAGCTCCTTTGTTCGATGGAACTAATTATTCCTTCTGGAGACTCAGGATGTAGACTTATCTGTGTGCTTTGGGATATGACATTTGGGAGTCAGTAGAAAGTGGATACACAATACCCTCTACTCCTCTAACAGATGCTGCTGAGAAGAAAAAGTTTGAGAATAACTCTAAAGCAAAAAATGCTATAATGTGTGGGTTAGTAGACAGTGAACTGATAAGGATCATGAGCTATAAAATGGCAAAAGACATGTGGGATAAACTGCAAAGCATTCATGAAGGAGACGGCAAGATCAAGGAAGCCAAGCTACAAACACATAGAGCCTAGTTCGAAGAATTAAAGATGAATGATGATGAGAACATAGAGGCCTATATGATGAGAGTCAATGGAATCATTAATGCGATTAGAGGACTCGACGAGGAAATGGAAGATGTAGTTATTGTGAAAAAGGTACTAAGAACTCTTCACAAAAGATTTGATTCTAAAGTTTCTGCTATAGAAGAAGCTAAATATCTAAATACTTTTAGCATGGATGAAATGCATGGTTCTTTAACTACATATGAAATGAGAATAGGATAAACTAAGCCCTCAGACAGAGAATCTACTTTTAAAGCATAGAAAAATATAAAAGTTAAACAAGAATCTGAGGAAGAAGAATCTTTAGATGAAACTGAAGCAAACTTTGTTAGGAAACTAATAAAGGGAAAAGGAAAGTACAGATGAAAGTTATCGTTTAAGTGTTTCAACTATGGAGGCATCGGGCACTTTGCAGCTAAATGCCCAATGAATGAGAAAAAAAAAAGTGATGAAGGGTCACACCAAGAAAGAAGTGACTGGAAGAAGAAACCACATTTTAGAAAAGCAACTTCAAGAAGAAAAGTTTCATTTCCAAGAATGTCAACTCTTCTAAAGACAGCTTCGATGACGATTCTTAAGAAGAAACAAGTGAAGATTTGTTCATGGCATTTGAAAAAGAAAGAACAGAGGAAACCCAGGAGTGTGATGAAAAACTAGAGGATGAGGCTATAGTAGATCTGGAACGTGAGTTGGTTGCTGCACTTAAAGAGTTAAGTACAAAAAGGAAACATAATAAAAATGTTTCAAGAAAACTTGAGGATGTCAATGAAATAATAATCAGTTTGAAAGTACAGATTGAAGAATTTAAGAAAAAGTCTGAAGATCTTAAAGTACAATTAACCATGAAAATAGATGAGTGTAACAAACTGGAAGAAGATATTGTTGGCTTAAGAATGCAGCTAGAAGAAAAGAATCAAAAACTGAGTTGCTACCACAAACTTGAAGGAAGTTCTGTGAAGCTTGATAAGATTATAAATAACCAAAAGCCTACAGGCATTAAATTTGGTTTGGGCTTCATAGAAGAAGAATCATCAATGGAATCAAAGGCCATAATTGTAGAACCAATAAAGAATAAAGATAAGATCAGGGTTGATCAAGAAAAAATGAATCATGAAAAAGAAAACAATAAGGCCAGGCACGAAAGGAGTACTGACAATGATGGATTCACCAAAGTCACATATCAAAGAAAAAGAAGACCTATGGCACCTACTACAACATGGCAAAGACCATTACCTAGGTACAATCATTTCTTTTCTGGTTATTGTTTTAAATGCAATGCTTATGGTCATAAAATTTCAAATTGCAGTTATAATGTAGGACAAAGAAATTTCACTAGTAGAAATATTTTTCACCTTTGATAGATTATGCAGTAGAATGTTATAACTGTCATAACTTTGGACATATTGCAAGAAATTGTCATAGCTCTTTTGTAGGAAATAAATATCAGGGAAGAAATTATCAACCAAATGGATTGAAACAAAACAGAAAATTTCTTGAAAAACAGGCACAAGCCAATGAAAGGGAAAATGCAAAACAAGTGACCAAATCTACCATCAAATCAGAATGGAAAGAAAAGGAGTGACCTAAGGAAAAAAAGGAATCCTTGATCGTTCAAACAGCTCTCAAAGCCCAGAATAAATCTACACCATGGATTCTGGATAGTGGATGCTCCAGTCATATGACAGGAGATAAACAAAAATTTGATAAGTTACAGACATATGAAAGGTGGTTCTATAAAATTTGGAAATAATGATGGAGCCAAGATAGTTGGTAAAGGATCATTCAAGATAAGTGACAAAAAAATCAACTCTAAAGAAGTCTTTTTTGTGATTGGTCTGAAGCATAACTTACTGAGTATAAGTCAAATTTGTGATAGAGATCATGAAGTAATTTTTAAGAAGCAGGGCTATGAAGTAAGAAAGACAAAAAATGGAAAATTGATAGCTACTGGATTGAGGACTTCTGGAAATCTATATACTCTTTCAGAGACTTTAGAAGGATCTTTCTTGGTTGGACAGGAAGAAGAAAATTGGTTGTGGCACAAGAGACTCGATCATGTAAGCTTTGACAATCTGGTAAAAATCAGCTCAAAAAGGGTAGTAAGAGATATACCCACTATTGGCAAACCTTCAAATAGCATTTGTGTTTCATGCCAAAAGGGGAAGCAAACCAGAGCCACATTCAAAGCAAAAGAGTACTTCACGAGTAAATTTTTAGAACTAATACACACTGATTTATGTGGACCCATGAGAACAGAAAGCATAAATGGATACAAATATTTTATGCTATGTATAGATGATTATTCTAGAATGACATGGGTACTATTTTTGAAGCTTAAATTAGAAGCCTTTGAGATGTTCAAGTCTTTCAAAAACCAAGTTGAGAATCAAACAGGAAAAAGAATTAAATGTTTAAGATCAGATAGAGGAGGAGAGTTTATGTTAAAGGAGTTTGCAAAATACTGTAAAAAATATGGGATTAGAAGACAGTTTTCAGCAGCAAGAACACCTCAGCAGAATAGTGTGGTGGAAAGAAAGAACAGAACTATGCAGGAAATGGCACAGACCATGTTGGCTGAGAGCAAAATAGTTGAAAGATTTTGGAAAGATGCAGTTCATACTATAGTTTATATCTAAAATAGGTGCATGTTGAGGATGCATGAAAGCAAAACACCTTATGAACTGTGGTTCGACAGAAAGGCAATAGAAAAATACTTCAAAGTGTTCGACAGTAAGTGTTACATCAAGCTAACTGAAGATAATCTTGGTAAGTTTGAAGATAGAGCTGATGAAGGTATTTTTATTGGTTACTCAACAAAAAGCAAAGCCTACATGTGCTACAACAAAAGACTAAAGAAAATTGTTGAGAGTGTCGATGTTAAGGTTGATGAAGGTAGAGAACGAGAAATCAGATGAAGAAAACTACCCTACTTATGAAGAATTTATTGAAGAGGATGAAGATCAAGAAAAAGAAGAGAAACATAAATTTGACTCAGATGATTTCAGTACTGATTTAGAAATTGAAGAAAATAAGAAATCCAAAACAGGCAGCTAGCAAAAAAATCATCCCAGAGAGCAAATTATTGGAGACCCCAAAGTTGGTATTCAAACAAGAAGAAGAGTAATAAGTAACTACTCTCTGTTATCCAGCATTGAGCCCAAAAATATTGCTAAAGCAAGCACATATGAAAGTTGGATGGAGGCAATAAATGAAGAACTAGATCATATTGAGAAAAACAAAACTTGGGAGTTAGTACCAAGGCCTATAAATAAAAACATAATCGGTACTAAATGGATTTTTTGAAACAAATTGAATGAAGACGAATAGGTTGTAAGGAATAAAGCAAGATTGGTCTGTAAAGGCTATGCTCAAGTTGAAGGGATTTATTTTGAGGAAACTTTTGCACCAGTGGCCAGAATTGAAGCAATCAGACTATTTTTGGCTTTAGCAGTTCACAAGAATTTCAAAGTTTATCAGATGGATGTGAAATCAACATTTCTGAATAGAAATCTTGAAGAAGTTTATATTGAACAGCCAGATGGTTTTCAACTCTGCGATAATCCCAACTTTGTTTGCAAGCTAAAGAAATCATTGTATGGCTTGAAACAGGCACCCAGAGCATGGTATGCAATACTGGACAACTATCTCACTCAACAAGGGTTCAAGAAAGGTATGGTGGACAATAATTTATATATCAAAATAGAGAATGGCAATCTTATTATCCTTGTTGTTTATGTAGATGATATAATATTTGGCAGCAACAATGATGAGTAATGTAGAGACATAGCAAATAAAATGCAAAAATAATTTGAAATGTCTATGATTGGTGAACTTTCATATTTCCTCGGACTGCAAGTTAATCAAATTGAAAAGGGCATTTTTATTTCTCAAGTTAAATATGTGAAAGAAATGCTAAAAAAGTTCACAATGGAGGATAGTAAGCCTGTTATAACTCCTATGACAATAGGCTGCAAGTTGAGTAAGGATGACAAATCTCCAGATGTTGATCAAACAATGTATAGATCTATGATTGGGAGCCTACTATATTTGACAGCCACCAGACTAGATATCTTACAGGTAGTTTGCATGGTTGCAAGATTTCAGGCTAGTCCCAAAGAGACACATGTGACAGCTATGAAAAGGATTTTTAGGTACCTCAAGGGTACTATGGAGTATGGGTTATGGTATCCAAAATGAAAAGACTTCACTCTTTTTGCATATTCTGATGCAGATTGGGCAGGATGTATTAATGACAGAAAGAGTACCAGTGGAGGAGCATTTTATCTTGGAGATAGGCTTGTAGCATGGCATAGCAAGAAACAAGAATCAGTATCTCTATCCACAGCAGAGGCATAATACATTGTAGCAAAAATATGTTGTACATAGATATTATGGATGAGACAAACACTGAAAGATCTTGGTATTCACTTCAATGAGCCAATTTTAGTTAAATGTGATAACACTAGTGCTATCAACATATCAAAGAATCTGGTTTTGCATTCTCGAACCAAACATATTGTGATCCGGTATCACTTATTGAAGGATAAACTTGTAGAAGGAGAGGTCAAATTGGAGTTTGTTCCAACTACAGAGCAAGTAGTAGATATATTCACAAAACCATTACCTAGGGAAGTTTTTGAATACCTTCGCAGTAAGTTGGGAGTGGTCACACTACCCAAGAAATGACTAGCTATCGGGAATACATTCTTAGGGGGAGCAATTATATATTTGATTACCTATTTGCTCATGTTTGTAATTTTTTCTAACTGTAACATTGTGTGCCTGAGAATGTTGTGCATGGACTCAGGGGGAGTCTGCAGTAGCCCTTTGGTATTATTGTCAAAGGGGGAGAAGAATTATTGGAAATTGCACATGTGTTGCCAACAATTCCAAAGGAGGAGATTGTTGAGCAAGGTGTAGAAACAGTATTGTCATTGTTGTCAACACAGATAGACAAATCAATTGTTGATGCAGTGGACAGGAGTTCAGAGGTCAGTCAGAACATGTATAGTAAATTTCCAAGAAGACAGAAGCGGCCCAGATTCAAAAAATCAAAGAAAAAGACAAGTAAGAAAACTGTCGCGATATCGCAACATGTTTTCTATCACGATTTTGCGACATATCGAAGGAGAGAGAAAAAGCTGTAGAAACTGTCACGATATCATGACATGTTGAGAAGCTGGAAAAGAAACTGTCGTGATATCACGACATGTTGAGAAGCTAGAAAAGAAACTGTCATGATTTCGTGACATGTTGAGAAGCTGGAAAAGAAACTGTCATGATTTCATGACATGTTGAAAGCAAAGAAGCCAAGTGGAAAAACTATCGCGATTTCGCGACATGTTGGCAGAAAAGAGGCAAGGGGAAAAACTGTCATGATTTCATGAAATGTTGGCAGAAAAGAGGCAAGTAAGAAAACTGTCACGATTTTGTGACATGTTCAGAGAAGAAGCGCTTGCAAGGAAAACTATCACAATTTCGTGACATGTTCGGAGAAGAAGCGCTTGCAAGGAAAACTGTCGCGATTTCGCAACATGTTCGGAGAAGAAGCGCTTGCAAGGAAAACTGTCGTGATTTCACGACATGTTTGGAGAAGAAGCGCTTGCAAGGAAAACTGTCATGATTTTGTGACATGTTCGGAGAAGAAGCGCTTGCAAGGAAAACTGTCATGATTTCATGACATGTTCGGAGAAGAAGCGCTAAGGAGAAAAAGTGTCGTGATTTCGCAACATATTGCAAGAGGAAGAGCTCGAGAGAAAAAGTGTCATGATATCGTGACATGTCGCATTTTCATGACCTGAAGAGAAGAGAAGAGCTAAGGAGAAAAGATGTCACGATATCACGACATGTCGCATTTTTGCGACTAAGAGAGGAGAGAGAATGTATGAAGATAGAAATGTCGCGATATTGCGACAACAGCAGAGAGGAAGACTCTGAAGGATGAAGTGTCGTAATTTCATGACAGAAGAAAAATGAAAGAGCATGGAAGCAGAAGCGTCATGATTTCATGACATAGTCAAGGAGGAAGAGCTCAAAGGTGAAAGCATCACGATTTCACGACATGTTCCATTTTTGCGGGCAAAAGAGACAAAAAGGCACAAGGCAGCGAAAGTGTCACGATTTCGCGACATGTTTCGTTTTTACGAGCGAAAGTGGCAGAAAGGCATAAGGTAGCGAAAGTGTCATGATTTCGTGACATGTTCCGTTTTTGTGGGTAGAAGGCAGAGAAGTGCAAGGAAGCGAAAAGTGTCACGATTTCATGACATGTTGTGTTTTTGCTGGCAAGAGACAGAAAAGAGATCAAGGCAGCGAATGCGTCATGATTTTGCGACATGTTTTGTTTTCATGGTTGCATGCCGAGAAGAGGACAAGGAGGCAGAGAATGTCATGACATGTCATATTTTTGTGGTCAACTATCATGAAAAAGTCAAAGGGGCAAAAATGTCACATTATCGCAACATGTCATAGTTTCACGGGTAAAAGCCGAGAAGCATACATAGTGATAGTTGCAGGGGGAAGTTGTAGAGGAAAATCATGCAGCCAAACAAGTAAGAGTTAACTGGAGTCAGAACTATAGTTACAGGGGGCAGTTATAGAATAGTGCATTAAAGACAGAACGGCTGTTATAGGGCCGTGATGCTATGAGACTGTCAGGGGGGTGGTTATTTCGAGAATCTCGATTAAAGAGAAATCCATTAACAGGTTGCGTGTGTTAGAAAGAGTAGTTGTGTGTAGAAGTGAAAAGGTAGCTCAGAATTCAAAAGAGAGAAGATAAGAATGACAGAGCACCGAAATGCACAAAAAAGGCTGTCAGAGTGAGCAGAGAAGGCTGTCAGAACATGTCAGAAAAATAACGACTGAAAGAAAAAGCACGTCAGAGAGAGTGTGGCAGATTGAATGCAGCTGAGAAAGCATGGCAAAAAAGAGAGAGGGAAAAGTAGAGCCATTTTGAAAGAGCCATTTGAGTGAGCTAGTATAAAGAATTGAAAAAGTGCAGTAAGTGAGGTTACTGCAACCTTGTTTATTCTTGAAAAATTGAAAGTGAGGTTGAGTAAGAGTGCTGTAAGAAGCACAGAAAGAGTGCGGTAGGAAAAACCGTAACAGAGCTGAGAAACCTTGTTTTGTTTATGCAAATAAAAAGAGAGGTTTTGTAAGCAATAGAAGATATTGAGTCTCTAAAAATTCTCCTTATGCTTCTATGAGATTGAGTTGAGTGAGCAATAGACTAGTGAGGGTCTTGTAAAAGAGAAGGCATTTTTATGTCAAATCTAGATTCAAAATAGAAGTCCAGTTGGTGCTAGTTAATCAGGGGTTGGTGCTCCTTCTAGTGGGTGCTGGTAAAATTGCTTGTAAAGTTGAACCTCATTATATTTTGTGTTGTGTGATGCTATCTTGTTATACTTGTTGTATCTATTTTAAGCTTGCATTATTTCAGCATTAGGAGCTGTAGATTTAAGTTTTAAATAGTTACACTGATTCACCCCCCCTCTCAGTGTCATTGTGAGAATATTAGTATACCCAGTGGTAGTTTACACATTTATGGTAGGGTGGTGATCGCTTGGGGTAGTCTATGGATGAGGTAGAGGCTAAGTATCCTAATGGATGCTGAGTGTGTTGGCAATTTTGGGTTTGAGATCCTAGCTTCTTGTCTATGAGTTGTCATTGATGTCAAAAGGAAATGGCATTAATGTTAAGAGGATGTGTTGGCTTCAAAGGTGGAAGATTCCAAGAGAATATTTTTAAGAGAATCTGGAGAGATTCTATTGGCAAGGGTTTTTCATTAAAACCAAACCGGCTTTTATTAAAACCAAGTTGGATAAGGTTTTTTATTAAAACCAATAGAGGTTCTCTTTATTATTTATTTAATTATTATTTAAAACCCTTCAAGGTTTTAATTAAATAATTATTTAATTAATTAAGGGAGAAATTATTTTTAATTTATTAAAAATACTTAAAGGTTTTTAAACTTTTTTTTATTCTTAATTTATTAAAATTATTTAAGGGTTTTTAAACCCTTTTTGAAAAGACTTTTGATTAATTTTGAAATGGTATTTATTTCCACCGACATCAAGGTGTCTTCGAAGAGACTATTTATTCTCCAACTCCTAAGGTTGGAAGGCTAATGAATTCAAAATTCCTCGAATGCAATTTGCGGTGTTTGTGCTCTGTATTTGCTACGATTGAAGGAAGACTTAGAAGCACGTGCGGTTGAAAAGTCTTCGAGAGTTTTTTCGAGGGTGAAGTGGAGAGAAGTTCACTTGTGAACTTCGTAGCCCGCGTGGGCTAGTGGTAGCGAAGGCTGCTGTTGGGCGTTACATTGGTGGAGGTCGTTGTTTCGAGTCTCATAGGGGTGCTTTGCTAGAGTAACACACGTTTTTATTAAAACGTATTTATGCCACAAAATTCAGAGTTTCTTGGACAGCGATTTATAAGGTGTGATTAAATTTTATGAGTTTTGGCTTTTGTGATTAACATTGAATAAAATATTAGGAGAAATAAGGGCATATTTGTTTGGATGTATTTTTAATATTATTCTTTGCTATGCTAAAATTAAAAATGGAGGTATAAGGTGTGAGTCTGTGATTGTTGATTTATTGGCATGTTATGGTGGTTGTGTTTAAAGAAGTGGAGCTAAAAGGTGTAATAAAGGAAGTTTATATTATTGCTCATTTCTTTATATTCTAACCCTAACTTGGTTGGAAGTTTGAGAGTTGTGTGTGGTGACATCTTGAAGGTTCAATTATCTTCTACTCCAATAAGGTATGGGCACATTCTTATTATGAGTATGATTGGTGTATGTTTTCTGAAATAATGTTGGAGTGAAAAGGTATTCTACTAGGTATCCTTTGGCTAGGTGTAAATCCTATTTTCTAGTTTTTTGAAGACTACTTATGCATTGTTATCCTTAAGGAGAGTTTTTGGTGAATGCATAATTTTTGGTTTGAGATAGTGGAAGCTTTGTGCACTAGGGTTTATATTTGTGAGTCTAGCTACTTGCATTGAGTTGGTGGAACCCTTGGTTGGCTGTTTTGAGTTTGATGGTTGAGTTGCTTCCATAGAGGTTGTTTGATCAAGTTATTGCTTTACTTGATTCATGATATTGGGCTTACTCCATTGAGTTGATTTGAGCAAGTTATTCTTTGCATTTGGTGATATTGTGTTGGTGGCTGTTTTGTTCAAATATCTTTGGAGGGAAAAGGATTTCTACTTGTTTCCTTTTCTTGTGATGATTGGTTGAATGCTTCAAGGTTGATGTTGAGTTGAATGGTGTTGTTTGATTAAGCCTTGTTTGATGAGCATTGTTGTTGAAACCCTAATTGATGGTGAAAATAACATGAGTATCATTGTTATGTGATTCTTTGCATAGTTGGCAATTGTTGGGGTTTCATGTTCTTGAAAGAAAACATTCTATCCTATCCATTTCAGATATCGAGTTGAGTTTTCAAATTTGAGATTGAGATTGAGCTGAGTTGATTTGATTTGAGTTTTGAGATTGGGATTTGAGTATAGAACATATTGAGTCTCTAACAATTTTCTTTATGCTTCTCTAAGTTTGACAAATCACATTGGGTCTCTAAAAATTCACTTTGTGATTTCCTACTAAGAAAGTTTTTCTTTGTGAGCTTGCTGAGTTTTTGGATAGGTTCCAGTGGGGACTTGTGAGCAGTTTTTGGACAGGTTCCAGTGGGGACTTGTGAGAAGTTTTTGGACAGGTTTCGGTGGGGACTTGTGAGCAATTTTTGGATAGGTTCTGGTGGGGACTTATGAGCAATTTTTGGACAGGTTCCAGTGGGGACTTATGAGCAGATTTGGACAGGTCCTAGCAGAGGACTTGTGAGTTGAGTTTGATAGTTCTATTAGAGAACTTGAGGACAGAGGTGCATTGGTTCTATGAGAAGAACCTGAGAACAGTTGGCAAGTCTTTGAGAAGGATTGTATGCAAAGGATTGATTTGTTCAAGAGTTGGACAAATCTGACAAACAGAGGAAGACTTGTACTAGACCGACTAACTGTGTTTGGTATAGGTTGCTGAGCTATTGTGGACATGATCATAGAAGGCAGAGGTCTCTTAGTCTAAGCATTAAGGATAGGAGGTCTTCGATGGAAAGGAGTTCCACGTGCTAGCAAGAGGTAGAGGCAGTTGATCTTCTGAGGGATCATTTCCAGAGCAGAGGGGAAGGTATCTCCTTTGAGCAAAGGCTCATAAATTTTTATTGGAGGAAGGTATCTCCTTTGAGTAGAGGCTCATAAATTTTGATTGGTGGAAGGTATCTCCTTTGGGCCGAGGCGCATAAACATTGTAATTGGGAAGGATTCCCAAAGAACTTTGAGATAACTTTTAGAAAAAAAAATTTGGACGTAGCCCAGCCATTCTGGGTGAACCATGTTAAAATTGGTGTCACTTTGTGGATGATATTGTGCATTGCTTTGATATTGCTTTGGGTATATTGCTTTACTGTTTTAAAGTATAAAGGAAAAAGTAAAAAGAGGTATTATATTGTTCACCCCCCCCTCTTAGTATAAGCTTATGTTCTTCAATTGGTATCAGAGCAGGTGCCTTCAAAAATTTTAACAGCTTGAAGGAAAAGCTAGTAAAAAACACAATGGATTATTCAAGTGGCAATGCAGCACCTATTCTTGATGGGTCAGATTTTGGTCTTTGGAGTGCAAGGATGAAGGTTCATCTAATGGCACTTGGGAATGAGGTTTGGGAAGTGATTGAAGATGAGTACACTATTCCTAAACATGGTCCTAATACTAAAGAAGAAAGGCTCCTACATCATAGCAATTCAAAAGAAATGAATGCAATCCTAAAAGGCTTACATAAAGTAGATCTCACCAAAGTGATTCACTGCAAGATAGCTAGAGAAATGTGGAATCAGTTTAAGGTGGTTCATACAGGTGATACAAATGTCAGAAAGGCCAAGTTGAGACACTTCAAAAGTATGTTTGAACAAATCAAGATGAATTATGATGAAAATATTAGTGACTACATGCTTCGTATGGATGAGGTTGTTAACTCCATGAAAGACTTAGGTCTTGAGCTTGCTGAAAATGATGTTTGTGATAAGATTTTAAGATCTCTTCCTAATAGATTTAGTGAAAATATTTCTGCTATTGAGGAAGCTAAAGATTTGGATAAGTTGAAAAAGGATGAGCTCCATAGTATACTTGCAGCATTTGAGTTAAGAACTCAAGTGAAGGTTGATGTCAAGAAAGAGGCAGCTTTCAAGGCTACCAAGAAATCCAAGGATAAACAACTTCAAGATAGTGATGATTCTTCTAGTGATGAAGAGGTATATTACAGCAAGAAAGACAAGTTCTCTAGAAAACACAAAAGTGTGAAAAATATAAGATGTTTCAATTGTGGAAAGTTTGGTCATTATGCTACTAACTGTATTGTTCCCAAGAATGAAAGTGATGAAGATAAATAGGATTCTAAGAGCAAGGATTTTGAAAAGCACAAGCATCACAGGAAGAACAAAGATGAGCACAACAATCAAGGAAAGAGGTATTCTCACAAGCACAAGACGAGTTTCTACCTAGACAAAGAAAATAAGTGTTCTAGTAGTGATAGTGAAAGTTCTTCAAGTGATAATGAAAATGAAATGTTGTTCATATCAAAAAAAGAGGAAGAACCGAAACATAGATTCATTATCATGAAATGTCTTAGATGTGGAAACTTTGGTCACCTTGAGGATGATTGCACAAATAATGATTTGGTTTCTAGTATGTATGAGGATGCTTCAGAAAACTATAAGGAAGATGCATGTATGGTTTTTGAAAAGGGTAGCACCTCTAGTGATAAGAAATCTGAAAAAGGCCTTGATGATTCAAAAAGCAAACAAATAGAGGAAGATATAGAGGAAGGTGAAGTAGATCTTGAAGGTGAACTTATTAGTGCTCTTAGTGCTTTGAAAAAGGAAAGAAAGAAGAATGCTAGACTCAAGGATAAGTTAGATGAATGTTGTATGGAGAGAGATGATCTTATAGAAAATCTTGACTTCTCTATAGCTAAGACACAAGAACTCAAGGATGAGTTAGAGTCGAAGGCTCTTGAGTATAGTGAGGTAGAACAAAAAATGGCTTCTTTGAAAGAGGAAACTAAAGAGTACAAGGATAAGATTTACAAGTTTCAAGATAGCTCCAAAAATGTTAAGTCACTCATCAAAGGTCAAAGAAAGACAACAGATAAAACAGGCCTTGGTTTTGTTAGGCCACACAAGAAACAAGTTGGAGAGTCTAGTAAGAGACTCCAAAAGGAAGAAAGTTATGATGAGGAAAGTATTTCATAAAAGGAGTTCTTGTATGATAGATGCACAGAAACAGAAAAAAAAAATTAGAATGAGAAAAAAAAGTTTTCAGAACCTAAGAGGTCAATTAAAAGAAAATTTCAAGGCAAATGTTTTGCTTGTCACAGGTTTGGTCACATGGCTTCACATTGCATGGCTCAAGTGAAGGAGGTAAATGATAGTTTCAGAAGTGCTAGTTACTTTCAAGGGTATTGCTACTCTTGTAAATAGTTTGGGCACAAGGCAGTTTATTTCAAGGCAAATAACAGGAACAGGTTTGGTCAGAACAGGTTTGGTCAGAACAAGTTTGGCCAGAACAGGTTTGATCAGAATAGGTTTGGTCAGAACAAGTTTGGTCAGAACTGGTGGATTCAAATATCAGGTTTACCTCAGAGAAACAACATCGTCAAGTGTTTCAAGTGCAACAATGAAGGTCATAAATCAGACAGTGTAGAGCTGAAATTCTAGAATATAGGAACAGGAACAGTGGCAAGATCAGGTCCAAGGATCAAGGCATGGACAAGAACAGGGATGAGAACAAGAATAAGAACAGTGACAAGAATAGGAATATGAACAAAGATTTCAAGAGAAGGCTCGACAAGGAAGTTATAGACGCTGATGATGATCAGTGCCTAATGGGAGTTTTACTCCCACCCCAAAATTAAACACCTCAACAAGAGGTGGGGGAGGGACTAAGCTAAGAGGCTCATTCTTAGTCCCGAGCCCCAAAGGTGACCCTTTGCCATTGATGACAAAGGGGGAGATATTTGAGTAAGGGGGAGAGCCTCAAGATAGGGGGAGCTGTTTATGTTGAGTTTTTGTGTTGAGAAGCATGGTTTGCCATCAATGACAAAGGGGGAGATTGTTGGCAATTTTGGGTTTGAGATCCTAGCTTCTTGTCTATGAGTTGTCATTGATGTCAAAAGGAAATGACATTAATGTTAAGAGGATGTGTTGGCTTCAAAGGTGGAATATTCCAAGAGAATATTTTTAAGAGAATCCAGAGAGATTCCATTGGCAAGGGTTTTTCATTAAAACCAAACCGACTTTTATTAAAACCAAGTTGGATAGGGTTTTTATTAAAACCAATGGAGGTTATCTTTATTATTTATTTAATTATTATTTAAAACCCTTCAAGGTTTTAATTAATTAATTATTTAATTAATTAAGGGAGAAATTATTTTTAATTTATTAAAAATACTTAAAGGTTTTTAAACCTTTTTTTATTCTTAATTTATTAAAGTTATTTAAGGGTTTTTAAACCCTTTTTGAAAAGACTCTTGATTAATTTCGAAATGGTCTTTATTTTTGCCGACGTCAAGGTGTCTTCGAAGAGACTATTTTTTCTCCAACTCCTAAGGTTGGAAGTCTAATGAATTCGAAATTCCCTGAATGCAATTTATGGTGTTTGTGCTTTGTATTCACTACGATCGAAGGAAGACTTAGAAGCACGTGTGGTTGAAAAGTTTTCGGGAGTTTTTTCGAGGGTGAAGTGGAGGGAAGTTCACTTGTGAACTTCGTAGCCTGCATGGGCTAGTGGCAGCGAAAGCTACTGTTGGGTGCTGCATTGGTGGAGGTTGTCGTTTCGAGTCTCGTGGGGGTGCTTTACTAGAGTAACACATGTTTTTATTAAAATGTCTTTATGCCGAGAAATTTAGAGTTTCTTGGACAACGATTTATAAGGTTTGATTAAATTTTATGAGTTTTGGCTTTTGTGATTAGCATTGAATAAAAGCTTAGGAGAAATAAGAGCATATTTCTTTGGATGTATTTTTAAGATTATTCTTTGCTATGCTAAAATTAAAAATGGAGGTTTAATGTGTGAGTCTGTGATTGTTGATTTATAGGCATGTTATGGTGGTTGTGTTTAAAGAAGTGGAGCTAAAAGGTGTAATAAAGGAAGTTTATATTATTGCTCATTTCTTTATATTCTAACCCTAACTTGGTTGGAAGTTTGAGAGTTGTGTGTGGTGACAGCTTGAAGGTTCAATTATCTTCTACTCCAATAAGGTATGGGCACATTCTTCTTATGAGTATGATTGGTGTATGTTTTCTGAAATAAGGTTGGAGTGAAAAGGTATTGTACTAGGTATCCTTTGGCTAGGTTTAAATCCTATTTTTTGGTTTGTTGAAGACTACTTATGCATTCTTATCCTTAAGGAGAGTTTTTGGTGAATGCATAATTTTTGGTTTGAGATAGTGGAAGCTTTGTGCACTAGGGTTTATATTTGTGAGTCTAGCTACTTGCATTGAGTTGGTGGAACCCTTGGTTGGTTGTTTTGAGTTTGATGGTTGAGTTGCTTCCATAGAGGTTGTTTGATTAAGTTATTGTTTTACTTGATTCATGATATTAGGCTTACTCCATTGAGTTGATTTGAGCAAGTTATTCTTTGCATTTGGTGATATTGTGTTGGTGGTTGTTTTGTTCAAATATCTTTGGAGGGAAAAGGATTTCTACTTGTTTCCTTTTCTTGTGATGATTGGTTGAATGCTTCAAGGTTGATGTTGAGTTGAATGGTGTTGTTTGATTAAGCCTTTTTTTATGAGCATTGTTGTTGAAACCCTAATTGATGGTGAAAATAACATGAGTATCATTATTATGTGATTCTTTGCATAGTTGGCAATTGTTGGGGTTTCATGTTCTTGAAAGAAAACATTCTATCCTATCCATTTCAGATATTGAGTTGAGTTTTTAGATTTGAGATTGAGATTGAGCTGAGTTGATTTGAGTTGAGTTTTGATATTGGGATTTGAGTATAGAACATATTGAGTCTCTAACATTTCTCTTTATGCTTCTATGAGTTTGACAAATCACATTGGGTCTCTAACAATTCACTTTGTGATTTCCTACTAAGAAAGTTTTTCTTTGTGAGCTTGCTGAGTTTTTGGATAGGTTCCAGTGGGGACTTGTGAGCAAGTTTTGGACAGGTTCCGGTGGGGACTTGTGAGTAGTTTTTGGACAGGTTCCAGTGGGGACTTGTGAGCAGTTTTTAGACAAGTTCTGATGGGGACTTGTGAGAAGATTTGGACAAGTCCTAGCAGAGGACTTGTGAGCTGATTTTGATAGTTCTATTAGAGAACTTGAGGACAAAGGTGCATTGGTTCTATGAGAAGAACCTGAGGACAGTTGGCAAGTATTTGAGAAGGCTTGTATGCAGAGGATTGATTTGTTCAAGAGTTGGACAAATCTGACAAAAAGAGGAATACTTGTACTAGACCGACTGACTGTGTTTGGTATAGGTTGCTGAGCTACTATGGACGTGATCATAGAAGGTAGAGGTCTCTTAGGCTAAGCATTGAGGATAGGAGGTCTTCGATGGAAAGGAGTTCCATGTGCTGGCAAGAGGTAGAGGCAGTTGATCTTCTAAGGGATCATTTCTAGAGTAGAGGGGAAGGTATCTCCTTTGAGCAGAGGCTCATAAATTTTGATTGGAGGAAGGTATCTCCTTTGAGCAGAGGCTCATAAATTCTGATTGGGGGAAGGTATCTCCTTTGGGCCGAGGCTCATAAACATTGTAATTGGGAAGGATTCCCAAAGAAATTTGAGATAAATTTTAGAGAAAATTTTTGTGCATGTAGCCCAGCCATTCTGGGTGAACCACGTTAAAATTGGTGTCACTTTGTGGATGATAATGTGCATTGCTTTGATATTGCTTTGGGTATATTGCTTTACTGTTTTGAAGTATAAATGAAAAAGTAAAAAGAGGTCTTATACTGTTCACCCCCCCCTCTCAGTATAAGCTTGTGTTCTTCAGAGTGTAGGCTCATATAGAGGGTTGGAGGTAGGTGGATAAGTAGGTGGAGGAGTAGGTGGTATAGTAGTAGGTTTCCCATGATGATGAGGAGGAGTTATCTCCTGAGTAGGAGTCCCCTCTCCAGGCTTAGCTACACTAGGTAGATGTTGAGATCTAGTCATACAAATTTAGGTACAATAATGGGATGCTACTATTGCTACTCTTTATGCATAGGTCATTCAGGTTACTTCCAAGCAAGATGTTGCACAAGCCCAAATTACAGTTGCTACTCACATTATACAAGCTCCAACAAGTTTTGATATAGGGGCCGAGGTGAGATGAATTTATGGGATCATAAAGGAGAACAAGGAACACATGGCATCTGATGCTGCCTATATTATCACTCTGCAATCTTAGATCTGACTACTAGGTGCTACTCCCAGGGAGAGACCCACAGTAGAGGAGTCACAGTGCAGTATGTAGACTACATCAGGGTTATATTTTGTCTGACATAGCAAGAGGACCAGGACTCATACAGAGAGGACTATGGGGACTATCTCCCATTATTTGCATAAGGACATAGTCAAGGGTGGATGCAAGGCAAGGGGCATAGGACCAGGTTGATTGGTTTGTTGTATTGGCTTTATTTTTGAGTGTAAGGTCGAGTGACCTCCATAGTTGTAGCCTTATGGTGATTTTGTACCTACATGTACTTATTTGACACATATTTATATGATATCTAGAATTTGAGACTCATTATGTGTATCTTTTATAATTATATTTTTATGTTTATGTGATGTAGTATCATGATATTATTTTATATGATGTGATGTGATGCTTTAGATATTATGATGTGGGTGTGCTGATTCCTCTATGATGTTATGATGATGATATTATTGTGATGTTTTATATGTTATGATGTGATTTTATGCTATATGGTATGGTTTATATGACTTATGCTTTATGATGTGTGGATGACTAGATAGCATGATCTAGATGATGATGATGAATGCATATATGGATGCAATGCTTATTGTTAAATGCATGTTTACTTTTGGTCTATTGTATGCATCTAACTTATGTTGTTTTGATATGATAAATGAAATGTATGTAATGTATTATGATGATGATATAATGTGAATGAACCTGTATGCTTTAATCACTTAAAACATATGGTATAATGTGACATGGGTTTTGATAATCTAATGGACAACACCACAGAATGTATAAAAATCATGAATAAATAATAACTCTTATAATAAGAATTAATCATTTAAACATCCAAATGTGAGATGAAATGATGTGATATGTATGTAATTTCTTAATTAGATTCTATATATTAAAAGTGTAGACACTAAAATATGGTAAATCCAATTAAGCATCCACAAACAATGATCAAATTGACATCATATGGCCCCTTGGGCAGCCCTCAGGAGGCTCACAGTGGTTCTAGCCACTCCGAAAGGCTTTTTGGAGGCTACCGACCCAATTTTGGGAGGTTTTGGCCCAAAATTCACCATCGTCCCACCCTGGGATGGTGGTAGATTCCCACCATCCCACCCTGGGATGGTGGTGAGCCCTCATCCCAGGGTGGGATGGTGAGCAAGTTTGACCCATAAAAAGTCAAATCTGGGCCAAATGGCACCCAAAAACTGCCATTTAACCCGCCAAACAGAGCATGCGGGGTAGAGGACACTGAATCCTCATGACACACATCATTATGGAGGCCAATAATGGATATTCTCTTCCCCATCCAATGCATGCCTCCTTTTTGACAAATGGCACCTCCTGCCATGCATGCCCTTGCATGCCTTTTTGCACTTGAGCCCCTTTGGGCTATAAAGTGGATGCAATTTCCACACAAAAGTTAGACACACATAGGTAGAGGAGTTCTAGGATATGCAATGGAGTGCTTCCGAGATTTCCCCTCACCTTATTGCACCTTTTTGCCCTCGGAATCTCCCTTTTGCCAAGGAGGTTACCGGGTGACTTCAAGAAGGTAATCCGAGCGTAACTTTTCCATCCGGGTGAATTTCTTCACCAAATTCGATGAAAACACACCTTAGGTTGTTTAGGAACATCTTCTAGTGGTTTGGTAACAAAAAGTGGCCGGATTTGGTGGGTATCCCCTCCTAGGGTGCCCTCCAAATAGTTGTAGTCACCATCGCCCCTCGGGATGAGGGTAAATTATTAAAAAATTTCATTACTATTTTTAATTGGTAATTTTCTATATTATCCCATGATGCTACAGTTCAAATTTCAGGTCATTTGGAGTTAAAATGAAGGAGTTATGCTATTTTTAAGTTTTCGTAGGCTCGTAGGGCCCATCCGGGCACCCCAGTTTGATGCAGGTGGATCCGGGATCCAATTTGAAAATATGATCATATGGGTTGTCTTGAAATGCCAATTTATGCATACTGACAAAATTTCATGAGTTTTGGATGAGTGCAGGTTTGATATTTTGTTGTCTTCCTTTTCGTAGGTTGCAGGCGGGCGGCGCTAAATCGAGGGGTCTACGGATGCAATTTCCGATATTTTTTGGGTGATATCCTCCCAAAAAATCCTCTTTAACATATCTGAAAATTTTCAAGTCATTTGGATATCATTTGATGCACTTTTAATTCATATGCCATTTTGCCCCTGTGGGGATTGCATGTTTTCACCATACACCCTTGCTATTTGACCCCTTTTTGCTTCCTTGTGTGCAGGTGCAGGTCCTCAGAAGGATTTGGGAAGCAATATCAGACATCATAGAACCTATATACAAGCAGCGGTGGCATTGGCTCACCCACCTCGATTGTGGGTACGCGGAGAAACATTGGATGTGCACCCGGATTCCGTGAAAGACTTGGTCTTTGGGCACCCAATATTGTAAAAATTGTATCACATTTTGAGCCCTCAAGGGGACTTCTGTGTAACCTTGGATTGGATCCAACAAATTAATGAGAAAATACTTGCTTTGATTCATTTCCTTTTGTTTGGTATTCTTTCCTTTTGCATGCATGCTTCCTTTTTTATGCTCATTAGCGATATGGGGTAGATACACATATTTTTTCACATAATTTGGTGCACCTTTTTTCCCTAATTCAGTGGTGATCATGGTGGGACCCTTGTCCCTTTTGATTTGGGTGAAAATTTGACCTCTTTTTTGCATTTTTGCCCTTTTTGTGTTGCAGGTGCTCCCCTCCCCACCCTGGAATGGTGGCAGAGGCTTTATCTGGCACACCCTAGGATGGTGGCTTCACCATCCCACCCTGGGATGGTGGTGAGGCTTCTACTCACCCCACCCTGGAGCGGTGGTGAAACAGAGAGATTTCTGCCCAAAATTTCAGAATTTGGAGAGCTCAAAATGGACAAAGTAAGTGCCTAAACCCTCTGTTTTTCTGCTACATTTTTAGAGACTATCAAAATTCAGTTTTCTTGCTTCATTTTCTTGCATAGAAAGGTTAAAAGTTACATTTTTTCTTTTCTTATAACATCACATAGCAAAAGGAAGAAGAAAATTCAAAAGAAATTTGAAGTAGCAATGCATCTTTATGGCTTGATTGCTTGTGGCTTACCCAATGGGTAGGTTAGCATTTAGGGCTTGCATCTATAAGTGACATTTGTAGGTTCCTTTTATCCTAGATTTTTGAAATTAAAACACACCTATTGCATGCATTTAGTGAATGATCATTGAATGCTTCTTTGCTTACTTTCTTTGGATTAAAAGGAACCACACACACTTGCACGTTCCACTATAACATTGGTAAGGTTGGATTTCATCACCAACCCCCAATTCATACTGGTGACGTTGGATTTCACCTCCTTCCACCAGCTTGCCCATATATTTCTTAGATAGAATAGGGCACTCTCTCAATATGGAATAGGTCACTAATGTTCAAACTGCCTCCCACTATTGGAAACATTGTTTCAGAGTGGAAGAGCTAGGCGAACCCCCACTGGGATTTAAGCGGTGTACCCTAGACTCTTTTGAGAAATCATGTTTGGCACTAGTGTCCCTAGTCACCACTTTGGTTGAGTTCCCTCATTCTAATTCCACAACAAGAGCAAAGAACAACAACAAATCTAAACACATTGAAACCAGTTTAGGACACACATTTAATCAGTAAAAAGATAATCATATTGTCTGCTTTGTGTGTTTCTTTGTTATTTGGGACAAAACCCTAACCCTAATTTTTCAAAAAATAGGGTTAAAAAAAAATCTACTTTTTTATTCTGCATCCAATGCTTCAAGAATCGTGCAAAATGGAGCTATAACGAAAAAGTTATTTTGGTTTTATTTTTACTCTATTTTTGACCCCGAAAATAGCGAAAAACTGCACTAAAATAGTCATAGAGTGGGCTAGACAACTCCAAAAAGTGCCAAATTTGTTTTGTTGTCTTAGTTAGCCCCTAGGGCACCTCTCCTAGAAATTTTGAGTCCTAACTCTTCACGGTTCAAAATTTCCCCAAAAATCCTAAAAGTGGGCATTTCCCCACAGGCCCCGGTTAGCCAAATATTCCAAAAATACAAATTTTTGACCCAAAAATCAAATTTTGGAGACCTAGCCCATTATGATCAGCTCGTCGCATTGATCATTTTGATATATAACACTTATAGCCTTTTTTGGAAGTCAAAATTTTCTTTAGTGTGGGTTTCCTTCAAGGTTTGCCTAGTCAACACATTATGACAACTATGCATGGCCGAGCTCGATCATGAGCTAGTGAAGTAGAAAACTTTAGGAGAGGCCTTGAGCACCATCATTATAGGTATGAGGATCTCCTCACTCCTGCATGGAGCCTTGATAGTAGTCACCTTCACTATTCTCCTGAGGATCTCATCATTCCTGCACGACACCCTGAAAGTCATCGTGAGGTCCACTCCTCACATAGAAGACCCGACCACCAAAGTACCTCTACCAAGAGAACATCAATGGGTTACCCACATGATCAAGTGGATTATTCGGTTAGCCAACACCGATTCCAATCACAAACCAGATATAATCAGCCTTCCAAAGGGCCTAGCAGGGAGGTCTACACTCCCTCTACATCGTGGTCTTCACCACCTAGAACTCCCATCCAACAAGTGTTAGCAACCCAGAGTAGGCCTATGCAAAGTTCGCATGCACCATCAACAAAAGTGACCATGAGCGAGCTTCTACTACAGTCCTCCAAATATTGGGAACCTTTCATGAGGGTCTTGGATTCCATTGAGGTACAACATCATGACTCTGATGCTTTCACCAACTTTATGGAATACATACAAATGTACAAGAAGCCTGCTATATCCTTTCAAAATCATGAGGTCAAACCCGTGCCTACCAATTCACCAGATCCTACTTTGCATATCATCGCGAGTATCAATAGGGTCCCCTATAAGCGAGTATTGGTTGACACAGGTTCCTCGATAAACATTATTACCACAGCTTCACTAAAGCATCTCAACCTTCCATCCTCACGCATTGCACCTTCCAAGTTCACATTACAAGCATTTAATGATGCTTTATCCTCCACTATGGATACAATAATCTTGGAGGGTGAAAGACCAGTACAACATACTTGCTTGGAAGACCATGGATAAGAGATATGGAATGTGTTCCATCTATAGTGCATCAATGCATTAAATACATTGATGAAGGTAAGGTACATGTGATCAATGCTGACCCAGACCCCTTCAAGTATTATAAGTAGGTGGATCATCCACAAAGGCCTATAGTGTCACCCAAGCATTTGGATACTAAACCCAATGACTTTATCCAGAGTCTAGATTCAACCCCATGGTTAGTCATGAAGTTACCTTCACCACCACCGCTAGTACCATCCTCTATCTTTTCAAGCAAGGAAGGATCAGAAGAGCCAATTGTAGAAGCTCCCATAGCTATCATCAATACACCTATAGAAGATCTTATCACTCCTACCAAAAAGGAGGAAGAACCCCCTATTGATATGGATGAATCAAATCATATCGTACCATATTCACCCACCATAGTTGAGGACACAATTCAATTGACCTACCTAGAACTCGATGAGTGCATAGTACCCAATGTTGCATTCACACCTATCATCGAGTCGATCAAAGATCTAGGTAGTCCCCCTACCAAGTTGCCACCCATTGATAGCATTCTTGATGCACCCTCCAAACATGGAGGCCAAGCAGATCATCTTGGACAAGTTGATGAGGCAGCCATAACTTGTTCAAATGCAAATGCATCTTCTCATGAGTTTGTGGGAATGATCAATGTGATGACAGAGAACCAAAGTCCTCTGAATCCATCTATGCAACTTGCGACTCCACCCAAAATCCCATCCACACCATAGGAGATACCATTGATGGATTCGGTCACACCTACTCCATCTCACTCAACATCTCCACAAGATCAAGAGCCGATGTACCCCCTAGACCAAAGTGGGGGTAACCCAACTACCATAGTTGAAAACTCTGAGTTGGAACATGAGCATGAGCCAAATCAAGAACAAGAACATGTGGATATAATCACTAGCTCCAATCATCATGAAGCATCCACATCTGCTCAGATATTAGGGACTTTTTATCCACCCTCGATCAACTATCTCCCAGCTCCCACACCTAGTTCACCTCCACCAACTATCAGTTGCCATCCAGGTTCTTCAATAGTCATCCAGTCATCACCCCCACTAGTTCCACAACATATCTTGGATAGGCTAGCCAATGTGGAGTTACACATGAATCAACAACACAATGATTTACAATAGATCTTGAGTCAACTCACAAGCATTGAGGTACAGTTGAGTAATCTTAAATCTCAACCCCCTGAGTATCTGGACCAACCAACTCCTATGCAATCCAATATTAAGTCTCAAACAAATCAAGGGCTAAATCGGTAGCGTCACCCTAAGCGACAATTTACACCCATTGTTGAGTCCATGGACTCTTTGTTTGAGCGCCTCTTAGTAGCTAATGTGATCAACCTACCTGAGTGTCGACCTATCAATCGAAATGCACCAAAGCCCAAAACATATCGCAAAGACCTATATTGCAAGTACCATAGGCAAAATGGGCATGACATCCATAGGTGCTTCATGTTCAAACACCTAGTACAGGATATAATCGATAGGAATGATCCTCAGGTCCAAGATCTCATTGATGAGGGAGCTTTATCCATGAGTGGAGAACTCATTTCACCCCATCAAAACATGGGCATTACCCAAAATCCCCTAGCACAATCGGGGGGTCAATTTCTATTGCTCCTTCTAGCCAAGACAATAACATTGCACCAATCATAGTACATACTGGGGGTATCCAAGGTGTAACACCTTCCCCACTATTTACATCACAAGCAATGAAGCAAACTAGGGATTCTAAAGGTATCACACCTTCCTCGCTTCCTTTGATCACCACAAATGTTGGGGGTATACAAGGTATTGCACCTTCCTCCTAAGAACACAAAGTAAGCAAAGTTACAAAAGGCTCCAAGGGTATCTACATACCACTTGGTCAACCCATAGCATCCCTAGGTGGTCTATAACTATCTAGGTGACCCCAAAAGGCTCCAAGGGTATCTACATACCGCTTGGTCAACCCATAGCACCCCTAGGTGGTCTATAACTATCTAGGTCCTATTAACCTGTCTAGGTGACCCAAAAGGCTCCTAGCGGTTTTCACCATCTAGGTCAAGTAAAAATGCTCTTGGACTATCTACGATCATCTAGGTCAACCCTAAAAGCCCCAAAGGCATCCATAAGCCCTTTGGTCATAGCCAAATACCCCTAGGTAGTCGTAGACACTTTTTAAGTGTCACCACTGTCTAGGTCACCCAAAAGGCTCCTAGCGGGTTCTCACCATCTAGGTCAAGTAAAAATGCTCCTGGACTATCTACGATCATCTAGGTCAACCCTAAAAGCCCCAAAGGCATCCATAAGCCCTTTGGTCATAGCCAAATACCCCTAGGTAGTCGTAGACACTTTTTAAGTGTTGTTGAATGTCTAGGTCACCCAAAAGGCTCCTAGCGGGTTTTCACCATCTAGGTCAAGTAAAAATGCTCCTAGACTATCTACGATCATCTAGGTCAACCCTAAAATCCCCAAAGGCATCCATAAGCCCTTTGGTCACAACCAAATACCCCTAGGTAGTCGTAGACACTTTCTAAGTGTCATTGAATGCCTAGGTCACCCAAAAGGCTCCTAGCGGGTTTTCATCATCTAGGTCAAGTAAAAATGCTCCTAGGCTACCTACGATCATCTAGGTCAAACCTAAATGCCCCAATGGCCCCCAAATAAGCCCGTTGGTCACATGTATATACATATCAATCAAAAATTCAAAAACATCATCAAAACATCAAAATACAAAAATATTGCATCGCATTGCACTTTCATACATATATATCAATCAAAATTTCAAAAAGAGAAAAAAAAACATCATCAAAATTTCAAAAAAATATTGCATTCCCATCAAGTTGCATACCATTGCATTATCATTTGCATTTGGCATAATCATCATTGGCACTTTGCATTTTTAGAGTGGCTCATACATGTCTAGCATTAAAATAGTACACTAAGTATAATGCACAATCAATGGTGTCAAGGTTATCACTCAACTCATTCCATAGTTACTTATCATTTCCATCTACATTTCATACATTTCCATGGTCGTGTCCATTCCCTCCACTTAGTCATTTGTTTTTAGAATGTCATTAAGGTTTTCGGTCACTTAGCCATATCTAGTTTCTTCTCAGATTTTGTAGAAGGCTAGTGAGATTTTTAGGAGGTAGAGTCTTGCTGAGATCATGCCTCGTATACATCAAATCCCAACACATTTCACACTAATAAATCCAAGTTTATGAAAGGAAATATGAAACCCACAAAGTGGTCTAGGGTACCTTGAGTGAAAAGTTTATCCTGCTCATCCCCCTGTGCGAATGGTTCAAGAATGCTGAGAATTGGCAAAAGGACAAGCTCTTCCCCACCCAATTCCCCAAAATAAATAGTGGTTTTCACCACTATCAAAATTTCCAAACACCCTTGATCCCTAAAGTCATAAGGATTCATACTACACGTCCCTACGAAGGATGGGTAGTCATCCCCAAGGCCTAAAATATCAACACCATTCCAAAGAAAAATCCCAAAAGCTTCCCATCAACATTTCCAAACACCTTTGATCCCTAAAGTCATAAGGATTCATACTACATGTCCCTGAGAAGGATGGGTAGTCATCCCCAAGGCCTAAAGGATCAATGCCATCCACAAGCCAAAAATCCCACAAGTTCAACTTTGAAATCAAAATCCTCAAAAAGCAACAATAAAAAATAATAGTGGTTATCACCACTACTCAAACCCCTTGCTCAAGAGAAAAAAGAAAAAACTCAAAATAAACAGTGATTATAGTCACTAAAAAGAGAAAAATAAATAGTGATTTTCATCACTATATATGAGAGCAAGTAATCCCAATCAATTGAATAACCAAAAGACACTTGAGCTTGAATCCTTGGAATTCTCAGCATTTGAAAAACCATTTAGGTGATCCTCATTACAGGTTTGGTGGATAGCCTACTTGTCAATGGTGGTATCCTAAATGCATGACGATATGTCTATCACATTAGCTTTGCGTGTGTATAGACCAATGTTTGCATGTGGATGAGCTAGCTTTTGGTCACCTATACTACCTAGTGGTCTAATCCAACTGAGTACAGAACTTTGGATTGTGGCATTCATAGAGTGATCCTCATTACAGGTTTGGTGGATAGCCTACTTGTCAATGGCGGTATCTTTATGCATCTCGTAGGAATGAACTCACTTGCACACATAGGGATATTGAGTATCTTGGTCATCCTAATAGATTCATACCTTGTTAAAAAGTCTTGCATAGTTAGTATACAACTTTTGATCAATTTACTAGAGTGTTTGAGTTTCATGGAAACCTCATGAACATCTTCTAAACATCATATCACTTCACCACATTCATTTTAATTACATTATTCACAAATCCATTATATAGTCTCAAGACAACATTACACATGAATTGATGCATTCTATATCATCTATGGTACTAGCATAATACGACATATAGTCATCCATCTCATCATACATCCATACATGTACAAAATCAAATCAAATCACATTAAAACATATGCATACATGATAGACATCCATCGTCATATCATAGATCAAATAAAAATATTGCATATCATCAAATGACATCATAGCACAACACATGCATCCATTAATGCATCATAACACCTAATGCACCTAATGGTCCACAATCACACAATTGCACATCACACAAATATTTTCAAGCATCAACTGGGGCATTATTGGTACCATACCTCCCCTAATCATCGATCAAACAGTTAAGCAATCAATTTCAAAAAGCCCCAAAGGTATCCATCAACCCTTTGGTCACCCCAAAAAGCCCCAAAGGTATCCATAAACCCTTTGGTCACCCAAAAAGCCCCAAAGGTATCCATAAACCCTTTGGTCACCCCCAAAAGCCCCAAAGGTATCCATAAACCCTTTGGTCAATCCCAAAAAGCCCCAAAGGTATCCATAAACCCTTTGGTCACCCCCAAAAATCCCCAAAGGTATCCATAAACCCTTTGGTCAACCCAAAAATCCCCAAAGGTATCCATAAACCCTTTGGTCAATCCAAAAAGCCCCAAAGGTATCCATAAACCCTTTGGTCAATCCCAAAAAGCCCCAAAGGTATCCATAAACCCTTTGGTTACTCAAAATGCCCCAATGGCATCCAATAAGCCCATGGGTCAAATGCATATACATATATATTAATCAAAAAAACAACAAAACAACACAAAAGCCAATGAAAAGGGTTCAACACCCACTAAAACAAGTCAAATATGATGGAATTCATTCAGGGTCAAGATGGAATGCAAACTTCTCATGGATTCATGGACAAGTTACTACTTCACTCCCCAAGAAGGCCATTATGGCTAGACCACCCCATGGGAAGGAGGTTTTCAACTCTTTGCTTCCATGAAATCTCCATAGCATCATCCAAATCCTTTCAAAACTATGCCATTTTTCAATGAGAACAACTAAGGCAACCTTAACAAACGTCATTCTGGGTCAAGCGACTCGTCGCTTTTCTCACTGGTCATTCCCTCATCGACTCATCGCTTGAGGGGGTAGTCATGCTTAACAAATTCATAATAAAAAATCAACAATTAAACACTCAATCATGCAAGTTGCATTCATCCAATGAATCTTTGACAAAGACAATCATGCCCCTGCTTGGGGCAGAAAACAAGCAAATATCTCAATTAAGCACATAACAGTGTAGATGAACCTGCCTGTTGGTAACCTCAAAAGTTACCAAAATACTTGGTTTTCTCTAAAGCCTAGGGTTATAAGTCCCTTGAGCATACCTGGAAGCTGAAGAGAAACCAAGACCAATGTCTTTACTGAGTCAGAAGCAAGGATTCAAGAACACACGCCCTTTCCATGATTGGGGCATCTAAAGTTGGTTAGGTTATCGAGTAACCTTAATCATTCAACATTTTGGTCATCTATTTTTGCTCAATGCTGTGCTGCACATAATGCATCTCAAAAAGGGGCATCTTTAGACACTAAAATATGGTAAATCCGATTAAGCATCCATAAACAATGATCAAATTGACATCATATGGCCCCTTGGGCAGCCCTCAGGAGGCTCACAGTGGTTCTAGCCACTCCGAAAGGGTTTTTGGAGGCTACTGACCCAATTTTGGGAAGTTTTGGCCCAAAATTCACCACCGTCCCACCCTGGGATGGTGGTAGATTCCCACCATCCCACCCTAGGATGGTGGTGAGCCATCGTCCCAGGGTGGGACGGTGAGCAAGTTTGACCCATAAAAAGTCAAATCTAGGCCAAATGGCACCCAAAAACTACCATTTAACCCACCAAATAGAGCATGCAAGGTAGAGGACACTGAATCCTCATGACACACATCATTATGGAGGCCAATAATGGAGATTCTCTTCCCCATCCAATGCATGCCTCCTTTTTGACAAATGGCACCTCCTGCCATGCATGCCCTTGCATGCCTTTTTGCACTTGAGCCCCTTTGGGCTATAAAGTGGATGCAATTTCCACACAAAATTTAGACACACATATAGAGAGGAGTTCTAGGATATGCAATGGAGTGCTTTCGAGATTTCCCCTCACCTTATTGCACCTTTTTGCCCTCGAAATCTCCCTTTTGCCAAGGAGGTTACCGGGTGACTTCAAGAAGGTAATCCGAGCATAACTTTTCCATCCGGGTGAATTTCTTCACCAAATTCGATGAAAACACACCTTAGGTTGTTTAGGAACATCTTCTAGTGGTTTGGTAACAAAAAGTGGCCAGATTTGGTGGGTATCCCCTCCTAGGGTGCCCCCCAAATAGTTGCAGTCACCATCGCCCCCCGGGATGAGGGTAAATTATTAAACAATTTCATTACTATTTTTAATTGGTAATTTTCTATATTATCCCATGATGCTACAGTTCAAATTTCAGGTCATTTGGAGTTAAAATGAAGGAGTTATGCTATTTTTAAGTTTCTGCAGGCTCGTAGGGCCCATCCGGGCACCCCAGTTTGATGCAGGTGGATCCGGGATCCAATTGGAAAATATGATCATATGGGTTGTCTTGAAATGTCAATTTATGCATACTGACCAAATTTCATGAGTTTTGGATAAGTTCAGGTTTGCAATTTTGTTGTCTTCCTTTTCGTAGGTTGTAGGCGGGCGACGCTAAATCGAGGGGTCTACGGATGCAATTTCTGATATTTTTTGGGTGATATCCTCCCAAAACATCCTCTTTAACATCTCTGAAAATTTTCAAGTCATTTGGATATCATTTGATGCACTTTTAATTCATATGCCATTTTGCCCCTATGGGGATTGCATGTTTTCACCATACACCCTTGCTATTTGACCCCTTTTTGCTTCCTTGTGTGCAGGTGCAGGTCCTCAGAAGGCTTTGGGAAGCAATATCAGACATCATAGAACCTAGATACAAGCAGCGGTGGCATTGGCTCACCCACCTCGATTGTGGGTACGCGGAGAAACATTGGATGTGCACCCGGATTCCGTGAAAGACTTGGTCTTTGGGCACCCAATATTGTAACAATTGTATCACCATTTTGAGCCCTCAAGGGGACTTCTATGTAACCTTGGATCTGATCCAACAAATTAATGAGAAGAGACTTGCTTTGATTCATTTCCTTTTGTTTGGTATTCTTTCCTTTTCACATGCATGCTTCCTTTTTTATGCTCATGAGCGAGATGGGGTAGATACGCATATTGTTTTACATAATTTGGTGCACCATTTTTCCCTAATTCAAAAATATATGCACAAAATATTCAGTGGTCATCTAAATATCATTGATAACATTCATCTAGTATCTATCCTATTTCATGGATGCCCTTTAACGAAAAACATCTTCTAAAGAAAGTTGATGATGCAAGTGATGATATGAGTTGCTGCTAGGAGATGATTTTTGAGGTTTTCCATGAGACTCAAATGCCCTAGTTTCTCAATTAAAATTTGTGTATTGATCATAAAGGTATTTTGAAGGATAAAGTTTTTGTTACGAAGACCTAGACATTCACTATCCCTGTGTGCAAATGAATGTATTAGATAGAACATAAGCATACCCCAGTGCCAGGCAGGATTCATTCAGCTCATTGTTGTATTGTGGATCCTCAAATTTTTATCCTAATCCTATATTGGATTCAGTTGGATTAGACCACTAGGTGGTACAAGACACCTAAAGCTAGCTCTTCCACATGTAAACATTGGTATGTACAAAAGAGAGATGCTAATGTGACATACATATCGGCGTGCATAAGGATACCATATGGCTCATTCATGTTGAGAATTCCAAGGATTCAAGTTCAATACTCCCTTGTTTTCTTCATAATTATTTGGGATACTTGCTCATGAATAGTGATGAAAATCATTATTTATCTTGAAATTTTCTTTTTCTTTTGAGCAAGGGATTTATGTAGTGATTATAATCATTGTTTATTTTGTTTTTTATTTTTTTAAATTTTGCTTTGTTCAAGATTTTGTTTGTTTTGATGAAAGTAAGGGATTTCTTTGGGTAGGGGTGAACTTGTCCTTTTGCCAATTATCAGCATTTCTGAACCGATCACACAGGGGATGAGCAAGATAAAATTTTCACCTTAGGATACCTAATACCACTTCGTAGTGTTCATATTTCCCTTGTTCCAACTAGGATCTTAGTGTTTTGATTAGTAATAGAATTTTGAAATATACTAGGTGCTATCAAAACTAAACCTCAACCATTAGAAGCTAAGATAACTTTCTACAGAGTCTGATAAAACCACTAGGTATGGCTAAGTGATTGACAAACCCTAGTATATTCCTCATAGCAATAGGAGGGGTTGTGTTGAAAAACATAGTTACACACATGGGTGATGGATGATGATGGATTTTTATGATGTATGATTGATGTACAAACATGGTATCATTTGTAATATTGTGAATACAACCTACTAAATGTAAATGCAATGGATGCAAATACCTAATGCAATGAAACTATATGGATGCAAGTACAAATGCACAATGCAAATATTTTTGTATTTTTGATGTTTTCAATTGTTTTTTAGTTTTGATTATTATGAATATTTTTGAACTTTTTTTATTTTAAATATTTTTGACCAAAGGGCTTTAAGATGCCTTTAGAGCCTTTTGTGATTTGACCAAAGGGCTTTAAGATGCCTTTGGAGCCTTTTGTGATTTGACCAAAGGGCTTTAAGATGCCTTTGGAGACTTTTTTGATTTGACCAAAGGGATTTAAGATGCCTTTGGAGCTTTTTGTGATTTGACCAAAGGGCTTTAATATGCCTTTGGAGCCTTTTGTGATTTTACCAAAGGACTTTAAGATGCCTTTGGAGCTTTTGTGATTTGACCAAAGGGCTTTAAGATGCCTTTGGAGCTTTTGTGATTTGACCAAAGGATTTTAAGATGCCTTTGGAGCTTTCATAATTTGACCAAAGGGCTTTAATATACCTTTGGAGATTTTTGTGATTTGACCAAAGGACATTAAGATGTCTGTAGAGCCTTTTGTGATTTGACCAAAGGGCTTTAAGATGTCTTTGGAGCTTTTTGTGATTTGACCAAAGGGTATTAATATGCCTTTAGAGCCTTTTGTGATTTGACCAAAGGGCTTTAAGATGCCTTTGGAGCTTTTTATGATTTGACCAAAGGGCTTTAATATGCCTTTGGAGCCTTTTGTTTTTTGACCAAAGGGCTTTAATAATTCTTTGGAGCCTTTTGTTTTAATGTTTTCTTTGGATTTTTATAATTTCTATTATTCTTAAACATTTTGAAATTTATTTTAATGTTTTTTATATTTTGTTGATTTATGTGTGAAACGCCTTTAGATGAATGATGTTGAGAGGTTATGGCTCCTCAACACCCTCTAGCATTGTTAGGTGATATGCCCCAAGCCCAATCTTCTCAGAGATGATATAGGGACCTATCCAATTGGCTATAAATTTGTCTCACAGATGCGATGGTAGATTTGAGTTATGTTGGTTTTCTTTAAGAACAAGATCTCCAACTTTAAAGTCTCTCAAGTAGAATTTATTGTTAAAGCTCATGTTAGATAATCCTAGTAAATGCAAAGATGCTCAAGAGCATTAATACGATGTTCATCTAGGAGGGTCAATTGATCCAAGCAAGCCTGTTGTGTAGTGTCATAATTGATGAACTCTTTCAATGTGATGCGCAATATCAAAATTTCCAAATCTAAGGTTATAATTGCCTCAATGCAATATAAAAGCAAAAATGGTATTGCCCCAGTGGGTATCCATACACTAGTCCTATAAGCCCATAATGACAGGGCAATTATAGATGCCAATCCTTATGATTTTCTTTCACCGTATTCTTTAAGATGGCTACTATTATATTGTTTGAGGTATTTTCTTGTCCATTTGCCTAAAAATAGTATGGTATCACAAAACTATATTGAATGTTGTATTTGGTCATTAAATATTGCATATTTTTGTTTTTGAATGATGAACCATTATCCAATATTATCTTTAAGGATACCCCAAAATGATAGATGATGTTGTAAAGTATGAACTCCATAATTCAAGGTCCAATTATTGAGGTTAAGGGGACCACTTCCATCCATTTGGTGAAGTACTCAATGGTCATTAAGATAAACATATGTCAGCCCAAATACGAGGAAGAAATATTTCTGATCAAATCGAAATCCCATTGAGAGAATGGCCAAGCCACCTGAATGAGTTGTAAGGCCTGAGATGGCAAATGCATCATATTTACATGTTGAAATTTAATGCATTTCCTAACATACTCGTAACAATCCTTCTCCATGGTGGTCTAGTAATAGCCCATTCAAAGGATGAACTTGACAATGACCATGTTGTTGAAGCAGCCACCGCATATACAATGTAAGCTTATGAAATCATGCAAGTTGATTCTTGGAGCTCTAAGAAATTAATGAGGATTCCATTATAGCTTTGATAATACAATATACCTCCTATAAAGACATATATTGTCACTTTTTTCTTGAATACTCATCTTTCGACATGTGACAGTCCTTGTGGGACAATTCCAAGCCTCAGGAAATCTTGTAATTGGGATAGCCAATCCTGATAAACTACAACTTCGACAAATAATATGACTTGTTCCTCCTGTAATTCGATTTGAAAAAATGTAGACTAAGAAATAATCTTGTGGTGAATGGTGGTACCATTCTCCCTAGGACCCTGCAAGATCAAGGACCCCAAGGTGCCTTCTCTAAGAAGTCTTTGGATTTACAGAACCAGTCAAGGTCTAGCTCTATATGGATCATGTTGACTGATTCCTTGTTATCAAAATCCTCATGCTACATCACTGAGTGCAAGAGAATTTTCACATGAATGGTAGTGAAATCAACAGATGGATTATGAGGAATCAAGGATCCCAGAGATGCCATGGTATCTGCAAATTTTGTTTGACAATCGAGGGATTTCCTCAATGTCGTACTATTCTAGTTTAGCTAGTTATGTGTCAACAAACTCCTTGTAATCTTTCAAGATTGGATCCCAACATTGAAATAATCCCTTGACTTGGTTTACTATGAGGAGGAAGTCATCGAAGATATTTAGCATTTTGATTCTCATGGCAATGGTTGTTTGGAGGCCCAAGATTAAGGCCTTGTATTCGGTGTTGTTATTAGTGCAAGGGAAGTCTAGCTTGAATGATAAGGGAATTAGAGCACCTTATGACATGAAAAATACAATCCCTACACTGCCTTCTTGCTCACACTCATCGAAAAATAGAGTCATGTCAGATTCATTTTCCAATTATTTGGGTTTGGGTGCTTCTAATAATGCAAAGACTGCATCATCAAGAAGTTCTATTGTGAGGGGCCTACTATTATGAAGAGGCACATCAACCAATTGATCATCTATGACTTGTTCCTTGATGGAATTTTGGCTTATGAATTCCAGATCAAATTTTATCAATAGCATGATCCACTTTACAGTACGTGTGTTATGATATGTATTGCTCATCATATACTGCAAAGTATTTTGTTTGGATATTACATATGTTGTATGGCTTAGCATGTAGTGGTGTAATTTCTTGGTTGCAAAGACCACTGCTAAGAAAAAAATTTATATGTATGCATATCCTATTTTATAGCTCACCAAGGTATGACCCAACTTAGTTGAATCAATCCATCAACTTCTTAATCACACCCAAAACTCCCACCAAAGATGGGATCAAGTGATGCAAATATTGAATATTAAATATTCTAAGGGCAACCAACTTAAAGGGAATGTGAGTATTAGTAAGATGGATAGGACTAGAAATTGGAAACCTCCTCCTAAGGATTTTGGAAAAGTCAATACTGATGGAGCCTCTAGATGGAACCTTGGAAAAGCTAGTGTGGGAGGAATTGGTAGACTTTCAGATGGCTCCCTGGTTTTTACTTTTGTTGAGAATTTGGGTATTCTTTCAAATAACCTTGCTGAGGGGTATGGTATCCTCAGAGGCCTTCGGGAGGCTACTAAGTTTGGATGGGAAAATGTGTTAGTTGAGTTTGATTCTCAACTTATGATTAATATCTTGAAGACTCCTTCTAAGAATCATAAGGTGGATTGGAGAATAAAAAGAATTATTGAGAAGATTCAATTAATCCAGATGGGATTTTTGAAAGTTGATTACAATCATGTGGTCAGAGATCAAAACAAGAGTGTTGATGCTTTAGCTAATCGGGCTTTGGATAAAGGTGATATTACTTGTTATGGCCACCCTCCTATATGGTGGGCTTCTCAAATTAGGGAAGCTCTTCTTTCTATCATTTCTTTGGATGGCTCCAATTCGAAGGTACCTAGTTTCTTCTTGTTTTTTTTTTTTTCTTCTCTTTGGTTCATTCATTTTTTTTAGTTCCCTAATTCATTCTATTCTTTATTTTTTTTCCTCTGTTGATTCTTGCCTTATTAGTCTTCTGGTCTAGATAGGTCATTGTTATGTTCAATTTTATTTATTTATTTTTATTTATTTTTTTAATAGTTTTTTAAGGTGGGTGGGTTCTTTTGTTTTGTTTTTTTTTGTGTTCTTTGTGTTATTTTTTTGTTGTTCATGTGTTTTTGTTGTTTTGTGTTTTTTTTTTGTTTTTTGTTATTGTTCTTGTGTTTTTTTCGTTCTTGTTCTTGGGTTTCTCTTTGTTTGTGTTAATTCATGTTTTTATGTGCGTGTTTTCTATGTTTTTTGTTTTTTTTTATTGTCTATTGTTGGTTGTTTTTTATTTTTATTTTTATTTTATTTTATTTTAATTTTTTAGGTTTTGGTTGTGTTTATTTTTCATGTTTTTTTTGGGTTGTCTTTGTAGTGTTTTGTTGTTTTTATCTTGTTTGTGTTTTGTTATGTGGTTCTTGTGTTTTTCTATGTGGTTTGTGTTGTTTCTTTTATATTATTGTGCGTGTTTGGTTGTGTTTTTGTTTTTGACACACTCAAGGAGCATGTTTTTATTTTATTTTATTATTTTTGTTGTTATTTACTTATTTTTAAATTGGTTTTGTGTGTTTGCTCCTTGAGTATGTCAAATGTGGTAGGCCAGGTCCGATTCCTAGGTATTTTTGGTGGAATGGATACCCCTACCTCCTTGGGTCTTACCCGAAAGTGGCATCCCTTTTGGGATGTTTTCCACACAAAAAAAAAAAAATGTAATATATTACTTGTTCCTTATCTTGCGCATTATTTTGAGCTAACATGGTGCCCAAAGCAAACTCTGTAAAGGATATATATAGTAGGAATGGCACTTCTAGCCTTGGTGGAGCTAGGATCGATGGTGTTGCTAGGTACTCCTTGATTTCAGCAAAGGCTTGCTAACATTCTTCATCCCATTGGAATGGTACCCCCTTTTGTAGCAGTCGATTTATGGGTCAAAATTTATCTTATATTTGTTCAATAAATCACTTTATGGATGCTACTTTGCCCTATAAGCTCCTTAGTTATTTGATGTTTGCAAGTGGGACCATTTCCAGGATAGTCTTTACCTTTTATAGGTCTACCTTGATGACTTGTTTAGAAACGATGAATTCCAAGAGTTTTCCCAAAGTTACACCAACGATGTATTTCTTGGGATTCAAATTGATATTGTGCTCAATCAGATGATCGAAGACCTTTCTGAGGGTCTGTTGGCATTTTTGCCACATTGATTTTCATTGATTGAAGTATTAATGTTTAAGTTGTTGCATATTTAACTTCTATACTGGCTTGGATGTGGTTTTGATGAAAAAAGGAGCAAAAAGACTAAGTCCAGAAATTGTCGCGATTTCGCGACGTGTCGCGAAATCGCGGTCAACGCATGCAGCTAAGCAAAACCGTCGCGATATCGCGACGTGTTCTATTTTCGCGACTTGCAACGAGCAAAGGAGGGCGAGCGACAAAATGTCACGAAATCGCGACAAAAAACTCAGCCGACGACTTAAACTCAAAAGTTGCAGCGATGCGCTGCACGTTCCAAAATCGCGGAGCATTGGTGCAAAGGGGAGTCTGAGCTCGAATGTGCAGCGATTCACTGCACCTATTAAAGAAAGCACTTAAACTCAAAAGTGCAGCGACGCGCTGCACGTTCCGTTATCGCGACCGCTGTGGTTTCAAAAGGCTTAAGTCAAAAAGTTGCAGCGATGCGCTGCATGTCTCAAAATCGTGGGACGGTTGTCAAAGGGATAAAAGCGCAGCGATTCGCTACACTCTTGGGAAGGAGCACACAGTGAACAATGCGAAAGATGTTGCATTTTTTTTGAAGGAGTTAAGTTTAGAACGTGTAGCGATATCGCTACCGTTCGAGACAAGGCCAAACAAAGTAAAAAGTTGCAGCGATGCGCTGCATGTTCCAAAATCGCGAAGCATTGTTGAAAGAGGAGTCACAAAGCAAAAGTTGTAGCGATTCGCTGCACTTTTAAGAAAGGGTTCCGACAAGGTAAAAGATGTCGCATTTTCGCGACGAAAAGTGGCAAATGGTACGAAAAGTAAAAGACGTAGCGATATCGCTACCTGTTCCAAAATCGCGGCCATTTTGGTCCGAAAGCAAAAAACATGAAAGTTGTAGCGATTCGCTGCACTTTTGGCGATAAGACCGAGCAAGATGAAGACGTCGCGTTTTCGCGACCTGCGACAGTTTCCCGCCAAAGCACAGTATGAACGCCCGATAAGTTTTTTTGATTTCCAAGGATTAAATGCTTGCCCGAATTTAATGTTTTGCGGATTTCCCATGCGGTCAAGGTTGAAGAAGCGTCCAGGCCACCAAAATTGAAGATTTTATTTGTTCGAGGCTGCTGTTCGTGGGTTGTTTCAACGGTTTCATGCACATGTTCAAAGACAAATTTAATGAAGGTGACCGTTGACGTCTAATTGCATTCAATTTTGTGGTGCTTCAAGGCTGCGATTAAGGGGATCATGTGCTTATTTTCGGTGGCATAATTGTAGATCTCAAGAAGGTCGGTGGCAAATATTAAATGTTGCAAAGAGGACGACCCTCTATAAAAACCAATGTAAACCTCATTTGCAGAGGTTGGGAGTTTTTTGCTAAAAACTGAAAGTACATTTGCAGGAATAAAAGAGTTGGCTTCTAATTTTTCAAGCGTTGTATGGGAGATTTTCCTTTCTGTCCTTTCGCATTTCTAATAGCATTTATATTTCTTAATGGCTGTTCCATTTAAATTCTGCATAATTGGATTTAAATACTGTTGTTAAGGTATGATTCCTGGAGTGTAGTTTTGGAGGGGTTTTTTGCATACATCGTGCGAGAGTTAAGTTAATGCTTTCTGTTACTTGTTGTTGTTGTTCTTCAAGATTTTTTGCTATTGTTCTCCTGATCTTATCACTTCGGCTACGGCCATATTTCCCATTTCTTTCCGCATTTTTAAATTTCTTTCCAGCAACCCTTATCTTCAAATAAAATTTAGAATAGTAAAGGGAACCAGCCCACTCTGGAGATTGGTCTGGGAGCCATCTCTTGCTTCCAGCCTTTCAATGTTGGCCGGGTCTAGGGCGCACTTGTAAAATCCTTTCCTGTGGCGGATTCGTGACCAACAGTTTTTGGCACGTCCGGTGGGACAGATTTCTTTTGTTCTAGAAGACCCCATAGTGTTGAAGGTTTAATGTTCGCCTTCATACTAAAAAATTAGAGCATTTGGTGACTCTGTTGTACTCGGGAATCTCCGAACGTGGATGCGGTGAAAGGCTGTACTTCATGATCACGAGATCACGGTCCAAGAAATTTGGAGATCTTGTCGAGTTTTTTGAGCTTGACGGTTCAAGAAGTGGTGAGCATTCTAGGTTAGTTTCTCCATCCATTCCCTTATCTGCTACACAAATCTCTGGTATTGTTACTAGTGTTTCATCTTCCCAACCATATCCACTAGTTCCAATGGCACAATATCCTCCACCCCCACCCAAGAAATTCTTGGCATGGAACAGCTCTGGAGCCTTGAACTTGCGGGCTCGGAATCCGAGTCCCTCGAGTCGCTCTTGAAGGCTTTGCCAACTTATGATGGTACGGGTAAGACTGCATATGAACACATAAATGATGTAGCTTCTCTAGCGGCCATCCATGATATTACTAATGAGGATGTAATGGTGAAGTTGTTGGTATGCTCTTTGAGAGGTAAATTGCTATTTTGGTACCGAACGTTGCCACCAGGCACTGTAACATCGTGGGATCGGCTAGGAGATCTGCTAGTTAAAAATTTCCATGAACAGGCTGACCCCTTTTCATTGTTAAATCAGTTTACTGTAATCCAGAGACACCCACAGGAAGAGATAGCTGATTTCAACGTTCGGTTTACTAGAACCTGGCACGGAATTCCTGATGGTCTTCGGCCTGCTGATGAATTGGCCGCACTTTACTACCTCAGAGCGTTCAACACAGATATTGGTTGGGCAGTTCGGCAGTCTAATGTGACAAAATTTCCAGAATTGTTTGAGCAAGCCATAAAAGCGAGAAGCTGATCGATTGCTATAGGAAGACTTCCACCGAAGGTAACTATGCCTATTATACCAGATTTGCCTCGGTATTTACATTCTGGTTCACTTTCACAGCCCATGCCATCTATGTATCCCACCCCATCATGGAGCTCTAAAGCACCTCAAATTGCGCCTGTCCCAGCTCCTCAATTGCCTACTTTAGCTCCTCTGCCGCTTCCTGCACCCGACACTCGGCCATCTCCCATTTCCACTTCATTTCCGGCTTTGCTGCACCACCGACTCCTTTGCCATTGCCGGCCACCTCCTGCACCTGTGAACCCTGATCCTTATACAACATTATTGCAAGAGGTAAAGTCTGCCAATTCGGCAATTAGGGCCATGGGTAACAAGATTACACTCATTGAGAGGAAGCAAGCTGAGAGAGATTTCCAGCCAAGGAGATTTCAACCTCCTGCAATTACTAGAGACCAAGCTGCCTCGACTAGTAAAGCACCTAAAAAAAGCTTAACTTCTTTGGTAAATGAAGATCCAGCCCTTGCAGACATAATGTATTGGTGCTCGACACTGTAATGACCCTCATGGAGAGGATACTTGTATGGTCCATCCGAATTATGTGCGGACATTGGTTGCTAGTTCTTCGGGTGGACAAGTTAATATGATTTCGAAAGTTGGTCATAGTTTGATGTCTCCGAAGTGGAAGATCAAGTTTTAGTTCTAACAAGGACCTGGAAAGAAGCCTGTGACTGTTGATCCCGCGGACTTAGAACCGTTAAGAGTGCCGGCCGAGGTGAAGAAGCCAGTGAAAGCTCCTGTGCCAGTTCCAAAGTCTGATGCGCCTATTTTGCCAAAGGATCCTGTTTCTCATAGAGTTCAAGGAAAAGCTGCAGCTGCACCAGCAAGATCAGAAGCAGAGGAGCAAGCTCGAGAAAAGTTGAAGTATCCCTCACCGACAAAGAGGCTAAGGGTGGAAGCCACACAGCAGTATCGAACCAGATTTGAACAACTTGCTGAAAAGAAGGACTCTGCTGTGAGTTGCATACAACATTGTTGAAGAACTAAAAAAGACCCCGGCTAAGGTAAGCCTCTACGATGCTTTGCAGTTGCCTGGTCAAGTAGATTTATTACAGGAATCATTAAAATCTGTAAAGGATAATGAAAAAGGTCCTACCCAGACGAGTGTATGCTCAAACCTTAACCACCTCTGCTACTGGGAAAAATAGACCACCTCCATTTTATTTATCATTGCAAATAGAAGGTTGGATTGTGCATAACTGCATGATTGACTCTGGAGCTGCTACAACTGTCATGCCCAAGGGAGTTTGTGAAGCAATGGGAATGGAATATACACGGAGTAGTCCTGGAGTTCTGCAATTGGATGGTACTCCTGTAAAAATAGTAGGTGTGATCAAGGATGTTCCAATTGTTCTTCATACTATGCCCCAAATTATTGTTATCCAAGAAATTGTTGTGGTAGATCTAGAACCCTACTTTAGTATGTGTTTATCTAGGGGAGTTTACCGCAAAGTTGGGGGGTTATCTGGCACTAGATTATTCTCATTTAGAAATTCCTTTCAAGGGTAGACCTCTCAAGATTCAGAATGAAAAACCTTCCCCTTTTCATATTGAGAAGTTGGAAGAAGCAAAAAAAGACATGCAGTCTGTCCACATGCTTACTGAAGAATCCGAGGATTCTATTTTGATGAGAGAAGTTTTAGATAATCTTCAGTTGGATGATCAGTTTTCTATGCTTAATTTTAATGCTATGTTGGAGACTGAAATCGGTCGTTATGCCATCCAAAAGCATGAGAGTGATACAAAGCAAGAATTTTCACACCAAGTTGATCAGAATGCTGTTATAGACCAACTATGGCAGCTATATTTTGACGGAGCTAGATGCAAGAACGGTGTCGGAGCAGGTATTGTTTTGATTTCTCCTTTTGGTATCCAAAGAACATATTCATACCGTCTTACATGGAGTTGTACTAACAATGCTTTCTGAATATGAAGCATTATGTTTGGGTTTAAAGAAAGCAAGGAAGTTAGGAATTGAACGGCTCAAGATTTTTGGTGATTACGAGCTTGTTGTAAACCAGATCACAAATAGGTGCATTGCTAAGCAGCATTACCTTAAAGCATATCGCAATCAGGTGTGGGACCTCTTTGAGTTTTTTACAGCTCTAAACATCCAAGTTGTTTCCCGAGAGATGAATAAACATGCAGACCTTTTAGCATCTCTTGGAGCCAATTTTTCCCCTGTTGAACAAGTAATGAAGAAACCCAAGACAGTAAGGATGGTATACAGGCCCAGTGTGCCCGACAAAGAAACTTTCTGGCAAGTCTTTGAAGATGATGAGCAGATTGTCAATTTCTTGATTCATGAAGCTGCTACTGTTGAAGGGAGAACTTTGGAGCATGAAGAAGCTGAAGGTCTCATTCAGTTACGAAACAATCACATTCCGAAGGGTCTTATAACTCTGGAAAGTTTATTTGATCAGCATGATCGGTCCAAAAAACATCGGATCGAGATTGACAAAAAGGAGTACATGGAGTTAGAGTTAGAGCCTAATAAAGCGATTAAGGTTGGAACTGATTCTACACCAGAAGAACTGCAAGAGATCAAGCAACTGTGTGAGGAGTTTTCTGATATTGTAGCTTGGAGCTATGAAGACTTGAAGGGCTACAATAAACAGATTGTGCAGCATACAATTGAATTGGAGGAAGGAGTCAGACCTTTTCGGCAAAAACAGCGACCTGTAAATCCAAAGATTGAGATGTTGATGAGGGCTGAGCTTGTAAAAATGCTGCAAGCCAAAATTATTTATCCAGTTAAGCATTCCACTTGGGTTGCCAATCTGGTCCCGGTTCGAAAGAAGAATGGAGACATACGATTGTGTGTAGACTTTCGAAACTTGAACCGTGCATCATTGAAGGATCATTATCCTTTGCCACGTATAGATCAAATACTGCATGTTGTGGCTGGAGCTCAACGTTTTTCTCTGTTGGATGGATTCTCTGGATATAACCAGATTTGGGTGAAAGATGAGGATCAGTACAAGACAACATTTACAACAAAATGGGGCACTTTTGCTTATCAGCGAATGCCTTTCGGACTATCAAACGCTGGGGCTACCTTCCAAAGAGCCATGGACATTGCATTCAAGGAATTGTTGAACAAGATCATTGTGATATATCTTGATGACATGACAGTATTTTCACATAGACGGGAGGATCACTGTTCTCACCTGAGACAGATTTTTGAAAAGTGCAGGGAATTTGGGATTTCCATTAATCCAAAGAAGTCGGTGTTTGCGGTAAAAGAAGGTAAGCTTACGGGGCATGTAATTTCGGGAGGATGGGTTAGCAATAGATCCGGCCCGAGTTGAAGCATTAAAGAAGTTGTCACTCCCCGCAAACAAAAAGAAGCTGCAGTCTTTCTTTGGACGAGATCAATTTCATTAGGAAATTCATTTCCGATTTTGCCCAGGTTGTAAAACCTATGGCTGAATTGTTGAAAAAGGATGCAAATTTCCAATGGACAGCTCGAAGAAAAGAAGCATTCCAGGAAATCAAGGAAAGAATAGCACAGGCCCCTGTTCTGATTAATCCTGACTACTCGAAGGATTTCATTCTGTATGCAGTTGGAGAAGAAGAAAGTTATGCTGCGGTTCTTACACAGAAAGGAGACGATGGGAATGAAAGGCCCATTGCTTTCCTTAGCCAGGTCATTCTACCTCATGAGGCAAAGTATAACTTCATTGAAAAATAGGTGTATGCAGTTATGAAATCCCTTAAGAAATTCAAGCATTTTATATCTCAGAGCAGAACAATTGTTTATGTGATTCATCCTGATGTAAGAAATTTCATTCTTCAAGGAGAGTTGGGTGATAAACGTCCTTGGTTGGGTCACCAAGATCCAAGAATTTGATGTTGAAATTCATCCAACTAAGCTAGTGCGTGGTAAGGCTTTATGCCAGCATTTGGCAAAAACGGTAGCCTCTGGTATAGTTGAACATCAAACAGAAAATCTTGCCGGTGATGACAATTTGATGAATTTCTTAATTCGGGAAAAGGATTGGACGAGAAGACCTCATCGATTACTTCACAAGCTGGTAGATGTCCTTCACGGTTGAATGCTTCACAGAGGAGGAGATTTCGCCTGCAAGCTCTTCGGTATGTTTTGTTATCAGAAGGATAGTTTTTTAAGAATATTGATGGTGTTCTTCTAAGATGTGTTAAAGAATCAGAAAAGGTTAGGCTCTTGGAAGAGTTTCATTATGGTCTATCAGGGGGACACTTTGCTGGAAGACCGATGGCTTTGAAGATAATCCGAGCTGGTTATTATTGGCCGACCCTATTTTCAGACGCTTTCAAGATTGCGCAAGCCTGTGACAAATGTCAGAGATACACAGGAAGAGTAAGGAATGCAGCACTGCCTTTGCATCCAATTCAGGTTGAAGCACCCTTTCAGCAGTGGGGGTTGGATTTCATTGGAATTATTGATCCTAATTCCTCAGTTGGACATAGGTATATTTTGATAGCTACAGACTATTTCACAAGGTGGTCTGAAGCTATCCCAACAAAGGTTGCAAATCAGTTGTGGTGATATCTTTTATTGAAGGCTTGACTACTCGCTTTGGCATTCCCGATGCCATTATTACAGATAATGGGACCCCATTCATTGGAGCTGAACTAGCTGAGTTTGCTAACAAGTATGGTATTTTCCTAAAAACATCTTCCAATTATTATCCACAGGGGAATGGCTTGGCAGAGTCAACAAATAAAAATTTGCTCCAGATTTTGAAGAGGTCTTTGGGAGAAAACAAGAGATCATGGCACCTTTTCTTGAATCAAGTTTTATGGGCGAGATAGAATTTCAGTTAAGAAGTCCATCAAGACCTCACCCTATGCCCTAGTTTATGGGAAAGAAGCAAGGTTGCCGGTTCATCTTGAGTTGCCGATATTGCGGCGGTTGCGAGGCTTTTCAGGACGATGAAACAGATATCAGTTCCTTGGATATGCGGATAGCTCAATTGTTGCAGTTAGAAGAACAGCGTTATGAGGCATATGAAGAGTTTTTCAAACACACATAGGGTATGTCTAAGTGGTTTTGTAAACATTCTACAGATCGTCCACTCAAAACAGGAGATTTGGTGTTAAAATGGAACGAAAACAAAGCTAAACCTGGGAATCACAAGAAGTTTGATGCTTTATGGGAGGGTCCCTTCCGCATTACCAGCACAGGTGCAGCAAATTCGTTCTACCTCGAAGACTTGGAGGGCAACCCACTTCCAATTTCAGTAAATGGCTTTCATCTGAAGGCCTATACTTCATGAATTGACAGTTCAGTATAAGTTTGTATATAGTAAAAAAAAAAATATATATATATATATATACATGTTTTGCTTTTATTTATCGCCTTGGTTCTTGTTGCTTACGAGCTGTAGGTGTCTTTTGTGTTTTTGTGATTTTCTCCTTTCCCAGCAGTTGGTGGCTTTCCAGAAAATTCTTCTTTTCCCTTCCCTCTTTTCCCCTCTTTCCTTTCTTCATCTTTCTCCTTCTTTTTTCTTCTGCAAATAAAAAAAAAAAAAGTAAGCCACGACTGTTGTTTCTTTTCCCCATTCTCATTGTTCCCGTTCTTTCTTATCCCTTTCCTCTAAGTTCTATCTTTTTACGCATTTATTTACAGTCTAGTTCATTGTCATTCCACAGCCTTCATATTTCATTTCCATTCCCTAAGTTTATTCACTTTAATTCCACATCCATTGCAGCTGGTAGTATGGCAGCATTCTGTTGTTGTGTCCACCACATCGCTTTGTCTCTATATCGTTTCATTATTATCATCATTCCATTTGCATTCACCGCTCGTGCAATCGCGAGAGCTCACTCCATTATCTCATTTCATTTCTTTCATTCCATAATCGGTTATATGCAGGTTCTTTCAGCTTTTCAGCAGAAGTATTGCAGCAGTCCCCTGAAATGTATCACAGCAGCCGGCCTCCTGTTCTAGTATGACTCTGTGCCCAATGGATTCAGGCCTGGATCCTTGCATACGACGAGCTGTATACCCCGCGAGCCGCCAAGAATGTTGGCATTTTTGCCACATTGATTTTCATTGATTGAAGTATTAATGTTTAAGTTGTTGCATATTTAACTTCTATACTGGCTTGGATGTGGTTTTGATGAAAAAAGGAGCAAAAAGACTAAGTCCAAAAACTGCCGCGATTTCGCGACGTGTCACGAAATCACGGTCAACGCGGTCAACGCATGCAGCTAAGCAAAACCGTCGCGATATCGCGACGTGTTCTATTTTCGTGACTTGCAACGAGCAAAGGAGGGCGAGCGACAAAATGTCACGAAATCGCGACAAAAAACTCAGCCGACGACTTAAACTCAAAAGTTGCAGCGATGCGCTGCACGTTCCAAAATCGCGGAGCATTGGTGCAAAGGGGAGTCTGAGCTCGAATGTGCGAGGATTCACTGCACCTATTAAAGAAAGCACTTAAACTCAAAAGTGCAGCGATGCGCTGCACGTTCCGTTATCGCGGCCGCTGTGGTTTCAAAAGGCTTAAGTCAAAAAGTTGCAGCGATGCGCTGCATGTCTCAAAATCGTGGGACGGTTGTCAAAGGGATAAAAGCGCAGCGATTCGCTACACTCTTGGGAAGGAGCACACAGTGAACAATGCGAAAGATGTTGCATTTTTTTCGAAGGAGTTAAGTTTAGAACGTGTAGCGATATCGCTACCGTTCGAGACAAGGCCAAACAAAGTAAAAAGTTGCAGCGATGCGCTGCATGTTCCAAAATCGCGAAGCATTGTTGAAAGAGGAGTCACAAAGCAAAAGTTGTAGCGATTCGCTGCACTTTTAAGAAAGGGTTCCGACAAGGTAAAAGATGTCGCATTTTCGCGACGAAAAGTGGCAAATGGTACGGAAAGTAAAAGACGTAGCGATATCGCTACCTGTTCCAAAATCGTGGCCATTTTGATCCGAAAGCAAAAAACATGAAAGTTGTAGCGATTCGCTGCACTTTTGGCGATAAGACCGAGCAAGATGAAGACGTCGCGTTTTCGCGACCTGCGACAGTTTCCCGCCAAAGCACAGTATGAACGCCCGATAAGTTTTTTTCGATTTCCAAGGATTAAATGCTTGCCCGAATTTAATGTTTTGCGGATTTCCCATGCGGTCAAGGTTGAAGAAGCGTCCAGGCCACCAAAATTGAAGATTTTATTTGTTCGAGGCTGCTGTTCGTGGGTTGTTTCAACGGTTTCATGCACATGTTCAAAGACAAATTTAATGAAGGTGACCGCTGACGTCTAATTGCATTCAATTTTGTGGTGCTTCAAGGCTGCGATTAAGGGGATCATGTGCTTATTTTCGGTGGCATAATTGTAGATCTCAAGAAGGTCAGTGGCAAATATTAAATGTTTCAAAGAGGACGGCCCTCTATAAAAACCAATGTAAACCTCATTTGCAGAGGTTGGGAGTTTTTTGCTAAAAACTGAAAGTACATTTGCGGGGAATAAAAGAGTTGGCTTCTAATTTTCAAGCGTTGTATGGGTGATTTTCCTTTCTGTCCTTTCGCATTTCTAATAGCATTTATATTTCTTAATGGTTGTTCCATTTAAATTCTGCATAATTGGATTTAAATACTGCTGTTAAGGTATGATTCCTGGAGTGTAGTTTTGGAGGGGTTTTCTGCATACATCGTGCGAGAGTTAAGTTAATGCTTTTTGTTACTTGTTGTTGTTGTTCTTCAAGATTTTTTGCTATTGTTCTCCTGATCTTATCACTTCGGCTACGGCCATATTTCCCATTTCTTTCCGCATTTTTAAATTTCTTTCCAGCAACCCTTATCTTCAAATAAAATTTAGAATAGTAAAGGGAACCAGCCCACTCTGGAGATTGGTCTGGGAGCCATCTCTTGCTTCCAGCCTTTCAATGTTGGTCGGGTCTAGGGCGCACTTGTAAAATCCTTTCCTGTGGCAGATTTGTGACCAACAGGGTCTCAACATGCTCTTATTATAGTAATGACTTTACCAGTAAGTAATCGATATAGTCTTCCAATATCTTGTGCATGTAGTCATGGAAAATGTATTTCATAGCCTACTGATATGTGGCACTAGTATTCTTAAGACTGAATGGCATCACTTTGTAATAGAATATCCCCCATGGAGTGGTGAACATGGTTTTATGCTTGTCTTTAGGCTTAATCCAAATTTGATTGTAACCATAAAAATTGTCCATTAGGGAGAGCATATCATGACCTGCAGTTGTGTCTACAAGAGCATCTATGTTGGGTAACGGAAATTAATCCTTCGGAGTTGCCTTATTGAGATCCCTAAAATCCATGCAAATACGGATTCTTCCATCATGTTTTCCTATAGGTACCATGTTTGATACTCATTTTGGATAGTCGATGGGAACAATAAAGGCTACATCCAACAGTTTTTAAAACTCATTTTTAACCATCAAAGTGATGATTGGATGCATCTTTCTAAGATTTTGCTTGACCGATTTCTTCATGGGGTCTAGTGAAAGGTTATGGACAACCAACTTCAAATCTATCCCTGGAATGTCTTTGTAATTCCAAGAAAATATATTAGGTCTCTCTTGCAATAGAGTAATTATGATGGCCTAATATTCTTGAGATAACATTTCTCCAAAATTTACTTTCTTTGGATTGGAAGGTGTATCGCTCCAAATTTTTTGCATCCTTACCTTCAGGCTATAGGATCCATGCCCGGAAGGAGGATGGGAAAAGGATGGCGCGGTACCTCGGACTGAGAGGCCTTGCGAAGGTCCCGCCTCTCGGGGAGGTGTATTATGGTGATTTTTCGACGGATGGTGGGTTCACCAAGAAACGTTTGAATGGCAGTTTCCACGCCTAGGTTGGGAATGTGTTTAATGTGTTCAGTTTTATCTTTAAACATTCAAGTCCTAGGTTTGGCCAAATGAATCTAAGTTGTTCTATTATGAAAATGCAGACTAAATGAAATACAACAAACAGATTTTAAACAGAAAACAAAGAGAAAAAAGCTAAATTACAGAGCCATACCTGATCCGGATGTCTGATGGAGGTTCTGATTCTTGAAGCAGACAGGATCGTCTGGAATTTGACGAGATCGTCTCCGACCTGCAGGATCGTCTGAGATCTGACGAATTCGTCAGATGAATTCATCAGAGACCTACAAATAGAGAAATAGACACAAAATACAAAAAATGCAACAATGCTAATAGAGGATAATGATGTAAAATGACAATAAGGATGTTAACAGATAATCCCGAATAGAAATGCAAGTAAGTTGCAACACTTTAATAGCTAATCATGACCTTATTATGCAATTAAACTACATGGGTGAACTCCAAGATGCAAAATAGCAAAAAATAATAAATAAACTGACTAGATGCAGAATAAAATAGCAGATGAGAAGAGAAAAATGCAAACTCTGGGCACTGATTGCCCCCAATGTTGATTACAGTCGAGATCATCTCGAATTGGTGCGAAATCATCTCGAATTGAACAGGATCGTCCATGACGAACTGAGCTTGCTCCGGCTGAAGAATGACAAGGTTCCTGCAACAAAATTTGGATAGGACAAGTGCAAATGGTAATTTAGGATGTTTTAGTGCATGTAAAGTCAAGTTACAGGAAATTTCAGCCAGGGGGATGCCAAGGGGGAGTCCTAAGTTTAAATAGGCTTAGGAGGGAGGTTAGGAGGTTGGAGATCATCCCAATTTGGGAGATCTCCAATGGGGAGGGTCTCTAACGACGCAGACACGCTTCCGCCCGGATTAGAGATGCCGTTGGAACAGAGGCTAATTGGGAAAAATTAGTTTTGGGACAAGATCGTCTGGACGTCCTAGTCCAGACGAAATCGTCCGATCTGAGGCGATATCGTCTGATCGGCGACGATATCATCAAACGGTCAAAACAAACTCTAAAAATGGCACGGGAAAGGAGGAAATGGGTTAAACGGCGGTTTGGGAGCGGTTTTGGGGGTTGAAATTTGAATTTGAATATTTACTAGAGTAATTGTAATTATTTAAGGTTTTATTGCGCCAATTTTAGGGTGCTACATTTTGCCCCCTCTTTAGCAAATTTTTTGAAGAAAATGCGTTAAAGATGAGTTCTTCTCGATCTATGAGAAAGCAAAAATTATTCCCATTTTTAGGCGACGATTCTAGGTCAAATCGTACGATAGCTTACTATGGTGCCCCCTCCGTGTTTTTACCCAAATCGAACGTTTGAGGTAAAAACGTGGAAAAGCAAAATTTTAAAAAAGTTGTTAATTGTTTTTGAATAAAATTAAGAAAAATAGGGTAAAACCCTAATTCATTGTTACTATTCATTTTCCTAGTTTTTAGAGCTCTGGAGACAAGATGGTCGAGACAGCGCATAGATCAACAAAGGTCCGACGCGGGCTACGGGTAAGGGTCTAAACTTAGTTTAGAATGCTTAATTTTTAGAATTTCATGCTTTTTAGATTAAATTTGATTGATTTTTGAGCATCGCGGCCATTTTTGGGCCGTCGACGTCATCGAGACGAAATCATCTCGATTTCATCGAAATCGTCTCGATTTCGTCTAAGGGCGAAATCGACGATATGGGGACGATTTCGTCCAATAAGGGACGATTTCCTCATGCGAAATTGAAGACGAATTTGCTCAAATTGGGGACGATATCGTCCAATTGTGGACGATATCATCATTTATAAAATTGAACTTATTTTGACTTGCATTTTTAATTAATGATTTATTAATGATTTTTATTGTTGATTTTGTTTATGTTGCAGAGAGGATTACTAAAGAGCAGAGAATGGAAATACGGTGGACTAAGGGATGACTTGGCCACTCTATCTCAGGCAGAGCGAGATCAGCTGGCTCAGGTCGGCTTACAGCATGTGGCAGAGATGCCACAGGTTTCTACAGATATGGGGCTATTGACAGCCCTAGCAGAGAGGTGGTATCCGGGTTCTTCCTATTTTTGGTTACCGACAGGGGAGATGACTCCCACACTGGAGGATGTATGGAGGATTTTGAGGATCCCCATACAAGGACGGCTGATCACTCCCATGGCCAATCAGGGCCACGCGATGATGCGACTGTGTGGCGATCCGAGCTTCGCCCTGGAGAAGGGCGAAGTGAATATCGAGTCGCTACACCAGATGCCTGGGGCATCTAGACTCACACGGGTTTTGGCTGGGGTGGTAGGTGGACTTCTGCTATGCCACCAGAGTGGATGCAGGGTACCATGGGTACTGATAGATGTGGTCTACGACATGAGAGACCACGGATACAGGTTTTCTTGGGGGAGCTTTGTACTCTGTCGATTGTATAGGATCCTTCATGGGGTCGTATACAAGGGCGATCGATGTCTGGTTATGACATCACTACTACAAGTTTGGTGCTAGGAGCACATTGCGATGCGGAGGCCGGTAGGGCTCCCACTGATAGGGATTGATGGGGAGAGGCCCCGAGTTTTCTACTGGTGGCTCCGAAGAGGGGCACAATGATGGATAGATCTGCCAACGTCTCGGAGACTACTTGACGACCTTGTCTCCGACCAGATCACCTGGAGGCCTTGGAGAGATCATCCAGGGTGGGCCGAGGATGGACAGGAGCTGGCTCGCATCAGGCGAGTCTACTGGCTGAGGATGGAGAGGGGAGAGGTGGAGCTCCATCGGTATGACCGAGTTTTGAGGCAGTTCGGTCTACAGCAGGGGATCCCATCTCTGAGAGACTACGAGTTTTCCCAGACTGTCCGGGATAACACTATAGTTAGCGGGGCTCCAGATATGCAGCGATTCTGGAGTCAGGACGTAGATGATGCCCCCATTCAGCCAGTGGATGGGGACGATGCTGGGGTAGCCGACGGCTACGATGCCTGGTACACAGGCATCCACCCTCCTCGAATGATGAGGGCTCAGGGTCCGATTCATGTAGTTGTGCATCGGATGGGGAGGCGGCACCAGGCAGCCATTGAGGCAGCATAGGGTCACGACGGGAGAGAGCAGAGGAGGCCATAGGCTCAGCAGAGGCCATGACAGTGGGAGAGGAGGGAGGAGAGACCCCCTTCTCCATAGAGAGAGAGACCACCATCGCCCGATAAGGGCAAGGGTGTGGACACGGGAGAGAGTAGTGAGATGGCTACTCTTCGAGCGAAGATTGTCCGTCTCCAGGCACAGGTGCAGACTTTGTAGGAGGAGGCTGCACGACATCGAGCGGAGGCTACACAGCTCGAGATGAGGTTGCATGCCTCAAAGCACGGAGCGAAGGAGCGAGCACTCAGGAGTTGGTGCGATCGATTGCTCAGACCACGTTCTACTAGGGTATCTACTTCTAGATGGTGCCAGAGGGTCAGAGGGTACAACTACCAGCCGGCATTGCTGACCCGATCAGGATTGGGTCATCGAGGACTTCATCTCGATCGACAACTAGGACTCATAGTACCACACATACTGCGATGGGGCCACCTCGTCCACCTCAGGGTGGGGGAGGAGATGAGGCTGAGAGCTCGAGGGGTTCTCGAGACACTACACAGAGGATATATGATTGAGAGGATTGAGTATGCCAAGATGTAGATTGTGGCATACCAATCTATTTTTGATATGATGTACATATATTTGATATATATATAGATGAGATATTTTTTGATCATATGACTTGTCTTATGCATTTGTATGATGCTTTTAATGTTTTGATTGTGTGATTGATTTGATGATTCATGTAATTATGTCGTTGGAAAATATTATGGTTTAAATGTCATGCTTTAAAAATTTAAATGAAATAATCTGATGTAACAAATTGGTTGTTGTGATGATAATTTGATAAAAAATAAAAGGGACTTTTAACAATAATTTCAAAGGACATTGTCGCTGTTATAGACCATTTCATGGAGTCGTCGCTCACTCGGTCGTCAAGCTAATCCCAGTATAGAAATATTGTTAAAAGTAAAAGAGTGCTTAAGAGACTGTCTTAAGACTTTGGTGTGATGATGCAAATGATGATGATGATGATTTTGTTTTCAGACTTTTCATGAAAATATTATGCATGAAATATTTTAAAATGATTTTTGCTAGGCATAAATTCCTAAGTGTGATAAAATTTTGGATAATTCCCTAGGAATTATACCATCATTGCAAATTTGCAGATTGACATAATGACATGAAATAGTGATAATGTGCATGCTTTTTTAAAAACATAATTGTATAACAGAATGATTTAAGTCATATGTTTTTATGATTTTAAATAAATGGGGAAATAAAAATTGGTACAATGGTTTGCGCTAGGCATAGAATATGTAGGTATAGACTTATACCATCATCGCGAAATCCAAAGAAAAAGTTGATATAATAGTTTTATTGTATGGTTGATTTTTAATTGTTGAAAATAAACAAAAAATATGAAGAGGAGGACTTGCGCTAGGCATAAGACTCCCATTTAAGTTTTGGAACTATACCATCGTCGCGAAAGTCGACAATATATATATATATATATATATATATATATATATATATATATATATTTTTTTGGGGGGGGGGGGGGGGGTGTTTTTATTGTATGGTTTGAAAGAAATTTTGATTTTTGATTATGCATGTAGTTGTCTTTATACTAAACAACTATTTTTAAAGAAGAAAATGAATTTATTCCAAACAATTTGCAAAAATATTTCAAAGTATCTTAAAGACAAAAGTTAGATTTATAAGGAATCCCATGTGCATATGTGAGTTCATTTCCAATCTTGATTTATCATAATGATACACAAAATCTCTCAAATACAAATGTGTGTGCAATTGCTATGTTCGTTTACCAGTTTTGAGCAAGATAATTTGATACAAGTGATTTGAATGAACCAAATAAGTGTTCATTAACCATGATTTAGATGCATATAACCATACCAGACTACTATGTAAGTCGGATTATCAAGAGCTAGCTAATCCATAAGTAGACATAGGTCTATACAAAAGAAGGTCGCTAATGTGACAGACATATCGCCATGCTAGGAGTTACCCAAGGCCAAGCAGGTTGGGCACAAACCACCTGTTATGGGGCTTACCTCACAGTTTTCGAATAATTGAGAATTCCAGGGATTCAAGCTCATCAACCCTTCTTTTCTTTTCAAAGGGTAGGGAGAGGGATTTTATTGCTTTTGCTTTTCTTTTGCTTTCTTTTGCTTTTCTTTTGTATTTTTGCTTGATTTTTGAGATAATGCTTGAAACATTGTTGTAATGATATAAAATAACATTTTTCTTTTTCTCTTTTTCTTGAACTTTGCTTTTCTTCCTATGCTAGGGATACTTGCTCGGATTAGTTGTAGAGCAAGGGATTTTTATTCTGGGTAGGGGTGAGCTTGTCCTTTTGCCAATTCTCAAAGATTCTAGACCATGTGCATGATAGGATAGCAGGGGAAACTTTTCGCTCAAGAAACCACTTCTACTATGTAGCATAGCATGGACATTACAAATATAATCATTTTATTGTGAAAGGATGTGCTTGGTTTAAGTAAATAACAAGATCAATTCTCTCGTGCTCAAACTTTATTTAATTGAATTTTGTGGACTTTGATATAAGAGAGATTAGTAATCATGCCAGATAAAAATCAAGATATTTATTTTGTGTTTGTGAAAGTGAGGGATTCCAAATAAATGCTAATTTATCCAAAATAATTTGAAATATATAACTGCAACATTTGTAAGAAGAAATATATACAAATACTTTTTGGGAAGTTTGAGAATGTTGACTCTCTCTTTCTTCTTTATTTTGTTTTGGTTTCGAAAGAGTCAAGAATATTGTTGTTTTTATTTTTATTATTTTTGTTTGTTTTTGTTTTTGTGTAAACAGTTTGATATATTTTTAAAATAAGACAACATGCAAAATATGTACAAATGATGAAATGACTAAATTTTATGCATAATATCGCCTAAGATGCATAATATTCATAGGTTCTTTTAAATCTTTACCATCTAAGGTAGCTAATTTGTATGCTCCCAATTCAAATTTAGCAGTGATAATGTATGGTCCAAGCCAGTTGGGCTCAAATTTACCTTTAAGGTCTTTAGTTGCATTAGTATTTTTTTGATTTTCTTTTAAAACAAGGTCGCCGATCTCAAAGGATCGATGACGAACTTTTTTAGCATATGATCTTTTAAGCTTGTTTTGGTAGGCACGGAGATGCTCCAAAGCATTGATGCGTTTTTCATCTAGGAGTTCCAGCTGACTGAGTCTGCCAACTCGATATTCATCTCCTACTTCGGTATCTTGAAGTAGTAGAGCCAAAGAAGGAACTTCTAATTCAAAGGGAAAAACGGCTTCAACACCATAAACCAAAACAAAAGGTGAAGTTCCAGTGGGGGTTCGAACACTAGTTCGATAGGCCCACAAGGCTGGATATAATTGAATGTGCCAGTCGCGGCCAAATTTATTGACCAATATTTTGAGAATTTTGATTAAGGTTTTGTTAGATGCTTCTGCTTGACCATTACCCTGAGGATAATAGGGAGTGGACCGATGATGTTGAATCTTATATTTTTGGCATAATTTCTTGACATCTTTATTTTTGAAACAAGTTCCATTATCGGAGATGAGATTTGCAGGAATTTCGAACCTACAAATGATTTGATTAAAAATAAATTTAGAGACTTGTGTGCCAGTGCAGGAAGCTAAAGGCATAGCTTCAACCCACTTCGTGAAATACTCGATGGCGGTTATGATGAATTTGTGTCCATCAGATGACACAGGATTAATTTTGCCAATAATGTCTAAGCCCCATTTTGAAAAGGGCCAAGGAGATGAAATAGCCTGTAGTTCTTGTGCAGGCGCATGGACAAGGTCAGCATGTTTCTGGCACTTGTCGCAATGGTGCACATAATCATGTGCATCATTCTCCATGGTAGGCCAAAAGTATCCTATCCTAAGGAGCTTTTTAGCAATGACACTACCACTGAAGTGTCCTCCACAAGATCCATCGTGGGCTTCACTCAAGGCTGATTTGGATTCTTCTAAATTCAAACATCTTAATAGGATACCTTCAAAATATCTCCTATACAAAGTATTGCCAATTATTACAAATTGACTTGCTCATCTACGTAATAACCGATGCTGGTTTCTATTAGAATTGGCAGGGAAAGTCCCATTTTGAGAGAAAATCAAATATATCCGTATACCAAGGTTCAGGAGTAGTTTCATTGATTAGAAACACATCCAAAGGTTCTAAGCATGACTTATTTGAAGCGGGTTCCTAGAGTCGACGAATAATGATGGTGGCATATTCGTCATCTAACTCCAAGGGCAGAAGAGATGTAGTTGCGGCCATAGCATCAGCCGCACGGTTGCAAGTTCGAGGAATAGCTTCCAAGGTAACTTGATCAAATAGAGACATTAATTGTAAAACATAGGCTTTATATGGGCACAATTTATCATCTCTGGTCTGATAAACTTCATTAATTTGGTTTATGACAAGTTGAGAATCACCAAAAACTAACAGATGTTTAATTTTTAGTGCCAAGGCAGCTCGTAATCCAAGGATTAGAGCTTCATATTCAACAGTATTATTGGTGCAAGCAAATGTTAATTTGAAGGATAGAGGAATAAGATGTTTTTGTGAGGATATTAAAATAATACCCGCACCAGCCCCACTCATGCATCGGGCTCCATCAAAGTATAAGGACCATTGTTCAATATGGTCTACCTCTAATTGAAGGCATTCATCAGGAAACTCAATGATGAGGGGATGGGTAGACTCTAAGGGTGCAGTAGCTAATTGATCTGCTATGATTTGACCCTTAACAGACTTCTGTCCTATGAACATGAGGTCAAACTCGCTTAGAGCAAGAACCCACTTGGTTGTACGACCCGATAAATAAGGTCGACTCATGAGATACCTCAAGGGATCATATTTAGCAATGACATAGGTTTTCTGACTGAGCATATAATGGCATAATTTCTGCGTAGAAAATATGACTGCTAGACATAGTTTTTCTAATGTTGTGTAGCGGGTTTCATAACTGATGAAGGTTCGGCTAATATAATAATTAGCACGTTCTCTCTTCGCATCATCAAGTTGAGCTAACATAGCTCCTAAGGCAGAATCTAAAGCTAAAATATACAGGAGAAATGGGCGATCAGGTCTAGGTGGAGAAAGCATAGGTGGGTTAAGGAGGTATTGTTTGAGAAGTTCAAAAGCTTCTTTACATTCGTCGTCCCAATTAAAAGGGACATCCTTCTTAAGGAGCTTAAGAAAGGGACCGGTTTTGTCTGCCAACTTATCGATGAAGTGACGGATAGCTTGAAGCTTACCTTGTAAACTTCGTAATTCAGATATATTGGTAGGTGCGGGCATATCAGTGATAGCCGCAATCTTGAGAGGGTCAATTTTGATACCACGTAAAGAAACTAAAACCCCTAATAGTTTATCGGACTTAACTCCGAATATGCATTTGGTTGGATTTAATCGAATAAGATATTCTCTTAATCGATTAAAAACTTTTCTCAAATCATCTAAATGATTATCTTCATTAATAGAGCGAGCTATAATATCATCTACATAATCATGTAGGATATCATGCATCATATCATGAAAAATATAAGTCATAGCTCGTTGATAGGTTGCACTTGCATTCTTTAAGCCGAATGGCATCACTTTCCAACAAAAGGTACCCCAAGGGGTAATAAAGGTTGTTTTAGCCTGATCTTCAGGAGCTATCCTGATCTGATTATAACTAGAGAATCCATCCATTAGGGACATCATCCCACTCCCAACAGTAAAATCAATGATTTGGTCCATGTTTGGAAGAGGAAAATCATCTTTAGGGCATGCAACGTTAATATCTCTAAAATCTGTGCAAACCCTAACTTTGGTAGCTTCTTTCTTGGTGACTGGAACTACATTTGAGATCCATTCAACATAATCAATAGCTTGTATAAAAACAACATTCAGGAGTTTTTCTAACTCCCCTTTGACTAGTAAGGCCACTTTGGGATGCATTTTTCTAAGTTTTTGTTTAATAGGTTTAGCATCCGGATGGACTACTAGATGATGCATGACTACGGAAGGGTCCAGACCTGGCATATCTTCATATGTCCAAGCGAAGACATCTTCATATTCTTTAAGGAATGCAATGTATTGCTCTTGTTTTTCTTGACTTAATTCTGACCCAATATTGATTATGTGAGGATTATCCTCAGTTCCAATGTTAACTTTAATGACGTTTTCTACTTCCATGTGTAGATCTCTTTCAAAATTAGGTGGGGCGGGTGAGACGCCCAATTCTTGTAATTATTTTAAGGTTAACTTGGATAATTCATCTTGAGGATTAGTGGCCTCAAGCTGGGCTATAGTTGGTATAGAACCATCAAAATAAAATCCATTGTGTAACATCTCTTCAACGGAGACATCATGGAAGATATCTCCTTCCAACTCCTCATCGGAGTCAACAATCAATTCAGGGTAAGCTATGGATAGCATGTTACATGTAAATGGCTGATTTTTTAGAGGCAAATCATCATGCCTATCCAAATAATCTTGATAACATATGAGTTGATCATCATCTTCAAAAGGAAAGGGTTGACCCTTACTAGGAAATAGGCCCACACCACAGTAGGCAGGCCACGGTTCTACCTCGAAAGGTTCTTTCATACCATTTTGGAAAGGTCCCAAGCCTTTCCCTTTATATCCCATTTTAAGCATTATGGGTTTAGCTTTAATATACTCATTAGTAAAATAACACCGAGCATATCCATCATGATGAGTTTTGATATTTCGAGGTATTCTTCCCCAATCATATCCTTTATAAATAAAAGCACAACTCCCGACTTGGTAAGTACTTCCCATGGGTTGTGGGAGGCCCAAAGTACGAGGAGATGGTGGCAAGTTATTTAAAAGAATAGAATTTTGCATAGAAGCATTTGTTTTTTTTGATATTAAGATTGTGGATAAATCTGGTAAAAGTTCATCAAAAAGAGCATAAGATGTAGAAGGATCATTCCCTATATCTTTAGATGTGGAAGGTATGATAGATGTTGATAATGTGGAAGTGTTAATGAATGGGTCTATAGGTTTTGAAATTATAGGGATAGAACATGAAGGATTGGTTGTGGATTGAAGATCTTTTTGAGGTTCTAGAGTGGTTTGTTTAGAAGATTGTTGATCTATATATGAGGGTGAAATGAATGGAGGAGAAATAGGTGAAGCTATGGGTGTGTGTTTCACAGTTTTAGATGAAAAATAAGAATTAGGATGTGTGGATGACAAAGCAGGGCAAAATTGCACTCCAACAGGTTCTGCCAAAGCACACATATCAAAGGGTCTAGGATCACCATGGATAGTGACCAACTGATTTTTAAATTTGAATTTAACACATTGGTGTAAAGTTGATGGGACAGCCCGCATTGCATTGATCCAAGGACGACCCAAGAGTATATTGTATGATGCGGGGCAATGTACAATAAACACGGTCGTATCTAAGGTTCTAGGACCAACTTGCAATGGGATGGTAATAACTCCACACGTTTCTTGTGTTTCGTCATTGAAAGCTTTTATGATCATGTCAGTTTTCTTCATTTCATCACTTCTAAAGCCAAACCATTGGTAGAAGTCAAAAGTACAAATGTTTAGAGATGAACCATTATCAATCAAGACTCTTTTAATAGCTACATCTCCAATTAGAGCAGTAATATATAAGGGATTATCCTTATGTAAACTGTGTTGTGGGATATCTTTATCTCGAAAGTCAATACAATCGACTTCTCTAGTGATGATAGTATTGGCCATGGCTTCAGGTTGAATATTTTGAGGTACCATCATTTTGCTTAATGTAAGCATTAATTCATCTCTATGGGTAGGAGAAGATCTTAATAAATAAAAGGGAAATTTTGTTTAGTATTGGATAATTGCTATTAATATTGTAAGGGGTTTAGGTTGAACATTAGGAGCATGATTCTTTATTGGGATTTTTAAAACAAATGGAGTTGATCCATCATTAGTTTGTCTTGTTGAGTTGGTTTTTTATGTATGGTACCTCTTCTACTATTGACGCTAAATCGTCTGATTGAGGTAGTTATGGTATCGATTGATAACTCATTAGATATTTGTTCTTGCAAATTATTGATAAAAATGTCCAACATTTCCCTATAAGGTAGCACAAAGTGCAGTTTTCCTGTCAACTGCCTCCATCTAGCTAAGAAATCAGCAAAACATTCATCTTTGTCTTGTTTTAAGTTGTATAAATCTTTAATGGTGACATGCCTCTCGATGTAGGCACTAAATTGATGGACAAAAGATTCAGCTGTTTCTTCAAAATTTCTCAAAGAATGAGTGGGTAGTTGATAGTACCACTCTAATGCCATTCCACCTAAACTTTTCGGGAACATTTTTAGTAATAGCAAGTCATCATGTGATATATCATGACATGCTATCCTAAACATGCGAAGATGCTCTATGGGATCTTCGGTTCCTTTATATATAGGCAGGACGGGCATGGGAAAATGCTTAGGGTACGGTTGTGCTACAACTATGGGATCCAAAGGTTGACTACATATCTCTTGATAATTGTACGAGGGATGGTAGGGATCTATCTGGTCCATGCGTGAAGCTAACTGCTTCACCATGGCTTCCAGATTACTAGTTTGCCCACCATATTGGTTCGGTAGGGCATTAATATGGGATTTGTGAGCATATGGTGGAGGGACATGAAGATTAGATGCTATGTTGCTATTGTGTAAATTGTTGGTAGGAAAGGTGTTATGAAGAAATTTTGAAGTTGTATTATGTTGTATCCCGAATTGTTGAAAATTGGTGTTTGGCTTCATTTTAGATTTTTGTTGATTTGAAGCATATTGATCAATAGTTTGGCGAAGTAAAGCAGTTGAAGGAAGTTTTCTTTTGTGTGGGAATGATTTTAGGCTCAATAACGAGGTTCCTTAGGAGGTTGGGTAACCTGTTGTTTTGGCATGTTCTGAATCATAGTGACCATATCTCTATTGGATGGTCCAGCCTTATCACTTTCTTGATCAACAAAGGACAAGGGATTAGTGTGCACATCAAACATATGTTCCATGGCTGCTTGAGTGTCACTAATTTGCCCTTTATCAATACGAACTGCCATATTAAGAGCGCCAATGTTATTATTGAAAAATTTCCAGAAATGATCTAAGTTATCAAAAGCAATAGTTCCATCTGGAGCTATTCTAGGGGATGAGGATCCATCCTCTTTAACATTTTCTTCTTGTTCATCTACAGCAAGCTCATCGTCTTGCTGGTCTAGAGTTTCTTCTTCCAAGATTGGATCCTCAGGAAGGACATTTGGGTTTCTTGTTTTGTCTCCTAACCAATCTTCTTCTTCTCCTTCGGTTTGTTTACCATTCCTAAGTTTAGGCATTGTGCTTAACTTAGATTTCAGCAAATATATATATATATATATATATATATATATATATGCAACAAGCTTAAGAGGTATATATTAATTATATACCTACTACAATATTTAAAATGAAATGTTTTGGTTTTTGTTATGTTTTTTAGTTTTTCTTGTTTTTTTTTTGTTTTAATAACAATATTATAAAGATAACAAACAACACAATAAATGCAAGAAATAATAATAATGAAAGCAATGATCTAGTTTTCTATAAATAATTTATAAATGTCATTAATGGGCTCAAGTTCTTCAGGAGTCATGAAGTGTTCTTCTTCAAATTGAAAATTTTCTTTCAAGAATTTAATGAAAAGGGCTATAGTGATATTATCTGTCTCAGATTCTATGTTGATAGAAGTAAAGCTCATGGCAATACTATCGATATAACATAGCTCAAGGAACTCTATTCCATATTTCCCTATCCAGTAAGAACGACCTCTTGGTCTTCTACACGACCTAGAAATTGGCGTACCATAGCTGCATTCTCGAGGTATTCCTCGAAGGTGAACAATTTTGAAGACACAAGAGCTCTCCTATAAACTAACCATCTATGTCAGGCTCTCTGAAGTTCATGATAAAAGACGAGTTGATGAGGATCCAGGATTCTATCTAGGACAAGCCTTTTGATTTGTTTAAGTTTTGTTGACCTAGATGAAATGACACCTAGTCTTCTATCAAGTTCGTCCCACAAAAGTTGATTTCTATCTGTTTCAGGCACACTAAGCATAGAATTGATTTCTATGGCTGCTAATTGGTTTTCAACATTTATAGTAACTGCTAATATTTTCTTAGGAGCTACCATCTAGACATGATATGCAACTTATTAGTTTTAAATGATTTGAAATGCATCTATGTTTTTTTTTTGTTTTTTTTTCAAAAGGTTTTAAATGCATTCACGTCGGGTTCACCAAAATGTATCGCTCCAAATTTTTTGCATCCTTACCTTCAGGCTATAGGATCCATGCCCGGAAGGAGGATGGGAAAAGGATGGCGTGGTACCTCGGACTGAGAGGCCTTGCGAAGGTCCCGCCTCTCGGGGAGGTGTATTATGGTGATTTTTTGATGGATGGTGGGTTCACCAGGAAACGTTTGAATGGCGGTTTCCACGCCTAGGTTGGGAATGTGTTTAATGTGTTTAGTTTTATCTTTAAACATTTGAGTCCTAGGTTTGGCCAAATGAATCTAAGTTGTTCTATTATGAAAATGCAGACTAAATGAAATACAACAAACATATTTTAAATAGAAAATAGAGAGAAAAAGCTAAATTACAGAGCCATACCTGATTCGGATGTCTGATGGAGGTTCTGATTCTTGAAGCAGACAGGATCGTCTAGAATTTGATGAGATCATCTCCGACCTACAGGATCGTCTGAGATCTGATGAATTTGTTAGACGAATTCGTCAGAGACCTGCAAATAGAGAAATAGACACAAAATACAAAAAATGCAGCAATGCTAATAGAGGATAATGATGTAAAATGACAATAAGGATGTTAACAGATAATCCCGAATAGAAATGCAAGTAAGTTGCAACACTTTAATAGCTAATCATGACCTTATTATGCAATTAAACTACATGGGTGAACTCCAAGATGCAAAATAGTAGAAAATAATAAATAAACTGACTAGATGCAGAATAAAACAGTAGATGAGAAGAGAAAAATGCAAACTCTAGGCACTGATTGCCCCCAATGTTGATTGCAGTCGAGATCATCTCGAATTGGTACAAAATCGTCTCGAATTGAATAGGATCGTCCACGACGAACTGAGCTTGCTTCGGCTGAAGAATGACAAGGTTCCTGCAACAAAATTTGGATAGGACAAGTGCAGATGGTAATTCAAGATGTTTTAGTGCATGTAAAGTCAAGTTACAGGAAATTTCAGCCAGGGGGATGCCAAGGGGGAGTCCTAAGTTTAAATAGGCTTAGGAGGGAGGTTAGGAGGTTGGAGATCATCCCAATTTGGGAGATCTCCAACGGGGAGGGTCTCTAACAACGTAGACACGCTTCTGCCCAGATTAGAGACGTCGTTGGAACAAAGGCTAATTGAGAAAAAATAGTTTTGGGACAAGATCGTCTGGACGTCCTAGTCTAGACGAAATCATTCGATCTGAGGCGATATCGTCTGATCGGCGATGATATCATCAAACGGTCAAAACAAACTCTAAAAATGGCGCGGGAAAGGAGGAAACGGGTTAAACGACGGTTTGGAAGCGGTTTTGGGGGTTGAAATTTGAATTTGAATATTTACTAGAGTAATTGTAATTATTTAAGGTTTTATCGCACCAATTTTAGGGTGCTACAGAAGGATCATCACTGATGTCCACCTCAAAAGTCTCCTCTATTGCTATATGTGACCCCTCCTCAAGCTGGTGAGGATTGGGGATTAAATGGATGTCGTCTGTTGGATTTATAATTCCCACTAACTCAGGGTCACAACCAACATGATAGACATCATGTGTGCAGCCTGGTGCAAAATGGAATGGTTGTAACATCTCTTCATTAGAGAAGAAATCTTCAGTCTCTAGGGGTGAATCAGTGCAATCCCAATCAATAGTATCTAAGTTAATACATAATGGTTTTTAAGGATCTATTGGGTTATGGAGTGGAGTGGTCAAATCAATGGATATCATGTTGATGGATGGAATGAAATCTCCAAGAACATGTGGGTGAAGCTCTACATCACGGGTGTGCTCTCCATACTCATGGTGAGGCTCTAGGGGCATAGGGATATTAGGATCTAGTCTATGGATATATGATATGATGGGATCATTAGGCAACAACTACTCTCTAAATTTAGGTGGATTGGGGTTGACCATGTGATGAATGGCGTATAGATTTACTAGTCTCCCCAGGAAGTGAAGGTTATGATCTATGGTGTGAAGTAACACTTCTCTTTCAACAAGAAGATTGACTTGTTGTAAGTGACTCAAGGTAATATCTCTTGGCTTCATTCTCAAAGTCATCATTGCTTATAGAAAAAATCTCATTCCTGCCCACTAGGGTTGGGCACTAAATTACCTGTTGATGCCTAAGATAGGCCATTTTAGTCTCATCTTAATAATCATGGTTGCTTATGAATAATCCATTGGAATTTACTGTGGTCCCTACCATTTGGAATGCATGTCTTATGCAGGCCATCTTAGTTGAGTCCTCTGTCTCATATCCACTCTCATCCAACATGTGTCCACCCTCATCCAAGATGTATTCGCTATTATCTGAGATGTATCCACTCTCTATATGGCCTATCCAAGCAAGTTTTTGCACATACCGAGGCCTATGGTATGCCAATATGGCTTCATATTTATTCTCACTTGGGACATAATCATACTCCTCACTCATATACATGCATTGGCTCTTCTTCCCATAGGATGGTGGTAGGAACCTAGGGTTCCTAGCACATAAAATGATAAATAAATAATAAATAACCTAAATCTAAAATAATCACCTTTTGATATTTTCAGGAAGTCCCTTCAATAAATTATATTATATTTTATATTCATGGATATATTAAATGATAAAATCACATAGTGTCTTATACCCCTTTAGGGTTATGAGTGAAGAGTCACCATGCTTCCTAACCCTAACCCTAATCTTATAATAATATAATAATTAATATAATTAATTATTATATTATTTATTAATATAAACATAGGATAACATGTATTATTATTATTATTATTAATTAATTTTAGGATAGTATCCTAACATGCCATCCCTATTTGAAGAGCTTTGTCCTCAAAGCTAGAAAAATTTGGAAATATGCTTCTACAAGTTTTCCAATCTCAATATCACAGGCTTCTTGTAGTTAAGTTTGTTTAAAAAAAAAAACTCAATTGTCACACTATAATGCACATTAACATCGGCCACTTCTCGTCTATTCACAACTTCTTTCTCTAAATAGTTGGTTAATTAAACCTTTGAAAATCCTTAACGAGGAAAATGCCTTATTTCTCCTAAGGTTTAGAACTTGTTTGTTAGAGATAAAGAACCTCTTTGTATTGCCACTCCCGGTAGTATATGAATAATGCTATCTTGTATTATTTATGGTCCATATTCTTCTTTTCTCATTTCGATAACAATTTCTAAAGAAATACCTTTTTTTTTTATACCATGGGATCTAAGAATTCCCAATATTTTTTTAGAATAACAGTGCTCTATATTGTTTAGTGCATAGGACAAACACGATGTGCAATCTTCTATGGAGATGGTCTTTCTTCTAAGTTGTGATCGTGATAGTTGGTGAATTTGATTGTGAGATTTTCCTCCATAGTATGTTTGATGAAATAAAAGGGCTCTATGAATTCATTAAGTGTGGCCATCTACCAAGTGTCTGTTACCAACTTGAGTGCCATGTGCCTATGAATTTCTTCAATGTGGCTCGATGCTTGTAAGATTACATGTCAGTAAGATGTACACATAATACCTACAAACTATGTACACTTTCAATGAAATGAAAATAGACCCATCTATCAACAATCATCATTTCCATTAGTAGTCACTAGTTAGTAGTCTTTATATCATCTTATTTTGAAGTTCATATCGTATCCAAACAAAATGGAACAGTTTTCACTTCATTTTTTTTTTTTTTGAACATAGACAAAATATGATATAGATACCTAATTGTCCTTCTAAATTGTGTATCGCTCCAAAATTTTCACACCCTTACCTTCAGGCTATAGGATCCGTGCCCAAAAGGGGGATGTGAAAAGGATGGCATGGTACCTTGGACTGAGAGGCCTTGCGAAGGTACCGCCTCTCAAGGGAGGTGTATATTGGTGATTTTTCAATGGATGGTGGGTTCACCAGGAAACATTTAATGGCAGTTTCCATGCCTAGGTTGGGAATGTGTTTTATGTGTTCATTTTAGCCTTAAGCATTAAAGTCCTAGGTTTGGCCAAAATGCATCTAAGCTATTCTATATGAAGATGCAGGTTAAATGAATGCAAAAAATAGGATTAAGACAAAAAATAGAGAAATTAAAGAATGTTAAAATAAAAATACCTGATCCGGATGTCTGATGAAGATTTTGATTCTTGAAGCAGTCAGGATTGCATCTAATTTGATAGGATCTTCTGAGATCAGACAAGATCATCTAAGATCTGATGAATTCGTCAGACGAATTCGTCAAAGACCTGCAAACAGAGAAATAGGTGCAAAACATAGAAAATAACACTATTCTAATAGAGGGAAACAGTGTAAAATGAAAGTAGCAATATCAAACTAAAACTTATAAACAGAAACATGCATGCATTATACTGATTTCATAATAATTATGACTTAATTATGCATTTAATCTAGATGGGTGAACTCCAAAATGCAGAATAGCATAAAATACTGAATAAACTAGCTAATTACAGCATAAAGAAGCAGATTAAAAGATGAAGAAATGCAAACTTTAGGCACTGATTACCTCAATGTTGACTGCAATCGAGATCGTCTCGCATTGGTACGAAATCATCTCTGATTCGACAGGATCACCTCTGATCTGAACTAGATTGTCAACGACAATGTAAGCTTGCTCCGGCTGAAAAACACTAAGGTACCTGCAACAAAATTGGTATAGAACTATTGCAAATATGAATTTGGGATGTCTTAGCGTGTGTGAAGTTAAGTTACAGGGATTATCAGCCAGGGGGGTGCTAAGGGGAGAGCTTAGGATTAAATAGGCTTAGGAGAGTGGTTAGGAGGTTGGAGATCATCCCTATTTGGGAGATCTCCAACGATGGAGGGTATCTAACGATGCAGACATGCTTCTTCCTGGATTAGAGACCCATTGGAATAAAAGCTAATTATGCAAAATTAGTTTAGGGACAAGATCATCTAGACGTCCTAGCCCAAATGAAATCATCAGATTTTGGGCGATATCGTCTGATCGGTGACAATATCGTCAAAAGGTCAAAACAAACTCTAAAAATGGTGCGAGAAAGGGGGAAACGGATTACATGGCGGTTAACGGGCGGTTTGGGAGGTTAAAATTTGAATTTGAATTATTTACTAGAGTAAATGTAATTATTAAGATTTCACTGCGCCAATTTTAGGGTGCTACATTTTGCCCCCTCTTTAGTGAATTTTTTGAAGAAAATGCATTAAAGATGAGTTCTTCTCGATCTATGAGAAAGCAAAAAATTATTCTCATTTTTAGGTGACGATTCTTAGTCGAATCGTACGACAGCTTACTATGGTGCCCCCTCCATGTTTTTACCCAAATCGAATGTTTGAGGTAAAAACACGAAAAAGCAAAATTATTTTTGAATTATTTTTGAATAAAATTAAAAAATAGGGTAAAACCCTAATTCATTTTTACTGTTCATTTTTACTGGTTTTAGAGCTTTGCAAGCAAAATGGTGGAGACGGTGCACAGATCGACAGAGGTCCGATGCGGGCTACGGGTAAGAGTCTAAACTTAGTTTAGAATGTTTTAATTTGAATTTACATGCTTTTTAGATGAATTTTAAATGAATTTTGAGCATCACGACCATTTTTGGGCCGTCGACGTCATCGGGATGAAATCGTTTCAAGTTTGTCGAATTCACCTAAGGGCGAAATCAGCGAAAGGGGGACGATTTCAGCTTGTGAAATCGGAGATGATTGTGCTCAAATTGGGGACGATATCGTCCAATAGTGGACGATATCATCATTTGATGAAATTGAACTTATTTTAACTTGCATTATTAATCACTTGAATTGTTATTAATGATTGTTATTGTTTTGTTGTTTATGTTGCAGAGATGATTGCTAAAGAGAAAGAAATAGAAATATGGAGGTTTGAGAGATGACTTGGCTACTCTAACACAGGCAGAGCGGGATCAGCTAGCATAGGTCGGCTTACAGCATGTGGCAGAAATGTCATAAGTATCTACAGACATGGGGCTACTAACAGCCCTAGCAGAGAGGTGGTATCTGGGTTCTTTTTGTTTCTGGCTACCGATAGGGGAGATAAGTCCCACTTTGGAGGATGTATGGAGGATTCTATGAATCTCCATACAAGGACAATTGATCACTCCTACGGCCAATCAGGGCCATGTTATGGGGCGGTTGTGTGGTGACCCGAGCTTCGCCTTGGAGAAGGGCAAAGTTAACATCGAGGTGCTACGTCAGATGCTTGGGGCATCTAGACTCACACGAGTTTTGGCTGGAGTGGTAGGTGGACTTCTACTATGCCACCAGAGCGGATGCAGGGTACCATGGATGCTAGTAGATGTGATCTGCGATATGTGAGACCATGGGTACAGATTTGCTTAGGGCAGCTTTGTGCTATGCCGATTGTACAGGATCCTACATGGGGTCGTGTACAAGGGTGGTCGATGTCTAGTTATGACATCGCTCCTACAAGTTTGGTGCTAGGAGCACATTGTAGTGCAAAGGCCGGTAGGGATTCCTTTGATAGGGATTGATGGGGAGAGGCCTCGAGTTTTCTACTGGTGGCTCCGAAGAGGGTCACAGTGGCGGATTGACCTACCGATGTCCCAGAGACTACTGGATGACCTTGTTCTAGACCAGATCACCTGGAGGCCATGGCGAGAGCACCCAGGGTGGGCTGAGGATAGATAAGAGCTGGCTCACATTAGGCGAGTTTGCTGGCTATGGATGGAGAGGGGAGAGGTGGAGCTCCACCGCTACGACCGAGTTTTGCGATAGTTCGGTCTACAGCAGGGGATCCCATCTCTCAAGGATTATGAGTTTTCCTAGACTATCCAGGATAACACCATAGTGAGCGGGGCTTCAGACATGCAGTGCTTTTGGAGTCAGGACTCGGACGATGCCCCCATTCAGCCAGTGGATGGGGACGACACAAGGGTAGTCGATGGCTATGATGCCTGGTACATAGGCATTCGCCCTCCTTGGATGACGAGGGCTCAGGGTCTGATACATGTAGTTGTGCATCAGATAAGGAGGCGGTGCCAAGCGGCTATGGAGGTAGCCCAGGGTCATAGCGAGAGAGATCTAAGAAGGCCACAAGCACAGGAGAGGCCACGGTAGAGGGAGAGGATGGAGGAGAGACCCCCTTCTCCATAGAGAGAGAGGCCACCGTCACTCGATAAGGGCAAGGGTGTGGACACTGGGGAGAGTAGCAAGACAATGACTCTTCGAGTGAAGATAGTTCATCTCTGGGCATAGGTGTAGACATTACAGGACGAGGTTGCATGCCATCGAGCTAAGGTTACACAGCTCAAATATGAGATTGCACGCCTTAGAGCACAGGGCGGAGGAGCGAGTACACAAGAGCTAGCATGATCGATTGCTCAGACTGTGTTCTACTAGGACATCTAATTCTAGATGGTGCTAGAGGGTCATATGGTACAGCTGCCAGCTGACATTGCTAACCCAATTAGGATTGGGTTGTCGAGGACTTCTTCTCGATCGAGGACTAGGACTCATAGTACTACACATACTACGATGGGGCCACCTCATCCACCTCAGGGCGGGGGAGGAGATGAGGCTGAGAGCTCAAGGGGCTCTCGAGACACTGCATAGAGGACATTTGATTGAGGGGATTGAGTATGCCAAGATATATATTGTGGCATACCAATCCAGGTTTTGATATGATGTACATATATTTGTGATATATATATGAGATGAGATATTTTTTGATCATATGACTTGTGTCTTGTGTATGTGCATGATGCTTTTATGTTTGATTGATTGATTTAATAATTAGATTGAGGATTCATGTAATTATGTCATTGGAAATATTATAATTTTGATGTCATTCTATAAGATTTTAAATGAAATAATCTGATGTAACAAATTGATTGTATGTGATGCAATGTGATAAAAGATAAAAAGAGACTTCTAACAATAATTTCAAAGGACATTGTCACTATTATAGACCATTTCATGGAGTTGTCAAGCTAATCCCAGTATAGAAATATTGTTAAAAGTAAAAGAGTGCTTAAGAGACTGTCTTAAGACTTTAGTGCAATGGTGCAAATGATGATGATGATGGTTTGTTTTCAGATTTTCAAAAAAATAGTATGCATGAAATAATGTTAAAATGATTTTTGCTAGGCATAAATTCCTAAGTGTGATAAAATATTTAGATAATTCCTTAGGAATTATACCATCATTGCAAAATTGAAGTTTGACATAATGACATGAAATAATGAAAATGTGTTTGTTTTTTTTTTAGAAACATAATTGTATAATAGAATGATTTAAGTCATATGGTTTTCATGAATTTAAATAAATGGGGAATAAAAATTGTTACAATGATTTGCGCTAGGCATAGAATATGTAGGTATAGACTTATACCATCATCGCGAAAATCAAGGAAAAATAGATAGTTTTATTGCATGGTTGATTTTTAATTTGTGAAAATATGAAGATGAGGACTTGCACTAGGCATAAAATTCCAATTTTGGTTTTGGAACTATACCATCATCGCGAAATTCAACCATATATATATATATATAAATATATATATATAAATATATATATATATAAATATATATATATAAATATATATATATATATATATATATATGTGTTTTTAATTGTATGGTTTGAAAGAAATTTTAATTTTTCTATTATGCATATAGTTGTCTAAACAACTGTACTTGGAAGAAGAAAAATGAATTATTCCAAACAATTTTTGCAAAAAATATTTCAAAGTATTTTGAAGACAAAAGTTAGATTTATAAGGAATCCCATGTGCATATGTGAGTTCATTTCCAATCTTGATTTATCATAATGATACACAAAATCTCTCAAATATAAAATGTGTGTGCAATTGCTATGTTCGTTTACCATTTTGAGCAAGATACTATGATACAAGTGATTTGAATAAACCAACTAAGTGTTCATCAACCATGATGTAGATGCATATAACCATACTAGACTACTATGTAGGTCGGATTATCAAGAGCTAGCTAATCCATAAGCAGACATAGGTCTATACAAAAGAAGGTTGCTCATGTGACAGACATATCGCCACGCTAGGAGTTACCCAAGGCCAAGCAGGTTGGGCACAAACCACCTGTTATGGGGCTTACATCACAGTTTTCGAATAATTGAGAATTCCAAGGATTCAAGCTCATCAACCCTTATTTTATTTTCAAAAGGTAGGGAAAAGGGATTTTATTGTTTTTGCTTTTGCTTTCTTTTGCTTTCTTTTTGTATTTTTGCTTGATTTTTGAGATAATGCTGAAATATTGCTGTAATGATATAAAATAATATATTTTTTTTCTCTTTTGAACTTTGCTTTTTCTTTTTGTTCTAGGGATACTTGCTCTGATTGGCTGTAGAGCAAGGGATTTTTATTCTAGGTAGGGGTGAGCTTGTCCTTTTGCCAATTCTCAAATATTCTAGACCATGTGCATGATAGGATAGCGAGGGAAACTTTTTGCTCAAGAAACCACTTCTACTATGTAGCAAAGCATGGAAATTACAAATATAATCATTTTATTGTGAAAAAATGTGCTTGGTTTAAGTAAATAACAAGATCAATTCTCTGTGCTCAAACTTTATTTAATTGAATTTTGTCGACTTTGATATAAGAGAGATTAATAATCATGCCAGATAAAATCAAGATATTCATATTTGTGAGTGTGAAAGTGAGGGATTCCAAATAAATGCTAATTTATCCAAAATAATTTGAAACATATAATTGCGACATTTGTAAAAAGATATATATAAATACTGTTTTGAGAAGTTTTGAGAATGTTGACTCTCTCTTTCTTCTTTATATTGTTGTGGTTTTGAAAGAGTCAAGAATATTGTTGTTTTTATATTTTTATCATTTTTGAAAGAATTAACAAGTGCCATAAATAAATACAACAAATAGTTTTGAAGATTTTGATGATTATGAATGTTTTTGGTGTTTTTGAATAAATTGAAAGAAATACAAGATAGTGATTTTGAATTATTTTAAACAAATATATACAAGGATGAAATGCCCAAATTTATACATAGTAACGTTTAAGATGCAAAATATTCATGGGTTCTTTAAGTTCTTTACCATATAAGGTAGATAATTTGTATGCTCCTAATTCAAATTTAGCAGTGATAATGTATGGTCCAAGCCAGTTGGGCTCAAACTTACCTTTAAGGTCCTTAGTTGCATTAGTATTTTTTTTATTTTCTTTTAAAACAAGGTCGTCGATCTCAAAGGATCGATGACGAACTTTTTTAGCATATGATCTTTTAAGCTTGTTTTGGTAGGCACAGAGATGCTCCAAAGCATTGATGTGTTTTTCATCTAGGAGTTCCAGCTGACTAAGTCTTCCAGCTCGATATTCATCTCCTACTTTGGTATCTTGAAGTAGTAGAGCCAAAGAAGGAACTTCTAATTCGAAGGGAAAAACTGCTTCAACGCCATACACCAAAACAAAAGGTGAAGTTCCAGTGGGGGTTCGAACACTAGTTCGATAGGCCCACAAGGCTAGATATAACTGAATGTGCCAGTCATGACTAGTTTTATTGACCAATATTTTGAGAATTTTGATTAAGGTTTTGGTAGATGCTTCTGCTTGACCATTACCCTGAGGATAATAGGGAGTGGACCAACGATGTTGGATCTTATATTTTTGGCATAATTTTTTAACATCTTTATTTTTGAAACAAGTTCCATTATCAGAGATGAGATTTGCAGGAATTTTGAACCTACAAATGATTTGATTAAAAATAAATTTAGAAACTTGTGTGCCAGTGCAGGGAGCTAAAGGTATAGCTTCAACCCACTTCATGAAATACTCAGTGGCGGTTATGATGAATTTGTGTCCATCAGATGACACAGGATTGATTTTGCCAATAATATCTAAACCCCATTTTGAAAAGGGCCAAGGAGATGAAATAGGTTGTAGTTCTTGTGCAGGCGCATGGACAAGGTCAACATGTTTTTGACACTTGTCGCAATGGCACACATAATCATGTGCATCCTTTTCCATGGTAGGCCAAAAGTATCCTATTTGAAGGAGCTTTTTTGCAATGAAACTACCACTGAAATGTCCTCCACAAGATCCATCGTGGGCTTCACTCAAGGCTGATTTGGATTCTTCTAAGTTCAAACATATTAATAGGATACCTTCAAAATATCTCCTATATAAAGTATTGCCAATTATTACAAATCGACTTGCTCGTCTACATAATAACCGACGTTGGTTTCTATTAGAATTGGCAAGGAAAGTCCCATTTTGGAGAAAATCAAATATATCTATATACCAAGGTTCAGGAGTAGTTTCGTTGATTATAAACACATCCAAAGGTTCTAAGCATGACTTATTTGAAGTAGGTTCTTGGAGTCGACGAATAATGATAGTGGAATATTCGTCATCTAACTCCAAGGGCAGGAGAGATGCAGCCGCGGCCATAGCATCAGCTGCATGGTTGCAAGTTTGAGGAATAGTTTCCAAGGTAACTTGATCAAATAGAGACATTAGTTGTAAAACATAGGCCTTATATAGGCGTAGTTTATCATCTCTGGTCTGATAAAATTCATTAATTTGGTTTATAACCAATTGAGAATCACCAAAAACTAATAGATGTTTAATTTTTAGTGCCAAGGTAGCTCGTAATCCAAGGATTAGAGCTTCATATTTAGCAGTATTTTTGGTGCAAGCAAATGTTAATTTGAAGGACAGAGGAATAAGATGTTTTTACGAGGATATTAAAATAATACCCGCACCAGCCCCACTCATGCATCGGGCTCCATCAAAGTATAAGGACCATTTTTCAATATGGTCTGCCTCTAATTGAAGGCATTCATCAAGAAACTCAATGATGAGGGGATGGGTAGACTCTAAGGGTGCAGTAGCTAATTGATCTGCTATGATTTGACCATTAAAAGACTTATGTCCTATAAATGTGAGATCAAACTCGCTTAGAGCAAGAACCCACTTGGCTGTGTGACCCAATAAATAAGGTCGTCTCATGAGATACCTTAAGGGATCGTATTTAGCAATGACATAAGTTTTCTGACTAAGCATATAGTGTCGTAATTTTTGCGTAGCAAACACGACTGCTAAACATAATTTCTCTAACACTGTATAGTGGGTTTCATAACTGATGAAGGTTTGGCTAATATAATAATTAGCGCGTTCTCTCTTTACATCATCAAGCTGAGCTAACATAGCTCCTAAGGCAGAATCTGAAGCTGAAATATATAGGAGAAATGGACGATCAGGTTTAGGCCATGAAAGCACAGGTGGATTAAGGAGGTATTTTTTGAGAAGTTAAAAAGCTTCTCTACAGTCATCGTCCCAATTAAAAGGGACATCCTTCTTAAGAATTTTAATAAAGGGAAAAGTTTTGTCCGCCAGCTTATCGATGAAGCGACGGATGGCTTGAAGCTTACCTTGTAAACTTCGTAACTCAGATATATTAGTAGGTGCGGGCATATCAATGATAGCTACAATCTTGAGAGGGTCGATTTTGATACCATGTAAAGAAACTAAAACCCCTAATATTTTATCGAACTTAACTCCGAATATGCATTTTGCTGTGTTTAATCGAATAAGATATTCTCGTAATCGATTAAAAACTTTTCTCAAATCATCTAAATTATTATCTTCATTAATAGAGTGAGCTATAATATCATCTACATAATCATGTAGGATATCATGCATCATATCATGAAAAATGTAAGTCATAGATCATTGATAGGTTGCACCTACGTTCTTTAAGCCAAATGGCATCACTTTCCAACAAAAAGTACCCCAGGGGGTAATAAATGCTATTTTAGCCTGATATTCAGGAGCTATCCTGATCTGATTATAACCATAGAATCCATCCATTAAGGACATCATCCCACTCTTGACAGTAAAGTCGATGATTTGATCCATGTTTGGAAGAGGAAAATCATCTTTAGGGCACGTAGTGTTAATATCTCTAAAATCTGTGAAAACCCTAACTTTAGTAGCTTCTTTTTTGGTAACTGGAACTACATTTGAGATCCATTCAGCATAATCAATAGCTTGTATAAAAAAACATTTAGGAGTTTTTCTAACTCCCCTTTGACTAGCAAAGACACTTTGGGATGCATTTTTATAAGTTTTTGTTTAACAGGTTTAGCATCCGGATGGACCACTAGGTGATGCATGACTACAGAAGGGTCCAAACCTGGCATATCTTCATATGTCCAAGCGAAGACATCTTCATACTCTTTAAGGAATGCAATATATTGTTGTTGTTTTTCTTGACTTAATTCTAATACAATATTGATTATGTGAGGATTATCCTCCATTCCAATATTAATTTTAATGATGTTTTATACCTCCATGTGTAGATCTCTTTCAAAATTGGGTGGGGCGGGTGAAACGCCCAATTCTTGTAAGGTTAATTTGGATAATTCATCTTGAGGATGAGTGGCCTCAAGTTGGGCTATAGTTGGTATAGAACCATCAAAATAAAATCCATTGTGTAACATCTCTTCAACGGAGACATCATGGAAGATATCTCCTTCCAACTCTTCATCGAGGTCAACAATCATTTCAGGGTAAGCTATGGATAGCATGTTACATGTAAATGGCTGACTTTTTAGAGGCAAATCAACATGCCTATCCAAATAATCTTGATAACATATGAGGTGATCATCATCTTCAAAAGGAAAGGGTTGACCCTTACTGGGAAATAGGCCCACACCACAACGGGTAGGCCATGGTTCTACCTCAAAGGGTTCTTTCATGCCATTTTGGAAATGTCCCAAGACTTTCCCTTTATATCCCATTTTAAGCATTATGGGTTTAGCTTTAATATATTCATTGGTAAAATAACACCGAGCGTATCCCTCATGATGAGTTTTAATGTTCCGAGGGATTCTTCCCCAGTCATATCCTTTATAAATGAAGGCACAACTCCTAACTTGGTAAGTACTTCCCAGAGGTTGTGGGAGGCCCAAAGTACGAGGAGATGCCAGCAAGTTATTTAAAAGAATTGAATCTTGCATGAAAGAATTTGTTTTTTCTGATAATAAGGTTGTGGATAAATCTGGTAAAAGTTCATCAGAAAGAGCATAAGATGTAGAAGGATTATTCCCTATATCTTTAGATGTGGAAGGTATGATAGATGTTGATAATGTGGAAGTGTTAATAGATGGGTCTATAGGTTTTAAAATTATAGGGATAGAACATGAAGGATTGGTTGTAGATTGAAGATCCTTTTGAGGTTCTAGAGTGATTTGTTTAGAAGATTGTTGATCTATATAGGAGGATGAAATTAATGGAGGGGAAATAGGTGAAGTTATAGGTGTGTGTTTCACAGTTTTGGATGAAAAATAAGAGTTAGGATGTGTGGATGACAGAGCGAGGGCAAAATTGCACTCCAACAGGTTCTGCCAAGGCACACATATCAAAGGGCCTAGGGTCACCATGGATAGTGACCAACTGATTTTTAAATTCGAATTTAACACATTGGTGTAAATTTGATGGGATAGCTCACATGGCATTGATCCAAGGGCGACCCAAAAGTATATTGTACGATGTTGGGCAATGTACAATAAATACGGTTGTATCTAGGGTTCTAGGACCAACTTGCAATGGGATGGTAATAACTCCACACGTTTCTTGTGTTTCATCATTAAAAGCTTTGATAATCATATCAGTTTTCTTCATTTCATCACTTCTAAAGCCAAATATTTGGTAGAAGTCAAAAGTGCAAATGTTTAGAGATGAGTCATTATCAATCAAGACTCGTTTGATGACTACATCTCTAATTATAGCAGTAATATATAAGGGATTGTCCTTATGAAAACTGTGTTGTGGGATATCTTTATCTCGAAATTCAATACAATCAACTTCTCGAGTGATGATAGTATTGGCCATAGCTTCAGGTTGAATGTTTTGAGGTACCATCATTTGGCTTAATGTAAGCATCAACTCATCCCTATGGGTGGGAGAAGATCTTAATAAATCCAAAAGGGAAATTCTGGCTGTAGTATTGGATAATTGCTCATTAATATTGTAAGGGGGTTTAGGTTGAACATGGGAAGCATGATTCCATTTATTGGTATTTTTCAAAGAAAATGGAATTGATCCATCATTCTGGTTTGGTTCTTGTTGAGAATTTTGAGCCTGTTGTCGGGTAACAACTCCAATGGTACCTACAATGTTATATTAAGGACGTTGAACTGGTCTCGGTCGAGCATTTATGGCTTGTTCATTTGGAAGGAATTGATTAGAAGAAGGTCAAGTAGTAACTCTTCTAGGAAATGGTTCTTCTGGAACCATAGCATCGGTGATGGGTTGAATAGGATCTGATTCATTTTCAGAACTATTCGATTGGTTTGAAGTGATGTCTACCTCACTTTCAGTATTTGATTCTATATCACTAGAATCTAAAGTTTGAAAATTATGTAAGGGCCTAGTCGTAACTAGGGATAAGGTTGTGTCAAATATTTGAGGATCCTGAATAGGTAATTTTCCGCTAATGGTTCCTACATATCGGGTAGGAGGCAAAAAATTATGATGTTCGATTTGATTGGCTACCTCTTTACCATGTCTTGGTAAAAGATGTTGAAATATGTCTAGTGATTGATTAGCATTTTGATTTTGATTTTGGGTAATAGTCTTTTGAGCGTTATTAGGAGAATTTTGTTTAGGTTGGAAGGCTTGCACCTCCATTTCATTATTATCAATCAAATATTGTATTTTATGTTTCAACCTTTTACAAGCATTGGTAGAGTGTCCAGGTCCTCTATGGAAATCACAATGTAAGTCATCTTTGTATCTGGGTATAGTTGGATCAGGTTCCTGGATAGCTGGTAATTGGATCAAACCTCTTTCGAGTAATTGAGGTAAAATAGTTGATAATGGTTGATTCAATCTAGTAAATTCTCGAGGAGGTTTATCAGGAGGTTTCAATATAAATTTTTCTGTTGTCTTTGTTGCATTGATATTAGCAACATTTTTTTTGTCAGTGACTCTGTCACCGACAACTTGTTTGTTTTTATATTGATTTGTAGATGTTTTCTCATCATCCTTCTTCCTAATTTGGCCTCTCCTAATGAGGGCATCTTCTACTCTTCGAGCTAAATCTATAGCCTGATCGAAGGTAGTTAAAGTAGCAGTTGATAACTCATAAGATATTTGTTCTTATAAATTATTGATAAAAATGTCCAACACACAAAGTGCAGTTTTCCTATCAACTGCCTCCATCTAGCTAAGAAATCAGCAAAAAATTCATCCTTGTCTTGTTTTAAGTTGTATAAATCTTTAATGGTTACATGCCTCTTGATGTAGGCACTAAATTTATGGACAAATGATTCAGCTGTTTCTTCAAATTTTCGCAAAGAATGAGTGGGCAATTGATAGTACCACTCTAATGCCATTCCACCTAAGCTTTTTGGGAACATTTTTAGTAATAGCAATTCATCATGTGATATATCATGACATGCTATCCTAAACATGCGATGATGCTCTATGGGATCTTCGGTTCCTTTATATATAGGCAAGATGGGCATGGGAAAATGCTTAGGGTATGGTTGAGCTACAACTATGGGATCCAAAGGTTGACTACATATCTCTCGATAATTATACAAGGGACGATAAGGATCTATCTGGTCCATACGGGAAGCTAACTGTTTCACCATGACTTCCAGATTACTATTTTGCCCACCATATTGGTTCGGTAGGGCATTGACATGGGATTTATGAGCATATGATGGAGGGATATGAAGATTAGATGCTATGTTGCTATTGTGTAAATTTTTGGTAGGAAACATGTTATGAAGGAATTTTGAAGTTGTATTATGTTGTATTCTAGATTGTTGAAAATTGGTGTTTGGCTTCGTTTTAGGTTTTTGTTTACTTGAAGCATATTGATCAATAGTTTGGCGAAGTAAAGTAGTGAAAGAAGTTTTCTTTTGTGTAGGAATGATTTTAGGTTGAATAACAAGTTCCTTAGGAGGTTGGGTAACCTGTTGTTTTGACATGTTTTGAATCATAGTGACCATATCTGTATTGGATGGCCCAGCCTTATCACTTTCTTGATCAATGAAAGATAAGGGATTAGTGCGCACATCAAACATATGTTCGATGGCTGCTTGAGTGTCACTAATTTGCCCTTTATCAATACGAACTGCCACATTAAGAGCGTCAATGTTATCATTGAGAAATTTTTGAAAATGATCTACGTTGTCAAAAGCAATAGTTCCATCTGGAGTTACTCGAGGGGATGAGGATCCATCCTCTTTAACACTTTCTTCTTGTTCATTGTCTTCACCTAGGTCATCTTCTGGTTGATCTAGAGTTTCTCCTTCCGGAATTGGATCTTCAGGAAGGATATTTGGGTCTCTAGTTTTATCTTGTAACCAATCTTCTTCTTCTCCTTCAGTTTGTTTACCATTCCTAAGTTTAGGCATTGTGCTTAATTTTGATTTCGGCAAATATATATATATATATATATATATATATATATATATATATATATATTTTATATATATATATGCAACAAGCTTAAGAGGTATATATTAATTATATACCTACTACAATATTTAAAATGAAAGGTTTTTGTTTTTGTTATGTTTTTTAGTTTTTAGTTTTTCTTTGTTTTTGAACTAATATTGTAAAGACAACAAATAACACAATAAATGCGAGAAATAATAAGACTGAAAGTAATAATATAGTTTTCTATAAACAATTTATAAATATCATTAATGGGCTCAAGTTCTTTAGGAGTCATGAAGTTTTCTTCTTCAAATTGAAAGTTTTCTTTTAAAAATTTAATGAACAGAGCTATAGTGATATTATCTGTCTCAGATGCTGGTTGATAGAAGTAAAGCTCATGGCAATACTCTCGATATAACATAGCTCAAGGAACTCTATTCCATATTTCCCTATTTGTAAGAACAACCTCTTGGTCTTCTACAAGACCTAGGAACTGGTGTACAATGGCTGCGTTCTCGAGGTATTCCTCGAAGGTGAACAATTCTGAAGACACAAGAGCTCTCCTATAAGCTAACCATCTATGGCAAGCTCTCTGAAGTTCATGATAAAAGACAAGTTTATGAGGATCCAGGATTCTATCTAGGACTAGCCTCTTGATTTGTTTAAGTTTTGTTGACCTAGATGAGATTACACTAAGTCTTCTATCAAGTTCGTCCCACAAGAGTTGATTTCTATTTGTTTTAGGCACATTAAGTACAGAATTGATTTCTATGGCTGCCAATTGGTTTTCTACATTTATAGTAACTGCTAATCTTTTCTTAGGAGCTACCATCTAATATGCAACTTATTAATTTGAAACAATTTGAAATGCATCTATGTTTTAGTTGTTTTATATTTTTGTTTTTGTTTTGTTTTTGTTTTCAAAAGGTTTACAATGCATTCACGTCGGGTTCATCAAAATGTATCGCTCCAAAATTTTCACACCCTTACCTTCAGGCTATAGGATTCGTGCCCGGAAGGGGGATGTGAAAAGGATGGCACGGTACCTCGGACTGAGAGGCCTTGCGAAGGTCCCACCTCTCAAGGGAGGTGTATATTGGTGATTTTTTGACGGATGGTGGGTTCACCAAGAAACATTTAATGGTAGTTTCCACGCCTAGGTTGGGAATGTGTTTTATGTGTTCGTTTTAGCCTTAAGCATTCAAGTCCTAGGTTTGGAAAAAATGCGTCTAAGCTATTCTATATGAAGATGCAAATTAAATGAATACAAAAAATAGGATTAAGACAAAAAATAGAGAAATTAAAGAATGTTAAAAGAAAAATACCTGATCCAGATGTCTGATGAAGATTCTGATTCTTGAAGGTCAGGATCACCTTTGATTTGATAGGATCATTTGAGATTAGACAAGATCATCTGAGATCTAACAAATTCGTTAGACGAATTTGTCAGAGACCTGCAAACAGAGAAATATGTGCAAAACATAGAAAATAACACTATTCTAACAGAGGGAAACAGTGTAAAATGAAAGTAGCAATATCAAACTAAAACTTATAAACAGAAACATGCATGCATTATACTAATTTCATAATAATTATGACTTAATTATGCATTTAATCTAGATGGGTGAACTCCAAAATGCAGAATAGCATAAAATACTGAATAAACTAGCTAATTACAGCATAAAGAAGCAGATTAAAAGATGAAGAAATGCAAACTTTAGGCACTGATTGCCTCAATGTTGACTGCAGTCAAGATCATCTCGCATCGGTACGAAATTGTCTCTGATTCGATAGGATCACCTCTGATCTGAACTGGATCGTTGGCGATGATGTAAGCTTACTTCGACTGAAAACCACTAAGGTACCTGCAACAAAATTGGTATAGAACTACTGCAAATATGAATTTGGGATGTCTTAGCGTGTGTGAGTTACAAGGATTATCAGCCATGGGGGTGCTAAGGGGAGAGCTTAGGATTAAATAGGCTTAGGAGAGTGGTTATGAGGTTGGAGATCATCCCTATTTGGGAGATCTCCAATGAGGGAGGGTCTCTAACGATGTAGACACGCTTCTGCCTAGATTAGAGACCCATTGGAACATAAGCTAATTGTGCAAAATTAGTTTAGGGACAAGATCATCTGGACGTCCTAGCCCAGATGAAATCGTCAGATCTGGGGCAATATCATCTGATCGATGACGATATTGTCAAATGGTCAAAACAAACTCTAAAAATGGCACGGGAAAGGGGGAAACGGATTACACGACGGTTAACGGGCGGTTTGGGAGGTTAAAATTTGAATTTGAATTATTTACTAGAGTAAATGTAATTATTAAGATTTCACTGCACCAATTTTAGGGTGCTACAAATTGTATACAAAAAGCTTCCATTTGAACCTTATAAGAAGAGACAATAGTTATAAATCTTATCTTTTAAGTTTATTGATTTTAACCGCCAGTGATATAAGAGTCCATCTTAAATCTTATTGATGAACACCGGTAATAACTAATGTTCACCACAACGAAAAAGGGTGGCCTTTTCTGTACGTAGGCTACGATATATTCATCTTGTTTATTTTTGAGATAATTTGCTGTCATTCTGATTCAACTTTACTGTATCCCATCACTTATATGTTATCATTGAACTAATGCTCTATTGGCACCTCCATTAATATTTTCTTCTCAAACTCGTTCAAAATTTTCAATGATCATGAGATGCTATAAAAAGACATCCCTAGGATGAAATCCATGAATAGATAGAAAAAAATATTTTGAATAGACAAATCCCTCGTTCATTCTCCATGTCTGGAAGAGTATGTGCACAATAGATATTATCACCCATAACTTAATCGATGTGTTTTAGAACCGAATAATGTGTTTGACATTCGTTCGCAACACAGGAGTGTGAGAGCTTGTAAGGAAGAACTTTTTTATGGCACTTAGAATTTAAGGGAATCCAAATGTATTTTTGTTTTTAATTTCTTATTTTACGTTTGAGTAGTCATCTAGATTGGTAGTGTGGTCGGTGTGGTATGCATTTGGCCTATAATTTTTGTATCGAGTTGTTGCTAGATTTCATATTTGAAGTGGAGAGATCGTTCATCATCACTGGTCTCCTGGTTTGGATGGTCACGGTGGGCTTAGGCTTTGAACATGGCTTCAATGATGTGATTCCCATAAAGCCTGTGGTTCCTCACATTTTTAAACACATAAGTTTTGTTATATCTCAGGCTTGATTTCCATTTTGAAGAAGAGTAATCTTGAGTTACTAACGAAAATCTACCCAACAAAACTCTAAAATATGGCATTGAGTTTGAGATGGATGCTCACAAAGCTTTATATTGTGTCCATTATCTATGATTTTTTCCAAGTTTTTGTGAACCGAATTAAAGACATGAACCACCATTTTATACTGTCCATATTTTTCAAAACCAAAAATTGATGATGAAAGGATTCATACTAAATGTCACTAAGAATGAATGACAGTGCATGGCATTGGTCCTCACATGTAGATTCAAATTTTTTTGACAAGTCCTTCACTTTATGTGCCTAATTGTTTGAATTACCACCAAACCGAGTGACCATTTCAATCAAATAAAAAGGATGGTAATGGTACTTTATAATTTTTAAATACGAATTCAACTGCATCCAGACAATTCCACAAAGAAGGATCATTGACATTGCATAGGAAATGGGAAATGGTGGAGGTGGCCATGGAGGCGGACAGGCAAGGCTGCATTCTTTAGATTTTGTTTCTTTTGCTTTTGCAATCTAAAATTCATCTGCAAATAATTTGGAGCTATGAGAATACTCAAATGTAACCTCACTGGGAATGATGTCCTTCATGAGGATTGGACCTCCTAAATTTTGAGAAATAGTTTTAGTAGCACCAGGTGAAGGAGAGAAATAAGGAGCTTTAGTGGATGTTAGTGCAATGGAAATAACTTTATGATATTGAGCACCTTGAGCCTCTATTTTGTTTGCATAGGTGATACTAGGTTGGCTTCCACTTTGATATGCATTGTAATTTTTAGAAACTTTCATTTCTTCCTCTGCATTAAAAAGAACATTGCAAACAACATTGGAGATATTCTTGTAGACACCAAAACAGCACCCATCCGATTATGTGACTGCAAACACTGATTGCTTTGACAAACACAGCCCCCAGGGCAGCCCTCAGAGGTCAAACAGTGGTCCTAACCACTTCCATAGCAATTTTGTAAGGTCAGGAAGCAATTTGGTACAATTAGACACTTTTCCCAATACTCGTCTCACCCAGGGATGATTACTAACTTGCAATCGTCCCACCCAGGGATGATTGTTTTAATCGTCCCACCCAGAGACGATTACCAAGTTTAACAGGCAAAATGACAAACGGCGCCAAGTGGCAGCCCAGAACAGTCAGTTGATGACTCTTGCCTTGCACGCATGTGTAGGTGGATAGAAGGGCCATTAGAGGACTGTCACAAGAAGCAATTATGAAAACACAAGTCAATGGAGGACTCCCCTCCCTCATGGGAAGACAAGACTGCCACATGGCGCCTATGACCAACACATGGCATTTGTGCTTCCCTCCCAAAAGAGACCCCTGGGGTCTATAAAAGGTGGGACTTTTCTCACCCAAAAGGAGAGGAGGTGGAAGGAGTTTTCAAGCAACGAAGTGCTACCGAATTGGAGACCCACTTGCATCCCCTTTTAGTTATCTTCCCACATCCACCAATCTCTTTTGCAAGGGAGGTTTTTGGGTGGCCTTTGGAAGCTCAAACTTGACCCAAATCCAACACATGGACACCTGAAACAACCAATTCGCCGACCCCCCACTCCTAAGAGATTTTGGGGCCATCCCAAGTGGATTGGTGCCAAAATCAAGTTCCATCGGTGGGCTGCCCACTTGGGCACCCTGCACCTTTTGGATTTAGTTGTAGTTCATTTTCTGTCATTTGTTCATATTCCATGTTATTCTCTACTTTTCAATAGTTCAGAATCTTGAATATTGATTTCAAAAGGTTTTCATCGAATATTATCATGCTTTTGTTATTTTGGTTGTCCCACTGACTTGCAGGTAACAACGTCCAATTTCTTGGTGATGGAGGCCAAATTGGGAGAATCCAACCATCTGGGTCATCCCAAAATGGCCCCAATTACATAACCCCCTTGTTTGCAGGTGTTTTGCAGGTCTCAGGAATTGACATTGGAGTAGCGGCAGGTCGGCTTCTTCAACACAGTATCAATCGTCCTTGTAGGAGACGATTAACAGCAGCAATCGTCCTTCCAGGGGATGATTAATAACAGCAATCGTCCTTTCGAGGGACGATTACCAGGTAAACACAGATTGGCCGGCCGTCTCAGAGGCAATGGCCTTTTGGTAATATTTCCCATCTTCTGTCAAGTTTTCAGGCCATTTGGACTTACTGTATTTACTATTTCAGGCAGATGTTTACATGCGTATTTCATTGATTTTAAGAGAACGAACCCCTTTCATTTGCAGTAGGTGCTACTGACATTTTCATTGTTTCTTTGACTACAGGAAAAGCAATCAAAGGTGAAGAACTTATCCACATCAGCGGCAGCAGCATCTTGGCCCACCCATTGTAATCGTGGGCACGCGGGAAGAGGAAGACTAGGTCACACATTTGTAATGAAGACAAATTTAACGCTCCTAGCCCCAAAAGGGGAGGGGACGTCTATGTAACCGAGGATAAGATATTTTAATAAAGAGGGCTGTGATTTCTTTGCATCTTGTCTTTCGTTTCCAAGTTGTCTCCTTTCTCTGTTTTAGTGCATAGGATCAAAGCATTACATTTTCATTTTATGTTGCATAGCTAGTGTTTCCTTTGCCCGAAATCTCATGCTTTCAGTGGCGATCACGGTGGGACCCTGTCCCCTATTTTTAAAATCACAGAAACTGATTGAATTTTTTTTTGTGTTTGTGCTTGACAGGTACATTTTTCTTCTTGCAGATTGTTAATCGTCCTTGCAAGGGATGATTTCTGTTCTGGAAATCGTCTCACCCTGGGACGATCGTAAAATCATCTCTACCAGGGACGATTTCTGTTCTAGAAATCGTCTTACCCTGGGACGATTGTAAAATCGTCTCTACAAGGGACGATTTCAGTTCTGTTAATCATCTCACCAAGGGATGATTTTCTGTCTGCAACTTTTCAGAGCAAAAATTTAGAGGCAACTGGAGCAGGTAGAGAAGAGGTAGGGATTTTCATCATCTCTGTTGAAATTTTCTGTTTATGTTTCTGTTTCTTTGACTGTTTTCATTTTAGATTGCATTGCTTAGGAAAAGTCATTCATGCATGTTTCATTTTCGTTGGATAAAATGAACCTCACACACTCCATGAAACAATTTTAAACCAAGGAGTTGGTCGTAAGACCCCAGCCCTTGATCAAGACCATTGGTGTATTTAATCACCACCTTGGATTGATTTGCATACATTTCATGATTGTCAACTGTTGTTAGGCGTAAATCTTGACGAAGACAGACTGAGCGTAGCTGGGGTGATTCCTATGTGTACGAGGATAAGTTTTCTATGGTAGGTGCCATTAATAGGACAATCCCCCTTCCGTACCATCTATGTACCATGTAACTTCTGCTCTCATGTACCTATAGTCTCCCTCTCGTAAGGGCGGGTATATAGAGAGGTTGGTATATCGGCCTGGTTGGTATATTGAAGGGGCGACCTTTTGGGAGTTATAAGAGCCTACATGATGCATTTAAATGTTCTACAAAACCTACAAAAACAAAACAAAACACCAAAATACACTAAACCAGTCTAGGGCACATCAAGAATCCTTAAAAGATATAATCACGGTTTTGTGAATGTGTGTGTTTAACTCTGTTTAGTATAGACAAAAAAAAAAATCATTAAAAACAAGATAAAAATCTACTTAGATAGTGTGGACGCACCACAATGGTGTACACCCGCAGTCAAGCCCAATCAAGGGCAGCAGCTCCGGAAGGTACACAAGAAGCAGGCACAAGTCGCCTTCGCTTCGATCTCGAAGATTTGGTCATACCGCCTTATCGGTCTAACCTACAAAAGTATCCAATTAAAAATCCTCGGTGGGGTATGCCCATTCAAAGCAGCCCCTCTCGAAAAGATGCCCTACATGCAGACCTTAATGTAAACAGAGAATCACCCTCTCAAGCTAGACATGAGTGGCCACAGCATGATAAAGCGCTAACGGGGCACACTGTCCATTTGGAGGGACAACGTGGATATGGCGTCCCTTCTTTACCTCTCATCAGAACAGAGAGACCAAATCCAGAGCGTAGGGCTCCTTACATAGGGTGACCTAACTCCGCCTGCCCCTTACGCACCTATGAGAGAGAACATGAGGAAGATCATCGCATTCCTCAAGGACAACAACATACAACGCAGGAACCTTATGCTTCTACACCAGCTGGATATCATGATCACCCCTTGAGGCCAGAACCTCGAGCACATATAGCCTACCTTGATAGAGGGAAGCGACCCCTTGAGATTTTAGAGCATCAAAACTAAGGTAAACCCATAGGAGGAACATTTGAACCTTCTGAACAAAATAGGGTAGATCAAATTGATCCGGCTATCGCCAGATATACCACCCGTCAAGCCCAAATCATGCGGCTTAAACAAAGTCAGCAAGAGATAGAGTATCAATACCGCTTGGATAACGAACGCATGCAACGTGAAGCAGATGAGTTACAATATGAAATACTTGAGAGAGGGCCAACCCCTCACATCCAAAGAGCTGAACAACATGAGAGGCATAACCCTTTAACGCAGGACAGGTCTCCATGACCTCGTCAAGCTCTGCCGCCAAGACCTCATAGATTCGAGAGGGAAGCAACTCCTCGAAACAATGATAGGTACCTTCAGCAAGAGCTTGATCAGGGTCAGAGGTTTCGCCCAGAAACTCCTCAAGAATTTTATGAGGAGTACGAACCAAAAATAGAATATGTTGAAACTCCCCATCAAGGCAGGAGGGATGCCATTCGGCCACCCCTCCATAGGCCTCCAGTTTATCGTAACTTGCAACAAGAGCGAACAAGAGAGGAAGAAATAAAATCTTTCGATGCATACCAAGCGCTATTGGAGCGTTTGGAGTCTGTGGAAACAAAAGCTGCTGGGCATCAAAAACCCACATTACGTCTACTCCGCAGTAATCCGGTGCATCCTTCAGTGCCTGCGCCTCTTTACCCTGAACACTTCAAGTTGCCTCAATTGGCAGTTTTTAAAGGTGAGGAAGACGCACAAGAGCACGTTACAAGATTTCTAAGCCAGTGCTTCGCAATCCAAGATAATGACGCATTGCTACTTAGAACATTCATAACCACATTCGCAGGCCTTGCCTCGGATTGGTTCACACAACTGCCCAAACACAGCATAAGCGACTTATATCAGCTAGTAGATGCGTTTCTTGAACGTTTCGCCTTCAACACAAGGAAGAAGGCATCACTTAGTGATCTTGCTAGCCTTAAAAAATTTGAGGAGGAAACAATGGCAGTGTATGGGAATCGATGGAGAGCTTTGCTTTCTAAGTTACCCTACCGTCCTCCTATGTCTGATCTCATGCAGATGTTCACAAAAAGTTGCTTAAAATCAATCTCCGGTCTATTGTTGTTGCGACAATACGACAGCTTAGAAGAAGCTTTGGCGCAAGCCAGAGTCATAGAAGAGATTAAGATAGGCGAAGGTGCAATTGCCAAGCCTAAGAAGAAAGAGTGGAATAAAACCACTAAAACTTGGACAATGCAACCACAACACGCTGTAGTCAATCAAGTTGCAATAAATATTCCCGTGCCTGTGCAAGAAACGCAGCCTCAAAATGCTAACTACCAGGCAGTGCCTCCTGCTTACAAAAGAGATAATAGAAGACAGGAGCAGTATCAGCAGCATTGCCCTAGGCAAAAATTCACCCCATATGCGGAGTCCAGGGACTCCTTATTTGACCGCTTGTCAGCGGAAAATTTAGTTACTCTGCCAGAAATCCAAATTTTTGACCCTAACATTCCCAAGCCTAGGGGGTATAGGGAGGAATTGTATTGCAGATTCCATAGGCACAGAGGACATGACCTAAATGGGTGCTAGAAATTCAAAGAACTAGTCTAGGATTTGATCGATAACAGAACATTGGTCGTGGACAACCCCATCACACCAAACAACCAACAAATGGGGGTATTCAAGGACCCCTTGCCTGCCCATGAGGCACAGACAAAACCGCTCCAGATTAACAAGGTGCGACAAGATCTTCCCGTGCAAGGATTTGTGGGAATGATTAGCATTGTAACAAGGAACAGAAGATACCCAGTAGTTTCCCCCGAGATAGCAATGAGGGAAGTTTCATCGACATCACAACCTCAACAATGCCCAATGCAGTTACCTCCGCCTAGACCTGAGGTCACGATACGAACCAAACTCACGCAGATTTTGCGGACCACGTCGGCTAGGCTGTCCATCTACGAGCTTATTCAACAATCAGCTCCCCATAGAGAAGCTCTTATGGACATTTTAAAAGCCATTGAAGTACAACCCCATGAAGCAAATTCTTTCAATGCCTTTGTGGGACATGTGAAACAATGTACGGAGCCTGTCATCACATTCAGAGAAGACGAGGTCAAAACGATATCAAATGACATGCCGGATCCACCCCTGCATGTTATCGCACGGGTCAACGGGATCCCATACAAGAGAGTGCTGATAGATACTGGCTCGTCCAGTAACATTATAACCATTGCAGCGTTAAAACATTTAAAACTACCAGCCTCTCACATCACCGCTTCCACGTACACACTGCGAGCTTTTAACGATGTAATTTGCTCGACAGTCGGCACAGTTGTTCTGCCTATCCAGGTAGGACAAAAATCAATACCCACATCGTGCCATGTCTTTGGAAGGCGAAATGGCTTATAATATACTGCTAGGGCGGACTTGGATCAGGGACATGAAGTGTGTCCCCTCGATCGCACACCAGTGCTTGAAGTATGCCTATGAAGGGCAAATACATGTAATCCCAATGGAATTAGAGGCCTTCAAGTATTGCAATGTGGTACAATTCATACCTCAATCAACCCTCCCATCAATGCATTTGGATTTTCAATTAAATCCATATAAACAGGGTCCGATACCGCAGGCACCACTGGTGGCCAATAAGGCAAAATCCCAACCAGGTGAGACTTCATCATCGGCTCCATCATCAACGCCACCTATCACGGCCCAATAGAAGGACAAGGGAAAGCAAATAATGGAATATGTTAAGCCTCTAGAAGAAAGGTTGCCCACAATCTCAATGATATAAACAGAGAAAACACCCAGCACAACAGAAACCAAGACTCCTGAACAACCAAACATGGAATGGACTCAGGAAGGACTACCGTTTCCTCCTACCCAATCATCGACAATCACTGTTGAAATGGCCAGTACATGCCTGGGAGAATACTTAGTGCAAAATGTTGTGGCAACCCCCACATTGGAGTCAGTGTAGGACATGGGAAGACCTCGCATTCCCATAGGGACAATTGTTCCACTAGGCTACCCTCCCAACCAGACGAATTTTGTGTATGGGGGCCTTGATCATGGTTCTGAACCATGCGAACAAAAGGAAACAGATGAAGAGCCTTTTGTCGAAAACATCAATTATCTGTCAAACCCAGAATTTGCCCTAAAATATCTTGGTCAATGCAATTGGCATGGATACGGACTTGGAAAATATGAGCAAGGGATGCGGATCCTTTGCCAACCAAGATATCAGATGCCATATGACAAGTCAGGGGTAGGGTTCAACCATCCCCTTCCATTAGACATCTTGGTTGAAAATATGCAAGGCCTAGAAATAGGCAACAAGGGGGGATTGGCACAAGACCCGTACGCCAATCCAAACACAAAATACACATTAGGGGATTATCTCCCATGGTCTACAAACACCCCTGGAAATAGCAATAATCCCTCTCCTTTGCTAGAGAGAGGTGAAAGTTCAGAGAGCAATCCTCAAAGAGAACAACAACGGCTTCCAGAAATTTTTTTTGAAACTGTTCCCCTTAGAGGTTCCAGATGAAATAACACAGTCTCAAAAGAATCAGGTCCCTCCACTAAGAATGGAACAACCGCAATGGGACCAGATTAATTCACTGGAACAGGAAGAGTCCTCGACATCGCAAGCAATAGATGCTAAAGAGGATGAACAAGTTTGGATCTATGAAACTGATTCAGAAGACGAAACTGAAATGATCTATCTTAGACATGCGCGACGACATCACCGCACTCTAACTCATGAAGATCTAATGGGACAAATGGGTATACGGTTGGGATATGAATGGCACGTAGACCCAACGAGGTGGGACCAAGTGTTAGGCCTATGGATCCAAATTCAAGATGAGCATCGTCCACCTCGAGATCCCATCATGATAGCAGTTCCAAGGGAAGACCCCGCCTTCCTTTTCACACATAGAGAGGATCCATTCGTGCCTGTTCCCGTAGAGCCAGATCTAGAGTATAGGGAACTTCTAACAAAATCAAGTCATCACACTCGTGGTTCTGGAGACCAAATTCATTCCATCCACATGATCTCCATTGATTTTACCACACCCATCCGCAATCCGACCGATCCATCACGGTCATTGCATCTAGACATGGATGCCATCGAATGGGATCGCGTCAATTCACCATTGTCACCATCAGAGTACTGGCCTTTCGATGAAATGCTTCATTTTACCCTAAGGACAACTCAGGATATTTTTCAAGCTAAAGAGGGACCCGAGGTTCCGAACGTAGATCTTAACTCAGCTGATGATATCCATTTAATCCCAACTCCACATCAGTTGGAGGATGGATCTCACATGTCAGTCAAGGAGACGACTGACGTAGACATCGGCACAGATCCAATGAATCCACGAATTCTCAAGCTGGGGGTAAGCCTTTCCCCCGAGGAGCAAGCCGATTACATTGCCCTTCTTAAAGAAAAGGAGGTTTTTGCATGGTCGTACAAAGATATGCCAGGACTAGACCCACAGCTAGTCATGCACAATTTAACGCTTGATCCGAAAATCAAGCTTGTAAAGCAAAAACTAAGAAATATGCACCCAATAGTGGCCTTGATGGTCAAAGATGAATTGCAAAAGCTGTTGGATGCACAATTTGTCATCTGCATGGATTATCCGCCATGGTTGTCCAACATGGTTCCCATCAAGAAGCCCGACGGGAGGATTCGCATATGCACCGAATTTCGAGACCTAAACAAAGCGAGTCCTAAGGATGATTTCCCCTTGCCAAGCATCGACGCATTGGTAGACGCTACATTAGGTCACGAAATTCTCTCCCTAATGGATGGTTTCTCAGGATACAATCAAATTCGTATCAATCCTGAAGACCAACTCAAAACGGAATTTACAACGCCTTGGGGGACATTTTGCTATAAGGTCATGCCTTTTGGCCTTAAAAATGCTGGCGCTACATACCAACGTGCTATGACGTATATCTTCCATGATTACATGCACAAAAATTTGGAAGATTACATGGATGATTTGTTAGCCAAGTCTCTCTTGCGCTCAGATCATCTCGGTGACTTAAGCAAGATTCTCGATCGCCTCATAGAGCATAAGGTCAGACTGAATCCCAAGAAGCGCATGTTCGGTGTCACATCTGGAAAAATTTTGGGTTTTATAGTCTCCAAGAGAGGAATCGAAGTGGACCCAAAAAAAGTCAAGGCAATCCTTGAAATGGCTCCCCCAACAACTATCAAGCAGCTTAGAAGTCTGCAAGGAAAGGTCGCGTCAATTAAACGCTTCATAGCGCAATTATCTGACAAATGCCGACCAATGAACAAATTATTGCACAAAGGGGTCACATTTCATTGGGATGACGAGTGCCAGTCAGCCTTTGACAAAATCAAACAATACTTGGCTTTGCCGCCAGTATTGGCACCGCCTAGACCAGGTGTGCCGTTCTACTTATACATCTCAGCTACTGAGGTGGCATTGGGCGCAATGCTAGCCTACAAGAATGAACTTCACAAAGAACAGGCTACTTACTATCTTGGAGGATCCATTCATGCCTGTTCCCGTAGAGCCAGATCCAGATCCAGATGCAGGCAAGGTAGGTTCAGGTACCTCCTTGGATATTTCCTAGGAAAGTTCCTCCTCCATAGGGGTAGGAATTCTTGCAACTACTATGGTCAGAATTTCCTTGGGTCCTTCCTAAACTAGGGGTACTTTGAACTTCTACGTGTCTTTTACCTTATTTATCGAAGGTTTTTTAGAAGTACCAATAATATTATAATCAGGAGGTGGTGTCGATGTGGATGGGTCACCTTGCACTGATCTACTTTTGTTCTCTAGTTGTGTGGTTGGGGATGAAGGCCTTATGTAAAGGTGCATTTATGGAAGGACAAATTCCCCCGACAAGTCAACTTGATGCATGCACTTGAATGGCTATTCATAAGATGGAACTACATGCACTTGTCTCTCATACACATACTTGATGCATTGGTACAAAATTGAGGGCACTCACTACATGTCCCTGATCTACGTATGCCCTAGAAGGATGTTGTATTTCATCACCCCTTCCAACACATGACACATCATGGGGATGGTCTTATGTCCTACCTTTAGAGGCAAAATGATTGTACCCATTGTAGAGCATAATGTATCATTGAAATCCCTAAGCATGTAGGAAATTGGGACAAAATTAGACTTAGGGATCTTTAGGTGCCCTATATCCTTTGTAGTGATTATGTTGATTTATGAGATTGTGTCAATCAAAACCTGCTTCAAGGGTATGTTATTGATTGACACAATAATATGTAGAGGCAGGTCTACTAAGGTAGTAGGAACTACCTTAATTTCATGACCATAAAAATGAATCACGGTCTCTTGGCACTACTGCACTTACCCCACAAAATGTGTGAACACATCTGGGTTCTGGGGCTGGAGCTCGATTGTTCTCAAAATCTCCATCAAAGTCTCTCTATGCCTAGAGGACTGTTGTATGAGCTCATAAATGGATAACTTGGTCGAATTTTTTTGTATATTCTATTCCAGTCTACTCTGAATAGTTACCATAGGTCTCGTTGGTGGACCTAGAGGATTTTTTTGCACCTATCTCTATCGAGGTATAGCCAAGATATTAATGGGATCCACTAGAGGCTGTGGTTGCCCATATCTTTGACTCCTGATTGCCATGTTGACTATCTCAATCATTTCGATGCATCCTTGAATGTGTGGCTTGACTTGAACCTCATTGAATTGGGTACCCTAATATCTAAGGACCTTGTGATTTGGCAATGGGTTCCTAAATATACCCATATGTCTGTTATCATGAGATAGAAGATTTTCAAATTTTAGCTCTCCATTTTTAATCATGTTTTGCACAACATTCTTTAATCCAATGCAATTTTTGATATCATGCCCTTGTATCCTATGATATGGGTAGTATTTATCTTCCCTATATCCCCTTGGCTTGGGATGGTTAGGATCAAAAAGTTGTACATCAATAAATATTATCATCTATGCCTCACTCAACTGAAACTGATTAAATATTGACTACATTGATTCGTTTAGAGGTATGTAATAACGAGGTGGATGACGTTCCTTGTTTCATCCCTAGTTATTCTTAGTATCATAGTTGGGTAGCGGGGGTGAGCCTAATAATTCTAGGGTTTTTTTCCATTCCCCTCCTTTGGTGTGGCCAATACAACATGATTAACTTGAGTAGGCTTGGCCTGCTTCTGATTATTCTTGTCATTTCAATTGTTCTTGCTCCACTTTCTTGTTACGGAGCTTGAGGTCTCCCTCATTGAACTTTATGTGTTCAATAAGCTTGGCTTGAGCCAAGGCTTCTTTGAATGATTCATACTACTATTGTTTTAATAATAAGGAGATGTATTTTACATAGCTCTTTGTAGACATTCGGATGAGTTCTTCAGTGGGACAAAGAATGATAGTTTTACCATAATTTTTTTCCACCTGTCCCCATAGTCCATCACTGGCTCATCATCATACTACTTTAAATTAGCTAGATCATACAATTTCACCTTCTTATGGCATCAAAGGAGAAGCATTCAAGGAACACATTTACCAGTTGCTCAAAATTGGTGATGCAATGCTTGGGCAACTGATTAAACCATTGAGTCAATACACCCAAGAACATTATGATGAAGGTTCTTAGCATTAGGGCATCATTCTACTCAAGGTGGAAGTATGTATTCATGAAGTTTATCATGTGTTCTTATGCGTATTACTCTCCCTTAAAATTTTCTAGCCTAGGCATATCAAAGTTCCTGGGATATGCAAGACTCGATATTGAGGGGCACAGAGGTTGGTTGTGTATCTTGCTCAATGTCAGCTTATGTTCACCCATGTCCTATTTTTTGATATATTTGACCCTCTCGGCTAGTATATGATATGCCTTCAAAGAAGTAATCTCTTGTTCTTGAAGGTTCACTCATGGTGGTAAGGGAGGTAATTCTATGTTTATCTGATTTGGGTGTCTGTACTTATCTCCCATAAACATGGATGGAGGTTCAAGATATGTCTATTCTTGACCTTGCATCCCCACCTATTCCTCATTGAATTATGTGTTTTCGAGGTCTAGGTGTTGTTGATACTATGAAGTATGGTGAGCATGCTCATTTCTTTACCTAGTGCTTCTCTCCTACTAAGAATCAACATGTCTCTTATGCTAATATCTCTCACCACCTATGTGTGCATCTATCTGAGCTAACCTCTTTTCTAGCTCCTCATGCTAAGCTCTTTCTTCTCTTGAGCATTGATCCTATAGGCACAAGTGTCTCTTCCTTCACTCTTCTCACTCAAGAGCTTCTACACGCTCTCACTTGATGCACAACACTTCCTCTAACCTATGTATACGATCAGATCAACCTGCTACTAAAGGTTCATGCCTTTATAACTCTGTGTGAGGAGTTCTAATGTTTAGGCCCCTCAGGGAGGCTCCTACTCTATGCTTGCCCTTGTCCACCAGGGCAACCTATTATGTGTACTATGTTATGGTTTGAGTACCCCCATGATTGAAAGTAGTGTATGTGTTGTAAGGCCACTTTGAAGCTTCCCATGGTTCATTGGTGTGTCTAGTACCTATGCTACATGAACTTCCTAAAGTAGAATGTTTGGTTGTAATACTTCTTGGAGCCAGTCTCGAGGGAACTCGATGCAACTCATCAAGTTGTTAGTTTATCCACGGTTGATCCTATAGAATTCCATTGGCACCAATGAGCTCATAATCCAACGGTACCCTCCCATATACAGGGAGGCTGTAGGATGTTCTAGGTCTATGACTGGGTGCAGCCCTTGTGTATTGCACCTCAGTGGGCTGATCTATCCTATGTGTATCATGTGAAGCTTGGGGTATTACAACCCCTACATGCCTATGTAATGATGGAGGCCTTGATGCCTCCTCATGCTAGCATGATGATGGGGACCTTGAAGCCTCTGTATGTCTATGTGATGAGGGATGTTATGATGCCTCTGCATGTTAGTGTGAAGAGAGAGGTCATGATGCCTTCCCTTGTCTATGTGATAAGGAATACCTTGATGTCTTCTCGTATCTGTATGATGAAGGAGGTCATGATGCCTCTATGTGTTTGAGTGATAAGAGAGGCCATGAGGCCTACTAATTTCTATGTGATGAGAAACCAGGATGTGGCTCTCTTGTTGGGGTTTCTCAAGGAGTCTCCCCAAGGTTTGAGTTGTCATCCATAAGAATTACCAAACTTCATCCGATGACACTATGGGTGGGTGGCTCAATGCTAGTGTGACTGTGAGTGTGTGGAGCATCCGTTTCCACCTAGATGGTGTATCGAGGGTGGTTGCTCTAAGTGTATACCATGGTGACTTATGAGTTATCTTCTTAGGTTAATTCCAAACCACACAAACAAAATAAGTAGATGTTTATCTCATTTTAAGGATTTATGTATGTGTTCCCTAAACTATCTGGTGTGTTTTGATTCGTTGGATATATAAGCTAACTCTCATCATGTTTTACACTTTTTTTTGGATGGTATACTTAAATTATTTTAGGGATTTCACCTATATACTTATACAAGCTGAATATGGTGATGAAATCCATACTCAACGAGGATGCATAGGTACTACCAACCCTCACCTAGCACCCCCTATACAATGATACACCCCTCAAGGAGGAGTGCATGATATTTTGCATGGTTAGGATAGTTCTTGGGTTGGCCTTGGCCATATATTGGTCCTGATGATACTCTTTCTCACAAGCCAACCAAGTGGTAATGATCTCCACTGTTGGTCTTAATCAATGGGTTAGATGTGAGATCCCAATGTTGTTGATATTAAAGATAAGATGTGATGTGTGTGGGGTTCTTTTTAACCTTACATGTAAAAAAAATGCATCACCAAGAAACATTATCTTTCCTATATGTTTAAGATAAAAGACATTTTATTTTAGAAATAGGCATGTATTCATCTTATATGAACTTCAAAGGATGCATCCTATTTTATTGAATTAATGGTAATTTTTTGGGCTACATGCAAGCAAACTAAACACACAAAAGCCTAGCATATTGGATACTAGGGCAGACGTTACAGGCAGAGGTCTATTGTTCCTAGAAGCACCTAGAGAAAACTAAAGATAGTCCTAGGAAACATCAAATACATTTTTGTTTTCCATTGTTCTTTATATTTTCCTTAAAAAAGATGATTTACGTTGCTATTTTATGGGAAAAAGTTACAGATAGAAAACATAGAGAAAACAGAGAATGCAACCAAACTCAAATCCTGATTTGGTGATGGAAATTTTGCCCTCTATTGCACTTTTTTGCTAGCTACTATTTACCAGAGTGACTACTATTGGCCATTGACTGTAGGAACAACTAAGATCTACTGGTTGCTATTCACAAGAATGGCCAAAATCTATTGGTCATTGTTGACCAGAGCGGTTGAACTTGCACACAAAAAACCCGTAAATATTAGTAAATCGATAAAAAATAAAAACCTGGTGGGGGTCCCACTGTGATTGCAATTTGTGTGACCTCAGGGAGCATGCACCACATATTAACCCTACTTGCAATGTTATTATTATATCAAATGTAGAAATAAATACAAGCACATATAACATGAAAGTAAAAGAGCAAAGCAATATTATTTTATTAACACTTTCGGATCTCGGTTACATGTACATCCCTCTAAGGGATACTTATTTTTGATACAATCTATTACAAGTGGGGAAATGATGAATGTATTCCCTACAAGGGGAAAATACGCCTTCATAAACCTCCTGATATTGCACACCAAATTTTTTGAGGGCTTACTGATGCCTCCCTCTCCTTCTCCCATCTCATGCTTCGAATTTCTTGGACTGATATTGTAAACCTATAGATTTGCATACATGGAAATAATAGAGCACGCTTAGTAGTCCAGTCTGCCTCCTCATATGAGGTTGTTAGTGTCAAATCTAATAAGAAAAATAAACAAGCATAATATGATTAAATGCAATGAAACTAATAAAAAATGTAGGCATATCTCAGGGAACATTAATGTAAATGCATACAGTAAATATTATCTATAATAGAAATAAATTCTGAAGTAGAAAGTAATTGAATCTAATGCTAAAATAAAGAAACTAATGTCAAAATCCTATGTTATGCCTGCAGGCTACTATCCACGATAGCGAACATGAAATAGACCTTCCTCGTGATCCAAGGGTTGTAGCACCCATTTCTCTGCTCAAATTGATGTTCAAGGGTCATATTATGTGTTAAATACATGGAATGGCAGTGAATAATAATTAATGTGAATAGAAAATGCACTCTCCTCAACTGAATAGCACTTTTTTGCTCCTCAAGGGTGCATAGATTCACTCTCCAATATGATAGGGCTTTGCTGCATACTCTAAAAATTATGGATTTCCTTTTCTCTTTGTGGGAGAGTCCATATGTAGACTTCCCTCTCTTTTAGATCTATACATTGGATTTCTAGAGAAGCTTCAATACAAATCGCATGTGACTGAACATCCCGGGTGGAAAGCATTAGTTACAATCTGGAATTGAAGGGGTAGTTAACAGGAACTCAGGTAGTTCCTCACCAAAATCTACCTATAAACAATGCAAAGTGTAGTCATAATGCATGATCTAGGCCTATATTCATGGCTAAACTATGCATGGTGCTAGTCACTATCAGGTTCATTGGCTAGGTGTGGCTGCTATAGTCTTTAGTGGTCAGATGTGGCAACCACTATTCTTGAGAGTGGCCAGGCCTGGATGGGCTAGAACTACCCTTTTTAAGTGGTTAGGACCACTGCTTACTCTTGGAGATATCCAAGAGGATTCATATGGTTTAGGAATGTGTCCATATAGATAGTCTCCTAAATATGACACATTTTAGGTGTCTACATCAGGCTCTTCAAAACCTTCAAGTGATTTTAGGTGGTAGGTTCCAGGTCCTATCTTATTTGAGATGATAAATGGACCTAACTAGTTGGACACAAATTTATCTCATAGATGCAATGATAGGTTTTATTTCTATTGGTTTTCTTTCAGCACAAGATCCCCAACTTTAAAGTCTCTCAGGTGGACTTTATTGTTGTAAGCTCATTTTAGGCATTCCTAATAAACTAAAAGATGCTCAAGGACATTCATGCAACATTCATCAAGAAGCATCAATTGGTCAAGGTGATATTTTCATGCAATTTCATCATCGATGAACTCTTTCAATGTGACATGCAAGGTTGGAATTTCTAATTCTAAGGGTATAATGGCCTTAGTGCCATATACAAGCAAAAATGGGGTTGCCCCAGTGGGCATCCATATACTAGTTCTATAAGCCCATAATGCAAGGGGTAACTAGATATACCAATATTTGTGGTTTTCTTGAACATTCTCCTTTAATATTGCTATCACTATCTTGTTAGAAGCTTCTTCTTATCCATTTGCTTGTAGATAATATGGAATCATAAAACTATGTTGTATGTTATACTTGGACATTGAAGCCCTTACAAATTTTATTTTGAATAATGTTTGATTATCCAATATGATCTTAGATGGGATTCCAAAATGACATATGATATTATGGAGTATGAACTCTGCAATACGTGCTCTTATCATTTTTGTTATAGGGACTACTTCCATGCATTTGGTAAAGTAATCAGTGGCCATTATAACAAAAGTGTGTTGACCTGATGATGGAGGAGAGATCTTACCAATTAGATCAGAACCCCACTGAACAAATGTCCAAGCCACTTGGATGGGTTATAAGACCTATGATGTAAGGTGCATAGGATTAGCATAATGCTAACATTTGATGCACTTACTAATATATGCTATGCAATCCTTATCCATAGTGGGCTAATAGTAGCCCATTTGAAGGATGCACTTGATGATGGACATGCCATTGAATTGGCCACTACATGTACTATGATGAGCTTGTAAGATTGCCCAAGTTGATTCTTAGAGCTCAAGGAAATGAAGGAGGATTCCATTGTAGCTATGATGATACAAGATGTCTACTAGCAAGATATACCTAGTCATTTTTTGTTTAAATACTCTTTTTATGACATGCAAAAATCCTTGTGGGGTTACTTAAAGTTTAAGGAAATCATATAATTACGACATCTAATATTGATAAGAAATAACTTCAACTAACTGAACGACATGTTCCCACTACAATTTTACTTGTACAAAAGTCGATTGGGAAACAACCTTATGGAGAATAGTGGTACCATTCTCTGCAAGACCTTGCAAAAGGAATGATCCCCAAGGCACATTCTTCAGAAAGTCTCTAGCTCTTTAGAATTATTCATGGATTGGTTCTATCTGAATCATATGGACTAATTCTTGATTATCTTGTTTCTCACATGTATCACTTCTTGTGATAGAATTTTCACTTGGATGGTAGTGAAGTCAGTAGAAAAATTTTGAGGGATTAAGGATCCTAAAGATGCCATGGTGTCTATAAATTTGTTGGATATTTGAGGTATTACCTTGATGTTATACCATTATAATTGGGCCAAGTATATGTCCATAAGTTCTTTATATACCTTAAATATGGGACATCTACATTTATAGATCCCCTTAACTTGATTAACTATGAGCAAGGAGTCACCAAATATATTTAACCTTCTAATCTTCATGGTGAGTGTTTTTTGGAGACCCAAGATTAGGGCCTCGTATTCAACATTGTTTTTGGTGTGGGGTAAATAGAGTTTAGATGACAAGGGTATTGGAGCACCTTATGGCATGAAAAACACAATTTCTACACCACCCCATTGATCGCATTTGGAATTATCAAAGAACAAAGATATTTTTTCTTGATTGTTAGGTTCTTCAATATCCAATGACTCTAATAATGTAAATACTACCTCATTAGGGAGCTCTATTATGAGAGGCATATGGTCCTAAAGATGAACCTCTGCCAGTTGATCTACTATGACTTATCCCTTGATAGACTTTTGAATTATGAATTCTATATTGAATTCCAACAGCAATATGATCCACTTTGTAATATGTGTATTATGATATGTCTTGATCATCATATACTGCAAAGGAATTTGTTTTGATACTACATATATCATATGGCTCAACATATAGTCGTACAACTTATTTTTTGCAAAGACCACTACTAAGTACAAATTTTCCACATATGCATATTGTAGCTCATAGCTAACCAGAGTTTGTATTATGTAATATATTACCTTTTCTTTGCCTTCCACGTTTTTTTGGGCTAACATGGTTCCCAATGCAAAGTTTGTGGTAGATATATATAAAAAAAATGACACAACTGGTCTAGGTGGAGCTAATATTGGTAGTGTTTCCAGATATTATTTGATCTTAGTGAAGGCCTTTTGATAGTCCTCATCCCAATTAAATGGGACCCCCTTGTGTAGTAGTCGATTCATGGATCAAAATTTATCCGATAATTGTGCGATGAATCACTTTATGGATGCTACTTTGCCTTTTAGGCTTCTTAGTTCCTTGATGTTTGTGAGGGGACACATGTCTAAAATAGCTTTGAACTTTGTTGTATCAACTTTGATCCCTCATTTAGAAATGATGAATCCCAAGAGTTTACCTGAAGTCACACCAAAGATGTATTTATTGGGATTCAACTTGACATTATGCTTTATCAGGTGATCAAAGACTTTTTTGAAAACCTTGGCATGCTCTAAACACAACAATGACTTGGAAAATAAGTTATAAATATAATATTCTAAGATATTATATATATAGTCATGAAATATATATGTCATAGCCTGCTGATATGTGGCACCAGTATTTTTAAGACCGAATGGCATAATTTTGTAACAAAATATCCCCCATGGTGTGGTGAAAGTAGTTTTATGTTGGTCTTTAGGTTTAAATTGAATCTGATTGTAACCAAAAAAAACATCCATGATGGAAAGCATTTCATGACCTTCAGTCACATATACCAAAGCATCGATATTAGGAAATGAAAATGAATCCTTGGGTGTTGCCTTATTGAGATCTCTAAAATCTATACAAATATGGATTCTTCCATCAAGTTTTCCTACAGGTACCATGTTTGATACCCACTCTATATAGTCGATGGAGATTATAAATTCTACATACAATAATTTTTTAGTTCATATTTAACCATCAAAGTTATGATTGGATGCATCTTCCTGAGTTTTTTCTTGACTAGTTTCTTGGTGGGGTCCAACGAAAGGTTATGAGTAACCAATTTTGGATCCAAACCTAACATGTCCTTGTATGTCCAAGAAAAGATATTAGGTATCTATTTCAATAGAGGAATGAGATTGGCATACTCCTTAGGAGATAAAATCTCTCCAAATTTAACCTTCCTTGGATTGGTGGGATCATCACTGATATCCATTTTGAAGGTTTCTTCTATTGACATATGTAACCCCTCCTCAAGCTGGTGAGGCATAGGGATTAGGTGGATGTCATTTTATAGGTATAAAAGCTCCACTAAATTGGGATTGTCCTCAAAATTATAGACATCATATGCATAGATTGGTATAAAATAAAACGGTTGCAACATTTCTTAATTAGGGAAGAAATATTTAGGATCTAAGGGTGAATTGATACGATCAAAATCAATGGCCTCAAGATTAAGGAACAAAGGTTTTGAAGGGTCTAATGGATTATGAAGTGGAGTGGTTAAATCAATGGAGACCATTTTTATGGAATGAAAGAAATCTCTAGGACCACATGGATGAGACACACTAACTCTGGATTTCTCCCCCTACTCTAGATGTGGCTCAGGTAGAATGGGGATTATCGGGTCTGCTCTGGGAACAAACATAACAATTGTATCCTTAGGAGGAAGTAATTGCCTTAGATTAGAAAGGCTAGGGAAAACCCTATGTTATATATCTTCTATATTTACTAGCCTTATTTGGATGGAAGGACTTGTGAATACAACATGATAAATGGGTTCTATGTCCACAAGTTCCCTAAGATGATGGAGATGTTGAGGTCCTAGATAAGCTAGCTTTGTTTCATCCTTGTATTCCTCATTATCTGAGAAATATTCTCCATCATATTCTTCATAATTGCATTCTGGTCCACCTCTCTCGGAGATGGATTCTAACTCACCTTCCTCAAAAATGGCTTTTGATTCAGCTTTTGTTGTTGCATTAGAATTTTGGGGTTCAATGCTAGTGTTTTTAGTATATTCATGATTTTTGATAACCCAGTTATTTCCTGTAATATCATATGAACTAGCCTCCACTGAGATGTTGTCATGATAGACCAATGGTGGTTCTATGGCAACCATGGTCACTAGCTAGTTACCCCTTCGAGAGTGTGAAGGGTTAGGATGGTAGGGGTTCCAGTCAATGTCTACCCCCAAGATTAGGTCAGGTGATCTAGAGATATAGCTAATAAATCATCCTAACACATTATTTCATAACCCAAGTTGAACCTATTAGATGGTGGATGATAATGCGATTGATATGGGGTTCAATGCCCTTGTTCAAATAAACCCAATCTGTAACCATGCCAATGGTAATGATCAAAATAGTGAAGGACAAATTTTGGGTTAGACAAATAATGAATGTTTATTGCAAATGGTTCATCATCATCTTCTTCTATGGATGAACAATCTGCAAGTTGATATAAACCTCCATAGATGAAATTAGTCTGATTAGGTGGCACCCCCAATGGTACCATCATCCCAAAAAGAAATTTATGGGCTTGAGGCCTACCCATATCCTGTGCAAATTCTATTTTGCACCAGGTATTCAACTAACCTAAGGTTGACTAAATGAATTATTACTTGTGGTATAGATGATGCTACTGAAGACACGGGTGAGGCATGCTAAGGTACCTCCTTGACTATATTTTTTGAGTTTCCCTCCTCCATGGGATTTAGGATATTAGTAGTTGTGATTTTGGGGATTTATTTAGACTTTTTTTCATCCAAAACTACCTTCATATTGTGGTAATTTGTAAGCCTTGTCGATGTTGTAGGATTTGCAAAAGCAACTATTGTATTCAAAGTTGGTTGTGGTGTCGATGTTGAAGTATCAGTGCACACTTCCTTTTATTTTCTTGCTAGATGCGTGATAGGTGATGTAGGTTTGATATCTAGATATGTATATGAGATGATGAAATCTCCTAGAAAATACACTTGGTTAACATACTTAAATGGCTTCTCATTCAAAGGAACCACATGCACTTGTCCCTTGTGCACATATTTGATACATTGGTGCAAGATCGAGGGAATGCATTGCATTTCTATTATCCATGGTGAGCCTAAGAGGATATTGTATTGCATAGTACCATCAAGCTTGTGACACATCATAGGGATGGTTTTTAGACCCACTTGAATAGACAAGACTATAGTGTCGATTGTCAAGCATAACGCATCGTTGAATGCTTGCAATGTGAAAGTTGAGGGTACGATATATGATTTGGGAACTTTTAGATATAGCAAGGCCTTCATTGTAATTATATTAATTGATGATCCTATATCAATCAACACCCACTTGAATAGAGTGTGGTTTACACATGCAATGATGTGAAGTGGTGGGTATGCTATTACAATGGGAACTGTCTTGATTTCATAATAATAGAATTGGACCATAGGTTATTCGAACTACTGTACATGTCCCACAAAATTGGTAAAAGCTTTAGGATCCTAGGGTTGTACTTATATGGACCTTAATATATCCATTAGCATATCCCTATTCCTAGGAAACTACCGTATTATCTCATATATTGATAATTTTATCAAATTTATTTGTAGACTCTATATGAGTCTATTCCTTATTGTCACCATCAGTATTGTTGGTGGGCCTAGCAAGGGATTTTGTGCTAGCCTCTATTGAGGTACATCTTGAATCCAAAATGGTGCTAGAGAAGGATATGGTTGATTATACCTCCTATTTTTGGTGAAAATATTCACCATGTAGATAAATCCTTGCGTAGGTGGTTCAATCCGCACTTGATTAAATTATTAGGTGTTATTCCTCAATGGTTCATGATTTGGTGAGGGATTTTTAAATATTCCCATATTTTGGTTGTCCAAATCCAAAGGATTATCAATTATCAACTCATTCCTATCAATTATATTCTATACCACATGTTTGAAGCTATGGTATACTTCGATATCATACCCATTTTATATGTGTTATAGGCAATAATGATCTTCCCTATATCCTTTTGATTTAGGGTGATTAGGATAAAGCAATTGAACTTTAGGTAATATTATGCCCTTGGCCTCACACAATTAATTGAATATCGATGCCATAGTCTCAGATAATAGCGTAAATTGGTAAGGTGAATGATTTTCTTTATCCTTACCCTGCTTTTTGTTGTTGCACTGATTATATTATGTAGGGGGAGGTTGATTTTGATAGTTTTGTGGTTTTTTGCCCTTATCCCCCTTTAGAAGGTTTAACACAACCTGATTCACACATGTAGGCTCAACTTGGTAATTTTGGTTCTTTTTCACCCAACACTACCTTTAGCTTCTGGTCATTTATAAGCCTTTTTGATGTTGTAGGTTTTGCAAAATCATTTGTTGTATTCAAAGTTGGTCGTGGTGCTGATGTTGAAGGACCAGTGCACACTTCCTTCAATTTTATTGTTGGATGCCTAATAGATGATGTAGTTATAATATCCAGATACATATATAGGAGGATGAAATATCCTAGCAAATCCACTTGGTTAACATACTTAAATGGCTCCTTATCCAAAGGAACCACATGCACTTATCCCTCCTGCACATTTGATACATTGGTGCAAGATCAAGGGAACTCATTGCATTTCTCTTATCCATGGCTAGCCTAGGAGTATATTGTATTACATAGTACCCTTAAGCATGTGACACATCACAAGGATGGTTTTTAGACCCACCTAAATAGGTAGGACTATAGTGTTGATTGTCAAGCATAACACATCATTGAATGCTTGTAGTGTGAAAGTTGAGGGTACGATATGCAATTTGGGAAATTTTAGATATCCCAAGGCCTTCATAGTAATTATGTTGATCGATGATCCTGTATCAATCAACACCCACTTGAACAGAGTGTGGTTTGTGTAGCACCCTAAATTTGACCCATTTGCATGAGAACATAAAAAAATTACAAAAACATCATGTTTGCATTAATTACCTCAAAATTTGTGCCTACTTGATGAGATCGTACTATGACCTCCAAAATCATAGTATGATCTCCAAAATCATAGTACAATTTCAATCATACGATCTTTGCGATCGACGTACGATATCGTCGATCGTAATACGATCTTGCTCAAAAATAGAAAAATGCAAAAGTGGAAAACGATAAAAATTAGTTGAACGGTTTTTTGTCCTCACCTGTGTAACTGTGCAGGAAATGCGAGATCGGATCCATTCGGCCTCACCCAGATTAGAAGAAGTTGTAACAATCCAACCTCCTCCCTATTCTGGACACTCCTCCCTGCCTATTTAACCAGATATCTCCTCCTGAAATTCTCTTGACTCCTCGCATTTAGAATTCTTTCGCTTAATTATGCAATTTAAGTTCTAGATATTTTGCTATTGTGTGCAAGATCGGAGGATATTGTTGTAGATCGGAGGACATTGTTGCAGATCGGAGGATACGATATCACTAATCGTCATATGATATTGTTGTTCGGCATACGATCTTGTCCTGTAGGCTACGATATTACCTACAACTCACTTGGGGGCAACCCCAAGCTCTGGTTTGCGTATTCTAATTTTGTTTCATTGCATTAGTATTTCATTTAGCATCCCTTATTTCATAGAATACTAGATGTATGCATTAGCATCCCTGGAGTTCACCTAATCTCATATAATTGCATGTTTTATGTAGTTTTGAACATTTATAAGTTAATTCATGTTATACAATTATCCAATAGCCGACATTAAATCTTAATTATTCTTATAAGCATCAATACAACTCTCTATTTTTTGTTTTCTATCTCTACCTATTTTTTTGTTAATCCTTGGCAAAATCAGAGTAGTTTGTCTCTGTTCGTAATATGATCTTGCAGATCATAATACGATCCTAAGAAATCATAGTACGATATTGACCTTTTGCATACGATCTGGACTACACTCAAAAATTTAGAATCTCCATCAGACATCCGGATGCAGGTAAGGTTTAAAATCACTTTTTAAACATTGCATTTGTCTTTTTGAATTTTTTTTTTTTTACATTGGAATGAAAATTGCATATAGGATAGAATAATTGCATTTTGGCCAAACCTAGGTGTATGCGTGATTTGATCAAAACAAACACATCAAAACAAATCCCAAACCTAGGCTCGAAAATTGCCACAAAATGTTTCCTGGTGAACCCAACCCATTCATCAAAAAATCACCATAAGAGGGTATGAATTCAAGTACCTCTCCTCTGAGGTGTAGACCTATCCTTTTCCCATCCCCCTTCTAGGCATGGATCCATCAGCCTGAAGGAAAGGGGTGCAAAAATTTTAGACCTACATTCTTTGGTGAACCCAACGTGAAACACATAAATACCGTTCTGATTCATAAAACAAAAATAAAAAATAAATAAAAAAATCAAAGTCATTAGTTACATAATTGCATATCATCATAGATGGTAGATTACAACATAAGAAGAGTTGTTCGAATTAACGTTGGTACATCATTAGCAGTCCTAGAAGTTTCTTCAATAGTTGGAAGCTCTAGATTTACATCTCAAGAACATTGGAACGAACTTGATAGAATATTAGATATCATAGAAGCTAGAAAATCTGAACTTAAACAAATCATAAGATTTGATCTATCTAGAATCCTGGATCCTGATAGATTATCCTTTTATAATGACATTAGTAGATCTTGTGAGAGATGGTTAGCAGATAAGAGAGCCATTATCTCCCCAGGTCTATATTCTTTTGAAGACTATATTGAGAATGCAATTGTAGTACATAAATTCTTGTCTCATATAGAGAATCAAGAAATTGTCTTAACAGATAAAAGAAGATTTAATAGGGTTCCCAGAGTTGTACTCTATCATGAATATTGTCATGAGTTATACTTTTGTATGCCTGATTATGAAGTTGATTGTATCACCATAGCCCACTTCATAGAATTCTTGAAAACAAGTTTCCAATTTGAAGAAGAACATTACATGACACCCGAAGAACTGGAACCTATTAATGATATCCATAGACTCTTTCAAGAAGATTAAAATATAATATTTACACTATAATATTTCCTATTCTATTTTTCTTCATTCTTTTGCATTTTAAAACTACAAAAACCCAAAAATAATATCATATTAATTAGGTATATATATAAAATATATACCCCAAAATTTGAATGCATATATATTATACAACATATATATTTGCAAAAACCTAATCTATCAAAATACCTAGAATTTTAAGGAATGGTAAACAAATAACAGATGAGTTTATGCAAGATCCACCTCAGGAAGAGCCTACTCAGGATGATCCTGATCAACCACTCATTGAATATTATGTAACTTCAGAATCAGATGATGAAAACATAAGTAAAGAAGAAGAGGGACAATACAATGTTCAACCTCAAACGGATGAGAAAGGTAATCTCATATTTAAATCTACACAACATTTTACCGAATTCATAAAAGATAACATAGAAGTCATCAATCAAGTAATAGAAACAGAAGGTCAACTTCCCCCTGGAGATTACTCTATGGAGGCTACTTTAGAAGTTGCTCTTCGATTGGCTAGAATACCGATGCCACGCATAAAACATAATCAAGCTGGCCCATCTCAAAATGTGAGTCAAACTCCAACTCAAAACATCAATCAATCAACACCTACAACAAATCCAGATCCTCAACAAAAATTACAAACTTCTGCTACAAATCAAAAGACTTCTATACCAAAAAAGGTTAGGAAAATACCAAATCCTAACAAGAATCAACAAAAAGTTCAACATAACACAGTTCCATCTTATAACACTCTTCCTACAAGCAATTTACATAATAGTGTTTCAATTGGAAATCCTTATGTAGCACAACCTTATCTTCAAAAACCTAATAATATGATGCAACATAATCAACTTGTTGGACAACCACATGGCCTTGAAGCTATGGTTAAATAGTTAGCTTCTCGCCTAGACCAGATAGATCCCTACCATCCCTCATACAATTATCGAGAGATGTGTAGCCAACCCTTGGATCCTATGGTGGTTGCCCAACCATACCCTAAGCACTTCCCTATGCCTGTTCTCCCGATATATAAAGGAACCGAAGATCCTATTGAGCATCTTCGTATGTTTAGGACAACTTGTCATGATATCTCATATGATGACTTGTTGTTGCTAAAGATGTTCCCGAAAAGTCTTAGAGGCATGGCATTAGAGTGGTACTATCAGTTGCCCATAAATTCTTTGAGAAAATTTGAAGAGACAGCAGAAATGTTTGTCCATCAATTTAGTGCCTACATAGAGAGGCACGTGACCATTAAGGATTTATACAACTTGAAACAGGGCAAAGATGAGAGCTTTGCTGAATTCTTGACTAAGTGGAGACAATTTTTGGGAAAATTGCATTTTGCATTACCTCATCGTGAGATGTTGGACATTTTTATTGGTAATTTGCAAGAGCAATTGTCTTATGAACTTTCTACAGCTACAATAACCACCTTTGATCAAGCTATAGATTTAGCAAGGAGAGTTGAAGATGCTCTCATTAGAAGAGGTCAGTTTAAGAAGAAATATGAAGATAAGTCTTCTAAAAATCAATACAAGAATAAACAAGTAGTAGGTGATGGAGTCACTGATAGTAGAAATACCGCACTTATCAATACTACAGAAGCAATGAATAAATTTGTATTGAAAATTCCAGATAAACCTCCAAGAGAGTTTACAAAGTTAAATCAACCTTTAACCACAATTTTACCTCAACTATTGGAATGAGGTTTAATTCAGTTGCCCAACATACGACAACCTGATACGACTGTAGCTAGATTTAGAGCTGATTTGCATTGCAATTTCCATAGAGTGGATGGACACTCAACCAATTCTTGTAAACGGTTGAAACATATGATACAAGATTTGATTGATAATAACAAAATGGCAGTGGAAAGTTTCCCACCAAAATAGAATACTCAAAATAATGCTCAGAATAATACACAACAAAATCAAACTCAGAATGCAAATCAGACCTTGGATATTTTCCAACATCCTTTACCTAAGCATGGTAAAGAAGCGGTAAATCAAGTTGAACATCATAATGTTCCTCATCCAACTAGGTATGTGGGAACCATTAGTGGTTTCATACCTAATCAAGATTCAAAAACATCATTTGGAACTACATTATCTATGGTCACAAGTAGACCTATGCATAATATACAACCTTCATATCTAGATGATACAGAGAGTGAGACAGAAAGTGATTTGGATATTACATCCAACAATTCGAATAGCTCTGAAGATGAATCAGAGGCTATTCTTCCTATCATAGACTTGATGGTCCCTGAAGAACCATTTCCTAGAAGGGTCACAACATGACCTTCCTCACAACAATTACTCTCTAATGAGCAAGTAGTGAATGCTAGACCTCGGCCCATCTATCATGGACATAGTAATGTTATAGGTACCATCGGAGTTGTTACTAGACAACAAGCACATAATTCTCAAACACAAGATCAACATCAAAATGATAAATCAGCCCCATTCATATTAAAATCTCCTACAAAAGGAAATAATGCATCAAATGTACAACCAAAACCTCCTTATGATATTAATGAGCAACTTGCTAACATTACAACAAGGATTTCTCTCTTGGATATTTTAAGGACTTCTTCCATACATAGAGAAGAATTAATGCGTACATTGAGTACAATGATGGTACCACAAGATATACAACCTGAGGCTATTATAAATATTGTTATGCCTCAAGAAATAGATTGCATTGATTTTTGAGATAAAGATATTCCTCTTCATAGTATGCATAAAGACAACCCTTTATATATTACAACATTGATTGGAGATGTAGCAGTCAAAAGAGTTCTAATTGATAATGGCTCATCCTTAAATATTTGCACTTTTGATTTCTACCAGATATTTGGATTTAGAAGTGATGAAATGAAGAGAACTGATATGATTATAAAATATTTTAATGATGAGATGCAAGAAACATGTGGAGTTATATCAATTCCATTGCAAGTTGGTCCAAGAACTTTGGATACGACTATGTTTGTTGTACATTGCCTTACATCATACAACATACTCTTAGGTCATCCTTGGATCAATGCAATGAGATTTGTGCCTTCCACCTTGCACCAATGTGTCAAATTTGAATTTAAAAATCAATTGGTTACCATTCATGGTGATCCTAGACCATTTGACATGTGTGCTTTGGTAGAACTAATTGGGGTTCAATTTTGCCCCGCTTTGTTTGCCACTCACCCTAATTCAGTTGCATCTTCTAAACATGCAAAAATTTCACCAAAACTATCATCATCGTCACCTCCATTAATTATATCTCCATATTCTACACTTCCTACACCTCCATCTAACCCTACATCCACATCTTCTGAACCTACATCTTCTTCATCTACATCAACATCTCTTCCATCTACATCCACACAATTTATATTTACAACATCTAAAACTATAGAAGATACTCCTACTTCATATTCTCTTACAGATGAATATCTACCTGATTTATCCACAATCCTCACAAAGGAAGAAAAATTCTCCATGCAATATTCTCTTGCCTTAACTCAATTACCGCCATCTCCTCAGACATTGGGCTTGCCACAACCTATGGGAAGCATATATCATGTTGGGAGTTGTGCATTTATTTATAAGGGATATGATTGGGGAAGAATAAGACCCATGAGTGTCACAATTGATCATGATGGATTTGCTAGGTGTTATTTTTCTGATAAATATGAAAAATCAAAACCTATGATGCTTAAATTAGGATATAAAGGTAAAGGTTTAGGACCTTTCCAAAATGGTATAAAAGAACCCTTAGAGATAGAAGAATGGCCTACCAGATGTGGATTAGGCCTTTTCCTAGAAAGTGTCAACCATTCCCATTTGAGGATGATGATCATCTAATATCATATCAAGATTACCTAGATCAACAAGAATACCTTAAATCTATGGGTAGGATATTCTCTTGTAATATGTTATCCATAGCTTACCCAAAAATGATTGTTGAACTAGATGAACAATTGGAAGGTGACATCTTCCATGACATTTCTATTGAAGAAATCTTACATAATGGGTTTTATTTTGATGGATCTATACCACGTATAGCTCATCTAGATGCTATAACCCCTCAAGAAGAATTAGCCAAGTTAACCTTGGAAGAATTACAAGAAATGGGTGTTTCACCCGCTCCACCTAATTTTGAAAGAGACCTAAATATTGAAGTGGAAAATGTTTTGGAAATCAATATTGGTACAAAAGAGAATCCTCGCATAGTCAAGATTGGATCAGAATTAAGTGAAGAAAAACAAAAATAATACATCACATTTCTCACAGAATATAGTGATGTATTTGCTTGGACATATGTAGATATGCCTGGTCTAGATCCTTCTGTGGTTATGCACCATCTAGTAGTGCATCCGGATGCGAAACCAGTTAAACAAAAACTTAGAAAGATGCATCCTAAAGTTGCCCTACTAGTCAAAAGTGAGTTACAAAAACTCCTTGATGTGACTTTTATTCAAGCCATTGATTATGCTGATTGGATTTCCAATGTTGTTCTAGTAACTAAGAAAGAAGCTACCAAGATTAGGGTTTGCATGGATTTTAGAGACATTAATGTTGCATGCCCTAAAGATGATTTTCCTCTTCCTAATATGGATCAAATCATTGATTTTACAATCGAAAGTGGAATGTTATCCCTTATGGATGGCTTTTCAGGATATAATCAAATTAGAATAGCTCTTGAAGATCAACCTAAAACAACCTTCATCACCCCTTGGGGGACATTTTGTTGGAAGGTAATGCCTTTTGGTTTAAAGAACGTAGGTGCAACATATCAGAGAGCTATGACATACATATTTCATGATATGATGTATGATATTCTACATGATTATGTAGATGATATCATAGCTCGCTCAGCTGAAGAAGATGATCACATAGATGATTTAAGAAAAGTGTTTGATCGGTTAAGGGAATATCTTATCCATTTAAACCCAGCTAAATGTGTATTTGGAGTTAAGTCAGGTAAATTATTGGGGGTCATTGTTTCTTTGCATGGCATAGAAATTGATCCCCTCAAAATTAATGCTATCTTAGATATGCCATCTCCTAAAAATATATCTAAATTATGAAGTTTACAAGGTAAAATTCAATCTATCCATCGCTTCATTGATAAATTGGTGGATAAAATAGGACCTTTTCTTAAATTGCTTAAAAATAATATCCCTTTTCAATGGGATGATGAATGTAAAGAAGCTTTTGAACATCTTAAACAATATCTTTTAAATCCACCAGTGCTTGTTCCTCCTAAGCCTGATCATCCATTTATTTTATATATTTCTACTTTGGAACTTGCACTTGGAGCTATGTTAGCTCAAATTGATGATGAAAATAAAGAACGAGCAACTTATTATATTAGTAGAACATTAATAAGTTATGAAACTCATTATACTTCATTAGAGAAACTCTATTTAGCAGTTGTTTTTTCTATGCAAAAATTGCATCATTATATGCTTAGTCAAAAAACTTATGTCATTGCTAAATCTGATCCATTAAGATACTTGATGAGTCGACCTTATCTGTCAGGTCACACAACTAAGTGGGTTCTCACTCTAAGTGAGTTTGAACTCATGTTCATAGGTCAAAAATCTATTAAAGGTCAAATTATAGTTGATCAGTTAGCTGTTGCACCTTTAGAGTCTACTCATCCCCTCATCATTGAGTTTCCTGATGAATGCCTCAATTTAGAGGAAGATCATTCTGAAACATGGTCTTTATACTTTTATGGAGCTCGATGCATGAGTGGTGCTAGTGTAGGTATTATTTTAATATCTCCTCAAAAGCACCTCATACCTTTATCTTTCAAATTGCAATTTTCTTGCACTAATAATATTGCTAAATATGAGGCTCTAATTCTTGGATTACGAGCCACCCTAGCACTAAAAATAAAATATTTATTAGTTTTTGATGATTCTCAGCTTGTGATAAATCAAATCAATGACATTTATCAGACACGAGATGAGAAAATTTTCCCTTATAAAGCTTATGTCCTTCAATTAATATCATTGTTTGAAAAGGTCACTTTAGAAGCCATTCCTAGAACTAGTAACCGTGTTATCGATGCTATGGTTGTGGTCGCTTCCTTATTGCCTTTGGAGTTGGATGACGAATATGCTACTATCATCATTCATCGACTCCAAGAACCTACTTTCTCTAAATCATGTTTAGAGCCATTGGATGTGTTTCTAATCAATGAAACCACTCCTGAGCCTTGGTATATAGATATCTTCAACTTTCTCCAGAAGGGAATTTTCCCTGAAGGTCTTGATAGGAATCAACATAGATTGTTATGCAAGTGAGTCGTTCACTTCGTAATTATCGGTAATACCTTATATAGAAGGTATTTTGAAGGTATCTTACTAAGATGTTTAAATTTAGAAGAGTCTAAGAAAGCTTTGAGTGAAGCCCATGATGGATCTTGTGGAGGACACTTTAGTGGTAATGCCATTGCTAAGAAACTCCTTAGGATAGGATATTTTTGGCCTACCATGGAAAAGGATGCACATGACTATGTGCATCATTGTGACAAGTGTCAAAAGCATGCTGACCTTGTCCATGCTCCTACTCAAGAACTCCAAGCCATATCATCCCCTTGGCCCTTTTCTAAATGGGGTCTAGACATCATTGGTAAAATAAATCTTGTTTCATCTGATGGCCATAAATTCATAATAACTACAACTGAGTATTTTATAAAGTGGGTAGAAGCTATACCTTTAGCTTCTTGCATGGGAGCTCAAGTTTCTAAATTCATCCTTAATCAAATCATTTGTAGATTTGGAATTCCTTCAAATATCATTTTAGATAATGGAACTTGTTTTAAAAACAAAGATGTTAAGAAACTATGTCAAAAATATAAAATCCAACATCATTGGTCTACTCCCTATTATCCACAGGGTAATGGCCAAGCTGAAGCATCTAATAAAACTTTAATTAAAATCCTTAAAATATTGGTTAATAAATCAGGTCATGATTGGCATGTACAATTATATCCTACCTTGTGGGCTTATCGAACTAGTATTCGTACTCCCACTGGCTCTACACCTTTTGTCTTGGTTTATGGCACTGAAGTTATTTTTCCATTTGAGCTAGAAGTTCCTTCTTTAGCTCTTCTACTTCAAGATGTTGAAGTAGGAGATGAATATCGTGTTGGCAGACTTAGTCAGTTGGAACTTCTAGATGAAAAGTACATTCATGCTTTAGAGCACCTTCGTGCTTATCAAGACAAACTTAAAAGAGCATATTCAAAGAAAGTTCATAACCGATATTTTGAAATTGGTGATCTAGTCTTAAAAGAAAATAAAAAAATACAAATGCAAGAAAAGACCTTAAAGGTAAATTTCAACCTAATTGGCTTGGACCATATATCATCACTACTAAATTTGGATCAGGTGCATATCGATTGGCGACCTTGGATGGAAAAGATCTCAAGGAACCCATGAATATTATGCATCTCAAAAGATATTATGCCTAAAATCAAAGGTCTCATCACTATACATAATTGTATATAATCTTCACATTTCAACAATTTAAAATCTTAAAATCAAATAAAAATAAAAAAAGTATTAAAATATCCAAAAATATTTTAATTATTTGCATTGTCATTTCCTAAAATTTTGAAGCTATATTTTCCTTTATTTTGGATAAATTCAGAAGTTATCTTGAATCATGCACTTAATTTCACATAATTATTATTTTGATTTTATCACTATGATTATAAATCTCTCTTGTATCAAAGATCACTATTATTTCATTAAATAATATTTTGAGTTTTGGGAAATGATCCTGCTACTTCTTGAACCAAATACACACTTTCACATATTAAAATGATTTGTTGCAAATTCGAAAAATGATACTACATAGTAGTCTTAGTCTCTTAAGCGAAAAGTTTCCCCTGCTATCCTATCATGCGCATGGTCTAGAATTTTTGAGAATTGGAAAAAGGACAAGCTCACCCCTACCCGAATAAAATCCCTTGCTCTACACCTAATCTGAGCAAGTATCCTAAAAAAGAAAGAAAAAGAAGAGAAAAAAATCAAGAAAATTTGATAGTAAAAGAAAAAGAGAATAAAAAGAGAAAAAAAAGCAATAAAATCCCCTTGTTCAAAATACAAAATGAACAAAATCCCTACCCCTTAAAATTGAAGAAAATAAGGGTGAATGAGCTTGAATCCTTGGAATTCTCAATTATTCAAAAATCATGAGGTAAGCCCCATAACAGGTGATTTGTGCCCAACTTGCTTGGCCTTGGGTAATTCCTTTTCGCGTGGCGACATGTCTGTCACATTAGCGACCTTATTTTGTATAGACCTATGTCCGCTTGTGGATTAGCTAGCTTTTGGTGACTTGACTTACATAGTAGTCTAGTACGGTTTCATGCATAAAATCATGGTTAATGAACCTTTCATTTGCACACACATTGGTTCATTCAAGTTCGCTTTATCATTACCTTACTCAAAATTGGTAAATGAACATTACAAAGCACACACATTTGATCCTTGAGAGATTTTGTGTCATTATGATATGTCAGAATAGATAATGAACTCACACGTGCACACACTGGGTTCTTGATAAATTTGAATTTATCTTTGAAATAAATTAAAATATTTCTTTGAAATTTTTTAGAATTATTAATTATTCATCTCCTCGGACATTGCATTTTCAAATTCATATATAATTATGCATTTTTTTTTTACTTCACAATGATGGTATAAATTCCTAAGTAAACATTATTTCAAATTTCACACTTAGGAACATTATGCCTAGCACAAGTTATCTTCATAATTTTTTAATCTCAGTTTATCAAAAGAATTTTCCAAAAACATGCAATAAAACTATTATAAATTTCAGTTTGATTTTCACGATGATGGTATGATTCCTAAGTAATTATTATTTAACCTTCACACTTAGGAATTCCATGCCTAGCACAAGTCCTCCCTCTAAATTTTTCATGTCCAAAATTATTACATAAAAATAAAAATTTCATAATATTTTAAACATGTGACATAATCATTTTTCTTGTACAAATTGCATTTTACAATTAAAAAAATTTCATCTCATCATGCATTTTATTTTGATTTTCATGATGATGGTATGATTCCTAAGTAATTATTATTTAACCTTCACACTTAGGGATTCCATGCCTAGCGCAAGTCATCCTTCCAAAATTTTCATGCTTAAAATCATTTCAAATCCTGTTCCAAAACAACATCAAATCTCATCTTTATCATCATCACAAAAACCTTAAGAATTATTCTTAAGCAACCAACCATTTTAGTAATATTAATTTTCTCCACAACAAGATCAAAAGCTTCATGACCTAGCGAGAATTCACCTCCACCAATGGTCATATAACAACACAACATCCTTGGAGACACATATTTCTAAACCTTTTCAAACATCTTATCACACAAAATCCAATTCCATTTTCACATACATTCTATCATTCCATCTACTTTTAAGCATGATAAAAACCAAATATTTATACAAAGCATGATTACTGGAAATATAAAAACATGATTAAAATGCAAACTCATCACACAAATACACAAAGTCACATCAATAGAAAGATCATATATATAATATATCATCCAATATATACATCATCAAAATCGATTGGTATGCCATAATATCTACCATTGGCATACTCAGTCACCAAAAATAGAATCTAAGGACCATCTCTAAACCCCTTAGAGCCCCTAGAGCTCTGAGCATCGTCACCTCCACCAGGTGGTGGCGGTGGCCAAAATTGACCTACCATTATGTGTGTTTGGGAGGATGTCACTCTAGTAGTAGAGCGAGATGATGACTCTACCCGAATAGGATCTACAATATCTATAGGCATCTCCTATCTCTGATCATATGGTATAACTATAAAATACAAAGTTTGGTAAAATATGGTCTAATGAATAGACCACACCAGCTTAGCCGCTAACCTGCTCCTCCTAGAATGGGTCGTCTATGATGCTATCGGAGTAGGAACTATTGCTCCTTGAGCCTTGGCTGTTTGGCTCAACTGAGCCCTAGCTTATGCCAAATTAGCCTCCAAAGCCTTGATCTTGGCCTTTTGAGCAAAATTATCCACCTTCAACCATGTAATCTCAGCATCATGCTCTATAGTACCACTGCTCTCCCCTACCTCCAAAATCCTCTTGCTCTTCTCGAGTAACTCTAGTCCCTTTGCCTATTGAAGAGGCACCCTCTCTCATGTGGGGTGATATCCTCCTCTATTTCTTGTGGGCACACTACCTATGGATCAAGTGGTCACCTTGTGTGCAAGGTTGGACCCTCTCTGGGACCACCTGTGAATCATTCTAACGTTGTCGAAGGACTCAATCCACTGCATGATGAACCGTGCTCCTCCACACTATCAACCTAGTAGGCCTAATGCTAGCATACCACTGATGGTATCTATCCATCACCCCTGCATCATCCTCAGCTACTATCTCTACTGGAGCATCATCCGGCTCAGGATCCAAAAATTTGGTCATATCGAGAGCCCCACTAAAAGTAGTAGGATCCTGAGTAGACCGAGAAAAAATGATATTCCTATGAGGAGGAATATCCTTTATGAGACCAAACTAGTGTTGCACCCGATAAAAATGGTGCAACTCTACCTCTCCCTCATGCATTTGTACCCAAATGGTCCGCTTTGTTAGAGTAAGCGAACAATTTCTATTAATCAGAATCTGTATAAATAATACATGGAGAGCTCAGAATAGCTCGTAACTATAGGATCTAATTAACAGCTTAGGTCTAAATGAAATAAACCAAATATTATGTACGCTATCAATAGCGCAACTAACCTAACAACATAATTCTAACATAAATAAAGGAATAACATAGAATTACTATAGTAACTCTAACATCCCCCCTTATTACATTATTTATGTAATATAAGAACTACTAGTTGTACTAACATCCCCCCTGATTACATCATTTTGCAATACAAAGAGAGCTGCGAAACAATTCAAATTTGACACGTGCAAGTGCCTTAGTGAAAATGTCTGCAACTTGAGCATCGGTGGGAATGTGCTGAAGCTGAATTCGGTGCCTCGAAACTTCATCTCGAATGAAATGACATTGTGTGTCAATGTGTTTTGTTCTTTCATGATGGACTGGATTCTTGACTAGGTTCAGAACACCCTGATTGTCGCAAAACAAGTGTATTGGAGATTTGGATGGATGACCCATACTTGTCAGAATGCGATGCAACCATATCACTTCGCACACAGCTTCACGTGCGGCGCGATACTCTACCTCTATTGATGAAATAGCAACCACCTGTTGCTTCTTGTTGTGCCAAGAGACAGGACCGGATCCTAGATGAAAAATATATCCTGAAGTTGATTTGCGATCATCAAATGATCCGGCATAGTCGGAGTCCGTGTATCCTTGCAAGAAGAATTTGTTGTTCCTCTTGTATTCTAGGCCATATTCCATTGTGCCACGGACATAGTGAAGAACACGTTTTGTTGCTTTCCAATGAGTGGTCTTAGGCTCCTGCATGAACCTCGAAAGATAGTTGACAGCAAATACGAGATCTGGCCTAGTATTGGTCAGATATATGAGACTCCCAATCAACTGTCGATAGAGAGTACCATCTACCTGAGGTGAATCATCATATCACGATAACTGAAGTCCTGTCTCCATCGGAGTTGCCATTGGCTTGCAATCAGTCATGCGATATTTTTCCAACAATGTCTTGGCATATTTTTTTTGAGACACTTTGATGGAGTGCTCCTTCTGGCTGAATTCCAGACCAAGACAGTAATGGAGAAGTCCGAGATCTGACATCTCAAAATATTGACACAAGTCTCTTTTGACAGTAGAGATCATAGTTTCTGAACTCCCTGTAATGAGCAGATCATCAACATAGAGTACAAGCAACACTATCTCAGAACCCTATTTCTTGAAATAGAGGTTTGCATCTGACGGACATCTCTTAAAACCATGCTGTAGGAGGTGATTGTCCATTTTTATATACCAAGCTCGAGGAGCTTGTTTCAGGCCATATAAGGATTTGACCAATTTGCAAACTTTTTGCTGTTGGCCTTCCACTGCAAATCCTTCTGGCTGAGTCATATAGACTTCTTCTTGGAGATCACCATTCAGAAAGGCACTTTTGACATCCATCTGATGAACTTTCCACCCAAACTGTGCTGCCATAGCACAAATAACTCGAATTGTTGTCATCCGAGCAGTAGGTGCAAAAGTTTCCTCGTAGTCAATGCCTTCCTTTTGAGCATAGCCCTTTGCAACAAGATGGGCCTTATGCTTATCAATTGTCCCATCTACTTTGTACTTGACTTTATACACCCATTTGCAGCCAATGGGCTTCTTTTCGTGTGGCAGATCGACAAGCTTCCATGTTTTGTTTTTCATCAAAGACTTATATTCTGCATCCATAGCAGCCTTCCACTGAGGCTCACCGAGAGCAACTTGTACTGATGCAGGTTCAAGATCGTCTATGGAAGACATAAACACCTTATCACTATCAATATCCATATCTTCTGTATCTCTCGTTGGATCTACAGAAAGTTCTTCAAAATATTGACACAGATCATCAACCCCAGTATTCTCTGTTGCAGCTTTCTCCTGTCGAGCCATGCTGCGAGTACGAGGCCTATCCAAAGTCAAATATGGTGGAGTAGATAGCTTAGAGTCTTTGATTGTATTTGTATACCACTTTGGATTCTTCTTCTTAGGTGTTGAAGAAGATCCAGAAGAACCTCCAACCTTTGATGAAGGAGATTTAACAACCTGAGTTTCCACAAGGTCTAGGTATACATCTGATGTGTTTGCTGATGTGAAAGCCTCATCAAAAACAACATCTCTACTTATGTGAATCTTCTTGGTCAAGGGATCAATCAAACGATAACCCTTAGAGTGCTCATCATACCCAAGAAGAATACACTTCAATGTCTTCTCATCTAGCTTCTTCCTTTTCTCTTTTGGTATGTGCATGAAAGCTTTACATCCAAAAATGCGTAGATGAGAAATGGAGGGTTTCCTACCACTCCATGCTTCCTGTGGAGTCATTCCTTGTAGGGCCTTTGTGGGTGCCCTATTCAACAGATATACTACTTGTGGTGACAGCTTCTGCCCAATATAGTTGCTCAAGTCTAGCTCCTGTGAGCATGCAACGAACCATTTCCATGATGGAACGATTCCTCCTTTCAGCAACTCCATTTTGTTGAGGAGTATAAGCAGTAGTTAACTGTCTTGTGATCCCATTTTCTTTCAAGAATGCAAAAAATTCTTTAGAGGTGAACTCCCCCCCTCGATCTGAGTGGAGGGTCTTTATAGAAGTCCCTGACTCCTTCTCAACAGATTTCTTGAATTGCTGAAAGAAGCCAAATGCTTCAGATTTCAGTTGAAGAAAGAATACCCACATCTTTCGTGAGTAATCATCCACAAATAACTAAAAATACCTCTTACCCCCACAACTGTTGGGAGTGAAGGGACCGCACAGATCGGTATGAACCAACTCCAGAGGTTTCTTTGCTCTTGTAGAGCTCTTTTCAAAAGGCACTCTATGTTGCTTTCTTGCCAAGCAGTCGAGCAAACTGGTAAAGTGGTAGAAAGGGAAGGAAGACCCTTTACCATCTCATACTTACTTAGCTCAAGTAAGTAACCAGAACTCAAATGTCCATATCTCTTGTGCCATAGGGAAGTTGCCTCCTTTGTAGAGACTGTCATGGCAACATGTGGAGTAGAGATAGTATCTAAGGCAAATAAGCCATGCTTATATGAAGCGGTTGCAATGTTCTTACCCCTCCTGGTAATAGAACAACACTTCTTGCCTCCCTCAACACTAAAGTTCACAACCATATCTTTGTCCAGAATTTGTGTGACTGACAACAAATTGTTTGCCAATCCTGGAACATAGAGAACTTTATCAATCTGACACTTGCCATCAGGAAGAGTGACTGAAACAGTGCCTTCTCCCTGAACCTTGTAGGTTTTATCATCGACAATAGTGACAGGTTTGCCCTCTTTGGCCTCAAAAAACTCAAACCATGATTTGTCACCGATCATGTGCTTACTGGCTCTAGAATCAACATACCATATAGGATCCGTCTGCTTGGACACTGTGGTAGTCATGAGAACTTTGTGGGCTCTCTCAGAATCCATGTCAGATTCTTCAACAACAACATTCACTTGTTGTTTGTTCTTTTGTGGTTTGTTTCGGCCTTTCTGTTTTGATTGCTTATTCTTATGCCAACATCTGTTTGTATCATGACCTTCTTTGTCACAGATCTTGCAATATCTCTTTTTCTGTTGAGGTTGTTGAGTTTGTTTCCCTTTTGAATCCTTTTGTGAATTCCCTCCCTTCTAAAAATTACCCTTCTTCGGGTTCTACCCTTTCCTGTTGATGTAGAGAGCAGTGTTAGAAGAATCATCTCGTTGTAGTTGGCGTGCCTCCTCCTCTTGAAGCATATTAACCAATTCTACAAAAGTAACTTTCCATTGTGATACCTGAAGGGAAGTGATCAACACCCGATAAGAATCAGGTAAAGCTCTCAATACAACTGAAGTAAGGAGCTTGTCTTCAACTGGTTCTCCCAAAGAATTCAACTTTGCTTTCAATTCAGAAACTCTACAAAGAAAGAACTCAACTGTCTCACCCTACTTCATGCTTAGACTGTGTAATTGAGATTGAAGAAATAGAATGGTGGAATCATTCTTTCCCTCATATATAGTATTAAGGGCATCCCATGCCGCTTTACTAGTTGCACAGTCAGCAATATGGGGTTGGACTTCATCAGACACAGCAAGCAAGATGAGCACTTTTGCTTTGCTGTCTAGCTTATCAAAGTCTCTTTGAGCAGTAGATGGAGTTGTAGCACCAGTAGTAGATGAAGGTCTGGTTGTTGCTCCAGATACAACATCCCATAAGTCATCCATTGCTAGGATGGCCTTCATCTTATTTTTCCATGGTGTATAATTAGGACCTTTCAACAACCGATGAGAATCAGTCATTAGTTTTGCAGACATGATGAAGGTTCCTTATAACACCAATTGGTCCCCCTTTCGATATACCTTTTTCTAGGCCGTTATACCGTACAAAATACCCGCCCTTACGTGAGGGAAACTATAGGTATTTAGAAAGATCAACAAAAATCACCCGCCCTTACGTGAGGGAAACTATAGGTGAGTTTTAGAGATCATACGATACGTGGTACATAAGCAGTACTGAAAGGGAATAGTCTTGTTGATGGCACCTACCATAGAAAGTCTGCAATCCGCATGCGTGGGGCGTAACTTCCCCTAAACACTTTGGATTTCAGAACTCTCGTCAGGATTTACGCCTAAACACAAGAACTATTAGGGTAATGGATGGAGTAAAAAAATGCAAAATGGCAAACTTATCTCTCCCCGATGATTTATAGAGAACAAGCTCAGACGTCATTGTAGCAGCTATATTAGGCGGCGGATACAGTAGCGCAATCACGACAGCTTTACCTGTAAGTGCTGGCCAGAGGTATCACAAATACCGAACGCTGCAGTGCAATAAATTGCACGGATGGGTTTTAATTATTTCGGGGACTTAGGGAGTGAATTTGATTTTAATTTTTAATGTTATAGTGCAAAAAACAAATATGCAACATACAACAAAAAAAATGCCCACAGGAATAACCCACTAGGTGTCGGGCACAGCCGAAAATGCACCTTTACAATAATGCCAAAATTGCTTTTCAGAAAATTACTCACTTTCCCCCTTTGATTTTTGAAAAAAAAATACCCCCTTCTTTTTATCTTAAAAAAAAATTTCCCCACAAATGATTTTGAAAATTATTTTATAACCTTAAAGTTAAAAAAAAATATTAATTTTAATTTATATAGTTTTTAAAAAAACCTTTAAAAAGAAATTAAAATCAAATTAGAAAATTTAATTTTAATTTATAAAGGTTAAACTATAGAAAATAAATTAAAATTAAAAATTAAAGTTTAACTTTAGGAAAAATAATTAAAAAAAAATGTGGAATTTTTTTTTTTTACCTGTGTTGAAGGGGGTCGGCGGGATTGGAACCCGCGACCTGCAGGCTCCCAGAGCCTTACCGCACAGTCCACCACCAGGTGGACTAGCGGGCTGATCCGTCAGGATCAGGGGCCCCCTCGTATTTGAGGAGGTCCCGGTAGCCCTGCTGCTCTCGCTCCTCCTCCTCTCCTTGTCTGGCAGCGGCAGGTGGCCGTGGGGGTGGCCTGCAGCCTCTGCTATTGGTGGCTGTTGTGGCCTGATCACGGCCTGGTCGCGCGTGCAGCGCGCGACCTCGACTGTCGCGCCTGCAGCGCGACCTCGGGAAGGGGAGGGGGGGTCCAACGTCACGTGATTCGCGACGTGGAAGTTAGGGAGGGGGGGCCTCCCAACGTCGCGTGGAAGCGCGACGTGTTGAGGGAGGGGGAGGCCTCCCACAGTCGCGTCTGCGTGACTGGATTGGGGGGAGGGGGGGCCTCCCAACGTCGCGTGGATGCGCGACGTGTTGAGGGAGGGGGGGCCTCCCACAGTCGCGTCTGCGCGACTGGATTGGGGGGAGGGGGGCCTCCCAACCGTCGCGTCTGCGCGACGTGTTGGGGGGTGTAGCCTCCCAACGTCGCGCGTGGATGCGCGACGTGTTGAGGGGGAGGATTGTCCTCCCAACGTCGCGCGTCTGTGCGACGTAAATTTTTTTTTTTTTAAATGCCGCGGAACGTCGCGCGATTGCGCGCGACGTTTTTCGCTTCTTTTTTTTTTTGAATGCGGCAATGGTGGGCGGGAGGGGAGGGCACTGTGCACAGAAAAATGCACTACGCACAGGAAAAAAAAATACTATGCGTGAAAGTGCAGAATTTTTTTTTTAAAGACTGCGGACGCAGTGCTGCACAGAAAAACGCACAGCAGACTATGTGCAAAAAAAAAATTCCAGCCAACTCTTCCACTGTTTTTTTTCTTCAGCCCAACTCTGCAAATAATTTGCTGCCTCCTTTCTCTTCTCACGCTTCTGGCTCTGATGCCATGTTAGAGTAAGCGAACAATTTCTATTAATCAGAATCTGTATAAATAATACATGGAGAGCTCAGAATAGCTCGTAACTATAGGATCTAATTAACAGCTTAGGTCTAAATGAAATAAACCAAATATTATGTACGCTATCAATAGCGCAACTAACCTAACAACATAATTCTAACATAAATAAAGGAATAACATAGAATTACTATAGTAACTCTAACACGCTTGACATGGGCCAACTCATATGCATCCTCCCCCCATCTTGTAGCCCTCTCCAAGGCCTTCACGTAATGTCATATGGTAATAACTCATCCAAGAGTCACCTCACTCCACTAAGAGTAACTCATATCCCTTGTACTCCCTGTAAAGACCAATAGAACACCTTAGGCCTATCATACTCTACATCAGGCTCATCATCTGCTACTAAAACCAATGGAAGCCTTGTGGGCCGCTGGATGGCTATGTGCTCCCAGCACCAGACCTATAAGAAGGAAGTCAAAATGATGTCATTTTTGTTCTTGTAGATGAATCTATGAAGAATTTTTTAGAGTTGGAACAAGAGGAAAAGACCCCAAGAAAATCAGATGTTCTAATCCCTCATATCACAAACTACTTCTACTAGTGTCCACGATAGCTACATCCCACTTGAATGGCACAAAATCATACCCCCTACAATACCACTCAACAACACAATCAATCGAGAGACCCCCTTAGTCTATTTGAGTCTCCCAATGGGAACCCCACCCTTTCTCAAAAGAAATCTTGAATCTCCTGTCAACCTCCTCATCACCTGGCCTTAGTTTCCAAATTCAGTTATATGTGAACCTCATTGTGGCAACCTCAAAATCTGCCATACATCCTCCAAGGTAAGAGTCATCTCTCCTATAGGTAAATGGAAACAAGATGACTTCGGATACCACCTATCTGCTAGAGCTATCAGTAGTCTCATGTCTATCATAATCTGTGATATATGTACCATGTTTTTCAGACCCACTGCCTCTAGGTAGGCCAACTTCAGGTCTGTCAATACATCCAAATCAGTCTGGAGAGTTGCATGTCTCCATTCCTGGTTCTTTAGTTCCTCCAACTATCAAAATAAAACATAAAATAACAAAAAATTAGTGATCAGATTAAACATTATAAAATCGGATAAATACAGTGCAAAATCATACTAAAATAGACAATATCATATCGATTTTACAATATCGTAATGTTCGATATCGTTGAAATCGATATGATTTTGGTAATATCGTATCAATTTTGGCAATATCATATGTACGATATTACAGAATTGATACAATTTTACAAAATCATTATGATTTCACAATTAGGGCTACGCGACAACAGTCATACCTTAAAATTATCAAATTAAATAAAAATTCAACAAAAAAAACATGAAAAATTTATCATAAATAAGTTAGAAATCCTTACCCAGAGTGCTCCATCTCTAGCCTGGACCAAATTAGCATGATGTGTAGCTCCTGCCATTTTTTATTCAGAGCTCTCAAAGGTAAAAGGATAAACATAAAATAAATTACTTTTTTAGTTTACTTCTCTTATTTATTCATTTTACTCCTAATTTTTTGAGTTTTTACCCAAATGTCAATTTTTGTATAAAAACTCGAAGGGGATACCATAAGCATCATATTTTGAAACATCTTGCATAAAAACTTAAAATCATCAACGAAAATTGTAATAAATTTTTGCTTTCTTGTAAAGCGTGTTGCACTTTTCTTTAACGCAATTTATTCTGAAACTACACTAAAGAGTGGGTAAAATGTAGCACCCTAAATTTGACCCATTTGCATGAGAACATAAAAAATTACAAAAACATCATGTTTGCATTAGTTTCCTTGAAATTTTTACCTATTTGATGAGATCATACTACGACCTCTGAAATCGTAGTACAATCTCCAAAATTGTAGTATGATTTTAATCATACGATCATTGCGATCGATGTATAATATCGCCGATCATAATACGATCTTGCTCAAAAATAGAAAATGCAAAAATGGAAAACAACAAAAATTAGTTGAACGGTTTTTTGTCCTCACCTGTGTAACTGTGCAGGAAATGCGAGATCCAATTTTTTTGACCTCTCCCAGCTTAGAAGAAGTTGTAACAATCCAATCTCCTCCCTATTCTGGACACTCCTCCCTACCTATTTAACCAGATCTCTCCTCCTAAAATTCTCCTGACTCCTCACATTTAGAATTATTTTGATTAATTATGCAATTTAAGTTCTAGATATTTTTCTATTATGTGCAATATTGGAGGATATTATTGTAGATCAAAGGATATTATTACAGATCGAAGGATACGATATCACTAATCATCATACGATATTGTTGTTCGACATACGATCTTGTCCTACATGCTATGATATTACCTGCAACTCACTTGGGGGCAACCCCAAGCTCTGGTTTTCGAGTTCTAATTCTGTTTCATTGCATTAGTCTTTCATTTAGCATCCCTTATTTCATAGAATACTAATGTATGCATTAGCATCCCTAGAGTTTACCTAATGTCATATAAGTGCAAGTTTTATGTAGTTTTGAACATTTATAAGTTAATTCATGTTATATAGTTATCCAATAGCCGAAATTAAATCTTAATTATTCTTATAAGCATCAATACAACTCTCTATTTTTTGTTTTCTATCTCTACCTGTGTTTTTGTTAATCCTTGGAAAAATCAGAGCAGTTTGTCTCTATTTGTAAGACAATCTTGTAGATCGTAATACGATCCTATGAAATCATAGTACGATATTGACCTTTTGCATACGATTTGGACTACACTCAAAAATTTAGAATCTCCATCAGACATATGAATGTAGGTAAGGTTTAAAATCACTTTTTAAACATTGGATTTGTTTTTTTGAATTATGTTTTCTATTTACATTGGAATGAAAATTAAATATATAGGATAGAATAATTACATTTTGGCCAAACCTAGGTGTATGGGTGATTTGATCAAAACAAACACATCAAACACATCCCAAACCTAAGCTTGAAAACTGCCACAAATTTTTTCCTGGTGAACCCAACTCATTCATCAAAAAATCACCATAAGAGGGTATGAATTTAAGTACATCTCCTCTAAGGTGTAGACCTATCCTTTTCCCATCCCCTTCTAGGCATGGATCCATTAGCCTGAAGGAAAGGGGTGCAAAAATTTTAGACCTACAGTTTACACATGTGATGATTTGAAGCAGTGGGTCCGCTATTGCAGTGGAAATTATATTGATTTCATAATCATAGAATTGGATCATAGGTTCCTAGCACTGCTACACACGTCCCACAAAATTTATAAAAGCTTTAGGATCTTGGGGTTGTACTTCTATGGATTTTAAGATGTCCATTAGCATCTCCTTATGCCTAGGAGATTGTTGTATTATCTCATAAATTGATAATTTTTTTGAAGCCATTTGTAGACTCTATATGAGTCTATTCCTTACTGTCACCACCAGTCTTGTTGGTGGGCTTGGCAAGGGATTCTACGCTGGTCTCTATTGAGGCATAGCCTAAATATAAACTAGTGCTAGAGGAGAATCCAGTTTATTATACCTCCTATTTTTGGTGAAAATTTTCACCATACTGATAAATCCTTACATAGGTGGTTCAATATGCACTTGATTAACTTTTCCAACATTATTCCTTGGTCGCTCATGATTTGGTGAGGGATTTTTGAATATTCCCATATTTTGGTTGTCTAAAGCTACAGGATTATCAATAATCAACTAATTCCTATAAATCATATTCTATACCATATGCTTGAAGTTGTGGCATACTTTGATATCATACCCATTTTGTCTATGGTATGGGTAGTAATGATCTTCCCTATATCCTTTCAATTTAGGGTGATTAGGATCGAGCAATTGAACTTCAGGTTATGTTATGACCTTGGCCTCACATAATTGATTGAATATCGATTCCATAGTCTTATATAATGGTGTGAATTGGTGAGGTGGGTGATGTTATTTATCCTTACCCTACTTTTTGTTGTTGCATTGATTATATTACATAGGGGAGGTTTAGCACAACCTAATTCACATGTGCAGGCTTGGCCTGGTGATTTTTGTTCTTTGTGTTCTTGTTATTCCACTCCTTCTTCTTCCAAAGTTTCAAGTCACCTTCCTATAACTTGATATCCTCAATGACCTTGGCTTGTGCAAAATCCTCTTCAAATATTTGGTATTACTATAGTTGTAGTAACAATGAGATATGTTTTATACAACTCTTGGTAAATATTCACATTAATTTAGTAGTGGGGATGGAGAATGACAACTTAGCCATTAGCTTCCTCCATATATTACTAAATTCCATGATTGGCTCATCATAATATTGATTTAAAGTAGTCAAGTCAAACAAATTGGTTTTCTTCTTGATGCCAAAATAAAAGTGTTCAATAAATGTATTTACCAGTTGTTCAAAGCTAGTAATGTTGTGCCTTTTCAATTGATTAAACCATTACAATGCTGGAATTGAAAGGGTCATTATGAAAGTTCTCAATAATAAGGTATTGTTACTTTAGATCTCAAAGCACATATTCATGAATCTCATCACATGCTCTTGTGTGTCTTCATTGACCTAGAATTTATCTAGCTTAGGCATATCAAAATGATTGGGATATGATAGGATAGTAATTGATGGTCATGAAGGCTCATTGTGAATTCTGTTCAAGGTAGGATTTTGATAAGTTGTCCCCTATTTCTATATAGCTCTTACCTATTTAGCCAAGGCTTTGTATGCTTGCAAGGATAAAATTTCCTCTTATCTAAGGGATCTCTACGGAGCTATCAAAGGTAGATTCTTTTTAGGTCGAGGTGGAGGATTGGGTTCATCATCCACATATACAAGGGATATTTTAGGATATTGCTAATATTTCTCACCTCCCTATGATTATTTATATTGGGTATGCCCATGTTGTTCTAGTGCTTGGTGTTGTTGTGTGTGTTGGGTTGTATGATGAGTATGATTCTCAACTTGTTTAGGATGCAGTTCTAGCTACGATGCAACATGTCTTTTTTTGTGCTCTCTATACTCACTACAAGGGGGTAGATTAGCTCAAGCCAATCTATCCTCTCTCTCTTCATGCTCCTTTTGATAAAGGATACATTGTTCTCACAAGCAGTTCTCATATAAATGTTGCCTAAGCAATATTTGATGTTGAGAGTCCTCGTGCTTGAGGTGCTCCCACTCTACATGCAAATATTCCAATTGGTCTTGGAATATGCATTGTATCTACTATGAATCTAGCCTATGTGATCGATATATTAGATCAACTGTGTGAGGCCTCTATATTTATAGCTTTATATGATGGGCCTTATTAGTGTGAGCTCCAAAATATTTGTTTGCCACACTCTTGCCTTTTTCTATGTAGATAGTATTTGTGTTGTGTTGTAATTTTTGCTCTATGTTCGCATCCATAAATGGGGCACATGTGCTACGAGAGTGCTTAAAACATTCTCCTATTTCATTGGTATACCTTTGTATGTCCTCATTATGTGATAACTCATAACAATAGTGAGCAGTAGAGGCTTTATACCACAATATTCCTAAAACTTGTTCTAGTCCATTGAGTTGAATAGTCTTCCAAGGTTCATTGGGAGGCATGCCATTGACTCCAAGCATGTTGAGATCTATTGTGAACCTTCCAAGTTCATTATGATTTAGAGTCCTTAAGGGTCTACATTTTTATGCAACCCTATCCTCTTGCCCCTGATTGGGCAAATCTTCTCTATGCCTATGTGATTATGGGGGCCTTGAGCCACCCTTAGTTCTATGACATGAGGAGTGCATGTTGCATCCTCTAACTAGGGTATTCTGGTGAGAACCCCCACGTGTTGAGTTGTCACATTTGATGTTGGTCGAACGACATTCAAAAACATTCTGTGTATGAGGTTCCACCTCATTGTTTTGTGTGTGGTTTAGAGCTTCAGCTTCCACCTTAGTTATATTTTGAGGATGACCTCTCCGTGTGTTAACCATAATGTGAACTTATCTTGTATGTAATTTTTAGAGAATACAAAGTATACAAGGATTTTTATCTCTTTTAAAATTTCATTGTGAATCCTAAGACTATTTAGTGTGTTTTTGTTAATTGAGTATATAATCTAAATGTCATCATGTTTTACAATTTTTTGATGATATTCTTAGACAATTAAAGGTTTTCACCTGTATACTCACATTTCGACAACTGGAAATGAAATTTTAGTCATGTAAACCCACCAAAGTATGGATATGAAGCCCATACATGGTAAGGGAACATAGGTACTATTGATTCTCACCCAACACACCTTGATCAATGATACACCCCTCTAAAGAGGAGTGCATGCTATTTTTTATGGATAGAACAGTTCTTGAATCGGTCTTAGCCACAATCGGATCTTGATAGTATAATTTCAAATTATCCAACCAAGTGGTAATGATATCCACTATTGGTCTCAATCAATAGGTTTTATGTGAGAGCCTAACGCCATTGATGTTTAAGTGAAATGCGGTGTGTGTGGGTTCTTTTTAATTTTGCATAAATTAAAATGCATCACAAAACATGCATGATCATTTCCTACATACCTAGGAAAAGATGTTTCATTTTCAAAAATATGCAAGAAATGCTTCTTACTTAAGAAAATGCAATGCAAAACTAAATGAAAATGGCCTTTGGATAGGCTCTAAGTAGGTAAAATCCTAATACATATTTTGAATGCTAGCCGCTATTCTAGACAACAGGCAATAGTCTCGACCACTAGACAAAAATGTAGCTAAAATCTTAGCCACTATTTACAATAATAGCTAACAGGGCTGGTTGTTGTTGTCATCCATGGCTAACAGAAGATAAAAAAAATTCATATGTTTTCCCTTTAAATTTTAACTAAATGAGCTAATTAAAGCTTACTAGAGAGGAAAACATAGAAATCAAGAAAATACAAAAGAGGATACTTACTTGGAATTTCTCATTTTATAATGAGATAGGCTACTTACTATCTTTACTCTATTCTCTGCTATCCGTTGTTGCTCAACATGGCTAGGATGCTAGCTGCTATTGTCAACTATGGCTGAGACTATGCACTATTGCTTTCAAGCATGGCTAGTACATGTACATGAAAAATAGAGAAAAATTAGCATAGGTAGCAAAATTTACGGGGTTTCCATCATGATCGCCACTATAGAATGGTCTAAAGAGCATATATCTACCACTATTGCAACATAATGATCAAATTGAAAGCAAAGAACATATGTATAACCAAATTCACAAGAAAGTAAGCCTCCTTTGTATTAATCACTTGAAATATAGGTTACATATACGTCCCTCTTAGGGATACCAAATGATACATGTTTACAATGGTGTAAAAGCCCCTAAATGAGGGTGATATATTCTAAGGGCTCCTTATATCTCCACCAAATTTGCATGAGGTCTTACTAGGATGCCTCCTTCTTCATTGTCAAGAGGAATTGATATTTGGTAGTGTTTTGAAGCTTTGAAAGATCTATCACCTGCATACAAGAAACAATAAAACACATCAAATACATATGAAGCCCCTCATGATGAGGCTATTATCCAAGAAATGCAAGAAGTGAAGAAAATACTTGAAGAAAGCATGAAATATGTAAATATACTTAATATCTTGATAAATAAGTGCAAAGCACATCTTGAAATGTGTAAAGATAGCTAATATTTCATAATATTTGAAGGATTATGTATAAAGAAGCTAATCTATGAATGCTTGTAAAAGGAAAACATGCATGATACAAATGAAGGTAAATCTACCTAATATGCTACTAATTAACCATAGAAATTGCTGGAATAAAACTAATCTATGCTAGATTAACCTAAATAAATATCTAAAAAAGGAAATCTATGGTTAAAATAGAAGAATAAGGGCATCAAATCCTAGCCATGGGTGCTCAAAGCAACTGAATCTACTAGCCATGGTTGACAGCTACAACTAAGCCTATGGGCCACTGCTAAAAATAGTGGCCATGGGAAAAAAATTCTTTCTCTTGCAACAAGGGCTGGGAATGCTATGTTGTTCCTTAAAATTGATGATCAAGGGTTTCCCTCATGTCTATACATAGATTTGCAGTTGAAATTGCTTGAATTCATGTCAAATAGGTGTGGAATGGTAAGGTTTACTTATCAATCCTTTGGAGCTCCATTTTTGCAAATCTAAGTGTCAAACTAGAATTTGGAAGCATCTCCTTACACTTCACAAGTTGCTATTGACTCTCCAGTTCGACAAGGCTTCGCTACAATAAAATTGGGATCCTTTTGGTTTCTTTGAGGGGTCTATAAATATACTTCCCAATCCTAATCTTGGCTTCTCAAGGAATCCAAGATCAAGAAATATCAGGCTAGAGTAGTTGGATGGAACCTTCTGGAGTATTTGTAGTCCATAACCACTTTAATTGGTTACATATTGCATTGGAACAACCAGTTTAGCTTGACTTAAGAGGCTAAGACAATTACAAGGCTAGCCATTATTACTAAGCATGACCAAGATCCTAGCCATGATTTTCACCCATGGCTGAGATCTTAGCCATGGATGCCATCAGTATTTAAGGTTGAATAGGCCTAGGATGCCTAAAATGAGTGGTTAGAACCACTGCTTAGCCTTGGGAAGGTCCAAGATTATTTATATGGTTTGCAAAGGTTCCTATATGAGTAGTCTCCTAAAAATGATATGTTTTAGGTGTCTACACTAATCATCCATTTGATGTGTTGCTTATTATATTTATCCCACTTCTTTCTCCCTTGCTTACAATATTCCTCTACTTCCTCCTTTTTAGCTACCTTAATCTTCCTTTAATACCTAAGCTTCATTATATTCTCAACTTCCTTCTTATCTTCAAAAATTTTCTATTTTGCTCAGCAGTGCATGCAATCCAACACTTCATATTCTCCTCCCCTCCAACTTCTTAGCTTAATTCCTTCACTTCTTTTCTAATCAAACTTCTTTAAACAAACCTCCTTTTCCTCCCTATTTTAATTAGAACTACTTCTTCACTTCTCCCCCCTCTTTGACCTCTACTCCTACTACTCTATTTTTCCACCCCTCTACCTTCTCCATATGAGTGGCCATCTTATTAGTCATAGATTCCCCATTATAAAAATTATACCATTCAACATCAAAATCTTCCTATTTAGCATCAACATCCTCCCACTAACTATCAACCTCATTCAACTTTATATCAGATACCCCCAATTCAAAGTCAACCTCCTTTCATCCTAATTCAATCCCCTATGGTCCCTATGAATCAATGGGCTACACAATAGCAATATCAAACTTCCCTATCTTCTTATCCCCATAAACCATACTATTATTCACTTTCTAAACCACCACCTTCCTCCTCCTTGGTAAACCCCATGGTCCATTCCCAATAGACTCCCTAGCCATATTATTTTCCTCCTCCATAATACCCATATACATATCCTTAATCTCATTACCTTGAACTTACCATCATTAATAGTCATGCTAAACCTCCCTTAATAATTTATAACCCTATTTTTGTTGAAATACAAATAATGAGGGAATAACTTAAGAATATTGACTTGTAGAGAAGTGGCTATGGGACCCAAAAACCTACCTATAGCCATCTATGTAATGATCCTATTAATCCCCCAATTTCCATGCACCCATTTATCTATAGATTTGAGCTACCCAAATTTGGGAAGTTTAAGGTCAAAGAGGACCCCAAGGAGCATTTACAAAACTACATGTTTACTTGCTATCATAACCATGGTAGTGATCCTCTCATACTTTGTATTTTTTCTTTTTCCCTTGGGGACCAAGCCCTAGATTGGTATAATAATCCACCTCAACACAACCTATTTTCATTTGAGCAATTGACAAATCTATTCCTAGAATATTTCTTGATAAACTTGAAGAACAAAATATTGTTACCTGACCTTTATAGTCTATGATAGTTTTAAAATAAATCAATTAACCAATATTATTCTATATTATGTAGGGTGATCAATTATTTAACATTCTCTATTCCCCCACTAAGTTGGTAAAACTATTTTCCAAGAGTTGCACCATGTATATCTTTGTGACTCTAAAAATACAACAACATCACCCATTTGAGGATGCCATTTCTTAGGCAAAAGTTATCAAAGATATCAATATTTAATAATATGAGGTCAAAATTTACAAGAATATTGACTTCCCAACCAAGTTTAGCAAGGGAAACCACAATACTCCCAAATATAGATCTCCCTAAACTAATTACATTGTGTTGAGTGCCATAATTGCTCCAAAAAAAAAAATTAATGAACTACGATGTTAGGGCTATCAACACCCTGGGCCTACCTTTCCTTCTCCCTAACCCAACAAAATTTATTCTTGCAATCAACACCCTCTCTCCTCGCCACCTCATAACTAGACCCCACTTTTTGAGCCATTGGTCAACATCTTTTAAAAGTTGTAGGACACAGATAACCTTACCTTACCTAATATAATACTAGAATATCCCAATCGGCTCAAGCCAAATTGATATAATAAAAATTATTTCTATGTCTATAATCAATAATGCAAGCATGATATTAGTGATTTTCATAAATTTTTAAGCCTATTTCAAGATCTAATCGATCGAGGAGTCATTCATGTTGACAACCCTTTGACTCCTCCTAATCAAAAACTTGGAATCTTAATACAATAGTCTTGACCTCATTGCAAGGCTCTAAACAACATTTTAAGATCAATAGATCTTGAAATGCAAGACAACAATGCCTTTGCTAATATTTTGGACAATGTGATAACTTGCATGCAACCCTCGATTGTGTTTTATGATCATAAACTCACAACTCTTAAGGGTTTTGAAGTATATTACATTATTTGGTACATGCTAATGTACCCTCATGGTACCTTCATGGTACATCTTGTAAATATTAGATTAGGGTTGAGTCTTAGTTTAGAGTGTGAGTAATATTTTATGTAATGTTGTAATGTGTAGGAAATGCACAAGTGTTATGTGAGTAAGTGTGCAAGTGTAATGTGAGTTTATGTGCACAAGTGTCTTATATGTAAGTGTACACAAGTGTCCTTAGATTAGAGTGTACTAAGTGAAGATCCATGTATAGGTGTGCATACAAGATAGAGTCATGTGTATGCAAGTGTCAAGTAGATAAGCCAAGAGCCATAAGACTTGGCATATAGAAAGGAATAGTCAATTATCCAAAGAGTTATTCTACTATGGCTATATAGTAATTTATAGAAAAGGACTGGATACATTCAATCAATAATACAATTATCAAGTGTAGATATTCAAGTGATATATTTGTAAGAGAAAGAGGAGTAATAAATATTGCATATATTTTGAGCAATTAATATTATAAGTTGTAATGCATTCTTTATACATGTATGATTTAGGCTATTACATTTATATTGTTGTTTATTAATAAATATTAGTTGATATATTATAAGCCTTGATTTACATATTAATTTGCTCATATTATCCTACTTACATCATTATCTTGATCTTACTATTTTGTGGCTATATAATATTTGATCCTATGTAATTTATCTTATGAGTGTTATCTTAATATTAAGGCTTAAAAATACATCAATGGTATTAGAGCTACTACAAGTAGTTTCTTATACAGGTTGAATTTATTTAGCCACATTCAAAATTGATTTTTTCCAATTTGATAAAATTGGTTTTGAGTCCATCTACTTTAAATATAGATAGACCTAGACTCTATCGTAAGGTTAGAGTAAGTAGATGCTAGAGTCTTTCCATTTTTTCAAGAACAACTAGTGAAGACTATGACTTAGCTATAAAGTATTTCCATGGTTGCAAAATAACTAGTGAATACTAGGACTCATCTATAGAGTCTTTCCATGATTATAAAAATTGAATATAAGGACTCATCTATTGGAGGGTGAATCAAATTTAAGATATTTGATAATTTAGGGACATAACCAACCCTTTATATTAGAATAATTTTAGGGACATATCTATTCCTTGAAATTGATTTCTATCAACTTAGAACGAAGTTGAAGGATTCTATACAATCAAGTCATATTGATTTTGATTGAAGAATTAGGAAAATTCAACATCACCTTGACATAATTTGAGTTCTTAGGTGTGACCTAAGAGTGAGAAGATTTCTATAATGGATAAATAATAATTTCATCTTCAAATGTAATAGTAAGCAGATAAGGAGAAGAATATATCAAGTACTGATATATCTATCTAAATGTAAGGTTTTGTCAAGAGGAGACTAGTTAAAGTTGCATGATAGATAAGATTTAGATCTTAAATAAAGACCTTGACATAAGAGATAAAATATTTGGATCTTTAATATAGACCTTAACATAATAGGTAGAAGATTCAGATCTTGAAGATAGACCTTGACATAAGAGGTAGAAGATTCAGGTCTTGAATATGGAACTTGACATAAGAGGTAGAAGATTTAGGTCTTGAAGATAAACCTTGACATACGAGGAAGAATTTAAGGTCTTGAAGATAGAACTTGATATACAAGAATTTTAAGGTCTTGAAGACAAACCTTGACATATTCAATATTAAAAAAAATTAGTTCATACCTTGACATTGGTAGGAAGAAGAATAAAGAAAAGGAACAACAAAGAAGACAAAAGAATCAAGAGACTTCTATATTCTATAAAATAGAAGGCTCAAGATTCACAAGAAGAATAGGTCTTGAAGAGAGGCCTAGATATATGAAATTTTTTATAATAATATAAGTTATATATCTTGACAAAATGGCTTGAAATAAAGCAACCATTAGAGATCATCAAGTAAGATGGCTTCTATAGTAAAGGACCATGTTAGAATATATAGGATGCATTCAAATGTATGATTGAGTGTAACATAAAATGAAGGATAAATGCCATCATAGTAAGGATAAGGACATATCAAACAACCAACAAAGATATGCCTATACAAAAATTGAATTAGATAAGCCAAGTAGCTATCTATCAGAAATAACATCTTGACTTAGTAACTATTACATTAGAGCACAACCATAAGAATCATCCTCATGACCAAGTAAAGACATCAAGATACACTCTCAAGTAAGCTTAAGGATCTTGAAAATATTCCAAGATCATCTAAGAAAGTTCAAAAATATCCCAAGCACACTTAAGAGCTTGAGAAAATTACAAGCAGGTTAGAATTCATCTAAGGAATAACACACAAAAACAACTTAGCATCCAAACCACCTAAGGAGTATTGTATCATCTAAATTTTACACGAGTAATGCATTGAGAATAAAATACAAGGAACAATGTAACCTAGCATCTGAAATTATTCAAGGAATAACATGGCATCTCTGATACGATCATAAGGTATATCAAGTATTCAACAAGAAGATACCCATTGGTAGATTGAACATTGGAAGTCATAGAAGGAAAGTAACACAAGGTTGGCAATTGGAAGATATGTAATGCAAGGTTGCCATATTGAACATTAGAAAAGAAGTAATAGTCATTCACCATAATTTTAAAGGTGTAAAAAATGCATTTCCCTTAATGCTTTCCTTAACACTATGCCAATATAAGAGCTATGTTCCATTTTAAGGAGAATCAAAATGCTCATTGTTTACCTAGCGCAGTCTCACTTGAAGAAGAATCCAATATGTGCCACATGTATGCAACCTATCTATAAATTATTCATTAGCAAGGTAGTTCAAAGGTTTTATGCTAGTAACATATGGGTAAAGATATTAAATTTATATTGCATGAGCTTGTTTACAACTCATCTTTGCAGCGTTGAACTGAGATAGGGTGCACGCATGTTATTCGAAGGTAAACTCAAGTAAATTAGGTTTATTTAATTTATGCCATAGGAGTGATAAGGTAGTATTTTATTAAGGTTTGAATATTTTATTAAATCTTATTTTGGAGTGATAAGATTAGGAATTTTAGGAGTGATAATTTATTTTATTGGAGTGATAAGGTTTATTTAAAGTATTTTAGTTCTTTGATAAATTGAAGTTAATTTTGAAATTTGGTTTATTTTAAAAGTTGGAGTTATAAGGTTTATTAATAGTTTTTTTAAATTTATTTAAATATTTTTTGAAATAAAATATTATTGCAAATTTAGTTATTTGGGAGTCAAAAGGAGTTCTACTTCAAACTTAGAAAAAATTAAATTTGTAAAATTCATTCTTTAGTTTCTAAAAAATTAGGGAGACATAAGGATTACTACTTCATAGTTCTTTTTTCTTTTAGAAACTTTAAAATTATTTAATTATTTAATTATTTAAACCTAGGGAGTCACAAGGATGTCTACTTCAAAATATAACAATATGGAGTTCATGATTAGAAAAAAAAAGTAAATGTCATAAAATTTGGGATCAAGAATTTGATTAAAAAATTTGAAGGAAATATAGATCTAGTATTAAAGTTAATCTATAGTAATGCTATAGATGAAAAATTTGAAACATTTGAATACTATTTACATGTAAGAATTATTGAAGTAATTGATGATGAAAAATATAGTATTATGATATTTTTAGATATTGGTAGCATTATATATATGACATTGCTTACACCTAGGTTTTATAAAGAAACAAATATGAAATAAAAATAACTGATTGAATCCTTTAAGAAGAAATTAAAAATAGATTAATCATTTTTTGAAAAGATATTTAATTATTCTTGTAGTATTTATATCCCATGTTAATCACTTTCCTTCCTTTGGTAGGAGGAAGGAGGAGGGGCTCTGTAGGTGAATTCCTATGGAAGTCTTGTTCCACTTTCCTACATCCCTTCCTTGGCCTTGTCCTAGGTCCCTGATCCTTTTCCAATTTCCCTGACACCTTCTTTTCCCATCCTTTTAGGTCAGAAGGTGTTGCAGATGATCTTAATTTTGTGGGAATATCACTACTCCATTGTTATACCCCTTTCCTTGCCCTACAGTGGGAAAACCTATGTTCCACATTTGCTCCATTGTCCTGCATTTTCCTCTGGTGTCTGGGTTGGGGTTAGGATTTTTTTCCTAGGACTCTTCCTGGGTTTTCTCAGGTTTTTTTTGGAAGTCTTCTTGACATCTACTCATTGAGGATCTTCAGTGGTGAATGGTTGGTTCTGAGGAATTATGGCTTCTTGAGAAGTTTTACACATCCTTTTGGTCAGAGGAGGGACCACATGCTTGATACTATGACTCTGCTCTTTGGATTCGAGGTGGTGGGTCTTGTAGGATTTTAGTTTCTTTCATGGCTTTGCAGCCTTTGGTATTTTTGTTGTTGAATCCTTGCAGGTTCTCCTCCTTGTTTCCTTGAAGCTACTTTTGGTGGGTCTGAGGAATTATGGCTTCATGAGAATTTTTACACAACATATTTATGGGTTTTAAGGGTTGCCCATGTGCTTTCTACTGTGACTCTGATCTTTGGGTTTGAGGTGATGGTTCCTATAGTATTTCAATTCCTTTCATGGCTAGTAGGGGCCTCTATTTTTCTTGTCACTGATTCCTTGTGGGACTTCCTCTTCTGTGGCCCTAAATTTGTTGAAGGTTTTCTAGGATGCATGGCTACTATTTTCTATTTTGTGCTTTAACACCTGCAGTCATGCATCTTCGAGACTCCTTTCTCTTGAATTCCTATGGCACTTTCCCATCCTTTCCTTCAAAAGTGTTGTTCTATTGTTGTTGCTTCCTTTGCTGGGTAGGTGTTCTCGAAGGCTTCCTTTTCTACTAAAGGACCCTGTGGCCTGGGGTGTTCCTTTGCTGCTGAACCACTACAGTTCCATTTTATAGGCTTTTGTTCCTTCTATGTTTTTTCTAGGGCTCCCCTACGTGGGATGCTTGTTTTCCTTCAGTTCTTTATTTCCCAAGGGTGGTTTCTGGTTTTCCCGCCCTTGGGTTGTTTCAATTTTTAAATTTATGGCTTTGTTTCTTTTCTCGCATTTGGGAAAGGTTCAAATTGTCATTTAGTGGTTGGGGTGGTCTAGCACTTTCTCCTGCCCTTTGTGAGATTCAAAATCTTGTTTGGCACCTTTTGATTCAAATTTGGTTTCTGGTGGGCCTTCCCTTCCTACCTATTTTTCCTTTGGTGCAATGGAAGACATTTTCCTCTGGTGCAAAGGAAAGTGCCTTCCTCTGGTGCAAAGGATGACACCTTCCTTTTTGGTCCTATTGCATGCTCCTTATTTGTTCCTTTTGGCTGTCCTTGCCTTGATTTAATCTGATGTACTTTGATGCAATCTGTTCCATTGTAATCAGGTTTTGGGATCCTTGACAAAAACCCACTTTTAATCTACCAAAAAAATATTCCAAGTTCATCTAACTCAAGAACCTATTGTGATGCTTTAAGTGAGTGTTCAAAAGTCTCTATACAAGAAAATAAAGGGTCATATGATTCTAAGGACAAAGGCAAAGGAAATATTCTTATGCAAGAATCTGATGACAATGAGAAATTTCAAGAGACTTGTAATATTGAAGCTATAAAAACTAAAAATCATGAATTTAAATTCAAATATGAAGTCAAGCAAGAATAACTATATGAAGATCAAGATAAATATCAAATCCATTGCAAGGTCACTTGAAGAATGAAGACCATGATTGAAGACTAAAGTCTTCAATAACCAAATAATGTAATACAGGGGGGTGTTGGAGTATATTACATTATTTGGTACATGATAATGTACTTGAAGTAGGAAAAAAATGGTGCACCTAATGATGAAGAACAATATGCATCTATCTCTAATGGCTTATAAGCGTCAAAATGGAAGCATGCAAGTAAACGTGGAAATATGACCAAAATGCAAGAAATGAAATGAATGGAGCTTCTTTATTATTAATTTGATGGATCAAAGCCATGGTTACATAGATGTCCCCTTGAGGGCTCTATATTGATACAATTGTTACAAATTGGTGCCCAAGGATCGAATCCTCAAAGTAACTCGTGTGCACTTCCAATGTTCTTCCTCGTACCCACAATCGAAGTGGGTGGGCCTACAATGCCACTGCTTTATTCTATGATCTTGTGATACTTCATTGTACACTATATGACCTACACCTACACACAATAAAACCAGAATCATGAAATAGCAAGTGCATATATTGAAAACATGCAAACCCCACAAACACTAAAAGACTAGAAAACATGAATATGCAATATGCCTATCTAAAACAACTCCAAATGACTCAAAATTGTAGAGGTATGTAAAATATATGGTTTTGGGAATATTTCACCAAAAATAGAACAGAAATTGCATCCAATGACATGGTGTTTCCATAGTGACTTCTCAAACTTACAAAACCCAAAATAAGCAATTTCTAGGCCTAAACATATCCAAATAAAATGAAACTTGGAAATTATGCATAAAATATTATTTTAAGATAACCCATATGGTAATATTTTCAAAATCAATAACATTTTTATGTGCATCTTCATATGGTCCCTAGAAGCCTATGAAACACTAAAAATGCAAGATATCGCTCAATATGACTCCATAATGCATGAAATTTGGACATGAGGCTCATATGTTACACTATAATATGTATAAAAAATAAAAGTAAAGAAATAATGTACATATCTATGTCCATACCTTACATGGATGGTGGTTACTATCACATAATGGGGACCATCCTGGGGTGGGATGACCACCAATTGTACCCTTATTTTACCACAAATTCCTATGTGGATTGGTTAGGAACCTCCTCAATAGTGTTGTAATAAAATTTGGTGGTGAAATTCACTCAGATGATATGGTTTTGTAAACAAATTATGCCTCCTAGATCACTCACAAACCTCCTTTGCTAGGTAGATATTCCAAGGGAAAAAGGTACAAAAAGGTGAGGGGAAATCTTGGTAGCACTCCATCGCTATGTATCAAAAATCCTCTCTATGATTTGTGTGGAAAATGGATCCAATTTATAGCCAAAGGATGCCTTTGGAAAAATGGTCATGCAAGAGCATGCATGGTAGGAGGTGCCACTTGTCTAAAACTAAGCATGCACTGGAGGGGGAAGAGAATCTCCCATTATATCCTCCATTCTATAGCATGTCATAAGGATTATGTGCCCTCTAACTTTGAATTCTTAAATAGGGGGGATAATGGTATTTTATAGGTACCATTTGTCCCAATTTAACTTTTTTGTAGTTAAACCTTGTGGCCATCCCACCCAGGGATAACCGCTTTGCCATCGTCCCTAGGTGGGATGTCCACAAACTGTGACCATACCAGGGTGGGATGATCATGCCTATGTGGCCCAAAATCTCTCAAAAGTGGGGTAGAGCCTTCCAATATTTGTTAGTACCATTGTAAAACCTTTGAGGGTTGCCCAAAGGGGGACAAATGGTGTCACTTAGACCTTGTCTTGGTCACCTAATCATATTGACCAGATTTTGGTGTCTATATATACCTCTTTTTGAGATGCAATAGATGACTAAAATATTTAATTATTAGGTTTATTCAACATCCTAACCAAATTTTTATGCCCTAATCATGGAAATAGCATGTGTTCTTGAATCCTTGCTTCTGACGAGCTAAGGAACTTGCTTCAAGTGTAACCTTGTATTTTAGGTTGGCTTGACCTTGGATATTATTCATTTCATAAGGAGGTAGGGCCTATTATCCTTAATGCTTAATAATGTCAAGTATTTTTTTGATTTAAATTTGTTCTTGTTTTCTTACTCAAGTAGGGGCATGATTATCTTTATCAATGATTCATTGAATGAATGCAATTTGCATGATTGAGTGTGTGATTGTTGATTTTGATTATGAATTTTTTAAGTATGACTACCTCCTCAAGTGATGAGTCTATGAGGGAATGACCAGGGATAAAAGTGATGATTCGCTTGACACATATGACTTGGATAGGGTTTCCTTCAATTTTACCCATTGAAACATGGAGCAATTTGAGAGGATTTTGGTAATTTTGTTGATGTTGTATGGAAGAAAGGAGCTAAAAAATTCATTCCCATGGAGTTTTCCAGAAAAAATGGCCTTCTTGGATATGTAAGTATAGACTTTTCCATTTATCCATGATCAAGTTAGGTGCATCTAGATGCCTGTTGAAATTTTGACCAAATTTGAGCTATTTTTGGTGGGTTTTGGACCCTTTTTGGTGCATTTTAAGCTGTTTTTGTGCAATTTTTTTGTGGTCATCCTAGGGTGGGATGGTGGCATGTTTTATGGCTATCCTAGGGTGGGATTATTGGCCAAATGTGCACTCATACCACCCTAGTATGGTCATGGCCTTGAGAGGGTTATTTAAGCCATAAATGGGTAATTTGGGCTCATTCTTGCATTTGGAAATTTGTAGCTTGAGATGTGAGGAGGAGAAGAATGATTATAAGTAGTGGAGAACTACTAAAATCATCCTACAATCACCATGAGCCAGTGTGTAGACTCATCCAGTGGTGGAGCTGATACAAGATGGATAAGAATTGAATTTCTTATTGCACTATGTGGAATTATTGCTTGTTTTTACTTTTAAATAGAGCACACTAAATTCTTAGTAATTGAACCTAATTAGGGATGCCCTATAATAGAATTAATTAATTCATGGATACCCTATAAGATACTATATATAATTCATCAATTAGGGATACCTTGTAATAGATTGTATAGAATTCATCAATTCATGTGTAATGTTGTCATGAGACTATGTAATGTATTTGTGAAGAATGTTATGAAATGGAATGTGGTAATAATGGAATGAATGTTATAGAATTTATATGAGGTTTTCATGAGACTCAAACACTCTAGTCAACTAGTCAAAAATTATATACTAACCATGCAAGGCTTTTTGACAAAGTATGAATTTTCTTGGATGACCAAGATACTCAATATCCTTGTGTGTGCAAGTGAGTTCATTTTGTGATAAGCATAAGGTTGCTCCAGTGCCAAAAAATATTGAATTAGCCCATCTATACTGAATATCACCCTATGAGGAGCATGATCCTAGATTTTTTACTTAGTTGGATTAGACTACTAGGTAGTATAGGTTACCAAAAGATAGCTCATCCACATGAAAACATTGGTCTGCATACACACAAAAAGCTAATGGGACAAACATATCATCATACGTAAGGATACCACCATTGCTAGGAAGTCTTGATGCCAACAAACCTATAATGAGTATCACCTAATGGTTTGTCAAATGCTGAGAATTCTAGGGATTCAAGTTCAATACTCCCTTCTTTTATTTTATTTGATTTCAAGGATATTTTCTCATACTTAGTGATGAAAATCACTATTTATTTTGTATTTTGTTTTCTTTGAGCAAGGGATTTGGGGAGTGGTGATAACCACTATTTATTTTGCTTTCAATTTTTACTTTTGTGGGATTTTGCTTATTGATAGTGGTAAAAACAACTATTTATTTTGAGGAATTGGGTAAGGAGGAGCTTGTCCTTTTGCCAATTCTCAGCATTCTTGAACCATCCACATAGGGAGATGAGTAGGATAAAATTTTCACCTAAGGTAACCTAGACCAATTCATAGGTTTCATCTTTTCTTTTATTTGATTTCAAGGATATTTGCTTATACTTAGTTATGAAAATCACTATTTATTTTGTATTTTGTTTTCTTTGAGCAAGGGATTTGGGGAGTGATGATAACCACTATTTATTTTGCTTTTAATTTTTACTTTTGTGGGACGTTTCTTATTGATAGTGGTTAAAACCACTATTTATTTTGGGGAATTGGGTAAGGAGGAGCTTGTCCTTTTGCAAATTCTCACTATTCTTGAAACGTCCACTTAGGGGGATGAACAGGATAAATTTTTCACTTAAGGTAACCTATACCACTTCATAGGTTTCATATTTCCTTGTGTAAAATTTAGATTTATTAGTGTGAAAATATGATGGGATTTTTATGTATACAAGGTACAATCTAAGCAAGACTCTACCTCCTAAAAATTAGGATAGCTTTCTAAAAAAATTGAAAATAAAACTACATATGGCTGAGTGATAGAAAACCCTAATGATATTCTAGAACAAATGGCTAGGTTAAGGAAATGTACTTAAATACAAAAAGTGGGAAATGTAGGTGGAAATGATAAGTAAAATATGAGATGATGTGAACGATGTCTTGAGCAACATTGATTTTGAATGATGACTAGTGTACAGTCTCAGTGACAGACATGTATGAGCAACTCTAAAATGTAAAGTACAATGATGAGTATACCTAATGCAGGTGATTATGAAATGCAATGATATGCAATTTGATGTAATGCAATATTTTTGTATTTTTGATATTTTGATGATGTTTTTGAATTTTTGATATATATATGTATGTGCATGTGACCAACCGGTTTATGGGGGGTCAATAGGGCATTTGGGGTGACCAAACATCTTATGGATATCTTTGGGGATTTTTGGGGTGACCTGTACGGTCATAGACCATCTAAGAGAATTTTAGGGTGACCTAGATAGTCATAGATCGCCTAGGAGTGTTTTGGGTTGACCAAAGTGGTTTATAGCCATCCTTGGAGAATTTTGGGGTGACCTAGATGGTCATAGATCACCTAAGAGTATTTTGGGTTGACCAAGTAGGTTGTAGAAACTTTTGGAGCATTTTGGGGTGACCTATATGGTCATATATTGCTTAGGAGCATTTTGGGTTGACCAAGCAGTTTGTAGACACTCTTGGAGCATTTTGGGGTGACCTAGATGGTCATAGACCACCTAGGAGCATTTTGGATTGACCAAGTGGGTTGTAGACACCCTTGGAGCATTTTAGGGTGACCTAGATGGTCATAGACCACCTAGGAGCATTTTGGGTTGACCAAGCAGGTTGTAGACATCCTTGGAGCATTTTGGGATGACCTAGATGGTCATATATCCCCTAGGAGTATTTTGGGTTGAACAACTAGGTTATAAACACCCTTAGAGTATTTTAGGGTGACCTAGATGGCCATAGACCATCTAGGAGTGTTTTGGGTTGACCCAGCAGGTTTTAGACACCCTTGGAGCATTTTGGGGTGATCTAGATGGTCATAGACCACCTAGGAACATTTTGGGTTGACCAAGTAGGTTTTAGATATCCTTGGAGCATTTTGGGGTGACCTATATAGTAATAGACCACCTAGGAGTATTTTGGGTTGACCAAGTGGGTTGTAGACACCCTTAGAGTATTTTGGGATGATCTAGATGGTCATAGACCACCTAGGAGCATTTTGGGTTGACCAAGCGGGTTGTAGACACCCTTGGAGAATTTTAGTGTGACCTAGATGGTCATAGACCACCTAGGATCATTTTGGGTTGACCAAGTAGGTTGTAGAAACCCTTGGGGAATTTTGGGATGACCTATATGGTCATTGTAATGACCCTTTTTGGAGAAATAGGGTCATGTAAATATTTTATGTAAATATTATCATATTATGTGTGGAGTGTCCTAGCTTAAGGGGATTTATGTGGTGTGAGAGAATAATTATTATTATTATTATTATTATTGTTATATGGTGTGAGGAAATTATTATTATTATTAAAATACATTATGTGTGTGTAACTTAAGTGTGGGCCCAACTCAACGAAGAATTATAACATGAGGTCTATATATACATGGAACGCCCATATTCTCATTATGTTATTGTTGTTATTGTAAAAATTGGAGAGAGGGGTGTGCCCTAGCTCAACTTCTACAAAATTTGGGGGGGTGCTCAAGGTTTGTGGAAGATAATTCCAATCTGGTAGACAAGGTTGATCCTTGCTACCCTGATTGAGGTGTGAATCCACTCAAGGTTCACCTTTTGTGCTTAATTAATCAGAATTGGGCAGACATCTGAAGAATTCAACCATTGAGGGCATTGACATCAGGGTTTTATCATCTATCTTGGCAAAGGAGGCCATAAGGAGTGAGACGTCCCCTCTAGGGAGACTAATTCAATGATTTAAAGCAACAAAACTGATATCTGGCAGCAATCAACCCATTTGGAGGAGAGAATCAACAATCTGGTGGCTTTGTGAAGCCCACGTTCCATCTTGGATCCCCATATTGCCTTTGTAAAGTGGATGGTGCACTTAAGGAGGGTTGTTTCAGCATAGTGAAGATAAATATTGGTAGATTTCAGGTTCCAATGTAGATTAGAAGCCAAGGAGAGCAGACGTCCCCATTGCAGGGATAAAATATCAGAGTTTGGAGGTTAATTCTAGTAGTTTGGTAGTATTTCATGCCCATGTCCCAGTATTAGCAGCACTTCAGCAGATTCAAGGTGTTTCTACAAGTTATTTTGGTGTCCCAGGTTCAACGTCCCATCTATAGTCTGTTATAATTGTATTTTGTGAGCAGTATTGGTCAGATTTGTGATTTTTAGTCTTCTACAGCTCTCAGGAGTGTGATTTCTTATTTGCATGTGTTGATCTAAGTATTATCATTGTATTTCCATTTTTGGGTTTTGAAGAAAATTAATAAAAATTCCAAGAATATTTCAATTTCATAATTATCTGCAAGATTTGTGTATTTGGTGTTTTCTTTTATATTTTAGCTCATTACAGTGGTATCAGAGCGAAATATCTGGCCACCTGTGAGGTTTTTTTTATGCATCCAACCCACCATTATTATACAAGGAGAAATAAGCAAAACCCTAACTTTAATTCTCAGCAAGGATTCATAGATTCAGTTATTCCAGAAGAGGAAATACCAGTTTTGGAAGCAGAAACATCTCAAATGGCTGACATAATTGAGGAACCAGTGGATGAGATGGAATAGAAATTTATTACTATGGTTGATTTGTTACAGATATTGGTAACTAGGTTGGAGCACCCCAACCAACCTCAGCCTCAGATAAATGAGCCACAGATTCAGTCTCAGGTAGGGCAAACAGCCCAAGGGGAGTCCTCTTCTAGGGCCTCCACACAGGGAGGAGGTGAAAGATCAGTAAAATATTCTCATACACCCTTACCAAGGCCTTCAAAATCCTTATTTATCAGTTCAGCAGAACCAGATCTAGATCAGGTTGATGGAGAAATGGATGCCCTATTTGCAAGATACATGAGGAGGCCAGAAGAATTCAGAAATAATGTTACATTTGATAGCTATCTGGGCATCTTGGGTAAGAAGGTTAGCAGAGGAGGAAAATATGATGAGAAAAAGCTTCTTCAGTAGAAAATGCAAATACCCATGTTTGATGGGAGTGATAAGATTTTTGTTAGGGCATGGCTACAAAAATTAATAACCTATTTTGAGGTTTGCTCTATGGAAGAAAAATATGTAGTAAAATTGGCTACAGTACACTTGGAGGGTAGTGCCTATGATTGGTGGCACCATGGCATGTCTACTCAAGGGCATGGTGAAATTCAGACATTTGATGAGTTCAGTGTGAGATTATTGGACAGATTTGAAAGAAAATATGAGGAGGAATATTTTAGAGAGTTGGTAACTCTCCAACAAAAATCATCAGTTGAGGCTTATGTTGAGGAGTTTGAAAAACTTGTTGTAATGGTTCCCAACATGTCAGAGAAAATAATAGTATTCCTATTCATAGAAGGTTTAATGGAGCCATTAAAGGGTTGGGTGAGGGCATTTGAGCCCACATCACTTCAGGAAGCAATTAGGAGGGCTTACTCTATGTCTACTTCAGCAACACCATCTAAGCAGAGACTTTTAATGCCATCTCAATCAAAATTCAGCCCAACAGGGACATCCCAAAAGAGGACTACATTTCAGCCAACTTCATCATCTCAAGCTCATCAAAATCTGCCCCAGAAACCAACGTCCTCTTCCCAGGGGTTTCTAGCAGCATCAGGAGGAAAAAGTAAGAAATATGAGGAGCGGGATGAACTCAGAAGAAAAGGATTATGCTTTCACTATAAAAATCCATTTGAAAGAGGCCACATATGTCAAGGAAAAGGACAAATTCATCTAATTCAGGTGTTATCAGAAGATGAAGACTCAGAGAGTGAGTATGAATCAACAGAGGAGCAAGAAACAGAGGAGACTCAGAATACAACTCAAGAAGGCCCAAGCATTCCAAGTTTGGGAATTTTAGCCTCTTTAGACCTTGCTAGAGCCTACATTACCATCAAGGTACCAGGAGAAGTGGAGGGGGAAAAGGTGATAGTGCTCATTGATCCTGGAGCAACTCACAATTTTGTGCATGAGGATTTGGTAAGAAGAAAAAAATTAAAAACTGAATCATTTTCTGGTTTTGATGTGGCTGTTGCAAATGGTTGTGTAGAGCATTGTCATATTTATGTTCCACAGCTGAAATTGCATCTTACTGATTACCATATGATAGATGATTTTATTGTTTTTCCTCTGGGTAAAAATGCTCCACAAGTGGTACTAGGAGTGCAGTGGTTATTTTCTCTTGGTGATTATACTACAAATAACCAAACTCTGAAATTTAAGTTCAAGGTAGGAGATAGGGAGGTGGTGTTGCAAGGAATCAGAGATCACGTATTACAACATGTATCTATCAAAAGAATGGAGAAGATACTCAGAAAAGAGGAATTTGTGTGGGCAGCCAGCATATTTACATCTAAAGGTAAATCTCCTTCAAAAAAAGGGCCTCGTTATGATATTCAGATTATTTTAGATAAGCATAGAAAATATTTTGATGATATGCCAGAAGGTTTGCCTCCACCTAGAGAATTTCAGCATTCCATTGAATTAGAACCAGGAACCAAGCCCATCATGATTAAGCCTTACAGACATCCTAAATTCTATAAGGATGAGATTGAGAAAACCATAAGGGAGCTATTGGTGATGGGTCATATACGCCCTAGCACAAGTCCCTTTGCATCTTCAGTGGTTCTGGTAAAGAAGAAAGATGGCAGCTTGCGTATGTGCATTGATTACAGGGCTCTTAATAAAAAGACTATTAAAAATAGGTATCCTATTCCCCGTGTGGATGAACTTATTGATGAATTACATGGGGCTATGTTCTTTTCCAAAATTGATTTAAGATCTGGGTACCATCATATTAGGATGAAGGAAGAGGATATCCATAAAACAACATTCAGATGTCATTTTGGGCACTTTGAATTTCTTGTTATGCCATTTGGACTAACAAATGCTCCTGCCACTTTTCAGGCAGCAATGAATCAAATTTTTAGGGAGCATTTAAGAGACTTTGTACTTGTGTTCTTTGATGATATTTTAATTTACAGTAGTACATGGGATGAGCATTTGAAACACTTGGATATTATTTTGGATATTTTAGAGAAACAAGAATTTTATGCAAAGCAATCCAAGTGCGAATTTGGTATGATAGAGATTTTATATTTAGGCCATGTAATCAACCATGAAGGGGTGAAATTTGATCAGGAAAAAATTGTAGCTATACAGAATTGGCCCATTCCAATTAATTTGACTCAGTTGAGGGGATTCCTAGGTCTATGCAGCTACTACAGAAGATTTATAAAAGGATTTTCAGCCTTGGCAGCACCATTGACTGAAATGACCAAGAAGGTTGCATATGCTTGGAATGAAGATGCTCAAAAAGATTTTGAGAAACTAAAGGAGGTAATGACTACTTGTCCAGTATTGACTCTTCCTAATTTTTCTCTTCCTTTTACTATTAATTGTGATGCATCAGGAGTAGGTATTGGAGCAATCCTTATGCAGAAGGGATGCCCTATTGCCTTTGAGAGCAAGAAGCTCAAACCACATGAGAGGAATTACAACACTTATGATAAATAAATGCTTGCTATTATGCATGCATTATCTAGATTCAAGCAATACCTCATTTGTGGTAAGTTTGTAGTCAAAAATGATCACAACAGTTTAAAATACTTTCTGGGGCAGAAAAATGAACTTAATGAAAGACAACAAAAATGGGTTACCAAGCTACAAGCATTTGATTTTGACATAGAATTTATAAAGGGAAAGAAAAATACAGCTGCTGATGCTTTGTCCAGGAATCCTACTTTTCATTCTATCTTTGTTATCACTAATGATTTGAAGGTTTCATTGATGGTTGAATATGCTAAGAATGCTTTGGCATCTAGCATATTAGATGGCACATTGGGTGACGACAGGTATGAAGTTAAAGGAGGGTTGATTTATTATAAAGGCAGAATTTTCATAGCTCCAAATTCTAAACTTAAGGAGAAGATTATTGCTGCCATGCATGATGCACCCATGGCAGGCCACCCTGGATTCTTTAAGACATATAGACAAGTACGTGAAATATTCTCATGGAAGGGATTGAAAAATGATGTTCTTGCTCATGTTATGGAGTGCACTACTTGCCAAATGAATAAAGAGGAGCACAATTTACCAGCTGGTCTACTTCAACCATTACCAATCCCAGATCAGAAGTGGGACAACATATCTATGGATTTTATTACCGGTCTTCCTAAAGTGCATGGTAAGGATTGTATTTTTAATTGTTGTAGATCGTATGACAAAATATACCCATTTTTATGCCATTTCTATATCATACACAGTTGTTCAGGTGGCTGATTTATTTTTCAAAGAAATATTTAGACTACATGGCTTGCCAAAAACTATTGTTAGTGATAGGGACAACAAATTTATGAGCAATTTTTGGCAAGAATTATTTAATTTATGTGGCACAATTTTAACCCCAAGTACAAGTTATCACCCACAGACAGATGGCCAATCAGAAATAGTGAACAAATGGGTGGAAGGGTACTTGAGAAACTATGTTTCAGGGTACCAGAGTGCTTGGATTAAGTGGTTGCATTTAGGGGAGTTCTGCTATAATACCACTTATCACATGTCAATTAGAATGACTCCATTTATGGCACTATATGTGCAGGGATATTTCTATCCCTTGCACAATGAAATACAAACAAACAATTATTATGCAGACAGAGGACGAAGCGAATATGAAATAAGGAATCACGGTGAACGAATAAAGTAAATCAATGGCCACTTAAGGTGGGCACACCCTTGCGCAGAAGCAGCAGATGAAAAATATAAAAGATATGATGTTTCTCATTTAAATTATTATGAACCATATATAATGAATTTTTTACACAATTGGAAATATAGCCGACTCTTCATGTTTGGAGTGTAACATGACTCCCCTCCTCGGAAAGCTTTGTCCTCAAAGCTGGAAATGTCCTGGAAGATACTTTCGTGTTCCCATGTGGCATCCTCCTCTCGTAAATCTTGCCATTTAATGAGAAATTCTTGAATCCGACGTGATCTCGCCTTCGGATTCTATGTTGTAGTATATCTTCGAGTTGGAGATGTATGCGTCCTTCCTCATCGAGCACCGGTAAGTCCGATTGACTTTGTATTTTCTCGACCAATTACTTTTTTGAGACATGAAACATGAAATACTCGGGTGTATTCGTGATGATGTAGGTAGCTCTAATTGATAGGCTACTTCTCCAATGCGACGCACAATTTTGTAAGGACCATAGAATCGTGGAGCCAACTTTTGGCTGGACTTTAACTTTAACGAGGATTGTTTGTAAGGTTGCAGCTTTAGGAACACCCAATCACCTATATCAAAGGTTCTCTCTGATCGGTGCAAGTCTTGTTGTTGTTTCATACGATTCTGTGCTTGGACTAAATTCTCTTTGAGGATGGTGAGTGTAGATTGCCTTTGTTGGAACCAATCATCCACTTTGGCTACTTTGGCTGATCCCTGGACGTAATCTGCAATGGCTGGAGGTTTGGTGCCATACAATGCTTCAAATGGGGACATCTTAATTGAGTAATGGTAAGAAGTGTTGTACCACCATTCTGCCATTGCTAACCAATGGCTCCATTGGTATTGTTTATCTTGAGCAAAACATCTTAAGTACGTACCCAAACATTTGTTAACTACTTCGTTTGACCATCCGTCCGTGGATGGTAAGCTCAAGACATGTTCAATTTGGTACCACTAAGGCGAAATAACTCCTTCCAAAAGTTACTAGTAAAAATGGGATCTCTATCACTTACAATATTTTTTGGCATACCATGTAATTTGAAAATTGAATCCATAAATACCTTTGCCAACTTGCTTGCGGAAAATGGATGTTGTAAAGCCTGAAAGTGAGCATATTTGGATAACCGGTCTACGACGACGAAGATTACTGTCCTGCCTTCCGATTTTGGAAGACCTTCAATGAAATCCATGGATATATGTTCCCACCGTCGCTCAGTGGATGGGTAATGGTTGTAATAAGCCCGGTGATTTGACTGTTTCTCCTTTATTGCGCTGGCAAACTTCACATTCTGCTACCCATTGTTTGACTTCCGCTTTTAATCCTTTCCAACAAAATGATTGTTTGACCCTTAAATATGTCTTCAAAAATCCTGAATGTCTCGCTGATGGAGAAGCGTGTGATTCGTCGAGGATCTTTGATTTGAGTTCTGAATTATGTGGAATGTAAATGCGGTTCTTCTTCCGGAGGATGTTATCTTCATAAGAGAACAAAGGGTGTTTGGAAGACCCTATAGATAATTCATGAATTATCTGGGTAGTTTCACTATTGGACAACCATTCAATTTGTAATTGAGTTACCCATTGGGAACAAGGACCTGAAATAGCATTGATGACTACTTCATCTTCATATTTTCTGGACAGCGCATCGACAGCTATATTTTCCTTCCCTTTCTTATATTCAATAACGAAATCATAGCCTCGAAGTTTGGTTAACCACTTATTTTGTTCTGGATAAGAAAACCTTTGCTCCAAAAAATGCTTGAGGCTACTATGATCTGTTTTGATAATGAAGCGGCTACTGATTAGGTAGTGTCTCCATTTTTCTACCGCATGAAGAATAGCCAACATTTCTTTTTCATATGTTGATCTTCCCAAAAATTTTTCGGAAAGTCGTTTACTTTCAAATGCCAAAGGATGACCTTCTTGCATTAATATAGCCCCAATTCCCGTTCCTGATGCATCACATTCGATAATAAATGGTTTGTGAAAGTTGGGAGTTGCTAAGACTGGAGTTGTACACATGGCTTGCTTAAGAGCTTCAAAAGCTAAAGTAGCCTCTTCCGACCAACGAAAAGCATCCTTTTTTGTGAGTGCCGTGAGAGGTGCTGCAATCTTACCATAATTCTGTACAAACTTGCGATAGTAGCTCGTGAGACCCAAAAAACCACGAAGTTTCTTGATGGTTTTAGGTAAAGGCCACTCTTGAATTGCCTTAATCTTATTGGGATCGACTTTGACACCCTCATGTGAAACTATATGACCAAGATACTCGACTTCTTGAACACCAAATGAGCATTTGGAGCGTTTAACAAATAATTTTTCTTTGTGTAGGATGTGAAGGGCTTTATCCACATGATGTAAATGGTCCGCCCAATTTTTGTCGTATATGAGAATATCATCAAAAAAAAACTAACACAAACTTATGGAGGAGTGGACGAAACACTTGGTTCATGAGACTTTGGAATGTGGATGGTGCATTAGTGAGACCAAAAGGCATGACCAAAAATTCGTAATGACCTTCATGAGTACGAAAGGCCGTTTTGGGAATATCTTCTTCTCTAACACAGATTTGGTGAAAGCCATAGCGAAGGTCTAATTTTGTAAAAAATTTTGCACCATGCAACTCATCTAATAGGTCATCTATGACAGGGATAGGAAATTTGTCCTTGATAGTGAGTTTATTGAGAGAACGAAAGTCGGGACACATACGCCAAGAGTTATCTTTTCGTCTAGCCAGGACTACAGGTGAGGAATAAGGACTAGTGTCTGTGACGAATGACTCCATGATCCAACAAATCCCGAACGATCTGTTCGATTTCTGTCTTTTGTGGCTGAGGATAGCGATAAGGACGATTGTTAGGTGGGACACTTCCTGGCATCAAATGGATGGCATGATCATGAGATCGTTTAGGTGGTAATCCTTGAGGTTCTTGGAAAACCTCGTCGTAATGTGTGATGATATCTTGTAACTCAGGTGCAATAATATCCGAAGTTGCTGCCGATTGTTTTTCCAAACAATTAATTTGAGCTATAAACCCATATCCACCCTTTTTTAACATCTTTTCCATACTATGAGAGCTCACCATTTGTGTTGGAGGAGTAGTAATGCCTTGTAAGTGAATGACTCGTCCATTTTCCTTCCATTCCACAAATAATTTTTTGAAGTTGAAGCTAACTGTGTCTAATGTTTCCAACCATTCAACCCCCAAAATGACATCAAAATTTCCTAAATTCATGACAAAAAGGGAGCCTAACTAGGTATAAGTTCCCATATTTATGGAAACTTGAGATGTGCGACCCACGCATTGTGCGTTCACCCCGTTGGCCACTAAAACCTGGAATTTGTCTTTGTTGGAAGAGTTAATGAATAAATTCAAGGCTTTTGCTGTTTTGATGTCGATAAAATTGTGGGTGCTACCATAATCAATTAGCACATTCACCTTTTTCTGGCGGAGAAAACCTGGTACCTTGATGGTATGGTGGGCGGTTAAACCCATGAGAGCATGCACTGAAATTGCCATTGTATCCTCTTCTTTTTCGTCTATAGTACCCGGTAGGTCTTCCGGCATAGGTTCTTCTCGATTGGTAAGGTTCATCCTCTTCCCCTTCACCTTGATCACCTTCAATATGAAAGTTTTGTTTTTGGGCACAAGCTTGTTCCCTGGGGTGATTAGTGCGACATTTATAACAAAAATATCTTGATGGTTGATCATTTCTACGAAAGGAATTGTTGCGGTATGAAGGACGACTATATGTTTCCCGCTGTGCAGACAACTGGTGTCTCTTCTCGGCCAACTTGGCTAATCTTATACAACTGTTCAACAAGGTTGGATCGTGCATGTCTACCTCCACTCGAATACTTTCTTTCAAACCATTGCGAAAGGCACCTACCACTGTGTCGGGACTAAGGTCTGAAGTGTATGGTAGTAAACCGGTAAACTCCGAAACGAATTCACTAATCGACCCTTTTTGTTTAAGAGATAACAATCTTACCGTGTAGGATGATGTAGCTCCGTCGTCAAATCTTTCTAAAAAAGAGGTAGTGAATTTTCTCCAGGTAATAATAGCTACATTCTCTTTTTTAAGCCATACAAACCATTGGTAGGCCTCAGTGCCTAATTTTGTTGCAACGAAAGGAACTTTATCAATTTCCTTAATTTGATATAAGTCAAGGATGCCTTCCATTTTGGCTAACCAACCACGAGGATCATGACCTTCAAAAGTGGGCATATCAATTCGTGGAAAGTTAATATTAGGGCCTCTTGGTTGGTGATAACCCGTGTCCCTTTCTTGATTTTGGTTATACCGTTGTCTTTGATAGGGATCCCTGTAATTATCCGAATCACCTCGTTGTTGTTGCCAATCATCATTAGGATCGACATTTTCTTCATTCCGTTGGGCATGGGAGTGATGTTGGGGATTAGTATTGGGATTAGGTTGTTTTTGTGTTTGCACAAGTTCTTTTAGGGTGATACCCATGTCGTGTAGACTCTCTAGTATGCTTTGAAGAGACTCCCTATCAGACATGGCTGAATTACTTGAGTCTCCTTGTGTGATGTTTTCGTGAGTTGGGGAAGGATTAGTAGCCATAGGATCTACTAGGGGATGATGTGGATTATAACTACCAATTTTAAAAGGAGAAGGAGAATTTTTAGTACCTGGGCTGCGGTTAGCTCTTCTTATGTAGGTATTGGTCGTTTCTGAGCTTGATAATCGACCGTTAGGACCCTTGCTCCAACTTTTACTCATGCACTGCTTACAATCTCTTGCTTAGTAGTCTTTGAACTTCAAAATTTCTGCAAAATTTCTTCAAAATTTGTTGTCCGCCTTACTGCCACTCCAACTGTGGCACGGGACAGGATGTTGTGGGCTCCGTGAGAACACTTCAGATACGACGCGACTTGATTAGATACGAACAAGACACTGGGACACGTGACAACTTGACACGATACAACAGGGACCCAATGAGACACGGCGAACCGACACTAGAAACGACAGAATCGGACAAGACCCCAACGAGCACCCCAACGGACGGAACTCTAAACGACACGACACTCGAATTTGGACGAAGGACTACGATGCTGCGACGCGACACCACCTCAGCTTAACGGAACGAACACGCTAACGACACGGGACACAGAAAGAATACGACACGCGACTGAGACGAGACACGGGACACAGAAAGAATACGACACACACGCGACCGAGACGAAAGAACACACGACACGCGACCAAGACAACTGGTGACCGAGACGAAAGAACCCGCGACCGAGATGAAAGAACACGACACACGGAGTAACCCACCGTGTGACCGAAGTCACACCATAGAAGGTGTGACTTTCACCTTTTAAACCGCTACAACAAAATACTGCGTCGAGTGTGGGATAAATATTTAAGCCCACCCGCGAAAACAATAAACGCTGACGTCAGCAAATATTTTAACCTTAGGCAAACGGTAATTATAATACTTTCCTGGCTTTTGATTGGACGACGCGTTTTCTGGCGTATGTCTGTTTCGGATGCGTTTTGCAGGCTGCAATGGCTGCACAGGCCGCGACGTGAGAACGAAAAGGAACACGGAGTGCGATCTGGCCGATGTGTTTGTAAAATTGGGTATGTACGCCTGCTGTTGAGCGCTGTGGAGACTGGGAAAAAAAAACCCAAACCAGCAACGCCAATGTACCTTCCTTGAAGCCGTTGCTTGCCCTGGCGCCCGGATACGTGCGAAGAAGAACAGCAATGGAGGTCCCGAGGTTCGGAAGATGGAAATCTGATACCACTTGCAGGGATATTTCTATCCCTTGCACAATGAAATACAAACAAACAATTATTATGCAGACAGAGGACGAAGCGAATATGAAATAAGGAATCACGGTGAACGAATAAAGTAAATCAATGGCCACTTAAGGTGGGCACACCCTTGCGTAGAACGGCAGATGAAAAATATAAAAGATATGATGTTTCTCATTTAAATTATTATGAACCATATATAATGAATTTTTTACACAATTGGAAATATAGCCGACTCTTCATGTTTGGAGTGTAACAATATGGGTATAATTATCCTATACTTTTGGATTTATTAATTATGGACAACAGGGTACCTAAAGAAAAAGAGTTTATACAGGAACATCAAGAAATTCTAAAATCATTGAAGGAAAACATTCAAATGGCACATAATAGGCATAAAAAATTTGCTGATAAAAAACGTATAATAATCTCTTTTGAGGTAGGAGATATGGTTTACTTGATATTGCAACCATTTAGGTAATATACACTGAAGAATAGTGGTACAGAGAAGTTTAAACCATGATTCTATGGTCCATATAAGGTATTATGCAGAGTTGGAGAGGTGGCATATGAGCTTGAGCTTCCACATAATAGCAAGTTGCATAATACTTTTCATGTATCATGACTTAAGAAGGCTATTGGACAACATGTTAATTATTACATTGAATTGCCTCCTTTGGATGATGAGGGGAAGTTAGTATTGGAACCAAAAACTATACTTGAAACAAGAGAAAAAAAGCTGAGAAGCAGGGTCATCAAGGAATACTTGATTAAATGGAAAAGTTTACCAGATGAAGATGCCACATGGGAGGGGGTTGAAATTATTTCACACCCAGGATTGCATTGCTTGAGGACAAGTAATGTGAGAGGGGGATATTTGTAATGACCCTTTTTGGAGAAATAGGGTCATGTAAATATTTTATGTAAATATTATCATATTATGTGTGGAGTGTCCTAGCTTAACAGGATTTATGTGGTATGAGAGAATAATTATTTTTATTATTATTATTGTTATATGGTGTGAGGAAATTATTATTATTATTAAAATACATTATGTGTGTGTAACTTAAGTTTGGGCCCAAATAAATGAATAATTATAACATGAGGTCTATATATACATGGAACTCCCATATTCTCATTATGTTATTGTAAAAATTGGAGAGAGGGGTGTGCCCTAGCTCAACTTCTACACAATTTGGGTAGGTGCAAAAGGTTTGTGGAAGAGAATTCCAATCTGGTAGACAAGGCTGATCCTTGCTACCCTGATTGAGGTGTGAATCCACTTAGGGTTCACATTTTGTGCTTAATTAATCATAATTAGGTAGACATCTAAAGAATTCAACCATTAAGGGCATTGAAATCAGGGTTTTATCATCTATCTTGGCAAAGGAGGCCATACGGAGTGAGATGTCCCCTTTAGGGAGACTAATTCAGTAATTTAAAGCAGCAAAACTGATATCTGGCAACAATCATCCCATTTGGAGAAGAGAATCAGCAATCTGGTGGCTTGGTGAAGCCCACATTCCATATTGGATCCCCATATTGCCTTTGTAAAGTGGAAGATACACTTAAAGAGGGTCATTTCAACATAGTGAAGACAAATATTGGTAGATTTTAGGTTCTAGTATAGATTAGAATCCAAGGAGAGTAGACGTCCCCATCGCAGGGATAAAATATCAGAGTTTGGAGGTTAATTCTAGTAGTTTGGCAGTATTTCATGCCCATGTCCCAGTATTATTAGTACTTTAGTAGATTCAAGGTGTTTCTATAAGTTATTTTGGTGTTCTAGGTTCAAAATCCCATCTATAGTCTGTTATAATTGTATTTTGTGAGCAGTATTTTGGTTTTTAGTCTTCCATAGCTCTCAAGAGTGTGATTTCTTATTTGCATGTGTTGATCTAAGTATTATCATTGTATTTCTATTTTTGGGTTTTGAAGAAAATTAATAAAAATTCCAATAATATTTCAATTTCACAATTATCTGCAAGTTCTGTGTATTTGGTGTTTTCTTTTATATTTTAGCTCATTACAGTCATAGATCGACTAGGAGAATTTTGGGTTGACCAAGCGTGTTGTAGACACCCTTGGAGAATTTTGGGGTGACCTAGATGGTCATAGACCACCCAAGAGTGTTTTGGGTGGGCCACAACACTTTAGGCATGGAAAGGCCACAAATGAAGGATTTTTAGGGGTTAACGATCCTTGATTCCTTCAAGGGAGGCTAGGCGATAAGTTTCGGGTCTGATATGACTAGTGATGATAAAAGGACCTAACTAGTTTGCTGCAAACTTATCCCATAGATGAGGTGGAAAATTAGAATTTTTTTGGTTCTATTTTAAAATGAGGTCACCAAATTCAAATTCTCTAGGATGGAATTTCATATTATAAGCTCTTTTGATTCACTCTTGATAAACATGTAGGTGCTCAATATCATTGACTCATCATTCATTAAGAAACGTAAGTTGGTCTAGGCAAGCCTGCCATGCAGTATTATCATCGATGAACTCTTGCATGGATATACATAGTGATGGGATTTCCATATCTAGAGGTATGACTTCCTTGGAACCATACACTAACATAAATAAGGTTGCTCCAGTGCATGTCTGAATGCTAGTGCAATAGACCCATAAAGCAAGGGGTATTTGTGTGTGCCAATCGATGTGATTTTCTTTAACTTATTTCTTTAGAATGGTGATTAATGTTTTTTTTTATACCTCTACCTTCCCATTTTCTTATGGATAATAGGGCATAAACAAGTTGTGTTGGATATTATACTTTGCTATCAAAGAATGCACATCTTCATTCTTGAACGATGTCCCATTATCGAAGATGATATTGGATGGAATACCAAAATGACAAATGATATTGTGCAATATGAACTCCACTATGTGGGGTCCTATCATTATGGTAAGGGGAATTTCTTCCACCCACTTTGTAAAGTACTCAGTATCTATAATGATAAAAATGTGACAGCCCGAGGAGGCAGGTGAGATTTTCTTGATTAAATCCAACCCCCATTGTGAGAATGACCAAGCCAATTGAATTGATTGTAAGGCTTGAGAAGGTATGCATGTCAAGTTAGCATGGTGTTGAAACTTTATGCACTTCTTAACATAGGTGCAATAATCTTGCTCTAAAGTTGGCCAATAATAGCCCATGCAAATAATGCACTTAGCGATGGCCATACCGCTAAAATGACCATCACACGTACCATTGTGTGCTTGGGCCATTGCCCAAACTGACTCTTGATGCTCTAAGAAGTGAATGAGGATACCTTCATAGCCTTGATGATACAGATGTATTTGAGAAAGATATATTTTGTTGCCTTTCATTTACATTTCCTTTTGGTGGCATGCAAAAACCCAGAAGGGAGGTTACCAAGCTTTAGGTACTCCCTGATTTGTGTGGAACCCTCTTGTTGTGAGGAAGCCTCGATTGCATGAATTGCATGTCCCTCTTGAATTTAATCCCTAGGAAAGGCTAATTTAGAAAGAACTTGTAAGAATAGCATTGTACTACTATCAAAAGAGGTTTGAGGGAACAAATTCCCCCAATAATAATGATTCAAGTGCTCATGAATTTGTGAGAATCTCTCTTGATGAGGTTCAATCTAAATCAAGTGGAATACTGGTATGGACTAGGTGTGCTCATGCTCAACCATATATTGTGATAGCATTTTGAATTGAATGGTCATCATCTCATTAGCAGGGTTTTACACGATCAAGGACCCAATGGAAGCCATGGTATCCACAAAATGATCATATGATAGAGGGAGTGCCTCGATGTCATACCATTTGAAATTTACTAGGAGTTTGTCGACAAGGTCTTTATAGGCTTGCATAACTAGACACTTACATTGTAAAATCCCTTTGACCTAGTTTATGATGAGCAAGGAGTCACCAAAATTATTGAGCTTGGTTATTTTCATGGCAAAAGTTGTTTGAAGATCTATGAGTAAGGTTTTGTACTTGGCATTGTTGTTAGTGCATGGGAAATAAAATTTGAAAAATAGGGGTATGGGAGCCCCTTAAGGTGTGAAAAACATAATCCCTACACATCCCCTTTCTCACACTTGGAGCCATCGAAGAAGAGAGTCATATCGGCCTATGACTCAGGCTCATAAGAATCCAGTGATTATGATATTTGGAAGACTCCATCATTAGGAATCTCCATGCTAAGAGGCTAATAATACCGAAGAGGAGCCTTTGCAAGTTGATCAGAAATGACCTAACCCTTAATTGATTTTTTTTCAATAAATTCTAGGTCAAACTCCATCAACAACATGATCTATTTTATCATGTGACTATTGTGATAAGTGTGACACATCATGTATCATAATAAATTATCTTTTGATAAAACATATGTGGTATGACTAAGCATGTAATGGCATAGCTTCTTGGTGGAAAAAACCACTGCTAGGCATAACTTCTCAATGTATGTGTACTTGATTTCATAGCTGACCAAATTGCGGCTAAGATAGTATGTAGTATATTCCTTATGCAATTCATTGTTCTGGACTAATATGGCACCCAATGCAATCTTAGTGGATGAGATGTATAAGAAGAATAATACTCCTACTCTAGGTGGAGCCAATATTGGTGGTGAATCTAGGTATTTATTGATTGCATCAAAGAAAGTCTGAAACCCATAATCCCAATGGAATATGACCCCCTTGTGCAGTAACTTGTTCATGGGTCAACACTTAGACAAATATGCTATGAAGTGTTTGATGGATGTGACCTTACCCTATAGACTTTAGAGCTACTTTATGGTATTTTGGGGAGGCATCTCAAGGATTGCCTTGACCTTTTTGGGATCCACTTCAATGCCTCATTTAGAGACTATAAATCCCAAGATATTTCCAGATGTGACATCGAAGATGCACTTATTGGGGTTCAATCTCATGTTATGCTCAATAAGGTGATCAAGGACTTTATGAAAGACATCGATATGCTCATGGTTTAATAAGGATTTTGTCAATAATTCATCCATGTAAAATTCCAAAATCGTATGCATGTAATCATGGAAGATGTATGTCATGGTGTACTGGTAGGTATAACCAACATTTTTAAGGCCAAAAGGCATGACCTTATAGCAAAACGTTCTCCAAGGCATTGTAAATGTCGTTTTGTATCCATAGAAACCATCCATGATGCATAAAATGTTGTGGCCCACTATGGCATATACTAGGGTGTCGATGCTCGACAAAGGAAAATTATCCTTAGGACTCACCTTTTTCAAGTCTCGAAAGTCAATGCAAATGTGAATCCTCTTGTCAGGTTTCTTAATGGAAACCATGTTGGAAAACCATGGATTTTAGTCTATATAAATGATAAAATTGGCATCCAATAGATTCTATAGCTCATATTTGACCATTAATGCCACTTTTAGATACATATTTCTTAGCTTTTGCTTAACCGACTTGGCCTTAGGGTCAAGCGTCAGATTGTGCATGACTAGATTTGTATCCAATCCGAGCATGTCTTTGTAGGACCATGCAAAAGCCTCCTTATTCTCTATGATAAGGGCTATGTAATTGGATTTCTCTTCGGGGGATAGACTTTCCCCTACCTTGATACATTGAGGATTCTATCTGAGTCGATATCTTTGTCAATCATTGGCTCGATTGATATATGTGACCCCTCCTCCAACTGGTGGGGAGTAGGGATTAGGTGAATATCATTAGCTAGATTTATATTAGAAATTAGAACCTCAAGTTACTCCTCAGCATAAAATACATCATGAGTAGGCATTGGAGAGAAATGAAATGGTTACAACATCTCATTGCAAGACTAGTACTTAGAAGGTGATGGGGGAGAATCTCCCCGATCAAAGTCAATTACCCCTAAGTTGAGGTGCAATGGCTTCAATGGGTTATTTGGATCTTGTAGGGGCTTGAATAGGTCTATGGAAATCATGTTTATGGATGGATGATTTTCCCTAGGTGGCTTATGGTGTCTATCAATATTGTGATGTCATAAAACTTGAGGAGGTGCTTGTAGTAGAGGTTGAATGACCAGAGGTGGTTGGTGTGGCTGTGGGTGAGATTGCTCCTCTAAAGGTAGAAGTTATCTCCAAATGGGATCATGTAATAGGAACATGTGCAAATAGAACTCATATTCATCATCCATAGGGATGATCCACATGTATTCTCTATCAGAGCTAGTAGATTCAATCAGTGTGACTCCATTGTCCGACTCATCATTGGATATCCACTCATAAGAGAATCTTGGATCCTCTTCCTCACTATTATGGAGAAGAGTGTGTGAACCTTCACCTCTCTCATAAGATTATATGACATCGTGAGGTGGGTCTTCATCTCCTAAGGGTGTAGGTAAGTAGTCCCCCAGTGAGTATATGTGATTGGGGTTGGCATAAGGATCTCGTGTGAGCTCATCCCTAAAGTTTAGAGTCATGCACTCTAAGCTATCTATGAGAGCATCAAGGGGCATAGGCTTGTTGTGTCCCAAGCCAGACTTATCTTAAGGTATTTGATATTGTGGTTGGTAAGGGATGTAGGTACCTTGCTCATACAAGCCCAACCCATAATTTTTCCAATTATAGAGATGAAGATACTTCATAGCAAATTCAAGGTTGGACATGTAGTTGATGTCCTCAAAAAAGGGCTCTTCATATTCTTCCTACTGTTGATAACGCTCAATGCCATAGTCTAGAACCCCATAGATGAAATTCATATGATTAGGGGGAAGGCCAAGAGGTATTATAGTGCCTATGGGAAGACAAGGTCGACCCATATATTACACTGACTTAATGGTAGGATTGGTTATGACATTCCTAATAATGTACTCTCCTAAATTAGTAGAAGCTAGATGCATGGTGACCTATGGCTAGATATGAGGATATGTGAGTGAGGCTTGAATTTATTCAAGGTTTGCCTCATGAGGTAGCTCCTCATCCACTAGGCTAGGAGTCTTTCTTGTGGAGATGGTGGATATGGTTGAAGGGTTCTTATCAATAGGTCTCTTCCCCATGTCTCTCGGTGAAGGATTCACCAATGATGAAGGCACGTCTAGGGGTGCTAAAGATGAGGATGGTATAGCATGAGATGATGATATATTGAATAAATATGATGGTTATGAAGTTAAAACTTTTCTATATTCATTCGGTTGAAAATCTAGGTGGGTGGATGGTATGGTAGACTCAGGGATCTACTGCATCATGTTGCAGTACTTGAAGGGTTCTAGGTATGTAGGGATGACATGAACTTGCCCTTAATAAGTGTATTTCAAGTATTGGTGAGCAATGGAAGGGAAACACTTCATGTCCCTAATCCAAGGTTTTCCAAACAATATATTGTATGCCATCTCACCCTCCAATATGTGGTACAATGTTTGTATGGTCTTTTGTCCTACCTAAATGGATAGGATGATTGTGCTGATTTTTGATCATATGGCATCATTAAATGCTCCTACCTAAATGCTAGGAGCTTCAAATGCTTGAGAGCTATTGTAGTGATTATGTTTATGGAAGATTCAAAGTCTATCATAAATATCTTGTAAGGTGTTTTTTTACACATGCAACGATATGCAAGGGAAGATCCACCATATTATTTGGAACCTATTTAAGCTTATATTATTGGAATATAATAATTAGTTTTGTGCATTGTCACACATGCCCCATAAAATTATTGAAGGAGTTAGACTCCTAGGGCTGAAGCTTTATTGCCTTAAGGATATTCATTAAAGCTTATCTATGAGGTGGTGATTGCTAAATGAGCTCATAGATAGAGAGTTTGGTAGATATCATTATCAAGATTTGAGTAAGCTTTCTATTAATTATGACCATAAGCCTAGGTGGGAGGCTCGACACTGGAGGTAGTAGGGGCTATGACGTCGAAGGAACATCGCTTTGAGCTATAGGTGGTGCAACTAGACTTGGGTACCACATATTCATCATTACAATGTTGATCATACCGACATACCATTTCTTAGGGGAGCATGATGAACCTCATTTACCTAGGGCACTGGCTTGGCCTACTCTACATGAGAAGATAAGGGGTCTTTAAACACTTCCATCTATTGGTTGTTTGGAATGATAAGGTTGTCTACCTAAATGGCATTCCTATCGATTATGTCTTGCACCAAATTCTTGAACTTATAGGACATTTGTACATCATTCTCGTTTTGCCTATGAAACTTGTAATATAGGTCTTCTCTATATCCTTTGGGCTTCATTGCATTTGGGTTGACAGGTCAACTCTCAGGTAGATTGATTGAATTAGACACTAAGAGGCACTCAAAAAAAGAGTCCATAGACTTTGAAATGGGCATGAACTATCATTTGGGATGATTCTATTGATTTTTACCTTGATTATTCTAGTTGTCCTTGTTATAGTTCCCAGATATGGCCTGATAATTAGGCTTTTGAGGTAGTATGAGTTGTGCTGGATCTGGGATGCTAATGGCAACCTGATTCACTACTATTGGATTAGGCTACACTGGGGTGTTCTTAGCATTATTTTTCCACTCCTTGTGAGGCTTAGCAATCTCTCCCTCTTGAATATTGATATCTTCAATCATTCTAGCCTGTGCTAGGGCATCTTTAAGAGTCAGATATTATTGTAGCTGCAACAACAAGGAGATCAACTTTAGGCAGCTCTTAGCAAATATCTGAGTCAACTCTGACATGGTGAGTAGATAAGATAGCTTGGCAAGTAATGCTTACCATATATTGATATAATTTTCTATTGAATCATTGTCATATTGTTTCAACCTAGTGAGATCAACCAATGTTGCCTTCCTCTTGGTGTTGAATCTAAAGCATTATAGGAATGCATCTATAAGTTGATCTAAATTATGGATGTTATGCTTTGGAAGTTGGATAAACCACTCTATGGCTGGGCCAGAGAGGGTAGTCATAAATGTCCATAGAAGTAAAGCATCGTTGTCCTGGATGCCAAAGTATTAACTCAAGAATTTGGTAACATGCTCCTATGCATATTCCTCTCCATTAAAAGTAGCCAACTAAGGTATTTTCTCTAGATAGGGAGGGACAGGAACCAAAGGATGAAGGGGCTGATTGCATAGCTTGTGTATAGTGGGCTTTTGAGATCCAAAGGTCTTATTCTATATTGACTCTAGGTGCTCTAGCAGTACCTTATATGCATTAGAGTATTTGATCTCCTCTTCTTTGCTCTTATCCTACGATGGAGGTCGAGGATCCTCAGGTCTATTTTGGGGTGGTGGCATGTCACCCCCCTACCTTGATAAGGTGTTTCCAAATATTCTACCTTTGGCTCATGCTCGATGTAAGACCCATAGGGCATATCTCAAGCTGGTCTATAAAGAGGGGTAGTTGCCTATTGTGGGCACCCTATGTTTGGCCTAGGAGGTAAGTCTTGATCTAGCCTAGGAGGTCATAGAGGTAATATTGGATAAGGCCTAGGTGATCTATCTTGAATGAGCATGGGTTGCCTCGGGTGGACTTCATGTCTATATGTTCTAGGTATAGGGACCTTCTCACGTAAGGTTTTCTACAACTCATTGGTCTACCGTTTGATTTTTTATTTATCAAGTTGATGTAAGTGATCTAGTTGCTCTTTTTCTCATTGAATATGCTTGAACTATGCTTGGTATTCCACATATATTGCAACTACTTGATTGATCTATTCCTATGTGTGGGGCCTAGGAGACTTAGAAATATTACCCTGAGGCTGACCTCATTCAAGATAATCTATGATATCCATTGCATACTTTCCTTGATCGAGGTTAGTCACATTTACTTGAGGTTCAGGCCTAAGCATGTTATCATTATACTCAGTAGGGGTAGAGGCACATTGTGCATGTGTAGTATACTAATATTAAGGATAATCAAGGATTTCCTCATGCCTTCCTTTATGAATGAGTAAGGGAAGGGCAAAGTTTGCTTACCCTGAGTGATGAGTATCATACTCATCTAGTTGCCTAAGTTGTTGGATCCTATCAGGGTGATGTAGAGGTAAGGTATGATAAAACTACTTTTCCTAATATGTGAAGTCATGCTATGGACCATGAACAAGCATGTCAGACCTATTAGGCATGTGTATGCGTGGCACCACTCTATCTACTTGTGCCTCAATGTGTTGTTGTCTTTCATCAAAGAAGGTGTGTGATGTGTCTATATACCAAGAACACTCTCCCATGTAAGGTCCATCACCCATAAGGGTGTCCCACATAGGGATCCCTTGTAGGTATGGTTCACGCTCCACTATTTTGTAACTTAGGTGAATATAGGCACTCCAGGGAGGTATGACCAAATCCCTAGGGCTAAGGCAAATATGACTCATATCTCCTAGTCCACTCTTTGTAGTTGTCACCCTTGATTGGTCTTGGCTATGGGTGCACACTATTATTACTCTCTACCAAAATCCTAGATGGTTATCTTCTTTACAATTTTTTAAATAAAACAACACACAAGAAAAGGAAACTCTCAATAAGACAAGTGATTATCTCTTTTAAGTTTTAGATGTGAATCCCTAAACTATTTGTGTGTTTTAGGATGTGTTGTTTGTAAATATGACCTTGTATCATGTGTTTAAATTTTTTGGATGATAATATTGTGTTTAATTGGATTTTACCTATATGCTTGTAGCTCGACAATCGACAATGAAAGTCATGGTCACGTAAAAACCTCAAAATATGGATATGAAATCCACACGTGGACATGGAGCACATATCATTTTGATCTTGACCCAACACCCCATGCACAGTGATACACCCCATCAAAGAGAAATACAAGCTATTTTACAATGTTAGGATAGATATTGGAGTTGGTATTGGCAAAGAACAAGGGTTAATGGGATTTGAGGCAACAGATGGAGATGAAAGCCACCATAATTGACCTCTAATAGTTGTTGGTGATGAAATCCAACTGACTAGTGTTCAAGTGGTGCATGGTGTGTGTGGTTCTTTTTAAGCCCAAAGAAAGGAAACAATGAAGCATTTGATGATCATTCACTAAATGTGAGCAAAAAGGTAAATTTTACTTTTATAAATCTAGCTAAAAAGAGACCTACAAAATGCAAACCCTAAATGATGGCCTATCCATTAGGTAGCCTACATGCAAGCAAACCATACAAGGGCATCATTACTTAATTTTTTTTTTCTTATTTTTTTTTGTTATTTTTGTACTTTTAAAAAAATGAAACTATATTTCTACCTTTATATCAAATAAACCATGCGAGAAAAATCAAATTTCAGCAAATTCTGACTATGTAATAGAAAGCCAAAATTTCATGCACCTACCTTATCACTCAAAAAAACCTACTATTTTTGGTGTCTGATCATTAAAGGCTTTATTTTGTGGCCATCTAAGGGTGGGATAACTACTAGTTTTATGGCCATCCTAGGGTGGGACGGTTGTGTGGCCATCCCAAGGTAGCACAAGAAGCAGTCCAAAGGTCATTTTAGGCCAGAACGACCAGTACCTGCAATAGAAACTAGGCAAAAATAAGGTTAAACCTTAAGAAAATCAATAGGGATAGGGTCCCACCATGATTTCCACTAAATTAGGGGAAAAATAGTGCACCTAATGATGAAGAACAATATGCATCTATCTCTAATGGCTTATAAGCATCAAAATGGAAGCATGCAAGTAAACGTGGAAATATGACCAAAATGCAAGAAATGAAATGAATGGAGCTTATTTATTATTAATTTGATGGATAAAATCCATGGTTACATATATTTCCCCTTGAGGGCTCTATATTTATACAATTTTTACAAATTGGTGCCCAAGGATCGAATCCTCAAAGTAACTCGCATGCACTTCCAATGTTCTTCCTCGTACCCACAATCAAAGTGGGTGGGCCTATAATGCCACTAATTTGTTCTATGATATTGTGATCCTTTATTATATATTTTATGACCTACACCTAGACACACAAAATCTAGAATCATTAAGTAGCAAGTGCATATATTGAAAATATGCAAACCCCATAAGCACTAAAAGGCTAGAAAACATGAATATGTAAGACACCTATCTAAAACAACTCCAAATGACTCAAAATTGCACATGTATGTAAAATATATGGTTTTGGGAATATTTCACTAAAAATAGAACAAAAATTACATCTTATGATGTGGTGTTTCCATAGTGTAATTATCAAACCTAAAAAACCCAAAACAAGCAATTTCTAGGCCTAATATGCTACCCTAGAATATGACTAAAAAATAACAATAAATAAATAATGTATATATCAATTGTTGTCCCTTATAGGGATGGTGGTGACTATCACAAAATGGGGACCATCTTGGTGTGGGATGGCCACCAATTCTGCATTTATTTTACCACCAATTCCTTTGTGAATTGGTTAGTAACCTCCTCAATAGTGTTGTCATAAAATTTTGGGGTGAAATTCACTCATATGATATGATTTTGTAAAAAAATTATGCCTCCTATATCACTCACAAACCTCCTTTAATAGGTAGATATTCCAAGGGAAAAAGGTACAAAAAGGTGAGAGGAAATCTTGGCAGCACTTTGTCACTATGTCTCAAAACTCCTCTCTATGATTTGTGTGGAAAATGAATCCACTTTATAGCCAAATGAGGCCTTTGGTAAAATGGGCATGTGAGGGCATGCATGGTAGGAGGTGCCACTTGTCTAAAACCAAGCATGCACTAGAGGGGGAATATAATCTCCCATTCTATCCTCCATTCTATAGCATATCATAAGGATTCTATGCCCTCTGACCTTGCATGGTCAAATAGGTAGGATAATGGTAGTTTTGGGGTGCCGTTTATCCCAATTTGACTTTTTAGGATTCAAACCTTATGGCCATCCCACCTAGGGATTGCCACTTTGCCATTGTCCCTGGGTGGGATGACCACAAACTATGACCATCTAAGGGTAGGATGGTCATGCCTATGTGGCCCAAAAGCTCCCAAAAGTGGGGTAGAGCCTTCCAAGAGTGGTTAGGACCACTGTAAAACCTTTGAGGGTTTCCCAAGGGGGCCATATGGTATCACTTAGACCTTGTCTTGGTCACCTAATAAGATTGATTATATTTTGGTGTCTATAGTACCCCCATGGTACATTCATTATACATCTTGTAAATATTATATTAGGGTTGAGTATTGGTTTAGAGTGTGAGTAATATTTTATGTAATGTTTTAATGTGCAAGAAATGCATAAGTGTTATGTAAGTGTGTATGTGCAGGAAATGCACAAGAATCATGTGAGTAAGTGTGATGAGTTTATGTGCATAAGTGTCTTATATGTAAGCATGCACAAGTGTCCTTATATTAAAGTGTTCCAAGTGAAGAGTCATGTCTATGTGTGCATACAAGATAGAGTCATGTGTATGCAAGTGTCAAGTAGAGAAGCCAAGAGTCATGAGACTTGGCATATAGAAAGGAATAGTCAAGTATCCAAAGAGTCATTCTACTATGGCTATATATCACTCCATAGAGAAGCACTAGATACATTCAATCAATAATACAATTATCAAGTGTAGAGAGTCAAGTGCTATATTTGTAAGAGAAAGAGGAGTAATAAAGATTGCATACATTTTGAGCAATTAATATTGTAATTTGTGCTACATGCTTTATACATGTATGATTCAAGCTATTACATTCATATTTTTGTTTATTAATTAATGTTAGTTGATATATTATAAGCCTTGATTTAAGTATAAATTTTGTTATATTATCCTACTTACATCATTATTTTGATCTTATTATTTTGTGGTAATCTAATATTTGATCCTATGGAATTTATCTTATGAGTATTATCTTAATATTAAGGCTTAAAAAACCATCAGAGGGACCAAGGCCTAATCCCCCCATGCACATCATGGCATGTGTTAATGGTACCACATTCAAATGTGTGATTATTGAAACCGAATCTTCCATTAATATAATCTCCATCATGACCCTAAAACACCATAACATCCCATATAGTTACCTTTCCACCCCAAGCCTTGAATTATAGGCCTTCAATAGCACCCTATGATCAATGTTGGGTATGATAGTCATACCTATTCATGCAGGTGTAAAAACCATATCCATTTTATGCCATGTCATTGAAGGGAATACTTTGGATTCAGGATATGCAATGTGTACCTTCTATCCTCCATCACTGCTTGAAATGCAATCATGAGGTATAGGTACACTTTCATCACTACTGATGATGATCCATTTAAGTTTTACAATATGGTAACACTCATACAAGATCCCACTATTACATTTATTCACCTTGTCCATAAAACTATTTAGACTACAATACCATCTCAATTAGCACCCTTGCCCACCACCCAACCATTATCTCTAGCTATAAACCCTTATCCTAATTTTACTTCCTTAAAAATCCCTTGCCTCCTCCCTTGCATTCAACCTTCATCCCCCCTTGAACAACCCCTTCTTCCATTGCTAATTCCAATACTCATGTTCTTCCCACAACTTTTAATTTTTCTCCTCAACCACCTCCATTCCCAATATCCTTCAGCACACATTATACACTGCTTGATAAGTACTCTTGAGCTACTTTACAATTCACTCATGCTACGTTCACCCATTCACCTAATCTTATAGAATTTCACTCTTGGGAGCAACATGCCACTCAATATGAATCTCAACTTACTAAACCTGCTCCATCCATTCCTCCTATCCCTGTTAATCTATCTCCCAAATTCCAACCTTAATCATCCTCTTCTTCATTGCTAATATCCAAAAATTGGAGGCCCCCCTCATAGCAAGCATGTCATGAGGCACCCCATGTGTCTATCCTTACGTCTAGTCTAGGTCTAGGGTAGTACAATGCACATAATGTGCATATCTCCCCTCCTAGCATATAGTCAATATAAGATTTTGGTCATCCTCAAGATATAGCTTTGACTATTGACACAATTATTCCTATGGATCCCCTAAAAAATTACACAAATTTTGTGTATGAAGGCATTGAAATCATGTCAAAAAAATTTAATCCTAAAGAGCCCAAGGCACAATTTTATAGTAATATTAATTATATATCCAACCTATACCACCCTAAAAGCATACACCTAGGCTATTGCATCAATTATACCAAGCATTAAAGCATGAAACGATGAATAATAAATAATTAAGCAAGAGTGTAAGGCTTATTTTATTAAATCATTGTTAAATCCCAGTTACAAGTACGTCCCTCTTAGGGATACTGAATTCTTTGATACAATTGATACAATGTTTCGAGCCCCTCAAAGGGGATGGTACAATACGTAGACTCTTAATGTAGACACAAACTACTCAAGGCTCAAGGAAGCCTTCTCACTCAATTGGAGAAATATGTTTCCAAGAATACTTTGAATATGCTCAGATTCTATAAATCTACATTCAAGAAACAACATAAAATAATTAGAAACAAAAGAGGCATCTCATGATGAGGCTCTTGATAGTATTTTGCATGAATTAGGATAAATATAGCAAGAAAGCATGGAAATTTATAAATATGATTACAAAACCTATGAATTATTGTAAAGAATGCTAATAAAATAGTGAATCTAGCTATTCTAATGCATAATTTACCATTAAAACTTGAAAGAGATCAAATCTAATGAAACTAGTACAAATTGACAAAACAAGATAAAATAGAGCAAAGATACCTCTAATTTCTACAATTAACTGTGTAAAAGCATAAATGAAAGTTAATCTATGTTAGATGTACCTAATTGCATGTTTAGAATGAAAATCCTATGGCTAAAATGAGGGAAATTGAGTGTCAAACCCTCACTATGGGTCTAAAGCGTAGCTGGGTCTATTAGCCATGACTGATAGCCGCAGCTAAGGAGAAAATCCTTTTGATCTTGTAATAAAGTCTTGAATCTCAAATTTCCTCAGTGGAATTGATGATAAATGATCACCTTTATGTTTTAGAATGAATTGGTGTTGTAGATTCTTTGAATCTGTAGTGTAAGTAGTTCAATTGGGGATGAATGATCCTTCAATCTCTTGAAACCTCCATAGCTTCGAATGCAGTCATGATTTCCAAATTGGTAGCATTTAGGCACTCCTCAAGGGTTGTAAATGGCTCTCCAATCTAAAAGGGCTTCACTGCTTTCAATTAAAAGCTTCTCTAAAAATTTTATGAATTTGGAGAGGGGTCTTATAACACTCCCAATTACTAATCTTGGCTTCGTAGAGAAGCCAAGATAAATAACCAAGAGGTTGGAGCAATTGGGAGGAAGAATCTAGAAGCTTCCTCGCTCGAAACCACTTGAAATTTATTGCCAAGGCCATTGTACCTAATTTTTGCTTGGCTCAAATATTTGTGATAGTTGCAGAGCTAGTCACAGCTCTTAGGAACTAGATCTGTTAGCCATAGGTGTTAGCCATGATTAAGATCTTAGCTATAGATGCCATTTTGGCTAAGGTTGAGTAGGCCAAAATTGCCTAAATTGAGTGGTTAAAACCACTAATTTATCTTGGAATGGTCCAAGATCATTTATATGGTCTGTTAGGATTCCCATATGAGTATTCCCCTACACATGACACATTTTAGGTGTCTAAATATGCCCCTTTTAGGATGTGTTGTGGGAACACAACACTAAGAAAAAATAGACCACCTAAAGCCATGTTGTAGATCAAATTATGATCATTTATTTGATCAATATTAGATGCCCAATCCTACAAAAGGATGCACATCTTAGAATCATTACTTCCAACTGAGGGAAGGCTTAATTGCAAAGCTTTCATGTGTCCAAAATAATCGAGTAGTCAGGATACAATCGTTCTAATAGGTGGAGAGCTACTAGCTTAACTGTTATATTTGCTTTTTACCCTAGCAAAGGATAATCTTATGATAGTTGTTGGTAATGATTCATAATATGAACACAATTTGACAAGATCGAGTGATATCTCGTTAAATTTGATTATGATTATTGATATTATGACTACCTCCTCAAGCAACGAATCGATGAGGGTAGGACATTGAATAAAGTGATGAGTTTATTGACCCAGATGAATAATTTGGATAATTGAAGACTTTTGCACTGCTATGATTATTATTTAGCAAGGCCTTAGTCAGCCATTATTTCAACCATTAATAGTAATTGTACATATCTATACCATGAAGAAGTTCGGCCACAATGGTCTTCTTAGGGAATCAAGATGATAGCAATTCCAATTAGGCTTGTATTGAATCACTATTGGTAGATGATTTGGTAAAAATGTCATAGAAGAAATGAAATGAATGCCTCATTCCTATGGAGCAGTCCGACCATTGTAGCCTTCTTCAGGATCGAAGTGAAGCATTATAATTCAATGATGATTAATTTACCCCAAATGGCCTTATGATGATTTAATCATCTTTCTGGATTTCATGGAGCACAAGTCACTACAACCACAAAGTGTATAGGGTAAATACCTGGATACGAGGCACATTTGAATTTTGAATTATGTGAATATTTTTTTTTTGAAATTTTATAAGAGTTCTGGACAATTGAATATTTTTTATTTTGCATTTTGAAGCTCCTCATGATTGGATTTTGAGAGCATTTATTTCTGAATGCTAGCCACGGTTGTCAACCATAACTAGTTTTGGCAAATTTCTTAACTGCACCTCTGACCCGCAGTCGACAAACCCTAATTCTACACCTGTAGCTACTAGTTGTGGATGTCAACAATTAGGAAAATATAAAATAAAAATATGTCATTTTCAATTTTATTATTTTCATTTGCTAGCTGAGAGAGAGCTCTGAAGGGAGATAGTGAAACTTTGACATGGAACGCTACCAAAATTTACACAAACTATCCTTACCAATGGCTGACCAACCAAAGGCGTGCACCAATGGTAGAGTTGGTGCTACTAAGGTAACATTCCAAACCTCACTCTTGAATTACAAATGTAAAATGAACCAAATTAATTAATAAGAAAAATGAACTCACTAAATTGTTGGTAATAAACCACACCCTAGTTAGGATTTAGACTAGGCTAGTTAGAGGGAGGGTTTAATTTTTGGGGTTGATGGGGCTGGAAATGACCTTGAAAGAGGTTTTTCTCATAGTCACGGGTGGCAGCCAAAAATCCCAATTGATAAATTGGGGGTCATGGTTGTCAGCCATGGCTGACTTCAAATCCCAATGGTCATAAATTTACTGTTGCCATCGATTGTGGGTGGTAGCCATGGTTGAGGGACTTTAGAAAGATTTAATTTTTTTTTTTTATATTCTTTTACTAAATTAATTGACTGTTTTGGAATTTTTGAAGTAAAAATTTGATTTTTTAAAAATTTTGAATGCATTTGTGATTGTTTTTACCTTTTTGAAGGTTTTTTTTAATTTTTTACATTTTTAAGTGCATTTTTGATGTTTTTGTGATTTTAATTGATTTTTGTTATTACCACTATTCAAAATTTGACTACTAGAATGAGGGAGTCAGATCTCCTTTGTGAGATGCTACCCAAGCTAGATGACATTGATCAGGACTGGTTTGTAACTATAGGCTTTGGCTATGTGTTGCAGTTGACTTCCATCTGGGTTGATCAGGCCTATGTGACTACCTTGGCCCACCGCTAGAATGCATAGACCAACACCTTCCACCTACCCATAGGTGAGATCACAGTGACCTTAGAGTATGTCTACCACATCTTTTGTATCTCAATCAATGGTGAGGCCATCACATATTTACCCACTATTGTGAAGGATATAGTTTTATGGAGGATATTTGGTTCTAGGAGTGATGAGGCATAGGAGGACTTTGAGCATGATGGAGTGCACATCGAGTATTGGTACCAAGAGTAGGTCTTCTCATAGTTCATGTTGATGCAGCTCATCATGTAGGTTGTGCTACCTAATTATTCATGAGAGAGGTTTCCCTAGAACCTCCTAGCCATGATACAGGACCTGCTTGCCAACACTACACGAGATCCACTGATTCTATCTTGAGGGAATTATCTACTCATGCAACTCTATGAAAAGCTATAATGGATCACACAGTGAGGTCATGTTGGAGTTGGTTGTAGCTTACTACTCCAAATATGGATGTGAAAGCATATCACTATTTATTTTCTTGGATGACTATCGCTAGAGATTGGTAACATTGACAAGGAATCATAGTGCTACACAATATGCTGGCCCAAGGAGGTCGAGGGCTTAAGGAGCAAGGCCTGTGCAAGGGACATCTAGTACTATATGGATTGTCTTACAATATTGAGGGCAAGGTAGGTTCTTTGGTGCCCCTACATGGATTGTCCTGCATGGTAGGATGTGAACCACTATCTGAGGTGGACACAACATGAGAGATGGCTTCTTGGGTGCAAGCTTGAGGTACACAAGTTCTTCAACTTCTTGTATGTCACTAGATAGTTTAGGATTTATTAGGACATCCCAGCAGAGCTAGCTATATACCACTACCTTAAGGTGGGTATGACTTGACCTAGCCTCAGGTGACTCCATTGGGAGATGAGAATGATGTATTCCAATATTTGGGACTAGCATATGTAAGGACCACAACATATTATAATGCTTGGTGGACTAGCAGGTTATGGTAGGGTGGGGGCTCGCTAGGTAAATCTAGGTATGAGGTGGGCGTAGAGGTAGCAGGTGAGGATCCTGTGGGTCAATGTACTCATTATAGGACTAAGAAAATATGGGGTCAGGTTGCAGCTATAGAGGAGGATCCCTAGGTTGAGGAGGAGGAGAGAAAGGATGAGGTTGATGTTGAGGCATCTCAACTTAAAGCCTAGGTGGTTAGCTCACAGTCATAGCTACACACTACATAGATGCATATCTTGGGGAGGGATACCTCCCTTACCACTCTACAGGCATAGATGAGAGCGATTCAAGCTCAGTTAGTAGAGGGACAAGTGTAGTGGTGGGGATATGATGAGGAGAGGGTAGTGTAGCAACCCCAGGATGCACACACTGCTTTACTCTACTTGCAATATTATACCAAAATGAAAATAAAATACCGTGAAATGCATATAACACAAAAAAAACAAAGAGATTCTTTTATTTATATTGAAACCCGATTACATGTCAGTCCCTCTGAGGGATACCCATTTCAATACAATGAATTACAAGTGGATAAGATATCCCATCGCAAGGGATGGTGCATTTTTAAAGGCTTCCTAGTTCCATACACATAAATGTATGAGGGCTTATAGATGCCTCCTTCTCCAAGTCTAATTCTTGGAAGAATATTTGTGCTTTCGAATGTTGCTAATCTGTATGATGAACCTGTAATCCTGTGATCATGAAAACAACAACGCATGCTTAGCTATATGATATTACCTCCCCAGATGAGGCTATTAGTAGTAAATTTGACAATAAAAGGAAATATGCTCAATGATAATAAATGCAATGAAACTAGTGCTATAAAAGCAAATAAATGAAGTAAAATGGATCTTAAGGAAATATGCTCAATGATAATAAATGCAATGAAACTAGTGCTATAAAAGCAAATAAATGAAGTAAAATGGATCTTATTCTAATGATGTGAAATATAAATAAAGTAGAATAAGAGAAAATAACACCTAAAACCTAGACTAGGTTTGTGGGCCACTGTATAGGATAATGACCACTAAGATGAAATCCCTCTCTATTGATCCAAATCTTATGGTATTAAGTTGCTACTAATGTTAAATTATTACCATATGTGTATGGATGATTACCTCTCAGTTGGCTAGCACTTCGTTTCTCCTTAAGGGTACTCAGACCTGCTCTCTAATCCGATAGGGCTTCGCTGTGTATGCTCTCCAAGAAAAATCTCTCTCAAAGAAGTCTCCTAAAAGATCATCCATGGTCTCAAAATTGATATATGATCATGGATGAATGATTATGGATCCCTTTGGTGCTCTTAGGCTTACACCTTATAAAGTGTGAAACCCTAGGTCTATGTTCAAAACCTAGGAATGAATTCCTCATGCACAGTGTAAGTTAGCATGAGAAGCTTCTTGTCTTTTCTATGTTTGGAAGCTAGTTATCTAAAATATAACTGCCCACTTGAGTCTCCTATGCAAACTAGTTGTTAGCATGAGAATATTTTGTCCTTTTTTTATGCTTAGAGGTCAGTTAACTAAATTTTAAAAGCAAGCTCAAGTCTCCTATGTGAACTGGTCATGAAAAGAAATGCAAAGTTACTCATGCTCACCTTTATTGCATGTAGACTGCCACTTATGTCCCTAATTGGGCCTATTTGTTGGAAAATTACATATTTAAGGCTTAACCGCTATCATCTATAGTGGCTAGTTGTGGCCGCTCTAGCCTACAGTGGCTAAACTGGCTACTCAGTTGGTTGCTCTAGCCTACAAAAACTAAGATTTTCTGGCCGCTCTAGTCTATAGCTACTAAACTGGTTGCTCTACTAGCCGCTCTAGCCTACAACAACTAAGATTTGCTGGCTGCTCTAGTCTATAGCTGCTAAACTGGTTGCTCTATTGGCCGCTCTAGCCTACAACTGTTAAGCTTAAATGGGCTAAAACTACCATTTTGAGTGGTTAGAACCATTGCTTGCTCTTGTAAAGGTCCAACATTGGACATATGGTCTTTAGATATGCTCATATGAGTGGTTTCCTAAACATGACACGTTTTAGGTGTCTACAGGTAGCTCTCTAAGCACATATTGCCACTGTAGATACAAAGATAGAGAAGATCACTAGACAACATGATCTTCTCTAATCTCAGTTGGATGATGTGACTATAGAGCGAGACTTTCTCTAATAAGTGAGAGGATATCCCTCAACTTCTTAGGTTTATTTTGTCACTCTAGTTGTATAAGGACCAACAGGGCTAGATATGGTTGTAGAGATTTAGAGACTTATTGAGTGATAATTTTACCCAATTGTAAAATTACACTCTCCCTTAGGATTTTGTTTCCAAAACCCTCTCTTGCAAAGAAATAAAAAAAAACTTCTCTAAGGCTATTAGCATTTGCACATGTGTATTAGTGATCTCAATAAAGATATATCAAATGAATGCCAGGAACACATTAGTGATTGCAAGTAACTGTTAACAAGGGGTATGTGTTGGTTCATTTTACCATGCTAAATTAATGGTTGTTTATGAAATATAAATAAAAGCAAATGTGAATTAGCCCTCATATGACCATGATGTAAGCCTTAGTTCCTTTTACCTTGAGTATTTTAAGGTAGATTTTATCTTATTTTGATTAAGTAAATTTTAAACAAGTTTTACATTGCATTAAACCTTACTTTGAACATGAAATAGAAGATTAAAACCTATCTCTAAATATGAATTTCAAATGATGAAAGAATTCATTAAATGCAACTTTTATCATGAAGATAAAAATAGCCTTCAATATAATTGATAAATTATCCCTCTTTGATGAAATTAATTTTCATAAAGAGACACCAATTTATTGCTTCAAAATAATGGCTTCAAAATATCATTATGAATTATCCCTCTTTAATGAAATCAGAATTTTCATAAAGAATAAATAATTTAATGCCTTAAAACAATATCCATTGATGTAATGTATAAATTACCTCTCTTTGATAAAATCAGAATTTTTATAAAGAGAAGGCAATTTAAGGCTCTAAAATGGTAGCTTATGAAATGCCATTAAAATTTACCCCCCTTTGATGAAATTAAAAATTTCATAAAGGGAAGTTCATTTTATGCTTGCAAATGAAATATAAAGTAGAAAAAATCTGATTCGGCTTCAAAATGTAAAAAATGAAATTTCAAAATTATAAAAATCTGCATAAAACAACAATTTTAAATAATTTTTATAAAATCAAAATATATTCAGAATGAAAATGTAAATGTGCAAAATGAAACTTTGAAGTACATTCTACGCATTCGTGCAATTATTTTTGGATTTAAAAGTTTTTTTAATTTTTATTTTTATCTCTAAAAATTAAAAAAAAATCTGCAAAAAGAAATAAAAATAAAAATAAATAAAAAATGAAAAACAGAAATGCTACAACTCCAAATTTCTCCACAAACCCTACAGGTATGAACATTCTGCACAAAAACAAACATTAGTGTCACCTGAAATTACGCAGTCAAACAAATAATGTAGTGCAAGATTCTAAGGAAAGGGTGCAATATGCTGGAAATAAAACAAATTAACCATAAAAAATGCATTAAATCTGATATATCTCCATAATATTGCAAATGAAAAGGTATTCAATATTCCATATGTGTGCAGAAATTACAGCCCCTAAAATAGGCATAATGTGATGAAAAGAAGTCAAGCGATTGGTAAAAACATTCAGAAATCTAGCCTTCATGGTTCAGCCAGGTCCTAAAAGATCCAATCTTGTTTCCTTCATCTGCATACCTTTTAACATTTTCTCCCAATATATTTATTTACTCCTTTCTAGCTTCGAAATGACCCTTCATTTCATTTTCCAATTCCAACGATACTCACCTTTATCTGTTTCCAATGACTAATATATATATATATATTTTTGGTTTGTTCTCTATAACATCTTTTCAAATTATGCACATCCTTCATTTTAAAACCGTCATAGCCATTGTCTTTATCTTTATTTATAATGTAATAAATAATATCATGCTCGTGCAAATTAATAACATCAATAGCCCTCCCATGGTAACTGTGTTTCCCTCAGTGAACAATACCCCATATAATATAATATAATATTGCTCCCTTGCTACCATCCACGTGTGAGGCTACACCAACTTTCACACATGACCATGAATAGAACCATATCTTCAAATTTATCGTCATCATCTACATAAGCCATAGTATGATCACCATGTGATAAGACATAGTCATAAAGTTGGCTACCTCCATTACTTGACAAAACACTACAATTTTGAAAAGGATTGAAAATCCAACTAACTTCATATTATTTACAAACTCATTATATAGGCACTAATGGCCCAAAATACATAACCAAACCCATCAAATCATGGATTTGATCCAATATGCTTAACCATAAGCTATAAAAGTGCAAAGGAGAATACACGTAACTTCTAAGTTAAGAGAAAAGGAATAATGTTAACTAGAAGATCCATTTTAGCTATCTTGAAGTACACACTTCCTACTTTGAGTTCACACTTACTAACTAACACTCTAAATGACAACTAGAAGATAACTAGTGCCCACAAGTGCATGTGAGAAGGAGACTCACTTACAATTATTAATTTGCAAGAAATAAACTATGCAAACTTATCTAGGAACTACTAGAGGGGTCATATGAGGGATCAAACATCAATCCTCATCATGCCTCCCCATAATAGAAGCATTGGCCTCCAATGCTTTCAAAAGAGTAGGAAAGTCATGGGACATCTGATGAAAAGAAATCCAATGAGCTTGATGCGGCAGCTGTCCTCACCGAGCCACAAGATATGATGTGGTAGACCCTTGGCGAGTCTGTCAAGTTTTTGTGTCATAGATCTGATCAGAATCCAATGGTAACTGATAATCAAGAACCACATCCATAGGATGACTGATAGCTGGTGCAGTCTCCAATGTAGAGTCAAAGTACAACTTCAAAAGATCTACATTAACGATGTCATGAATTCTCAAGTGTATGGGAAGATCAAGGCGAAAAGCATTCTTGGACACCTGTTGAAGAATAGTATAAGGCCCATAGCGAATCGGTTTGATTTTACTATGAGTCTTATCAGTAAAACGTCGCTTGTCAAGATGCAACCAAACTTTGTCACCAACCTGAAATGGATGAGGAATTCGATGTCGATCCATGGTATTTTTCTATTGCTGTTGTATCTTTTGCAAAATATCAACCACATTTGATTGCAGATTGTGCAAGTGCTGAATAAATGAGTGTGCCTTGTCTTGCTCCTTTTGAAGATGTGAAGTGACAGGAGAAGGCAAAGACAAAGGTGACTCATAAGGTGCCAAGGGATAAAATCCCATACAAACCTCAAAAGGTGAGTGACCTGTAGAAGAATGTAGGGCCCTATTGTAGGCATGTTCAATATGAGTGAGACTCAAGTCCCACTTTGGGGTGAAGCGTGATGATAGATTCGTAAACTTTGCACAAGGGTACAATTTACCACTTCAGTCTGCCCATCGGACTGTGGATGATAGGCGGTGGAAAAGTTAAGGGAAACTCCCAAATTTTTTCACAAAGAACACCAAAAGTGACCCACAAAGCATGAATCATGATCCTATATAATGCTGGTAGGTAGACCAAAGGAACGCCAAATGCTATCAAAGAAAAATTGGGCTAAGTCTGCTGCAGAACTGGTCTTGTGGCATGGAATAAACTTAGCCATCTTACTAAATCTGTCAACCACCATGAACACACAATCATGTTGTCGCACTGTCATGGGAAAACCACTAACAAAATCCATGGAAATGCTTTCCCAAGGATGGGAAGGAATGGGCAAAGGCATGCCTAAGCCAAACTTCCTGTTAGCTAGTTTTGAGCGACAACAAACTACACACTGTTTGAGAAATCTCAACACATCCCTCTGCATTTTAGGCCAGTAGAAAAATCTTTGCAAGTGATGAAGTGTTTTGTGCTTCCCAAAGTGACCAACATAAAGTGTAGAATGAGCTTCCTTAAGAAGTGACACTCTAGGCTCACAAGGAACACAAACCTTGTCCAATTTGTAAAGAAGTCCTTCTTTGATGTTTAAATCTTGGAAAGGACACAAATTGGAAGAAGGCTTACTCAAATATTTTCAAAATTAGGATCCTATGAATACTGATTAGGCCAAGTCTGAAATCCCAAGTGTGAAGTGGACATAACTGTTAATTCAAGAGCGGAAGGAGGCCTACTCAAACAATCAGCAACAGTATTACTCTTCCCCTTTTTGTACTTGATCACCAAGTGAAATTGTTGGAGGTAAGAGGCCCATTTCATATGTCTTGATTCTTCAATTTTACTTTGAGATTGTAAAAACTTAAGAGGCATATGATCAGTGTGTACTACTATATCTTTTCCCAAAAGATAGTGTCTCTAGTACTTGATAGCTTGAACTAATGCATACAACTCCTTGTCATATGTAGAATAGTTCAACTTAGCAGCAAAAAAAGTTTCTGAATGATAAGCAACTGGATGACCATTATGTTTGAGCACAACTCCTAAGGCAACTTTAGAGACATCCATTTCAATCTCAAAAGGTTGAGAGAGGTCAGGTAAAGTTAACACAGGTGTTGTACAAAGTTTCTTTTTGAGTTTCTCAAAGGCAATCTCTTGGATTTTCTCCCAATGAAATGGAACTTTAGACTTAGTGAGATAATGCAATGGAGTTGCAAGGGTGGAATATTGAGGAATGAAATTGTGATAAAAATTTGCAAGTCCTAGGAAACTCCTTAACTCAGTGAGAGTTGTAGGAGGGGACCACTTAAGTAAAACATCAACTTTTGTGGGATCTACCTGAATTCCACTTTCACTAATCACATAACTAAGGTAAGAAACTGAAGTATTGCCAAAATAACACTTGGAAGAATTGGCATATAATTGATTCTATGCAAGAAGATCAAGTGTATGATGGATATGCCTAAGGTGTTCCTCCCAAGTCTTTGAGAATATCAATATATCATCAAGATATATTATTACAAATTTGTCAAGTACATCACGAAATACAACATTCATCAACCTCATGAAGGTTGCAGGAGCATTAGTAAGACCGAAGGGCATGACCAACCATTCAAAGAGGCCCATATTCGTCTTAAAAGCTATCTTCCATGTATCCTTAGCTTGGATACGCACTTGATGATATCCACTTTTGAGATCTATTTTTGAAAAGAACTTAGCTCCTTGGAGCTGATCTAATAAATCATCAATGCATGGTAGTGGATATCTATTCTTTATAGAAATTATGTTCAAAGCATGAAAATCAATGCACAATATCCAAGTGCCATCTTTTTTAAGAACCAACAAAATAAGTGAGGCACAAGTAGAAGTACTTTCCTTAATGAAACCCTTAGACAATAAATCTTCTATTTGCCTTTTTATTTCTTCATTTTGCAAAATAGATTGTCTATACATGGGAGCATTAGGTAGTGAATAACCAGGAATGATTTCAATGTTGTGATTAATTGTGTGATTTGAAGGAAGAGACTTTGGCTCTTGAAATATGTGTGAGTAATTTTGCAATATTTTATCCATTGAAGAGTGTTGCTTTGGAATGGATGTGGATGTAGGAGTGTTTTGAGAGCGAATGAAAATTAGAGCAACACCATCACCTTTTTTAATTACTCTTTTTGTTTGCTTGGAACTTAGAATGATGTTAGGAGTGTTGGTGCTTTTAATGAGAAAGACCTGAACATATTTTTGAAGTGTGTAGGTTCTTTTGAAAGCATCATAAAAAGCTCTCCTATCATACTGAAAAGGTTGTCCAAGCAAAATCCCACAACAATCCATAGGAGTCACATCACAAGCGACTTGATCTATGAAATGTGGGCCAAGTGCAAATTTTAATGTGCAAGTGTGAGTGATTTCTGAGCCCCTTCCACTATCCTTCTAACCCAAAGAATAAGGTTGAGGATGAGGCTCCATAGGTAACTTAAAACGCTCAATAATGGACCTCGCAATTAGATTTTTCTGCTAGCCATTATCCACTATACAATCTGTTGCAAAATTATGGAGCAAATGAGCTCGAGTGATGAACAAAGCATCACGAGCGCTCTCAGATGAACTTACATTCACTAAGGTAACCTTATTGAGCTTACCTCGTAATTTCGTATATACTCTAATTTCTCCTACAGACTCAAGGGGACCTTTGGAAGCATCCTCCTCTTGAGTAGTAATGACTAAACTCTTCTTTTTAAGCTTAAAACAATCAGCTTTTTCATGACCTTTCTTCTTACAATAGTTACAAAACTTTTTAGAAGAAGAAGAATTAAGGTTTGGAAGAAGAAGAAGAAGGAGTAGAAGCAGAAGGGGAAGGAGAATAAGGATATGGAGAATAAAAATTCTTCTTTTGAGCAAAATTCTTCTTTTGTGAGAAAGAATTATTCCCTTTTGATGAGTTTGCAACCACTTGAGTAACAGGTGCACAGAATGCCTGCGAATGCGCCTTAAACTTGTCCTCTGCAAGTTGCGCTTGGTTGAAAACTGAATCCAATGTGTCCATAGAAACAAACATAATTTCCCTGTACAAATGTTCCAACAAACCACTTTGAAATTTGAGAATCAAAGCTTTAATATCTTCCTCCACATTCAAAAGTATCTTGTACCTGTTAAATTGAAAGATATATTCCTGCACAGTCATATTAGTACTTTGTCAAAATCGAAACCATTTAATGACCAATTCCTTAGAATAATTGGAAGGATAAAAATTGGTCTTAAGACAGTCTACAAGCTCATCCCATGAGGTGAGTTCATCATGACCTCTTTTTCTTTCAACAAGTACTTTAGCTAAACCAAAAAGTTTGAGTTTAGCATATGGAACCATATCCTCATCTGCAAGTTGAGTGTAAGAAAACCAAGAACTCATGTCAAGAATCCAACTATTCAAGACTTCAAGGTTCCGGGATCCATCATAAAGTGGCACTTCACAATGAACTCTCAGGCAAGAATCATTAGTAGAAGTTGAAACATTGTGGATAGAAATTTCATTTACCTTCATGGCAAGGTTACCAAGAACTTCTACCATGGTAGTATCATTAGCTTTATCTGCTAAAACATTTACAACATGGGCAAGTTCTTCCACTTGGGCAGCCAAGTCAGAAGCCATGTGAGACCGGGTATAAGCCAGAAGTAAAAAAAAAAACACTAAAAAATCAAGGAAAATTTGAAGGTTCCTTGTTACAATGGTGTGCCTTGAAAAATACTCCTAAGGCTAAAAATTGAAAAATTTAAACTAACCTAAGGTTTACAATTTATATTTTATTAATTTAAAAATAACTTAATTAAAAATTAAATTATAATTAATAAAATATTAATTAATTTAATTAAGCTATTAAAAATTAAATTAATAAAAATAAAAAAATTACATGCAACCTTAGAATAGTAATTTTTTTTTTTAAATTACAATTTACCCTCGGTAAAAATGAAACTGCACTCCACCTACTTGCATGAATTGCCTAACTTCAGTGGTACATTTTTTGAGGCATCAATTTCCAAAGCCAGGTGCAGTTTGAGATGTGTGCATATCCAAGGACCTCCTATCCTGTGCACACAATTCCCTGAAGAACACAAGCTTATACTGAGAGGGGGGGGTGAACAGTATAAGACTTAACCAATTAATAATTTTAACTTTAGATAGTAGTGGCATCAACACAACATTAATCAAGATAGAAAGCATCACACATTGAAGACCCATTTTTAACATGGTTCACCCAAAATGGTTGGGCTACGTCCACAAAAACTTTTCTCTAAAAGTTATCTCAAAGTTCTTTGGGAATCCTTCCCAATTACAATGTTTATGAGCCTCGGCCCAAAGGAGATACCTTCCCCTTTACTCTAGAAATGATCCCTCAGAAGATCAACTACCTCTACCTCTTTCCAGCACATAGAACTTCTTTCCATCGAAGACCTCCTGTCCTTAATGCTTAGCCTAAGAGACCTCTGCCCTCTATGATTACGTCAACAGTAGCTCAGCAACCTGTACCAAACACAGTCAGAAAGTCTAGTACAAGTCTTCCTCTATCTGTCATATCTGTCCAACACTTGAACAAATAAATCCTCAGCACACAAGCCTTCTCAAAGACTTGCCAAATATGTCCTCAGGTTCTTCTCAAAGAACCAATGCACCTCTGTCCTCAAGTTCTCTAATAGAACTATCAAACTCAGCTCACAAGTCCTCTGCTAGGACCTATCCAAATCTACTCAAGAAACATACACATCTTCTGTGCTCTTACAACTGCACTTCATCTTCTCTCAGTCATCTCTCTACACACACTCTGCACTATCTTTGCACACTCTATGCACTTCGATCAAATTTTGCACTCTGCTATCAATGATTGAACTTCTCACTCCGCACTCTATCTACGAACGTCGCAACTAACAACACCACAAACTTTGCAAAATAGCCTACATTTTATAATAAATCTTTCAAGATCCAAACATTAATCGTAGTTGGCTGTAACCCTGATCTTTAGTCGGCTGCACAACCCTAATCTTCGTCGGCTCACATTTAACTTTGTTGGCTTCAACTGCTTCTGTAACTCTTATGTAGCTTTTGTCGTGAAACTATAACATGTCATGATATCGCGACACCTTTACAACCGTACACTTTCTTTTGGATTTTGTCATGATATCACGACACTTCAGCCTTTGTCAACTTCAACTAAGCTCTTGTCATGATATCATGACACTTTTGTCTTTGTCAGCATCAAATTTGTTTTTGTCATGATATCATGAAACTTCTCCCTTCATTGACCTCCTTTCTGCTTTTGTCATGAAATCACAACACTTCTGCATCTGCAAACTTCGTCTTCACTTATGTCGCGATATCATGACACTTTTGTATTCATAACCTTCCTCTCTGCTTTTGTCATGAAATCGTGACACTTCTCCTCTAGAAGACCTGCTTTTAGTTTCTGTCGTGAAATCGTGACACTTCTGCTTCTGTCTGCTTTCTTTTCTGCCTGTCGTGAAATCGTGACACTTTCTGCATCCGTACGCATTCTTTGCAACCCGTCGCAAAATCGTGACACTTTCAGCTTCCGTACGCTTTCCTTGTAACCCATCATAAAATCACGATGCTATCAACTTTTCGTATGTTTTCTTTGCAACCTGTCACGAAATCGTGACGCTTTCAACTTTCGTACGTTTTCTTTGCTCTTTGAGTCACAAAATTGTGACATGTCATGATATCGTGACACTTTTCTAACTGGCTTTCTCTCTCCTGCTTAAGTCATGAAAATGCAACATGTTGTGATATCACGACACTTTTCTAACTTGCTTTCTCTCTCCTGCTTAAGTCACGAAAATGCGACATGTGATATCGCGACACTTTTCTAACTTGCTTTCTCTCTCCTACTTAAGTCGCGAAAACGCGACATGTCGCGATATCGCGACACTTTTCCTCCTTAGCTCCTTTCTGTTCTTCGGGTCATGAAAACCCGACATGTCGCGATGTCGCGACACTTTTTCATTGTGAGCTCTTTCTCTTGAACCTGTCAGCTTGGGGTTTGCAAAAGACTTTTGAAACTGTCATGTCGTAACCTTCATCCAAACAAATTATTTGACATCAAATCAAATTCCTTCAAAAGCTTCTTGAAATTAATGACAACTTATATGCTTGAGCAAAGGCAATGTACCCAAAGTACCCAAAATTGCCAACAATCTCCCCCTTTGTCATTGTTGGCAAACCTTTACTGAAAACACTTCTCAAGAGCCAAAACTGAAACCAACTGTGCTAACAACTAACCAACTTCCTTTGAATTTTTGCTCCCCCTGACTTGAAGCTTTCCTCTTCACTTTGAAGCTCTCCCCCTTACTCATATCTCTCCCCCTTTGTCATCAATGGAAAAGGGTCACCTTTGGGGCTCGGGACTAAGAATGACCCTCTTAGCTTGGTCCCTCCCCCACCTCCTGATGAGGTGATTAATTCTGGGGTGGAAGTACAACTCCCAATTTCTTCCTTAGATACTCAAACGTATCTCATGGAAGAGGTTTGGTGAATATATCTGCAATCTGCTCTTTAGTCGACACATACTCTAGCTTGACCTGCTTGTCTTGCACTTTCTCCCTTAGAAAGTGATACTTGATGGAAATATGCTTTGTCCTTGAGTGCATTACCAGATTTTTGGAAATACTTATGGCACTTGTATTATCACAAAGTATGGAGATGGGTTGTTCATGCTTGACTTTGAAATCCTCTAAGGTGGTTTTCATCCATAAAACCTGTGTACACCTAGCCACTGCTACTATTTATTCAGCCTCTGCTGTAGATAACGAAACTGAAGGTTGTTTCTTACTTAGCCAAGAAACCAAAATCTTTCCCAAAAAGAATGCTCCACCACTAGTGCTTTTCCTGTCATCAATACTATCTGCCCAATCTGCATCTGTATAAGCTTGTGAGGGTGAAATCATTACCTTTGGGATACCAAAGCCCAAAGTCCATAGTGCCCTTCAGATATCTGAATATCCTCTTAACTGCTATAACATGAGAATATTTTGGAGCTACCTGAAATCTTGCTACTAACCCAACTACCTACATGATATCTAGTCTGGTAGCTGTAACATATAATAAGCTGCCAATCATTAATCTATACAACTTTTGATCTTCCACTGGAGATTCATCATCTGTACTCATCTTGCACCCTGTAATCATTGGAGTACATACTGGTTTGCTGTCCATCATCCCAAATTTCTTCAACATTTCTTTGATATACTTCCCTTGAGAGAGAAATACACCATCTTTTGATTGAGCAATCCGAAGACCTAAAAAGAATGACGGCTCTCCAATCATAGACATCTCAAATTCCTTCCGCATGGTGTTAGCAAAATCTTTGCTCATCTGAGTATTATTTCCCCCAAAAATAATATCATCAACATAGACAACCATAATCAACATATCATCACCTTCATCCTTAATATACAAATTGCTATCTGCCACACCTTTCTTGAAACCTTGCTCATGAAGATACCTGTCAAGTCTTGAGTACCAAGCCCTAGGTGCTTGCTTTAACCCATACAAGGCCTTTTTTAGTTTACACACATAGTCTGACTGTTCTGAGAGAGACACTCCTTTTGGATGTTCTATATAGACTTCTTCTACCAAAACCCCATTTAGAAAATCTGACTTTACATCCATTTGATATACCTTGAAATATTTAAAGCTTGAAAGGGCCAAAAACATTCTGATTGCTTCAATACAAGCAACAGGAGCAAACGTCTCTTCGAAATCAACACCTTCTACTTGAGCATAACCTTTGTAGACTAACCTAGCTTTGTTTCTGACAATATTTCCATCCTTATTGAGTTTATTTCTGAATATCCATTTTGTGCCAATGACATTCTTGTCCTTAGGTCTTGGAACCAATTCCCAAGTTTCACTTTTCTCTATTTGATTTAGCTCTTCATCCATTGCTTTTACCCAAAACTTATCTGCACATGCTTCACTGAAATATTTTGGCTCAATCTAAGATAATAATGAAACATTTGTAGAATCATGTGAAGGAATGACTTCTTGTTTGCCTGCTATTTGGATCACCAATGATCAAGTCTTTGGGATGATGTTTCTGAACATATTGTGAAGGAGTTTTGGGAAGCAGTTGTTGTCTTTCCTCTTCTTCATCTGAAACCTCTCTGAATTCTTCTTGACAAATTTCATCATTGAGTTCCTTGACTGGTTCTATTATCCCTATATTTTCATCAACTGTTACATTTATGCTCTCTACAACTATATGAGTTCTTTTGTTGAAGCATCTGTAGGCCTTGCTTCTACTGGAATATCCAAGAAATATTCCCTCATCACACCTAGGATCAAACTTACCCAAATTATGATCTTCCTTTCTGATAAAGCATTTACTCCCAAACACTTTGAAGTATTTTATTGTAGCTGGTCTTCCTTTCCACAACTCATAAGGAGTTTTATGATGATTGACTCTAAGTTGGGCCCTAGTGATAATGTAGACTGTTGTACTGACTACCTCTTTCCAAAAACCATCTAAAATTTTTGACTCATTTAACATAGCTCTAGCCATATTTTCAATAGTTTTGTTTTTCCTTTCAACTACTCCATTTTTTTGAGGAGTTCTTGCTGCTGAATATTCTCTTTTGATTCCTTGTTTCTCATAGTATTCCACAAAATCATTTGAAGTGAACTCTCCTCCTCTATCTAATCTTAAGCATTTGATTCTCTTGTCAGTCTCATTTTCAATCATTTCTTTGAAAGCTTTAAATTTTTCAAAAGCTTCAAATTTTTCTTTGAGAAAAGTAACCCAAGTCATTCTACAATAATCATCTATAAACAACATGAAGTAGCTTTCTACCTGAATGCTCTGAGTTCTAGTAGGGCCACATAAATCAATATGAATAAGATCCAATGGTTTTGAAGAAGTATACCCTTTTGATTTGAAAGCTGGTTCACAGTCCTGTTTTCCATGTTGACAAGGACCGCAAATGATGTTATGGGGCCTTTTTATTTTGGGCAAGTCTCTAACTACTTCCTTGTTACTAATATTGACAAGATTATCAAAGCTCAAATGACCGAATATTTTATACCATAGCCAACTCTCATCTTCTTGAGTTAGAAAACACTTTTCCCTTTTTATCTCACTTAGCATGTAAATATTGTTTGGAGTCCTTGTAGCACTCGCAATGAGTTTTCCATTTTTTTCTTTACTTATCTCACATCTATCTAAAAAGAAAGATACTATGTTCCCTTGATCACAAAGTTGACTCACACTTAGAAGATTATGTCTTAGGCCTTCTACATAAAGCACATTTTCTGTTTTGGATTTCCCATCCAAACTAAGAGTCCCTTTACCATCGATTTTAGCTGACCTGTTATCTCCAAAATTGATTGTTCCTCTATTTGTTTCTTTTAAGACCAAAAACTTTTCCTTTTCACCAGTCATATGTTTTGAACAACCACTATCAAGATACCATTTTTCTACTTTGTATTGAGCATGAAAAGCAGTTTGAACTATCATTGACTTAGATTTGATCTCATTTCTCTTTTTAGTGAACTCAAGGCTAGATCTATCCAAAGCGCACATCCTTGCTATATGTCCAAAATTCTTGCACTTGTAACACATGACATTTTTATTCATAAGAGGTGCAAAAGAGTTAACATTTTCCTTACTATGGTTATTCAAAGACTTATTGCAATGCATAGCTTTGTGACAAAATTTCTTGCAGGAAAAACAATAGCCATGGAAAGTATTATGTAACTTTGTTTTGATGCCTTGGATGATTGTTCTTCTTGTGACCAACTGGAATCCACCGCTTTTCAGGATGAAAATTGATCTTTCTCGAAGACCCTGTTTCATGAATGGTGATACCATCCTTCTTTTGCTTTTCACACATAGTATTCTGTCTGAGAGCCAACTGTTCCAACTTCACTCTAAGAGACATAACCTCTTCTTCTAGTTTCTCGCAATCAGCTTCCTTTCCTTTTAGAGCCTCTGTCAGAACTTGTTCAACCTTCTTCCCTTATTCAGCTAGAATTTTAAAGTCTATAACACTTTGAGACATTTCTAATATTGCTATCTCTTCTTCCTAAAATTGATGCTTGAGAACAGAATTCTCTTCCCTAAATTTCTCAAGCTTTCTTAAAGCCAAGAAGAATTCACCTTTGAGATCAAACTCAACCTCTTCATCTTTTTCTGAATCTGTATGTTCCTCTAATAGATCCTTCTTCAAGCTGTTAGGCTATTTTTGGAGAGACCCACTCTGATACCAATTGAAGAACACAAGCTTATACTAAGAGGGGGGGTGAACAGTATAAGACTTAACCAATTAATAATTTTAACTTTAGATAGCAGTGGCATCAACACAACATTAAACAAGACAAAAAGCATCACACATTGAAGACCCATTTTTAACGTGGTTCACCCAAAATGGTTGGGCTACATCCACAAAAAATTTTCTCTAAAAGTTATCTCAAAGTTCTTTGGGAATCCTTCTCAATTACAATGTTTATGAGCCTCATCCCAAATGAGATACCTTCCCCTCTACTCTGGAAATGATCCCTCAGAAGATCAACTGCCTCTACCTCTTGTCAGCACGTGGAACTCCTTTCCATCGAAGACCTCCTGTCCTCAATGCTTAGCCTAAGAGACCTTTGCCTTCTATGATTACATCCACAACAGCTCAACAACCTATACCAAACATAGTCAGTTGGTCTAGTACAAGTCTTCCTCTGTCTGTCAGATCGGTCCAACACTTGAACAAATCAATCCTTAACATACAAGCCTTCTCAAAGACTTGCCAAATCTATCCTCAGGTTCTTCTCAAAGAACCAATGCACCTCTGTCCTCAAGTTCTCTGATAGAACTATCAAACTCAGCTCACAAGTCCTTTGCTAAGACCTATCCAAATCTGCTCAAGAAACATACGCATCTTCTATGCTCTTACAACTGCACTTTGTCTTCTCTCAATCATCTCTCTGCACACACTTTGCACTGTCTTCGCACACTCTGTGTACTTTAATCAAATTTCACACTCTGCTCTCGGTGATCAAACTTCTCACTCTGCACTCTATCTACGAATGTTGCAACTAACACCACAAACTCTGCAAAACAACCTACCTTTTATAATAACTCTTTCAATATCAAAACCTTAATCTTAGTCAGTTATAACCCTGATCTTTAGTTGGCTGCACAACCCTAAAATTTGTCGGCTGTAAACCCTAATCTTCGTCGGCTCACATTTAACTTTGTTGGCTTCAACTACTTCTGTAACTCTTCTGTAGCTTTTGCCGTGAAACTACAACATGTCACGATATCATGACACCTTTGCAACCGTACACTTTATTTTGGCTTTTGTCGTGATATTGCGACACTTCAGCCTTTGTCGACTTCAACTAAGCTCTTGTCATGATATCGTGACACTTCTATCTTTGTCAGCATCAATTTTGCTTTTGTCACGATATCACGACAATTCTCCCTTCGTCGACCTCCTTTTTGCTTTTGTCACGATATCATGACACTTCTACCTCTACAGACTTCGTCTTCACTTTTATCATGATATCATGACACTTCTGTCTTCATAACATTCCTCTCTACTTTTGTCACAAAATCATGACACTTCTCCTATAGAAGACCTGCTTTTAGTTTCTGTCATGAAATCGTGACACTTCTGCTTTCTTTTTTGCCTGTCGTGAAATCATGACACTTTCTGCATCAGTACGCATTCTTTGCAACCCGTCATGAAATCATAATGCTTTCAGCTTCTGTATGCTTTCCTTGTAACCCGTCGCAAAATCATGATGCTATTAACTTTCTGTATGTTTTCTTTGCAACCTGTCATGAAATTGCAACGCTTTGAACTTTCGTACATTTTATTTGCTCTTTGAGTCACAAAATTGTGACATGTCATGATATCGTGACACTTTTCTAACTTACTTTCTCTCTCCTGCTTAAGTCGCAAAAATGTGACATGTCGTGATATCGCGACACTTTTCTAACTTGCTTTCTCTCTCCTACTTAAGTCGCAAAAATGCGACATGTCGCGATATCGCGACACTTTTCTAACTTGCTTTCTCTCTCCTACTTAAGTCGCAAAAATGCGACATGTCATGATATCTTGACACTTTTCCTCAGCTCTTTTCTGTTCTTTAGGTCATGAAAACCTGACATGTCATGATATCGTGACACTTTTTCACTATGAGCTTTCTCTCGAACCTGTCAGCTTGGGGTTTGCAAAAGACTTTTGAAACTGTCATGCCATAACCTTCATCAAAACAAATTATTTGACATCAAATCAAATTCCTTCAAAAGCTTCTTGACATCAATGACAACTTATATGCTTGAGCAAAGGCAATGTACCTAAAGTACCCAAAATTGCCAACATTCCTGAGCAGATAGAGGCTTGAAGTGCCTGAGCAAACACCAAATGAACCCAACTCGTGGGTCTGCTACCGCCTGACGCAGGCAGATCCTAGATGTCTTACATGGGATGGCACAGGTCCACCTTGCTGGCAGTTAATTGGCCAGCAACCTACTTGTCGCACGTTATCCAGCTAACAGTGTTGTGCATAGCAGGCTATCCTGTTAGTCACACACTATCCAACTGATAGTTCTATCAAGATGACAAATCGCTGTCAGAACTTGACAGTGGCCTACATCCTATGTGATCGATTCAACGCATCGGTCGCTTGCTGTCTGGCTGACAGCGTTGTCAAGATGATAGCACACTGTTAGATCCAGATAGCAGGCCTGTGCCCTATGTAGCAGGGTCAACATGCCAGCCAAACTTTGTCAGGCTGACAACACTATCAAGATGACAACACACTGTCAGAACCAGACAGCAGGCCTGTGCCCTGTGTAACAGGTTCAACGCATCGGCTACCCATTGTCAATCTGACAGTGATGCGTAGGTCGGCGTATGGTTGAGCCGGATGGTCACACCGGCTAAGATCGGTCATCGGGGCAAGGCACTTAACGTGCCGTATTCGGCCCTGGTGGCCGAAAGGCAAACTATGCCAAATATTATTTATTTTTATTTTTTTTATTTTTACAATCTATATTTAATTAATATATAAAATATATATATATCAATTAAAATATATGTTTTCTAAAAAAACTATAAATTTTTTAAAAATTAACCAGGAGGGTTAATTTAAAAACATAGAAAACATAGAAAATTGCTAATATTTGAAGGCAAATTACCTTCAAATAAAAAAAAAATGCTAATTTCTTGACTCCTTCAGTAGCTCTCCTTTCAAGATCCAGTCGACACACGACCAGCGTTTGAAAGGCAACCAGATCTAAGTTGACACATGACCTAGTTTGATGATGCTCGATCTTCAAGACTCCAAAATGGCAAGAACTTCAGGAACAACAGGCTCCCTAATTCGCATTTCACCATAGGAGAAATCCAACCCTACCAAGGGATTTTTGTAAGAAATAAATTGGGGTAAACTTCTCCTATACTTCTTGAGCATACGGAGAAAGTTGGAACGAGGATTTTGACACCTAAGGAACTTCCTTCTACGAATGGTTTTCAAGCTCCCCTTGAGATTGAACCGAGTCCTCAATGAAAACAAGTTTCTCATAAGAAAAACAATTCTATCTCCTATCCTCTCACCTCACAAGCCCTAGTGTAAACTTTAACTAGGCTCTGATACCAATGAAAAGGATTAAAAATCCAACTAACTTCATATTATTTACAAACTCATTATATAGGCACTAATGGCCCAAAATACATAACCAAACCCATCAAATCATGGATTTGATCCAATATGCTTAACCATAAGCTACAAAAGTGCAAAGGAGAATACACGTAACTTCTAATTTAAGAGAAAAGGAATAATGCTAACTAGAAGATCCATTTTAGCTATCTTGAAGTACACACTTCCTACTTTGAGTTCACACTTACTAACTAACACTCTAAATGAAAACTAGAAGATAACTAGTGCCCACAAGTGCATGTGAGAAGGAGACTAACTTATAATTATTAATTTGCAAGAAATAAACTATGCAAACCTAGCTAGGAACTACTAGAGGGGTCATATAAGGGATCAAACATCAATCCTCATCAAATTTTGAAATGTTTGTTACTACCACATTGCAACCGCCACCGTCGACCTTCGAATCTTACCACATGCACTATCCTACCAAACTTCCTATACATTTTATGTCGTTTATCCATCTCATCATCTCATCCCTTTACTTCCCTAGTGTCGATCGTTTGATTGTTCTTTAGGAACGTGGCCATATTCTACCATTTTCCATATATGCCTCTAAAAAAATTTCGTCGACATCACATCTCAGTTGGCTCAGGTGACCCATTGGCTATGTCATATCATTGTAACCACCATGCCATTAACTCCTCCTAAATTGTTGTCACCGCATGTTGCATGGACGTTCATGGTCACATTACCATTTTTCCTAGAAATCCACATGAAATATTCACTGTACTAGCGTCTATACATCTCAATTTTCCTCCATCATCCAACCATTGTCAACCTTACCATGCAGGTCTGCATCGATCACCCCATCATCCATATCATTGGTCCTCTATGCATGATATCACCATATAACACTCCCTTGAATAACTATATTCATTTCCCCTCACATGCACGTAGTTCAACAAGACCCCCGTTGCTTACGTTCCTCTACTATAATATCATGTTCGAAGGCCAAATTCACTAAGGCTATATCACCCAAAAGCCAACCATCTCAATCTATCTGATGCTAGGTCTTCGGTGTGGGACCCAACCAGAATGCCACATCATAGGGCTCGGGATTTCATGCCTTGCTATGTCACCTTAGTTTATGGGATCCACATCAACTATCCAATATCGTATTATATGCTCACTGACCATATACCCCTGTGGTCTCCCTGTAATTATCTATAAAAATAGATGAAGACTGAATTACATTAGTTCTCAAAACATTAAACTTTGCCTATTAGACAATAAAGCCTTGAGGATTTGTTTTAAATAGAATGAAGTTTATTAGGCATTATACCTTACGAGGGTAAAATTAGGCTCTTGAGAATCCTATTTCATTACTTTACATATTATTATTATTATTATTATTATTATTATTATTATTATTATTATTATTATTATAGATATGTATAAAAAACCATTTTCAAATTTTTATATCTTTGTTTTTATTTTAAACTTATATATATATATATATATATATATATATATATATATATATATATATATATATAAGTTTAATTTTCATTTTATTTAATTTTTATTTTCTTTTTATAATTATAATTATATATATATATATATATATATATATTTAAAACTAAATACATATATATATTATTTATTTTAATTTTTATGCTTTATTTAAATCAATCAATCTTAAGAGCTTTATTAAAACCCAAAATAAAATGTAACAAAAACCTTAACACTAGAACTTAAAATACAAATTTAAATATTTCAAATTAAACCAAAAACACTTTAAAAAAGACTTCAACAAAACAAAACACCTACTCTTACAAGAGAACAATAAGACCTCACAGAAAAAAAGGAACCTCGGAGTCCCCATGACAAGCTCATGGCTAGGGTTTCATCAAACATACTTTCTCAAAGACAACCAAAATTCTCAAAAAACTAAAATTTAAAGGTGGGTCCCCAATTTTTGGGGCTAGTTGTGGAGCAACCACAAAAAATGGTGACTCTGCTAGGAAATGCTCATGAGCATTTTGGTAAGAATCCAATTTGAAATAAAAACATGCAATATCAATGAAACAAACATTATCTAGCGATGTCCCGAGAAGGTGAGGCTAAACAACTTCAAAATAAAAACAACTAATCCATAAGCCTTTGCTTAGTGTGTGCAAAAGTGATTCCTTCCTGCATCTCTAAAAAATCCTCCAAATTCTATCATCCCTTTCTACATTAGGCTATGAACTATCGCTCATAACGAAATGGCTATGGATAGAGCCCCATTGCCAGTCAAGCATCTATAGCCCCGATGGGGTTTATCTAACTTACCCTTGTGTTTGCTCAATGCTTTGCAAAGCATTTCCTTTTACCCGAGCTATATCTAGACAAAGCCCTACTATCGATCAGGTGTCCATAGCCTTGGTAGAGTTTATCTAGATATTGTGACTGATTTGATCAAAAATTTTGATGCTCGTTCTCTCTCTCTCTCTCTCTCTCTTTTCTTTTCTCTTTTTATTTTTTTTTCTCTTTTTTTTCAAATATAAAATTCTTTCTTTTTCAAAAAAAGCCTTGCAAAGCTTCAACCATCACTAAGGTTATGCAACCTACAAGTAAAACATTTTAGATTTTTTCCTAGGGTTGCAAATAAAGATAAATTCATCCTTCATAATTCCAAAAACACCATTTAATGTGTGTGTGTTACATGTGAAGCTCTAGCGAAATATTTCATTGTTCCACTTTCCACCATTTTGGTCCTAAGAATAGAGCATGATCACAAAATAACTCATCCCTCTTTTCTCGGGTTCATCAATTTTCAGATCAAGTACTCCAATATACTAAATAAAGGAGCTTCAAAAGGGCTAGAGACCAAAATTTAGCGACCACAAAACATGACCTCAAAACAAGGGATCAACACGAAACACAAAACTACAAAAATCACAAACCAACACTATATACAAATGTACAATATAGTACATGATGGTACAAAGCTTGAACTATCACTTCCCTAGATCCCAAACATGATTAGCACATTTCAAAAGACATATAACATGATATGCAATCCAAGTTTTACAAACATCCAGCGAACCCAATATTGAGCCAAACAAAATAACAATCTTCATCTTGCCTCTCTCACCCCACCACTTTAGCATAGTTCCATTAATAATCCAATAGTGGAGTTTCAAATTATCAAATTGATTAGACAATAATTGATCTTCAATTTTTTCATGTCTATTATTTATTATGTCAATTTCACAACTCAATTCATGATTTAGAATTAGGCTTTCTTCTTCAAATATGAGACCTTGCAAACAAGAGCCTATTTCTAAAAATTTTAAAGCCAAATCATTTTTCAAATTTGTAGACCAATCAAATTTATGTAACCACTTGCAAGCATCTAGGATATTTATTAAATGAGGATCATCATGAGTTTGTATCCTAGATTCGATAATTAATTGATTATGAACTTGATTAAACATTTCAAGCACATCAACTTCTTTTTCATTCAACAAATCAGTATCATTAGTGGTGTGAGGAGAAATTAACTCAAATTATTTACCAACCACAAATGATATTTCATCATTAATGGTATTTGAATCTGACAATCCATTAGACAAACCTTCACCTAGATTTCAAATGGTGGAACCCAAAAGATAAAATTTTATCTTAGGCACTGTAACCACCAAAAAGGCTCCATTAATAATGTTATGACATCTTTATGAGGCACATTTTTTGAAGCACATTTGTATTTTAATGTGATTAATGTGATCTTGATGAGGCACAATTGTCTTTTGATTTATCTGATTTTTTTTTTTTATTTTTAATTTTTTGTTTTAGAGGTTGAGAGGTGCGGCGCTCCAAGAAAGGATATCCATAGCGATGACATCGATTGAATGTACTTTGTAATCTCAACCAGTTATTCTATTTTACCTTATAATGATATTTTCTAATGTCGTTGTGCTTTGTTTGGCTCATTTTTCTTATTTTATATTTTTTGGTGCAATTATGGTTTGATGAACAATTTTAATTTGACCTTTTAAGGCTCTCCACAGTGGGAATTGGGAGCATTTATTGTAGCTTTTTGACCATGCATGTCAACTATGGGTAGTTTCCTTGACCGCATCTCAAATCTGTGATCGCAAAACCCTAATTCGGGGACCGCGATTGTCAACCGCGGGCCGACCCAAATTTGAAATATATATATAAGGTTTTGACATTTGAAAATTTCATTATTTACCTAACATTGATAGAAAAATTGAGAGTTCTGAGAGGTAAATAGTAAAATTGAACCCGAGACACTATCAAAAACTTGATCCACTTCTGTATATTCCACATCGATGGAAGACCAACCGGAGGCTTCGACTAGTGGAGGAATCGGTGCCTCCAAGGTAACTCAAAAATTGAGACCATGCTTGGAAATTACCAAATTCAAAATTAACCACACTAATTAATGCGTAAATTAACCTCATTAAACTGTTGGTAACGAACCTCATCCTAGCTAGGTTTAGCATAGGTTAGTTTAGGGGGTGGGTTTAATTTTTAGGGTTTATTTTGGGGAGGACGGGGCCTAAAAAGGGTCTCGCTCCTTAGGCGCAGGTGGAAACCATGGATCCCAATTGGCATATTGGGGGCCACAACTGTCATCTGCAGTGGGATTTAAAACCCAACAGTCATATTTTTTACAGTTGCATCGATCATAATTAGGACCTGCGATGCACAAACTTTATGAAATTTTTCCAAATTTTTTAATTTTTTTGGTTTTTTAGGGTAATTAATGCCATTTAATCCATTTTTTAAGTACTCTTGATTTTTTTTTTTGATCATGGTTTTGCATGTTTTTACATTTTGATGAGATTTTATGATTTATTTGTCATTTTTAGTTATTTTTTAATTGTTTTTCACTTTTACTTTATTGTTATTACTCAAGCTTTGACTAATAGGGCGAGGGAGACCAATATCCTTTGCAACCTGTGCTACACTCTTACTAGCACATAATGGGATTGGTTTACTATGGTGGGGTTCAATTACATCTTGGACCTCCCCACCATTAGAGTTGACCAGTCCTATCTTACTACTTTAGACTGTCTTTGGGATGTGCGGACCAACACATTTCATCTATCGATGGGTGAAATGATCATGACTCTAGAGGATGTCTACCGCATCTTCCACCTACCTATCGATGGTGAGGCCATCACCTCCTATCTTACCAAAAAGAGGAAGACTATTTTTGATACTATCTTTGGCTAGTGGAGCCACGATGTGCAGGGTTTCATCGACCATGGAAGCATCCACATCCAGGAGTGGTTCCAGATTGGTTTCTTCTCACAGTAGGAGGTTGTGTTTATGCATCTGATCATTTAGATAGTCCTCCCAGACTCCTTAGGTGTGAGGTTACCTTAGAACCTCTTAGCTATGACGAGAGAGGTGATGGTGAGTTTGACCAAGTGGTCTCTCATTCTGCTATGGGGGAGCACTCTATTAGCATAGCTCTACCATGAGCTATTTTATATCATGTGTCATAGTAGAGTGAGCATTGACTACAGTATACTTCTAAAAATTTGAGGCTGGTAGTACATCCTGATAGAGTGCCCTGTTGATATGTCCTTGGATATCACTACCATTCCTACCGAGCGATAGTTCTACATAGCCAATTGGCCCTAGGAGTAAGAGGGCTTCAGGAGTAAGTCTCATGCTGGAGACCTAGATCACTACATCGATCACTTTGCACAGCTTCACCCTGAGCATATATGATGGTGACCATATATGGATTGCTTTCCTTGGATGAAGGTAGATAGATACCTACACTAGATGCATAGAGATAGGTGTATCATCGACCGAAATATCTATATAAGCGAGTACCAGTTATACTCTCGCATCCTAAGGTAGTTTTGGATTCGACAAGATGTCCCAGATATGCCTACCATCTATATATGCCTAGTCCTAGAGAGGGACCTAACCTAGCCCCAGGTTACTCCACTAGGGGATAATTATGATGACTTTCAGGAGTCAGTCCTGGTAGATGCAAGCACTACTGCAGACTACGATGATTGGTGGTCAAACTTCTAGTGGCATGGTGAGGGTTCGCTAGGTTGACCAAATAATGGGTTCATAGAAGAGGGTGCAAAGGGTGCAGAGGTGGATCCTCATGGGTGTAGGACCCACCAATGTATATATGGCACATGGGGTATAGGGGCCACTGTAGAGGAGGGCCCACAAGTAGAGGTAAATGATAAGCCCTCTAAGGAGGGTGAGGTAGCTCCAGATAGCAAGGTAGGGTAGCTAAAAGCATAATTTTATGACCTTCAGATCCAGGTGGGGTGACTCTGCATCTAGATCCTACATAGGGATACTTTTATTGCCACTTTGGAGGTGAAGCTAGATCATGGGTAGAGGTAGTGGTGTAAATACAAGGAGGAGAGGGCAGCTCTCTAAGCATGGTGACCACATTAGAAACTTAGATTATATAGCTCACTAGTGAGCATGATCTATCACAGGCACAAATGAGTGCAATGACCCTAGAGTGAGATCTACTCATGGTAGCAAGGGGAGATTCCTCATCCTCACAGGCTATCATGGTACCTCTTATGGTACCATCTACTCTATTGCTGGTATATTTTGATCATATGGCCAAGATAATGATGCTACATACCCTCGTGGAGGATGGTAATGATTGGAACACAATGGCTATAGCCTGTAATACCCAATTGGAGGGCATCATCAGGTTTCTTTGTGGGCAGGTGCCAAAGAGTACCACTACTATAGAGTCACACCAGACTAGGACTAGGGAGATAGGGTAGTCGTCAGCTAGCTCAAGTCATAAGATGCATATGTCTGATAGGACTCATGGTACCAGCTCATGAAGGATCCATAGGGATGGTGGAGGTGATGGTGAAGCCTCACAGGCTAGGGGTGCAGACCCTATCTAGTACTGATCTCAGAGATGCTATTGTACCATTTTTTATTGTAAGGTCGAGGACCTACACATATGTAGCCTACAAAAATTTTGATTTTACCCCCACATTATGTACATTTGACACACACACATATATATATATTATATGGTATTTCATCTTATTACATGTGTACTTTATTTTTGGTATTTTATGTTTTATGTTATGCATATGGATGCAATGCATTATGATGTGATGTATGGATGACATGCACTAGATAGCTATGTGATAAATGCTTAGATGTTATGAGTTATGTATGCATATGTATTAATTATGATGGATGTCTTATGAATACCATATTTTGATGTTACATGCATGTATACTTTTCTTTACTTGTATGCATTTAATTTATACTGCTATGACATAATTTATGCCATGTATGTACTGCATGTATTTTTTGTTTGAATGCTATGTAAATGAACATGTATGCTTTAATCACTTAAAACATAATGTATGCAATATTAGTTTTAAAAATATAATGGATGATACCACAAAACGTATAACAACCATGGATTGTAGCTACTTCATCTTTATGAATATTTGATAAATTGTACACCCGTTTGTGAGATACGATGATGTATGTTTTCTATTCATAAGATTTTGTGAATTAAAAGGATATGTATAATATAATCAGTGGCCATATAAATATCATTACTGACATCCATATGGTATCTAATTATATAGTACAAATAATTCTAATAAACAAACTCTCATAAAATAAATTGATGTTTTGATGATTGCATTAAAAATTGGTTGTTGCTATTTGGGAATTTTTGAGGTTTTCCATGAGACTCAAACACCCTAATTGACTTATCAAAAGTTGTTTACTAACCATACTAGACTTCTGAAATATAAGGCTTTCACTAGGATAGTCCCTAACTATTAATTATACCTGTGTGTTCACATGAGTATATTAAGATAAGGCATAAGCATACCCCAATGTCAGGTGGGATTCTTTCAGCCCATTGCTAAGATTGGGGGTCCACAAATGTTTATCCAATCCTAGGTTTATATTTTAGTTGGACTAGACCACCAGGAGATACAAGACACCTAATGCTAGCTCTTCCACATTCAAACATTGGTCTACACACAAGTAAAATGCTATGGTATCAGACATATCATCATGCGTAAGGTACAGTAGTGCTGGCAATTCCAGGGATTCAAGTTTACTCCCTTCTTTTCTTTAATTTTTTAGGATACTTGCTCATATAAAGTGATAAAAATCACTGTTTATTTTTTACTATAGTGACAAGAATCATTGTTTATTTTGTACTTTCCTTTTGTTTTCTTTTGAGTAAGGGATTTTATACTGATTTTTATTTTATTTGTACAATTTGATCTTCATTTGATCTAACTTTCTGGGATTTACATTTGATAATTTCTTTCAAAAACTTCCTCAAGGGATTTTGCTTTGTGGAACTATTTCTAGGATATAAATTTAGGATATCGATCTTATGATATCAAAATGGGATGTCAATCTAGGATGTTGATCTATGATATAGATCTAGGGTATTAATATGGAGGATTGATCTAATATATCACTCTGGGATATTGCTCATTTTAACAAAAGCAAGGGATTTTGGATAGGGAATAAACTTGTCCTTTTTCCAATTGCCAAAATTTCTCATACCATCTGCATAGGGGGATAAGCAAGAACAAAATTTTCACCTTAGGATACCTGGTCCTGCTTCATGGATTTCATCTTTCCCTAGTCCTTATTAGGATTGTTTAATTTTTTGATTAGTGATAGGATTCTAATATGCTAAGGGCTATACTAACTAGACCTCATCTACAAAAGCAAAGAAATATTTCTATCAACTCTTGAGAAGACCTCTAGGTATGGTTGAATGACTGGAAAACCCTAGTATATTCTTCATAGCAACAATATGGGTTGTGTTTAAAAATATAATAACTCACAAGGGTGATAAATGGATGAAAATATAGTGCATAGATGCATTATTGAAACACAAATGTGGTTTTGTTTGTCAGATTGTAAACACAATTCATCCTAATGCAAGTGTTACGTATGGGCATACCTAAATGCAATGAAAAGATGAAATGCATGTAGAAAATGAAATGCATGATGCAAGATAAAATGCAATGATGCAAATAAAATGCAAATGTTTTTTATTTTTTATATTTTTCTAAATTTTTTATGGATTTTAACATTTTGACCAAGGGATTTTTGGAAATCCTTGGAGCCTTTTGGGATTGAACAAAAAGTTTTGAGAAACCCTTGGAGCCTTTTGGGATTGACCAAACGGTTTTGAGAAACCCTTGGAGCCTTTTGGGATTGACCAAGCAATTTTGAGAAACCCTTGGAGCCTTTTGGGATTGACCAAGTGATTTTGAGAAACCCTTGGAGCCTTTTGGGATTGACCAAGCGATTTTGAGTGTAGACATCTAAAACATGTCATGTTTAGGGAGACTACTCACATGGGCACATTCATAGATCATGTGACTAAACCTTAGAATCTTCCAAGTATCAAAAGTGGTTTTCACTACTCATTTGGGGTATTCTTAGCCCATACAATCCTGGCCGCTATGGAATAGATCGATTGTATCTTGGTCATTGTAGCTCAAAGTGGCCAAACCTTAGCCATTGTAGATGATAATGGCTAAACCCTAAAATGCTTTTTTCCACCAATCTAGCCTAATCTCGGGTGAAAGTGGCATTCTGCATGCAATAAGGCCGAACGTGGATAACTTTGCATTCCTCATCACAGTCAGTCTACATGAAATAATCAAGTCTAGATTTAGACATTAGTTAACTGGCACTCAAGGGTATACAAAGACTCAAATTATCATGCTAACAAATAGTTTGTATGCAGGATTTGGTCTTAGTATTTTAGACCTAAACCTAAGACCTCAACACATTATAAGGTGTAAACTTTAGAGCACCAAAGGATCAACTAGAATCAATTGAGGACATTATTTTATCAATTGGAGGGAGAGAGACCAAGGAGAGCTTTTAGAGACTTAGAGAGCTTTTCTTGTAGCGAAGCCCTACCAGATTGGAGAGCAAATTAGAGCACCTTTTGAGGATCAATGAAGTACTATCCGACTAGGATATTATCATCTATAGGATATTAAATACATAAAAAAAAATATGACAATCATTTTCAACATCAGAAGTAAGCCTAGGTCTATAGCCTTGAAGCAATAGACACATATTTTCATCTTAGTGGCCACTATCTTAGATAGTGGCCCACAGGCTTAGTCTAGGGTTCTTAGTATTAGTTTCCTTTATCTAGCTTGTTATATGTTTTCACATTATTAGCATAGATCTAATTTATTACATTTCATAGCATTAGTGTAGCACCCTAAAATTGGCACGGTTAAAAACCTTAGTAAAAGATAAAAGATAAAAATTTGAATTTTAACCCCAAAATCGCTCCAAAACCGCCTGCTACCCGTTTCCTCATTTTTCGTGCCATTTTTAGGATTTGTTTTGACCGTTGGACGATATCGTCGCAGATTAGACGAGATCATCCCAGATCTGATGAAATCATCATGGACAGAACGTCCAGACGATTTTGTCCCAAAACCAAATTTTCATAATTAGCTTCTGTTTCAACAACCTCTCCAACTTGGGCAGAAGCGCGTCTACGCAGTTGGAGATTGCCCTGTTGGAGATCTCCCGATTGGGATGATCCCCAACCTCTTAAACCTCTTCCTAAGCCTATATAAACTAGGATTTTCTAGTTTACCCCCCTGACTCTACATGACCCCCTTGATTCTGATTTCCCTGAACCCCTTAGCTGACAGATTTAACTCCTTATTCCCTCGCACTACTATCTGTGTTCTATATTTTGCATTTTCTTGCAGGAACTCTACTGTTTTTTAGTCGAAGATAGCTCGGATCGGCGCAAACGATCTCGGACGATTACGGACGATCTCGTACGATTGGAGGCGATCCTGACTGTAGTCCAGATTGGGGGCAATCCGAGTCCGAGTTTGCATTCCCTTAGCTTTCTCTACATTTTTCATATTGTATTTCTGCATTGTCTTGAATTATTATGTTTTTTGCATCTTGGAGTTCACCTCATTTAGCATAATCGCATGGTAAGGTTAAAATCAATCATTAAATCTACTGCATTTCCTTATTTGTTATTGGAATCCATTATTTAGGCATGTTTGCTATTATTTCTACCATTGTCCTTTGCTTCTGCACTTGCATATTTGGTATTTCGCATCTATTTTTGTGATTGCAGGTTTTTGACGAATTTGTCTGATGAATTCGTCAGATATCAGATGATCCTGTCCGATCTCGGATGATTACGTACGAACTGAGGCGATCTGGACTGCTACAAAACTCAGAATCTTCATCAAACATCCGGAATCAGGTATGACACATTCTAATTAGCATATTCTCTGTTATTAGCACTCATTCCTATTTTTTGTATCCATTTAAATTATCATTGGTAGATAGAATAGTTTAGATTCATCTTGGCCAAACCTAGGAGTTGAATGATTGAGTATAAAAATGAACACATCAAACCCACTATCAACCTAGGCGTGGAAACTGCCACTCAAAAGTTTCCTGGTGAACCCACCATCCATCAAAAATTCACCCTTATACTCCTCCCCCGAGAGGCGGGACCTTCAAAGGGCCTCTCAGTCCGAGGTATTGTCCCATCCTTCTCGCATCCCCCTTCCGGGCGCGGATCCTATAGCCTGAGGGTAAGGATGCGAAAAATTTGGAGCGATACATTTTGGTGAACCCGACGTGAATAACATAGGCATATTTCTGATTCAAAAATATAAAAAAAACAAATATATATATATATATATATATATATATATGTATACAAGAAAAAAAAAAAAAAAAAATCATCATTTCAAGTTTGTATGTTTTAGATTCAATTCTAAATAGTAGATACTAAATATTACTTTTAGAAGTACTAAAGAAACCATGAGTTTTTACTCAAATCAATATGAGCCCATCAGTAATGTTGGAAGAATTCAGCCAAATACATTTGTTGATTATGACCAACCTCATCCCTATTCAACATCACCTCCATCACACTTTTCTCATTTTTCATCCTTAACCCAACAGGACAATCCCTTTTCCAATCCTCTTCATAACGATATTATCTATTCTCCCATATATCCATATTATGTCTATCAATCCACATATAATCCTCCTCCACCCTTTCAATATTCTTCTTTCAATACAACACATCCATTTCAACAAGAAAATACTTATTCTTCCAATCCTACCATGCACTCACATCATACTTCACAATCTTCCTATCATCATTCTACCCATAATAAAGAAAAGAGAGGTAAAAAACCATTAGGTCCTTTTATGACTGAACTCCTAAGGCACATATCAAAAACCTCTCGAAAACCTTCATCACGTACATTTACAAAGCTCAATCAACCAATGGATATAATTCTCAAGCATTTACTTGATACAAATAAGATTGAACTCCCTTCCATAAGACAACTTGATACCACAACAGATTGGTTTAAACCTGAGCTACATTGTGAATATCATAGAGTAGATGGACATATGACACAAAATTGTAAAGATTTAAGATGTGCAATTCAAGATTTGATTGATGAGGGTCTTTTTAATATAAAGGAATTACAATCTACAACTGATTATAAATCTCCAGTAAACTATCAAACTCCTACACAACAAATACCAATAATCAATCAAGACATGGGGATCTCCCAAGAACCCCTATTCAATTATCAACAACAGGAAACCAATCAAATATTGCATGTTAATGTGTCCCATCATGATGATATTACTAATATTGTAATAGAAACTACAAATGAGCAACCTCAAGTTCAATCAACTCAATCTGATATTCAAGAGATGGATTCCTCATTTGACCAACCTTCAAAACTATCTTTGGCTCTAGAGAATGATCCAAAATGGAATGTAAGCATAGAAAGCTCATCTTTAGAATCAAAATCTCAATCTGAAATCCACTTTGATAGCCAACAACAAGTGATTAATCCTCAAGCAAAGATATCCCTTTTAGAAGTATTACAAAGTTCTCATAAGGAAACTTTGTTCAAGATACCTAGCCAACAATTTGTTCCTCATGATATTTTCCCTAAGAACATAATTAATGGTGTAAGCCCTCTTGAGGTTAACCATATTTCATTCTATGATGAGGAGATTCCTTCCTCTACTCCACAAGAAGACTCCTATCTTTACATTACAGGATCTAGTAAAGAAACACCTGTTAAAACTATCATGGTAGATAATGGCTCCTCTCTTAATTTATGCACTTATCAATTATTCCAAAAACTCAAATTAAAGGAAGAAGATCTTAATGAATCAAATGTTATTATAAAATATTTTAACAATGAAATTCAAGAAGCTCAAGGTACTATAATTCTTCCCCTTAATATTGGATCCAAGATCCTGGATACTTTGTTTTATGTAGCATATTGCCCTTCACCTTACAACCTACTTCTCGAAGTCCTTGGATTCATACGATGAGGGTTGTCCCTTCCACTCTTCACCAATGTTTAAAGTTTGAACTTGCAAGTAAAATTGTTACCATACATAATGACCCAACACCATTTGAAGAATATTTAACGGTTGAAACATCAAGTTCTATACATTCTCTATTGTCACAATTATCTTCTATCCATCACTTTTCTTCATCCATATATGATCATCCTTGTTTACCAAATAACACCCATGCATATATTTCATATATGCTCCCTCCATCTTATCAAGACTTGGAAGATAGTGATAAGAATGAAGAACCTTCTTATCCTTCTGACATTTTATTTTGTAACATGATCAATTTTACACATATAAAAGTAAAATCTTTTGCTACATTATTCTACATTATAACAAAGCTTTTGTTATCACTACCTTTTATTCATCACCTTTTGTTCTTACCTTCACCACAACCAAATTATCCTTCAAAACCTCCTTTGATTTTGAAGCAACCTTAGACATGCTATACTCAAATAACCTTGTATAGTGTATATAGATCATCTTGTATATACCACCAATTCCATCATCTAAAAATTATATAAAAATATAAAATTAAAAAAATATTTTTAATTCATCAATTAAAATCAAAATACAAAAACATCAAAATCATCAAAATCTTCAAAAACATCTTTTATATATACTTGTCAATTCTTGGAGTTGCGAGTTATATTTTCAATTATTTTGGATAAATGAGCATTTATTTGGAATCCCACACTTTCACACTCACATGAATAAATATCTTGATTTTATTTGGTATGATTATTAATCTCTCTTATATCAAAGTCCACATTGGCATTAAATAAAATTTTGAGCATAGAGAACTGATCTTGTTATTTACTTGAACCAAGTATATCTTTTCACATTAAAATGATTTCATTGCAAATTCAATATGATGCTACATAGTAGACGTGGTTTCTTGAGCGAAAAGTTTCCCCTGCTATCCTATCATGCACATGGTCTAGAATCTTTGAGAATTGACAAAAGGACAAGCTCACCCCTACCCGAATAAAAATCCCTTGCTCTACAGCTAATCTGAGCAAGTATCCCTAGCATAGGAAGAAAAGAAAAATGCAAGAAAAAGAGAAAAAGAAAAATGTTATTTTGTATCATCACAACAATATTTCAGCATTATCTCAAAAATCAAGCAAAAAAAAAAAGAAAAAGAAAAAAGAGCAAAAGAGAAAAGCAAAATGCAATAAAATCCTTTCCCTACCCCTTGAAAAGAAAAGAAGGGTGAATGAGCTTGAATCCCTGGAATTCTCAATTATTCGAAAAGCGTGAGGTAAGCCCCATAACAGGTGGTTTGTGCCCAACCCGCTTGGCCTTGGGTAATTCCTAGCGTGGTGATATGTCTGTCACATTAGCGACCTTCTTTTGTACAGACCTATATCGGCTTATGGATTAGCTAGCTCTTGATAACCTAACTTGCACAGTAGTCTGGTACGGTTATATGCATATAAATCATGGTTAACGAACATTCATTTGGTTAAAGCAAATTGCTTGTATCAAATTATCTTGCTCAAAATTGGTAAATGAACAATACAATTGCACACACATTTGTATTTGAGAGATTTTGTATCATTATGATAAATCAAGATCGGTAATGAACTCACATTTGCACATGAGGATCCCTTATAAACCTACATTTGTTTTTGAGATAATTTAAAATATTTCTGTAATTCTTTTCGGAATAATTTTATCCTCTTATTTCAGAATTTTGTTTTGTATAAAAACAATTATATACATTGTGTCACAAAATTGCAAAACGATTGCAAACAACATGTTCATCATATTATTATTTTCTGTTTATCAAAAATCAAAAATCAAAAAATCAATCATGCAATAAAACTAAAATATCTATTTTATCTTTGGATTTCGCGATGATGGTATAAGTCTATACCTATAATTCTATGCCTAGCGCAAACCATTGTTCTAATTTTATTTTCCCATCCATTTTAAAAACACATATGGCTTACATCATTATATTACACAATTGTGCTTCAAAACGAACGAACACTTATTCTATTTCATGTCATTATGTCAAAACATTTCATCTTGCAACCATGGTATAATTTCTAAGGAATTATTCAAAAATTTATCACACTTAGGAATTTATGCCTAGCAAAAATCACTTTTAAACATATTTCATGCATAATTTTGTGGAAAAAATCTGAAAACAAAATTATCACCATCATCATTTTCATCATCACAACACAAAGTCTTAAGACAGTCTCTTAAGCACTCTTTTACTTTTAGCAATATTTCTATACTAGGACTAGCTTGACGACCTAGCGAGCGGCGACTCCATGAAACGGTCTATAACAGTGACAATGTCCTTTGAAATTATTGTTAGAAGTCCCTTTTATTTTTCATCAAAATCACACCAAAACAACCAATTTATGCACATCAGATTATTTCATTTACAAATTTTATGGCATGACATAACATTATAATTTATTTCCAACGACATAATTACATGAATCAACAATTCAAGCATCATAATACAACATATACACAAGTCATATCATCAAAAATAATCTATATATATCATCAATCAATGATCTACATCATCTAGATTGGTATGCCACAATCAAAACCCTGGCATACTCAATCCCTTCAAAAATATATATATATATACATATATCATAAATCTGCACTCTACAGTAGCTAGCCTCGAGAAGCCCTCGAGCTCTCAGCCTCATCTCCTCCCCCACCCTGACGTGGAGGAGGTGGTCCCATAGAGGTCCAGGCCGTATCTCGGGTCCTCATCATCGATCGTGAGGATGTCCTCGATGATCCCATCATGATCGACTCTGCAATGGGGGCTGGCAATGATATCCTCTGTCCCTCTAGGACCGCTTGATAGTACAACCCCTGGTAAAATGCGGTCTGAGCAATAGACCATGCCAGATCTCGAGTGCTCGCTCCTCCGCCCCGAGCTCTGAGCCATGTAGCCTCATCCTGCAGTGTCTGCACCTGAGCCTAGAGGCGGGCAACCTCAGCTCGGAGAGCCATCGTCTCGCTGCTCTCCCCTACCTCAACACCCTTGCCCTTATCAGGCGATGGTGGTCTCTCCCCCTGCTGTGAAGGGAGTCTCTCCTCCCTCCGCCCTGTCTCTCATGGCCTCTATGGAGCTTGACCCATCCGTTGGCATCTCTCCTATGGGGACCGCCATTGCTCTCTCCTACCATGACCCCGTGCTGCCTCAATGGCAGCCTGGTATCGCCTCCCCATCCATCGCACAACCACGTGCATCGGACCCTATGCCCTCATCATCCGAGGAGGGTGGATGCCTACGTACCAGGCATCATAGCCATCTGCAACCCTAGCATCGTCACCATCCATTGGCTGGATGGGGGCATCGTCCACGTCTTGACTCTAGAATCGTTGCATGTCTGGAGCCCCGCTCAATGTAGTACTATCTCGAATAGTTCGGGAGTACTCGTAATCCCTGAGAGAAGGGATCCCCTGCTATAGACCGAACTATCGTAGTACCCGATCATAGCGGTGGAGCTCTACCTCTCCCCGCTCCATCCTCAGCCAGCAGACTCACCTGATGCGAGCCAGCTCCTGCCCATCCTCTGCCCACCCGGGTGCTCTCGCCATGGCCTCCAGGTGATCTGGTCTGGGATGAGGTCGTCTAGCAACCTTCGAGACATCGACAGATCTATCCACCGTTGTGACCCTCTTTGTAGCCACCAATAGAAAACCCGGGGTCTCTCCCGGTCAACCCCTATCAATGGGAGCCCTACCGGCCTCCGCACCGCAATGTGCTCCCAGCACCAAACCTGTAGCAACGATGTCAAGACCAGACATCGACCTCCCTTGTATACGACCCCATGCAGGATCCTATACAAGCGACAGAGTACAAAGCTGCCCCATGCAAATCTATACCCATGGTCTCTCATGTCGTAGACTATATCTGAGAGGAGCCATGGTAGCCTGCACCCACTCTGGTGGCACAACAGTAAGCCACCTACCACCCCTACCAAAACCTGAGTCAGCCTAGATGCCCTAGGCATCTACCGTAGAGACTCGATGTTCACCCCGCCCTTCTCCAGGGTGAAGCTCGGGTCTCCAGTCAGCCTCATCATCGCCTGGCCTTGATTGGCCATCGGCGTCATCAGCCATCCTTGTATGGGGATCCTCATGATCCTCCATACGTCCTCTAGTGTGGGAGCCATCTCCCCTATCGATAACCGAAAGCAGGACGACCCCGGATACCATCTCTCTGCTAGGGCTGTCAGTAGCCCCATGTCAATCGGTACTTGTGGCATCTCTACCACATGTTGTAGCCCGACCTGTCCTAGTCGGTCATGCTCTGCCTAGTCAAGCGCGGCTATGTCATCTCTTAGTCCATCGTATTTCCATTCTCGGCTCTTTAGTAATCCCCTCTACAAAACAAACAATAACAACAAAATTTATTAATAACCAATCATTAAAATCAAATTAAACACATTTTAAAATCAAGTTAAAGATGTTATCATCCACCATCGGATGATATCATCCTAAATTTGGCAAAATCATCCTTTGTAGGATGAATTCATCTCCGATTTCGTAAACTTGGGGATCGCCCCTTGTTGAACGGGATCGCCCCTAATTCATTGATTTCGCCCTCGAACGAAATCGACGATCTAGGGACGATTTCGATGAAATAGGGATGATTTCGTCCGGACGTCGTCGACGGCCTAAAAATGGCCGCGATGTCCCAAATAATCAAAATTTAAATCCACAAATTGCACAAAGCAAAATCAAAACTAATCTACTAGGCTTAGATCCTTACCCGTAGCCCGCGTCGGACCTCTGTCGCTCTGTGCGCTGTCTCCACCATTTTCTCTCTGCAGAACTTTGGAACAGTAAAGATGAACAGTAAAAATGAATTAGGGTTTTACCCTATTTTCTTAATTTTATTTAAAAAGTCAACATTTTAATTTTTGCCTTTTCACGTTTTTACCTCAAACGTTCGATTTGGGTAAAAACACGGAGGGGGCACCATAGTCAGTAGTTGTACGATTCGACCAAGAATCATCGTCTAAAAAATTGAGTACATTTTTGCTTTCTCGTAAAACGGGAAAAACTCGTCTTTAACGCATTTTCTTCAAAAATTCGCTAAAGAGGGGGCAAAATGTAGCACCCTAAAATTGGCACGGTTAAAAACCTTAGTAAAAGATAAAAGATAAAAATTTGAATTTTAACCCCAAAACCGCTCCAAAATCGCCTGCTACCCGTTTCCTCGTTTTTCATGCCATTTTTAGGATTTGTTTTGACCGTTGGACGATATCGTCGCAGATTAGACGAGATCATCCCAGATCTGACGAAATCGTCATGGACAGAACGTCCAGACGATTTTGTCCCAAAACCAAATTTTCATAATTAGCTTCTGTTTCAATAGCCTCTCCAACTTGGGCAGAAGCGCGTCTGCGCAGTTGGAGATTGCCCTGTTGGAGATCTCCCAGATTGGGATGATCCCCAACCTCTTAAACCTCTTCCTAAGCCTATATAAACTAGGATTTTCTAGTTTACCCCCCTGACTCTACATGACCCCCTTGATTCTGATTTCCCTGAACCCCTTAGCTGACAGATTTAACTCCTTATTCCCTCGCACTACTGTCTGTGTTCTATATTTTGCATTTTCTTGCAGGAACTCTACTGTTTTGCAGTCGAAGATAGCTCGGATCAGTGCAAACGATCTCGGACGATTACGAACGATCTCGTACGATTGGAGGCGATCCTGACTGTAGTCCAGATTGGGGGCAATCCGAGTCCAGAGTTTGCATTCCCTTAGCTTTCTCTGCATTTTTCATATTGTATTTCTGCATTGTCTTGAATTATTATGTTTTTGCATCTTGGAGTTCACCTCATTTAGCATAATCGCATGGTAAGGTTAAAATCAATCATTAAATCTATTGCATTTCCTTATTTGTTATTGGAATCCATTATTTAGGCATGTTTGCTGTTATTTCTACCATTGTCCTTTGCTTCTGCACTTGCATATTTGGTATTTCGCATCTATTTCTGTGATTGCAGGTTTCTGATGAATTCGTCAGATATCAGATGATCCTGTCTGATCTCAGATGATTACGTACGAACTGAGGCGATCTGGACTGCTACAAAACTCAGAATCTTCATCAAACATCCGGAATCAGGTATGACACATTCTAATTAGCATATTCTCTGTTATTAGCACTCATTCCTATTTTTTGTATCCATTTAAATTATCATTGGTAGATAGAATAGTTTAGATTCATCTTGGCCAAACCTAGGAGTTGAATGATTGAGTATAAAAATGAACACATCAAACCCACTATCAACCTAGGCATGGAAACTGCCACTCAAAAGTTTCCTGGTGAACCCACCATCCGTCGAAAATTCACCCTTATACTCCTCCCCGAGAGGCGGGACCTTCAAAGGGCCTCTCAGTCCGAGGTATTGTCCCATCCTTCTCACATCCCCCTTATGGGCGTGGATCCTATAGCCTGAGGGTAAGGATGCAAAAAATTTGGAGCGATACAATTAGTTTCTATTATCATTGAGCATATTTATATTTATCATTAAGAGTATTACTAACAATCTCATCTGAGGAGGCAATCTCAGATAACTAAGTGTTTTTTATTTTTTTCATGCTTATAGGATTATAGGTTCACTGAATAGGTTATCAACATACTAAAGCAAAAGGATCCCTCTAGGAACCAGACCTAGAGAAGGAGACATATGTAAGCCCTCATACAGTTTTGTGTGCATCATCGAGAAGCCTGCGAGAGTGCATCTCCCCTTGCAAGGGGATATCATACATTTATTGCCATACTTTGTAAAATTTATATCAAAAGAAGGGAATCCCTTAGAGGGATCTATATGTAATCAAACTTGAGAAAAAGTAATAAAAAGCATTATATATTCATTTCGTTGTAATTTCAGTTGTATATTTCATTTAATGCATTATTAAATATGAATAAGATAAATAATATTCACAAATAGGAGTAGGGGATGATGCACCACTTCCCTAAGGTCGCTATAGATGGTGATCATGGTGGGACCCCAACCAAGTTTTTATTTTATACCACTTTACTAATCCATGTTTTTGTGTAGGTTTAGCCACTCCGGTCTACAACAACCAGAAATCAGCTGCTCTAGTCTACAGTGGCCAAAAATCAACCGCTCTGGCTAACAGTGGCCAAAAATTAGCCGCTCTGGCTAACAGTGGCCAAACATCAGTCTCTTTGGTCGACAGGGAACGAAACTAGAGTGCAGCAGAGAACATAATATTTGTTCTTTGAGTTGGATTAAAGGTTGGTATAACTTTCTAATGATTTATGTTCTTTTATCTACTTTTGTTTTCCTAAAAAAGTGAAAATTAAGACACATTTTAATTTGGAAAATTAAGGAATGGAAAAAAATAACTTGCATCTTGTGCACCTTAGAGATTTTCTTAGATTTACACTAGGCATTGTTAGGAACAATGGCTTATGCTTGTAAAGTCTACCCTAGAATCCAGTGTGCTAGAAATCGTGTGTTGGTTTGCTTGCTTTGAGGCCCTGCTAGAGGCCATGTTTCCACAAATTAGAGTACATTCATGAAACTTATATTAGTTTATGCATCTTTCTAAAAATGGAAATGTCATTAGTATTAGGCACATAGGGAAGATACATTTCTACTGTATGATGCATTTTATTTCATGCAAACTTAAAATAAACCCCAGACACACATGCATATTTTAAACATTGGGGAGTTGGATTTTATCACCAACCTTCAATTCAGTCCGATGATGTTGGCATTCATCTCATTCCACTAGCTTTCCCCCTAGATCTTCTTAGAATGAAATTGAGAACTTATTTATAGTGGTACTAAGTTACTCGTGTTCAAATTTTCTCCCAATATTGGAACAATTGGTTTAGAGTGGAAGGAGCTAGGAAAACACTCCACTGGGACTTCAACGGTATACCCTAGTCTCTTTTTTATAAAATCATGTTTGGCATGGGTGTTATTTATTACCACTATGGATGAGTCTCCTTATTCTAAATCCAAAACAAGAGCAAGAAACAAGAACAACAACGCATAAAAAACACAACAAATAGTTTAGGGAACACATAAATTTTGTAATCAAGATAAATACTTGCTTGGTATTGTTTGGTTATCTCTAAATTACAATCCAAAAGACTAATTCACAAGCACAATGGTCAAAACCAAAAGTAAACATCCTCGGTCCAATACCAAGGGAGAATATGAAGTAACACATACCCATAGGCGAAGTCATAGTAACATTGAACCACATGCTCATAAGACCATGAGACGTAGTTCTGCAAGTCTAAGGGGTGATAACTCAACCCTTGGGGGTTCTCCTCGAGAAATCCCAAATAGGGAGTCACATCATGGAACTAAGTCACAAAAACACAAAGAGGCTTCATGACCATCATCATCAAGGAGACATGAGGAAGCCTCAAGGCCTTCCTCTAAACACATAGAAACTTATCAAAGACATGAGGAGGCTTTAAGAGCTTCCTCCCCACATGGACATAAGCATGGTTATAGACCCCATTATTCACATAGGGATGATGAGGTTTACCCTTATCCATCCTCATGGAGGGTAAGTAGGGCCACAAAGCCCTCATCACCAAAAATACATGCAAGAGTCACAACATCTTAAACTTCACATGAGACATTGAGAATAGGTTTGCTCACTGAAGGGCAAGAAACTAGAGCTACATCCAGTCATAGAAATCAAACAAAAGATATCCTCCATGCAAGAGGAAGGGTTCCAATATATTATGACCTCATTGGAGTAAATGGCACCCCAAGGGATCATCCATGGAAATCAAGATAGTTATATGAGTTGGATCAGTTTCATCTGAGGCCACCTCCCAGAACTATAGCCATAGAAAATTTTGCATCTAAAAGTTTACGAACTATTACTTCTAAGTGCACCTCTCAACATCGGGATACTTGTTGTGGCTGATCCACAACACACCTCAAAATTGGGGACCCACATTTTTTGCATACTTTCAAAGAAAATTGTAGTAGCCCAGATGCTAAAAAATCAAGAAAAAAAAGCAAAAATTTCACTAAGGAGAAAAAGTGTCGCGATATCGTGACATGTCGCTCTGTCACGGCCGAAATTTGTCGTGATATTGTGACATGTCGCTCTGTCGTTGCAAAAAAAGAAAAGTGTCGCAATATCACGACATGTTGCTCCATCGCGGCCCAAAGAGGAGAGAGAAAGATAGAATGGAAATTGGTCACGAAATCGCGACATGTCACAAAATCACGATCAAACAAGTCAAACAGGGCAATGTGCTAAAAACGTCATGATTTCGTGACAAAAAGCAGCAAAGGGGCATGAAGCAGAAAAGTGTAGCGAAATCACGACATGTCACAAAATCACGATCAACGCAGTCAACGGCAGTAGGTGGGCGAAACCATCACGAAATCACGACGTGTTTGATTTTCACGGCTTGCAAATGGGTAGAAGGCATAAAATATAAAATGGTCACAAAATCACGACAAAATCGAGCCAAAGGTGATAAGGCCCAGCAGTGTAGCGAAATCACGATGAGAACTGACACAAAGCGCATAAGTCGAAAGGCATCGTGAAATCATGACGCGTCGCATTTTCACGGCATGGGTGGATTAAAAGGCCTAAGTGGTAAAATGGTAGCGATTTTGCTACAGTCAAAAAATGAAGCCAAACAAAGCAAAGAGCGTAGCAAAATTGCTACGTGTTTCGGTATCGTGGCTCACCTGAATGAAAAGAGTCTAAGGCACAAAGGTGTAGCGATATCGCACAAATTTTGAGGAAATGTTCCAGCCAGACAAAGACGTCGCGAAATCACGACAGAAAGTGAAGACCATGCAGAGGGCAAAAAATGGTAGTGATTTCGTGACACTTTTTTGAAAAGAGACTAATTGTGGAAAACTTGTAGCGAAATCGCGACATGTCAATTTTTTGCTATGCATGAAGGCAAGAAAGGCTGCTGATAGAAAAATGTTGTGATATCGCGACATGTCTCATTCTTGCTGTGCATGAAAGCGGATAGGGTTATTGGCAGGAAAATGTCGCGATATCGCGACATATCACGTTTTTGCAATGAAAGTGAAGGAGCAAAGCTACATGCTATTTTTGGTCACAATTTACATGGGGCCATTATAGAACGTGCAGAAAAGTGTGAAACACGTGGCATACATGTGTGAGGGCTGTAGAGGCGTTACAGTTCACAGAGAAGATCTCAAGCATAAAATCAAAAGCAATGGAAAGGCGGGGAAGGTGAAATGAAGTAATCTGGAAGACGAAACGATACAATCTGGGAGGTGAAACAAAGCATTGCAGAATGAAGCAGAGAATCGTACCAGCAAGTATAAAATGCACAGGCACAGATTGATAGAGAGGTCAGAAACCACTGCGAGCGGGTTGTAGAGTTGATGGTGATTAGCCGTGCTAAGCCTGTTGTGGAGTGCTTTTCTTCCACTTTTGTTGGATTTGGAAAAAAAAACTAGAGATTCTGCTATTGTAACAAGACATATTTTATTAATGTAGAATTGTTCAGAAATTTGCATTTTATGGGCAAGAAAGGATGAGAAATTTTCTGCATGCTTCATTTTAACTATTCTATTTTTCTCCTTTCAGATTTTAGATTTATAAATGAAATTCATGCCATTGTTTTGGGTGATTTCATGTGAATGTCTGCAATCTGGAAATTATTTTAAACCCTAGAAGCAAGCACCTAGTTTACTTTGATTGTGTTTGTTTTGCAGGTCAAATAGGCTAGGTTGCATGTATGAAACTCTCACATATCCGATTTTGTCGGAATAGGATGGCATCAGACTGAACGTGTTTTAATTTTTTGCATTTCTTTTCATTTTATTTTAGTTTTCCAGAAGGTTCAACTTTGTTAAAATAAATACGTAAAAATTATAAAATCTAAAAAAAATAGAATAATGAACGATCACTAATGTTTCATGGTGAAATAAACCAACATTGCCCCTTGTTTACAGTTACTTGCAATCACTAGGGTGTTCCAAGCATTTTAATTGAATATTTTTATTTGAGATTACTAATACATAGTTGCAAATGCTAATACAATGGAGACCTTGGAGAAGTTGGTTATTTAACTTCTTTGCAAGAGGGGATTTGGAACCCAAATCCTAAAGAAGAGTATATTTTCACAAGTGTGTGAAAATACCACTCAAAATTTTGGCGCTAGAAGGAGGGCCTGAACCGGTTTATTTTAGATTGATTTAAATGCTATAGGGATTTAAATTTTGAATATTTCGTGCCCTATTGGTTATTATCTTTAGCCCTATTTTAACAATACAACCTTGTGCTGTTAAAAGGAGGACATGAATTGCTATGCACTTTCCTAACGCGTTGATTGTTCATACATGAATAATGTGATTTGATTTGATTCAAAAAAAATAAAAATAAAAAAAATAAATAAATAAAAAAGGATTTTTTTTTGGGTATTAAAGTTATATTCTTTAAAATTCACTAATGGCTATGTTTTCACCGTGGATGACAGGTAGCCCATTGAACATACCAGGAGTTCAACATTATTTTCCTATTGGTTTTGAGAGATGTCTTCCTCGATTTTTGTCTAACGGGACAAATACTGCAGGAGAACACATTCAAGCATTCAAATTTGTTGTGAATCACTTAACAATTTGGCATGATGGTGTGGTTTGTAAAATGTTCCCTTACACCTTAGACAAAGTGGCATATGATTGGTTTACAAGTCTGCCCTTAGGGTCTATCACTTCTTGGGCTCAACTAGAGGCAGCATTTCTTAATCAGTTCAACAAAAATCAAGTTGACCCAATTCACATGTATGAGTAGTTTTTCACTATTAAAAAAGGATCAAGTGAAAATGTGAAGTCATTTTCTAAAAGGTTCTTTGGATTATATACTCAATTAGTGACATGTTATGTTTTGCAAGAATAAGTGGCTCTCCAAATATATGTCAATGCTCTTGACCCACTCATTTCCATATATTTGCGAGGGATTCCCCTAATCACATCTTTGTCTCAAGCCTATACTCAAGCAATGGCAATTGAGCAACAATTGAGTTGTCAAAATTATGGTGTGGGTTTTGGATCATGTAATATTCAATCATTTAACACTTCCTTTACCCACCCAATTATTTATCCACCTCAACCAAATTCAAGTGTGAATCAATTTCAGAATCAACAATCATTCCCAAGCTTCAATCAATTTCAAAATCCTCAACCTACTATGCAAGATCAACCATCTTTCTTAAGTATGAATCAACTTCAAAATACTCATCTTGATCCAAAGGATATTTCTAAAATCAATTTTAATGATTTTCATAAGAATATGATTTTAGGCAAGGGAGGAGTACTAGATCCAACTAGTATTGAAACATGTGACAAATTGGAAACCCTTGACTCACCAAAATATGAATTCTATGAGGATGAATCTGTTTCGGATGACATTGTTGAAAGTGATGACCAAGAGTATCCACACCTTCCAAATTGTGATAAAATTGAATCATGGGTTACAAATTTGGATTATGATAGCCTTATCAATTTTAATACAAGCAATAACCCAATTTTGGAAGTAATTGAACCATCTAAGGAAGGTGAAGATAAATTTTATGAGAAACATGTTGATGAATTAAAAGATGAAGAAGAAATAGTTGAGCATCACAATTTGATTTTGAAAGATGATCATTATGATTCTTGGGAAGAGTATGCTCACTCCAAGCCTTCTGATGAATTTTGTGTGCCTATTGATATGCAGGATGATACAATTGCCCTTTCACATGAGGATATTACAAGTCCTGTACAATCTGAGAATGTTTTGAAAGAAGGGTTGGAATCTCATCAAAGGTTAGAGAAGGATAATGATTTTACTACCATGGATCAAGAAGGAGAATCAATTGTTTTTGTTCCCCTTGAGGGGCAAGAAATCAGAAAATCTTGATCCACCTATTGTTTCTACAATGTCTATGCCATCTCAAAATGATGAAATTACAAAACCTAAGTGGTGTGGGTTGGATACTATTGATGGTCCTAATGAAAATATGGATTTTGAGGCAACTCAAGCCATTGATCATGAAAAGGTGTCACGTGACACATATCTCGAAAAATTAGGCTCTTGTTTTGAAAAAGATGGATGCATGTTTGATTGGGTGCCTAACTTTGGTATTTTTGATCAGGTGTTGGATGATGAAGAAGACAATGAAGAAAAATAAAAAGCTACTAACACTCATCAAGTTGTGATAAATTCTAATCATGATGGGTTGAGTATGGGTGACAAGGTGAAATCTTCACCTTTGGTAGTAGCCACAAAAGTTTTAAGTGATGGGTTACATGATGTCCCTTTGGATGCTAATGTCATTGATGATGAAATGTCAAATCTTGGTGATGTTTGTCAAGTCTTGATTGATTTTGATTGCTTTAAAATCTCGAAAAATAATTTGAATTTAAGATTTTTAGAAATAGGCTCTTGTTTGCAATATCTCACATTTGAAAAGGAAAGCCTACTTCTAAATCATGTTTGGAATGATGAAACTTGCACTTTCAAGAATAGACAAGATAAAATTGAATATCATTTATTGTCTAATCATTTTAGTATTTTAACGCTCACCTATGAGAGTACTAATGGAATTAAATCTAATTGGTGGGGTGAGCAAGGGAAGTTAAAATTTGTTGCATTGTTTGGTCTAGTCTTGTTATTGTTGGATGCCCACAACATTTGGCATGTGTATTGTGACATATGTCTTTTGAAATGTTCTAATCATGTTTGGGATCCAGGAAAGTAATAGTCCAAGCTTGGCATCATCTTGTACTATATTGTATATAAATTTTGATTTTGGTTTGAGTTTGTGTTTTCAAGTTTCATTTTGGGATTGCTATTTGGATTAGGATTTAAGTTGTGTGTTTGATTTCATTGTGACATGTTTGGTTTGTTTTGATAAAAATTTGAGATGTCAACTTATGCCTAAAATCAGGAGAATATGAAACATTGGAATTGTGTTGTAGAAAGCTCTACAAGTAACACAAACATATAAATAATATCGGTTGAATCTTGTGATGCATGAAGTTGTCAATTTTGCACATTATGGTAAATTAGATGATATATTCCAAAAGAAGCAATGCATTCATATCTCATGTCATATTCCACATTGCATATACATGTCATCTCAGTTACATTTTCATTCCATGGGCAATTATTGAGAAGGTGTTGAATCCTCTTAGGATTATTACATAACATATATTAAAAGGATCCTAGGGTTGGGAACTGCTGCCCAACCTATCTTGAACCAAGCACATTCCATGCACATTAAAAATAATCTTGAGCAAAATGGTCAAAACCATACTTGGATGAAAAGGTGAGGTGAAAAGAATATTTCATGTTTGTCCTATCATGCAACATAATCCTTAAAACAGTGGTTTTTACCATTTCCATTAAGCTTAAAGCCTAAAACCAGAGTAGTAAGGATAGGGTTAAATCCTCATTGAACTTAGGTTGAGGATCCAATTCCCCAAAGCTCTGATTTGACCTACATGGAGTAGTAAGGATAGGACTTAATTCTCATCTTACTTAGGTTGAGAATCTGATTCCCCAAAGCTTCCATTTTTCCCCTTTCATCATAAAGCTTGGATTGGAAGGATCATACTACATGTCCTCTGCAAAGGATGGGTAGTCATCCCAAAGGTCCAAGCAATAAAAGTAAAACTAATTTTTTCCATTTCATCTCCATCTTGGATTGGAAGGATTGTACTACGTGTCCTCTGCAAAGGATGGGTAGTCATCTCAAAGGTCCAAGTAATAAAAAATTAATATTTCCCATTTCATAAATCTTGGATTGGAAGGATCGTACTACATGTCCCTAGCAAGGATGGGTAGTCATCCCAAAGGTCCAAGAAATAAAATAAAAAGAATGAATGAAGCCAAGTCATGGATTATGGGGTTAAGTATGCTCATGCGTGGCAACATGTCTTGTCTAAAAGCAAGACCACTGATTGCTCATATGGATAGACTAGCCTGACCATTTCATCCATAACAGGTTAAATTATTTTGTTCAAGATGAGGTAATGAACTCCAAATCAGAATAGTAAGGATAGGGTTAAATTCCCATCTCGCTTAGGTTGGGAATCCTATTCCCCAAAGTTTTGATTTCACTCACACTTGCACATGGGTTCAAGATGGTAGTGACACATAACCAAATTTGGGATCTAGTAAATTAATTCAGTATACATATTTTTGGTCCTAAGAGGGTTTGACATTTTTAATATGTTTGTCCATGATATAAGAAGGTTTGAGCATTTATAAAGTAGGTTGTTACATCTCTAGCATCTTCATCATGCATCAAATCCTGCACAAATCATTCATAGCCTTGCATACAAATCATAAGTGAAATTGACAATGGAATGTTGAACAAGTTCAAATGATAGGGAATGAAACACATTGCACACACCGAGCTGATACTTAATGATTCTGATGTTTCATGTATTTTTGATCTGTCGGTATTTGTTTATCTTCTATGTGCTGATGCTTGTATCTAAGCTTGTATGTTTCAGTTTGGGTTCTCACCAAAATGCTCAAGAGAATTTGACAGTAGAGTCACCATTTGTTGTGGCTGATCCACAACACACCCCAAAATTGGGGACCCACCTTTTTTGCGTGCTTTCAAAGAAAATTGCAGTAGCCCAGATGCTAAAAAATCAAGAAAAAAAGCAAAAATTTCACTAAGGAGAAAAAGTGTCGCGATATCGCGACATGTCACTCTGTCGCGATCGAAAGTTGTCGCGATATCGTGACATGTCACTCCGTCGTTGCCAAAAAGAAAAAGTGTCGCGATATCACGACATGTTGCTCCGTCGCAACCCAGAGAGGAGAGAGAAAGATAGAATGGAAACTGGTTGCGAAATCGCGACATGTCATAAAATCACGGTAAAACAAGTCAAACAGGGCAAGGTTCTAAAAACATCGTGATTTTACGACAAAAATTAGCAAAGGGGCATGAAGCAGAAAAGCGTAGCAAAATCGTGACATGTCACAAAATCACGATCAACGTAGTCAACGGCAGCAGGTGGGTGGAACCATCACGAAATTGCAACGTGTTTGATTTTCGTAGCTTGTAAACGGGAAGAAGGCATAAAATATAAAATGGTCACGAAATCGTGACAAAACCGAGCCAAAGGTGATAAGGCCCAGCAGTGCAGCGAAATCATGACGAGAACTGACACAAAGCGCATAAGTCGAAAGGCATCACGAAATCATGATGCATCGGGTTTTTGCGACGTGGGTGGATTAAAATGCCTAAGTGGTAAAATGGTAGCGATTTCACTACAGTCAGAAAATGAAGCCAAACAAAGCAAAGAGCATAGCAAAATCACTACATGTTTCGGTATCGTGGCTCACTTGAATGAAAAGAGTCTAAGGCACAAAGGCGTAACGATATCGTGCAACTTTTGAGAAAACGTTCCAGTCAGACAAATATGTCGTGAAATCATGACAGAAAGTGAAGACCATGCAGAGGGCAAAAAATGGTAGCAATTTCGTGACACTTTATTGAAAAGAGACTAAGTGCAGAAAACTTGTAGCGAAATCGTGACATGTCGAATTTTCACTGTGCATGAAGGCAAGAAAGGCTGCTGATAGAAAAACATCGCAATATCGTAACATTTCTCATTTTTGCTATGCATGAAATCGGATAGGGTTATTGGTAGGAAAATGTCGCGATATCGCGACATTTCACGTTTTTGCGGTGAAAGTGAAGGAGCAAAGCTACATGCTATTTTTGGTCATGATTTACATGGGGCCGTTACGAAACATGCAAAAAAGTGTGGAACATGTGGCATACATGTGTGAGGGCTGTAGAGGCATTATAGTTCATAGAGAAGATCTCGAGCATAAAATCAAAAGCAATGGAAATGCGAGGAAGGTGAAACGAAGCAATCTAGAAGACATAGATTGATAGGGAGGTCAGAAACCATAGAATGAAGCAGATAATCGTACTAGCAAGTATAAAATGCAAAGGCATAGATTGATAGAGAGGTCAGAAATCGCTGCGAGCGGGTTGCAGAGTTGATGGTGATTAGCCATGCTGAGCTTGCTGTGGAGTGCTTTTCTTCCACTTTTGCTGGTTTTGGAAAAAAACCAGAAATTCTGCTGTTGTAATAGGACATATTTTATTAATGCAGAATTGTTCAAAAATTTGCATTTTATGGGCAAGAAAGGATGAGAAATTTTTTGCATGCTTCATTTTAACTGTTCTATTTTTCTCCTTTCAGATTTTAGATTTATAAATGAAATTCATGCCATTGTTTTGGGTGATTTCATGTGAATGTCTGCAATCTGGAAATTATTTTAAACCCTAGGAGCAAGCACCTAGTTTACTTTGATTGTGTTTGTTTTGCAGGTCAAATAGGCTAGGTTGCATGTACAAAACTCTCACATATCCGGTTTTGTCGGAATAGGATGGCATCAGACTGAACGTGTTTTAATTTTCTACATTTCTTTTCATTTTATTTTAGTTTTCTAGAAGGTTCAAATTTTTTAAAATAAATACATAAAAATTATAAAATCTAAAAAAAAATAGAATAATGAACGATCACTAATGTTTCATGGTGAAATAAACCAACATTGCCCCTTGTTTACAGTTACTTGCAATCACTAGGGTGTTCCAAGCATTTTAATTGAATATTTTTATTTGAGATTACTAATAAACAGTTGCAAATGCTAATACAGCGGAGACCTTGGAGAAGTTGGTTATTTAACTTCTTTGCAAGAGGGGATTTGGAACCCAAATCCTAAAGAAGAGTATATTTTCACAAGTGTGCGAAAATACCACTCAACAATACTTTAGAGTGACTATGCAAGTATCATGCAGATTTTAACCATAGAGACACTTATCAACACACGAGAAAGATTACATTAGCTAGAAAGAGCAAATAAATAGTGGAAACCTCTTTGTAGATACCAAAATAGCACCAATCCAATTATGTGACTACAAGCACTGACCGAATTGGCATACATACCCCCTAGGGCAGCATCTAAAGGTTAAAAAGTGGTCCTAACCACTCCCAAATCACTTTTGGAAGGTCAAAGGTTAGTTTTGCACATTTTAAGAACTTTCTCCCTATTCGTCCCACCTTGGGACGATTAGAATCCTATTTGCCCCACCCCGGGAAAATTAGTAGCAATCGCTCCAAGATGGGATGATTAGCAGGTTTGAATGGAAAAAAGTTAAACCTTGACAAATGGCAGCCCAAATCCACCACCTAACTCTGCCTTCAAGGCACGGGAGTGCAAGGGAATGTTTCAAATCATGAAGGCCTCAATCAAGGACACCCTAATTAGGGAGGAATATTCTCTCCCACAAAAAGGCATAATGATCCAAGTGGCACCCTCGCATGCGCATTCAGAGGAGACCCTTAGGTCTATAAAAAGGTGAGCTTCCTCACCCAAAAAAAAATAGAGCTGGAGCATTTGGAGCAACAAAATGCTGGCAAACTATACCCCCATTCCTCTTTGTGGTTCCTACATCCCTAATCTATCTCTTCTGGAAGATAGGTTGTTGGGTGAACACTAAGAACACAATACAGATCCAAAACCCAAGAAATCAGCCACAATCCCACCCCAAACTCATCGATACAACCCCCTAGGAAGTTTTGGACCCATCCTACTTGGACTGGTGTCAAAAATAGGCCCTAAACGGTGGGCGTCCCACCCCCGGGTGCCCCCCCAAACTGCTGCAGTCCTAATCACCCCACCCCAGAGTGATTAGAAATTTGTGCATGGTTTTGTTACTATTATTTTTGCATTATTTTATATGTGATGTACTTATGTTGTTGTCCAAATTTCATTGCTTTCTGACATGATTTGACCTGGTTTTTGTCATTTTATGTGTCTACTAACCTATAGGGGATGCCTTAGGATATAGGATGACCTGGGAAGAATATGCCAAATATGACCTTCTGGGTCATCTCAAAATGTTGTTTTTAGTCTAACCACAAGTTTGCAAGAGTTTTGGAGGCTTCTGGATGAGACATTATTGAGCAAGGTGTAGCAACAATATTGTCATTGTTGTCAACACAATCAAACAGATCGATTGATGCAGTGGATAGGAGTTAAGAGGTTCTTCAGAGTATGTACAGTGATTTTCCAAAATATCGAAGTGGCCCATATGCTAAAAATCAAAAGAAAATCACAAGGAAGAAAACTGTCGCGATATCATGACATGTTGAGCAAGAAAGAAAAACTGTCACGATATCGCGACATGTTGAGCAAGAAAGAAAAACTATCGCGATATCGCGACATGTTGAGAAGAAAGAAAAACTATCGCGATTTCGTGACATGTTCAAAAAGAAAGCGCAAGCAGGAAAAACTGTCACGATTTCACGACATGTTCGAAGAGAAAGCGCAAGCAAGAAAAACTGTCATGATTTCGTGACATGTTCGAAGAGAAAAATGCAAGCAAGAAAAAGTGTCATGATTTCATGACATGTTGGAAGAGAAAAAGGCAAGTAGAAAAAGTGTCATGATTTCACGACATGTTGCAAGAGAGATTGTACGGAAGAAAAAGTGTCATGATTTCGTGACATATTGCAAGAGAGAGAGTCCGAAAGAAAAAGTGTCACGATTTCACGACATATTGCAAGAGAGATTGTACGAAAGAAAAAGTGTCACGATTTCATGACATATTGCAAGAGAGAGAGTCCAAAATAAAAAGTGTCATGATTTCACGACATATTGCAAGAGAGATTGTACGGAAGAAAAAGTGTCACAATTTTGCGACATATTGCAAGAGAGAGAGTCCAAAAGAAAAAGTGTCATGATTTCATGACATATTGCAAGAGAGATTATACGAAATAAAAAGTGTCACGATTTCATGACATATTGCAAGAGAGAGAGTCCGAAAGAAAAAGTGTCATGATTTCGCAACATATTGCAAGAGAGATTGTATGAAAGAAAAAGTGTCACGATTTCACGACATATTGCAAGAGAGAGAGTTTGAGAGAAAAAGTGTCACGATATCGCGACATGTCACATTTTTATGACCTAAAGGCAAGAGAAAGAGCAAAGGAGAAAAAGTGTCACGATATCATGACATGTCATATTTTCATGACCTGAAGGCAAGAGAAAGAGCAAAGGAGAAAAAGTGTCACGATATCATGACATGTCACATTTTTGTGACTAAATGAGGAGAGAGAAAGTAAGAAGGCAGAAGTGTCACGATATCGTGACAAAAGTAAAGAGGAAGAGTACGGAGGTGAAAGTGTCACGATATCGCGACATGTGTTTTTGTGGGTACAAGCCAAGAAAAGAAGCAAGGAGGTGAAAGTGTCATGATATCATGACATGTGTTTTCACGGGTTCAAACCAAGTAAAGTAGCAAGGAGGCGAAAGTGTCACGATATCGCGACATGTTTTTTTTGGGTACAAGCCAAGAAAAGAAGCAAGGAGGCAAAAGTGTCGTGATATCGCGACATGTGTTTTTGTGGGCAAAATTTGAGAAGAGGACAAAGAGGCAGAAGTGTCATGATTTCGTGACAGGTCACTTTGGCGCGAGCTAAGAAGAGAACCCAACTGAAATAAGATATGTGACAGTTAACTGAAGTTATACGGTAGTTACAGGGGCCATTGCAGAAGAAAATCATGCAGCTAAAATAAGAAGAGTTAACTGAAGTCAGTACGACAGTTACAGGTGCAGTTACAGAGAAAAATCATGCAGCTAAAATAAGAACAGTGAACTAAAGTCAAAACGAGCGATTACGAGGCCGATTCATGGAGTGAAATCATCGAGTGGCGGTTAAACTAAAAGTCATCGATCGAAGACCAAACAAAGAGCCGTAACTATTAATAGGTTGCATGAGAGAATATTGTGTGATAAAGGAGTTACATATAGAAGTTTCTATTAATAAGTTGCATGCAAAAATATGGAAGTTAAAAATAGAGTCAAAACTTTGTTATAAAAGGAGGTCTGCATGGAGAATTAAATAGTTGAGAAAAAGAGTGAAAGTGCTACAAAAAGAGGGTTGGAAGAGTGTCATAAGAGAGCTTTAAGCAGAGCCATGAGAGCCATAAGAGTGTAGTAAGAAGCACAGTAAGAGGGCTATAAGAGGGCCGTAAAAGTGTAGTAAGCAGAGCCTTAAGTGTGTGTGGTGTTTTGGTGAATAGCGAGAGAGGTTGGGTTAGCAATAGACCAGTCAGGGTCTTGTATAAGCGAAGGCATTTTTATGTCAATCTTCTAGTTTCAAAATTGTAGTCCAAGTTGGTGCTTGGAATTAGGGGTTGGTGCTCCTTTCTATTGGTGCAGATAAATCAGGGGTTGGTGCTCCTTTCTATTGGTGCAGATAAATTAGGGGTTGGTGCTCCTTTCTGTTGGTGTAGATAAATCAGGGGTTGGTGCTCCTTCTAGTGGGTGTTGGTAAATTGATTGTAAAGTTGGTATTTTGCAAAGGCTGGATTTGGATGGGAGTCCAAACAGTCAATTTTTGAGGAGTAGCCAAAACTGGTGAACCTCGGTACATCTTGTGTTGTGTGATGCTCTCTTGTTATATTTTCTTTATGTGGTTTTAAGTTTTCATTGTTTTGGCTTTAAGAGTTGAAGTTTTTAAGTTTTAAAGAGCCACACTGATTCACCCCCCCTCTCAGTGTCATTGTGAGACTAACAATTGGTATCAGAGCCAAGTTCCTGAACAAAGCTTAACCAGCTAGGGTGATCTTGGATTAGTACACAATGGCAGGTGGTGAAGGCTTCTCATCAAACAAAGCACCATTGTTGGATGAAACTAATTACACATTTTGGAAACTCAGGATGCAGACATATCTTTGTGCTTTGGGATACGACATTTGGGATTCGAGTAGATAGTGGATACACAATACCCACCACTTCTCCAACCGATGCCGTCGGTAAGAAACTGTTTGAGAATAACTCAAAAGCAAAGAATGCTATCATGTGTGGATTAGTGGACAGTGAACTAGTAAAAATTATGAGTTGTAAAATGGCAAAAGAAATATGGGACAAACTAAGGAGCATTCATGAAGGAGACGATAAGATCAAGGAGGCCAAGTTACAAACACATCGAGCTCAGTTCAAAGCATTAAAGATGAATGACGATGAGAACATAGAGGCATACATGCTGAGAGTTAATGGAATCATTAATGCGATTAGAGGACTCGACGAGGAAATGGAAGATGCTGTCATCGTGAAAAAGGTACTAAGATCTCTTCCCCAAAGATTTGATTCTAAAGTTTCAGCAATAGAAGAAGCTAAAGATCTAAATACTTTTAGTATGGATGAGATGCATGGTTCTTTGACTGCATATGAGATGAGAATAGGAAAAACTAAACCCACAGACAGAGAAGCTACTTTTAAAGCACATAAAAATATGAAAGCAAAACAAGAATCCGAGGAAGAAGAGACATAAGATGAAATGGAAGCAAACTTTGTTCAGAAACTAATAATGGGAAAAGGAAAATACAGAGGAAAGTTACCATTTAAATGTTTCAATTATGGAGGCATTGGGCATCTTGCGGCTAAATGTCCACTTAATGAGAAGAACAAAAGTGATGAAGGATCGCACCAAGAAAGAAGTGACTGGAAGAACAAAACAAATTTCAGAAAAGGCAACTTCAAGAAGAAAAGTTTCATCTCCAAGAATGTCAGTTCATCAGAAGACAATTGCAGTGAGGATTCTAAAGAGGAAATAGGTGAAGCTCTTTTCATGGCACTCAAAGAAGAAAAAATAGAGGAAAAATGAGTGAACTGAAGTATGTGATGAAAACCTAGAGGTTGAAGTAGATCTAGAAGGTGAGTTGATCACTGCACTTGAAGAGTTGGGTTTAGAAAGGAAAAAGAACAAAATACTGTCCAAGAAGTTGGAAGAATATGGGGATAATATTGAAGATCTCTTCTTACAAATTCATAAAGCCAAGAAAATAGAAGAAGCCTTGAAGTCACAGATCAATGAGAAAGAGATTGTTTGCTGCAAACAAGAAGAGGAGATTGTTTTATTGAGGAAACAACTAGAAGAGGCCAATACAAATCTCAAATTTGAGAAGAGCACAAAGTTGCTAGATAAAATGATAAGGCAACAAAGAAGCCCCATGTGTAAGCTTGGTCTTGGATGTGAAGCTGAACAACCTTCATCTTCTAAATCTACAGAGAAGAAGAAATCCACTGCTGAAGGATCAAAGCAAGAAAATCTTGAAGTTGAATCCTCAAAAGGAAGAAAATCTCAAAGGAGATCTACAGCAAAGCAACCACAACAAAAGAGGTTCTATCACTCTCACTTTATTCATAATAATGCTTTTAATGGCTATTGTTTTAGATGCAACCATTATGGTCACAAGGCAATTTATTGTGGATTGAATAATAGATCAAAGAGTTATCGTTGGTAGAAATACATCTATTATTCCGTTGAACACCATGTGCAATGTTTTAAATGTAATGGTCATGGGCACATAGCAAGGTCTTGTCCAAGAACTTTTGTATCTAATCTAAGGCAAGAAAGTAGATTTCATCAGACACAAAGAATGCAACACAGACAGGGAAGAAATCATGTGCATCAAAGAAAGGAAAATAATCATCCATCAAGGATGTACAAGAGACAACCACCCAAGAGAAATGTTCAAGTTCATGAAAAGGTTCAAAATAGGGATGCAATTGAAAACCTTCAGCCTAAGTTCAAGAAATATTGGAGAAAGAAAGAAGAGAGGAAATCGTGTCTCCTTGGACTGAAGGAGATTACTCCTCTATTGCACTAAGCAGCTCTAGGTAGCACATCCTCAGGGGGAGCAATGTTAAAGTTTTATTTTAATGCTCCTATGTATTTGTGTGGTTATCTGAGGATGAAAGGAAAGTAGTCGGGGAGTTGTCGTATAGTTGCCAAAGTGTGGTTCAGTTCATGTCATTGTTTGTGGCGGTACCGTGAAGGGTGGTGATTAAATTGAGAGTTGTCACCATTGGTAGTATTGCTATATGTCAGTGTTGTACTTTTGATGGTTCTTACTACCATTGTTCAAAGTTACGAAAAATTATAGTTCTAATAATTTGGTTTAGTGAAAGAGATGCTAAAAAGTTCACAATGGAGGATTGTAAGCCTGTTAGCACTCCCATGACGACAGGTTGCAAGTTGAGCAAGGATGAAAAATATCTAGATGTTGATCAAACCATGTACAGATCTATGATTGGGAGCCTATTATATTTGATAACTAAGGACCGGATATATTGTAGGTAGTTTGCATGGTAGCACGATTTTAGGCTAGTCCCAAGGAGACTCATGTGACAGCAGTGAATAGGATTATTCAGTATCTGAAGGGTACTATGGAGTATGGGTTATGGTATCTTAAAGGTAAGGACTTCACCCTTATTGCGTATTTAGATGTAGATTGGGCAGGATGTGTAGATGATAGAAAGAGTACCAGTGGAGGTGCATTCTATCTTGGAGACAAGTTGGTCGCATGGAACAGTAAGAAACAAGAGTCAGTATCCTTATCCATAGTAGAGGTAGAATATATTGCAGCAACTACATGTTGTACACAGGTCTTATGGATGAAAAAATTGAAAGATCTTGGATTAATTGTGAGCCAATTTTAGTTAAGTGTGACAACAATTGATTAAATCTCAAAGTATCGGTTATGATTCTCCAAAATATTGTGTTAAGGAGAAAGTTACGAAGGTGAGGTTAAGTTGTATTTTTATTCCAACAATAAATTGGGAGTGGTCACGTTTCCCAAGAACTGACTAGCTATCGGGACCACATTCTCGGGGGAGCATTTATATATTTGATTATCTTTTTGCTCATGTTTGTAATTTTTGCTAACTATAATAATTTGTGCCTGAGAATGTTGTGCATGGACTCAGGGGGAGTCTGCAGCAGCCCTTTGGTATTATTGTCAAAGGGGGAGAAGAATTACAGGAAATTGCACGTGTGTTGCCAACAATTCCAAAGGGGGAGATTGTTGAGCAAGGTGCAACAACAGTATTGTCATTGTTGTCAACACAGTCAGACAGATCGGTTGATGTAGTGGACAGGAGTTAAGAGGTTCTTCAGAGTATGTACAGTGATTTTCCAAAAGATCGAAGTGGCCCATATGCTAAAAATCAAAAGAAAATCACAAGGAAGAAAATTGTCGTGATATCGCGACATGTTGAGCAAGAAAGAAAAACTGTCGCGATATCGCGACATGTTGAGCAAGAAAGAAAAATTGTCATGATATCATGACATGTTGAGAAGAAAGAAAAACTATCACGATTTCGTGACATGTTCGAAAAGAAAGTGCAAGTAAGAAAAACTATCACGATTTCGTGACATGTTCAAAGAGAAAGCGCAAGCAAGAAAAACTGTCATGATTTCGCGACATGTTGGAAGAGAAAAAGGCAAGTAGAAAAAGTGTCGTGATTTTGTGACATGTTCGAAGAGAAAAAGACAAGTAAAAAAAGTGTCACGATTTCGTGACATGTTGGAAGAGATAATATATGGAAGAAAAAGTGTCACGATTTCGTGACATATTGCAAGAGAGAGAGTTCGAAAGAAAAAGTGTCATGATTTCGTGACATATTGCAAGAGAGATTGTATGAAAGAAAAAGTGTCACGATTTCATGACATATTGCAAGAGAGAGAGTCCGAAAGAAAAAGTGTCACGATTTCATGACATATTGCAAGAGAGATTGTATGGAAGAAAAAGTGTCACGATTTCATGACATATTGCAAGAGAGAGAGTCCAAAAGAAAAAGTGTCACGATTTCGTGACATATTGCAAGAGAGATTGTATGGAAGAAAAAGTGTCATGATTTCGCGACATATTGCAAGAGAGAGAGTCCGAAAGAAAAAGTGTCACGATTTCGTGACATATTGCAAGAGAGATTGTACGAAAGAAAAAGTGTCACGATTTCATGACATATTGCAAGAGAGAGTCTGAGAGAAAAAGTGTCACGATATCGTGACATGTCGCATTTTGACCGAAGGAAGAGAAAGAGCAAAGGAGAGAAAGTGTCGTGATATCGTGACATGTCATGTTTTCGCGACCCGAAGGCAAGAGAAAGAGCAAAGGAGAGAAAGTGTCACGATATCGCGACATGTCGCATTTTCACGACTAAAGGAGGAGAGAGAAAGTAAGAAGGCAGAAGTGTCATGATATCACGACAAAAGTAAAGAGGAAGAGTACAGAGGTGAAAGTGTCACGATATCGTGACATGTTGTGTTTTCATGGGTACAAGCCAAGAAGATAAGAAGGAGGGAAAGTGTTGGATATCGCGACATGTTATGTTTTCTGGGTTCAAACCAAGTAAAGTAGCAAGGAGGCAAAAGTGTCACGATATCGCGACATGTTGTGTTTTCGCGGGTACAAGCCAAGAAAAGAAGCAAGGAGGCAAAAGTGTCACGATATCGTGACATGTGTTTTTGCGGGTGAAATTCGAGAAGAGGACAAAGAGGCAGAAGTGTCACGATTTCATGACAGGTCACTTTGGCACGAGCTAAGAAGAGAACCCAGTCAAAATAAGATATGTGATAGTTAACTGAAGTTATACGGCAGTTACAGGGGCCGTTGTAGAAGAAAATCATGCAGCTAAAATAAGAAGAGTTAACTAAAGTCAGTACGACAGTTACAAGTGCAGTTATAGAGAAAAATCATGCAGCTAAAATAAGAATAGTGAACTAAAGTCAGAATGACAGTTACAAGGCCAGTTACGGAGTGAAATCATCGAGCGATGGTTAAACTAAAAGTCATCAGTCAAAGACCAAACAAAGAGCCATAACTATTAATAGGTTGCATGAGAGAATACTATGTGATAAAGGAGTTACATATAGAAGTTTCTATTAATAAGTTGCATGCAAAAATATGGAAGTTAAAAATAGAGTCAGAACTTTGTTATAAAAGGAGGTCTACGTGGAGAATTAAATAGTTGAGAAAAAGAGAGTGAAAGTGCTACAAAAAGAGGGTTGGAAGAGTGTTGTAAGAGAGCGTTAAGCAGAGCCGTGAGAGTCGTAAGAGTGTAGTAAGAAGTGCAACAAAGGGGTCTGTAAGAGGGCCGTAAAAGTGTAGTAAGCAGAGCCTTAAGTGTGTGTGGTGTTTTGGTGAATAGCGAGAGAGGTTGGGTTAGCAATAGACCAGTCGGGGTCTTGTATAAGCGAAGGCATTTTTATGTCAATCTTCTAGTTTCAAAATTGTAGTCCAAGTTGGTGCTTGGAATTAGGGGTTGGTGCTCCTTTCTGTTGGTGCAGATAAATTAGGGGTTGGTGCTCCTTTCTATTGGTGTAGATAAATTAGGGGTTGGTGCTCCTTTCTGTTGGTGCAGATAAATCAGGGGTTGGTGCTCCTTCTAGTGGGTGTTGGTAAATTGATTGTAAAATTGGTATTTTGCAAAGGCTGGATTTGGATGGGAGTCCAAACAGTCAATTTTTGAGGAGTAGCCAAAACTGGTGAACCTCGGTACATCTTGTGTTGTGTGATGCTCTCTTGTTATATTTGCTTTATGTGGTTTTAAGTTTTCATTGTTTTGGCTTTAAGAGTTGAAGTTTTTAAGTTTTAAAGAGCCACACTGATTCACCCCCCTCTCAGTGTCATTGTGAGACTAACAATTGGTATCGAGCCAAGTTCCTGAACAAAGCTTAACCAGCTAGGGTGATCTTGGATTAGTACACAATGGCAGGTGGTGAAGGCTTCTCATCAAACAAAGCACCATTGTTGGATGAAACTAATTACACATTTTGGAGACTCAGGATGCAGACATATCTTTGTGCTTTGGGATACGACATTTGGGATTTAGTAGATAGTGGATACACAATACCCACCACTTCTCCAACCGATGTTGTCGATAAGAAACTGTTTGAGAATAACTCAAAAGCAAAGAATGCTATCATGTGCGGATTAGTGGATAGTGAACTAGTAAAGATTATGAGTTGTAAAATGGCAAAAGAAATATGGGACAAACTAAGGAGCATTCATGAAGGAGACGATAAGATCAAGGAGGCCAAGTTACAAACGCATCGAGCTCAGTTCGAAGCATTAAAGATGAATGACGATGAGAACATAGAGGCATACATGCTGAGAGTTAATGGAATCATTAATGCGATTAGAGGACTCGGAGAGGAAATGGAAGATGCTGTCATCATGAAAAAGGTACTAAGATCTCTTCCCCAAATATTTGATTCTAAAGTTTCAGCAATAGAAGAAGCTAAAGATCTAAATACTTTTAGTATGGATGAGATGCATGGTTCTTTGACTGCATATGAGATGAGAATAGGAAAATCTAAACCCACAGACAGAGAAGCTGCTTTTAAAGCACATAAAAATATGAAAGCAAAACAAGAATCCGAGGAAGAAGAGACATCAGATGAAATGGAAGCAAACTTTGTTCGAAAACTAAAATGGGAAAAGGAAAATACAGAGGAAAGTTACCATTTAAATGTTTCAATTGTGGAGGCATTGGGCATCTTGCAACTAAATGTCCACTTAATGAGAAGAACAAAAGTGATGAAGGATCGCACCAAGAAAGAAGTGACTGGAAGAACAAAACAAATTTCAGAAAAGGCAACTTCAAGAAGAAAAGTTTCATCTCCAAGAATGTCAGTTCATCAGAAGACAGCTGCAATGAGGATTCTGAAGAGGAAATAGGTGAAGCTCTTTTCATGGCACTCAAAGAAGAAAAAATAGAAAAAGAACAAGTATGTGATGAAAACCTAGAGGTTGAAGTAGATCTAGAAGGTGAGTTGATCGCTGCACTTGAAGAGTTGGGTTTAGAAAGGAAAAAGAACAAAAGACTGTCCAAGAAGTTGGAAGAATATGGGGATAATATTGAAGATCTCTTCTTACAAATTCATAAAGCCAAGAAAATAGAAGAAGCCTTGAAGTCACAGATCAATGAGAAAGAGATTGTTTGCTGCAAACAAGAAGAGGAGATTGTTTTATTGAGGAAACAACTAGAAGAGGCCAATACAAATCTCAAATTTGAGAAGAGCACAGAGTTGCTAGATAAAATGATAAGGCAACAAAGAAGCCCCATGTGTAAGCTTGGTCTTGGATGTGAAGTTGAACAACCTTCATCTTCTAAATCTACAGAGAAGAAGAAATCCATTGCTGAAGGATCAAAGCAAGAAAATCTTGAAGCTGAATCCTCAAAAGGAAGAAAATCTCAAAGGAGATCTACAAAAAAGCAACCACAACAAAAGAGGTTCTATCACTCTCACTTTATTCATAATAATGCTTTTAATGGCTATTGTTTTAGATGCAACCATTATGGTCACAAGGCAATTTATTGTGGATTGAATAATAGATCAAAGAGTTATGCTGGTAGAAATACATCTGTTATTCTATTTGAACACCATGTGCAATGTTTTAAATGTAATGGTCATGGGCACATAGCAAGGTCTTGTCCAAGAACTTTTGTATCTAATCTAAGGCAAGACAATAGATTTCATCAGACGCAAAGAATGCAACACAGACAGGGAAGAAATCATGTGCATCAAAGAAAGGAAAATAATCATCCATCAAGGATGTACAAGAGACAACCACCCAAGAGAAATGTTCAAGTTCACGAAAAGGTTCAAAATAGGGATGCAATTGAAAACCTTCAGCCTAAGTTCAAGAAATATTGGAGAAAGAAAGAAGAGAGGAAATCGTGTCTCCTTGGACTAAAGGAGATTACTCCTCTATTGCACTAAGCAGCTCCAGGTAGCACATCCTCAGGGGGAGCAATGTTAAAGTTTTATTTTAATGCTCCTATGTATTTGTGTGGTTATCTGAGGATGAAAGGAAAGTAGTCGGGGAGTTGTCGTATAGTTGCCAAAGTGTGGTTCAGTTCATGTCATTGTTTGTGGCGGTACCATGAAGGGTGGTGATTAAATTGAGAGTTGTCACCATTGGTAGTATTGCTATATGTCAGTGTTGTACTTTTGATGGTTCTTACTGCCATTGTTCAAAGTTATGGATTATTATAGTTCTGATAATTTGGTTTAGTGAAAGAGATGCTAAAAAGTTCACAATGGAGGATTGTAAGCCTATTAGCACTCCCATGATGACAGGTTGCAAGTTGAGCAAGGATGAAAAATCTCCAGATGTTGATCAAACCATGTACATATCTATGATTGGGAGCCTACTGTATTTGACGACTACTGACTGGATATCTTGTAGGCGGTTTGCATGGTAGCACGATTTCAGGCTAGTCCCAAGGAGACTCATGTGACAGGAATGAAGAGGATTCTTCGGTATCTCAAGGGTACTATGGAGTATGGGTTATGGTATCCAAAAGGTAAGGACTTCACCCTTATTGCGTATTTAGATGCATATTGGGCAGGATGTGTCGATGACAGAAAGAGTACCAGTGGAGGTGCATTCTATCTTGGAGATAGGTTGGTCGCATGGCACAGTAAGAAACAAGAGTCAGTCTCCTTATCCACAGTAGAGGTAGAATATATTGTAGCAACTACATGTTGTACGTAGGTCTTATGGATGAAACAAACCTTGAAATATCTTGGCATTAACTTCAATGAGCCAATTTCAATTAAGTGTGATAACACCAGTGCCATTAACATCTCAAAGAATCTGGTTATGCATTCTTGCACAAAACATATTGCTATTCGATATCACTTTTTGAAGGAGAAAGTTGCGGAAGGTGAGGTTAAGTTGGATTTTGTTCCAACAACAGATTGTGGAGTGGTCACGTTTCCCAAGAACTGACTAGCTATCGGGACCACATTCTCGGGGGAGCATTTATATATTTGATTATCTTTTTGCTCATGTTTGTAATTTTTGCTAACTGTAATAATTTGTGCCTAAGAATGTTGTGCATGGACTCAGGGGGAGTCTGTAGCAGCCCTTTGGTATTATTGTCAAAGGGGGAGAAGAATTATAGGAAAGTGCACGTGTGTTGCCAACAATTCCAAAGGGGGAGATTGTTGAGCAAGGTGCAGCAACAGTATTGTCATTGTTGTCAACACAGTCAGATAGATCGATTGATGTAGTGGATAGGAGTTAAGAGGTTCTTCAGAGTATGTATAGTGATTTTCCAAAAGATCGAAGTGGCCCATATGCTAAAAATAAAAAGAAAATCACAAGGAAGAAAACTATCGTGATATCGCGACATGTTGAGCAAGAAAGAAAAACTGTCGCGATATCACGACATGTTGAGCAAGAAAGAAAAACTATCGCGATATCGCGACATGTTGAGAAGAAATAAAACTGTCGCGATATCGTGACATGTTGAGAAAGAAAGCGGGAAAAGTGTCACGATTTCCTGACATGTTCGAAGAGAAAGACAAGCAAGAAAAACTATCATGATTTCGTGACATGTTGGAAGAGAAATGCGCAAGTAGAAAAAGTGTCACGATTTCTGACATGTTGGAAGAGAAAAGGCAAGTAGAAAAGTTTTGGACATTTGAAGAGAGAGTATGGAAGAAAAAGTGTCATGATTTCATGACATATTGCAAGAGAGAGAGTCCAAAAGAAAAAGTGTCACGATTTCATGACATATTGCAAGAGAGATTGTACGAAAGAAAAAGTGTCATGATTTCGTGACATATTGCAAGAGAGAGAGTCCGAAAGAAAAAGTGTCATGATTTCATGACATATTGCAAGAGAGATTGTACGAAAGAAAAAGTGTCATGATTTCATGACATATTGCAAGAGAGTTCGAAAGAAAAAGTGTCACGATTTCATGACATATTGCAAGAGAGATTGTACGGAAGAAAAAGTGTCATGATTTTGCAACATATTGCAAGAGAGAGAGTCCGAAAGAAAAAGTGTCACGATTTCACGACATATTGCAAGAGAGATTGTACGAAAGAAAAAGTGTCACGATTTCATGACATATTGCAAGAGAGAGAGTCTAAGAGAAAAAGTGTCATGATATCATGACATGTCGCATTTTCAGGATCTGAAGGCAAGAGAAAGAGCAAAGGAGATAAAGTGTCACGATATCACGACATGTCATGTTTTCACGACCTGAAGGCAAGAGAAAGAGCAAAGGAGAGAAAGTGTCACGATATCGCGACATGTCGCATTTTCATGACTAAAGGAGGAGAGAGAAAGTAAGAAGGCAGAAGTGTCACGATATCATGACAAAAGTAAAGAGGAAGAGTACGGAGGTGAAAGTGTCACGATATCGCGACATGTTGTGTTTTCATGGGTACAAGCCAAGAAAAGTAGCAAGGAGGTGAAAGTGTCATGATATTGTGACATGTTGTGTTTTCATGGGTTCAAACCAAGTAAAGTAGCAAGGAGGCGAAAGTGTCGCGATATCGCGACATGTTGTGTTTTCGTGGGTACAAGCCAAGAAAAGAAGCAAGGAGGCAAAAGTGTCGCGATATCGCGACATGTGTTTTCATGGGAGAAATCCGAGAAGAGGACAAAGAGGCAGAAGTGTCATGATTTCGTGACAGGTCGCTTTGGCACGAGCTAAGAAGAGAACCCAACCGAAATAAGATATGTGATAGTTAACTGAAGTTATACGACAGTTACAGGGGCCGTTGCAGAAGAAAATCATGCAGCTAAAATAAGAAGAGTTAACTAAAGTCAGTATGACAGTTACAAGTGCAGTTACAAAGAAAAATCATGCAGCTAAAATAAGAATAGTGAACTGAAGTCAAAATGACAGTTACAAGGCCAGTTACGGAGTGAAATCATCGAGCGACGGTTAAACTAAAAGTCATCAGTCGAAGACCAAACAAAGAGCCGTAACTATTAATAGGTTGCATGAGAGAATACCGTGTGATAAAGGAGTTACATATAGAAGTTTCTATTAATAAGTTGCATGCAAAAATATGGAAGTTAAAAATAGAGTCAAAAATTTGTTATAAAAGGAGGTCTACGTGGAGAATTAAATAGCTGAGAAAAAGAGAGTGAAAGTGCTACAAAAAGAGGGTTGGAAGAGTGCCGTAAGAGAGCGTTAAGCAGAGCCGTGAGAGCCATAAGAGTGTAGTAAGAAGCACAACAAGAGGGCTATAAGAGGGCCATAAAAGTGCAGTAAGCAGAACCTTAAGTGTGTGTGGTGTTTTGGTGAATAGCAAGAGAGGTTGGGTTAGCAATAGACCAATCAGGGTCTTGTATAAGCGAAGGCATTTTTATGTCAATCTTATAGTTTCAAAATTGCAGTCCAAGTTGGTGCTTGGCATTAGGGGTTGGTGCTCCTTTCTGTTGGTGTGGATAAATTAGGGGTTGGTGCTCCTTTCTGTTGGTGCAGATAAATTAGGGTTGGTGCTCCTTTTTGTTGGTGCAGATAAATCAGGGGTTGGTGCTCCTTCCAGTGGGTGCTGGTAAATTGATTGTAAAATTGGTATTTTGCAAAGGCTGGATTTGGATGGGAGTCCAAACAGTCAATTTTTGAGGAGTAGCCAAAACTGGTGAACCTCGGTACATCTTGTGTTGTGTGATGCTCTCTTGTTATATTTGCTTTATGTGGTTTTAAGTTTTCATTGTTTTGGCTTTAAGAGTTGAAGTTTTAAGTTTTAAAGAGCCACACTGATTCACCCCCCTCTCAGTGTCATTGTGAGGCTAACAGACATTTGCAAGGTCACTTTTTGCAAGTTTTGTTGCAGTCCCTAGCATCCCACCCCGAAGTGATTAGAAATTTGTATATGATTTCCTTATTTTTATTTTTGAAATATGTCCTTGATGATATCCTAATGCCTCTGTTGAAGTTTGAACTCGTTATGACATGATTTGAATGTCGTTTTATTATTTTATGTATTAACTAGCTCATAGGGCACCCCTATCACATACAAGAGAATATGGGTAGGATATCCAAATTATGAGTATCTGGGTAGTCTTAGAATCACATATAATGCCTAAATCATGAGTTTTAGGTGATTTGGATAAGAATAGGTGGGACATTGGAGTACTCACTTTAGAGAGGCCCCCAACGGGCAAACAAGCATAACGGGGTCGTCCGACGTCGCTTTGATGCAAAATTAGGTGATACCAAGTCTAGAAGTTGTCCTTTATATCTATATATCATTCTATAATTGATTTATCAAACTTATCACTAATATCCCACAAGAGCCCACTGGAGGCCTTAGGGATTACATGTTTTTCTAGATACGCATATGCTATTAACAATTTGTTGTCTTTCTATACGTAGTATCTCACTTCCAATAGTACTAAAGGGGTAGTAAGGAATGAAAAAAACATGGAAACAAGTGGCGGCAAATTTTAGCACGACCACTTCGAATGTGGGCACGCGAAAGATGTTGGAAGCTTACCGCCCAATCTTGGAAGCGTGGCTTCCTCCATGCATCTATTGATGTAACAAATTGTATCACATGCTTTGATCCCTAGAGGGGGAATGTATTGTAATCAAATTAAAAGAAATATCAATAAAATATGCCCCGCTTTGTTTTCTCACATCTCATTTCTACGTCATTTCCTTCATGCATTTCTCATCACATTTGTAGGACTTAGCATCTATATCTATTTCTTATTTGCATCATATCGGTATGCTATATTTCTACATTGCTTTCAGTGGTGATCATGGTAGGACCCTGTCCTCTACTATTAGGATCAAGTTTCTGATCCAATTTTTTTGGTTTTTCTTTGCAGGTTTACTCATTTGGGCACTGGACTGCTACTCATGCCACCCCGGGATGAATATGTATTTGTCTCACCCTATGACGAATGCAGACCTACTATTCGTCCCACCCCAGGATGATTAGATATCTATGCATTTTTTGAGCAAAAACTCAGAGGCATCTGATTTAGACAGAGAAGAGGTAGGCATTCTAAACATCCTCTGTGTTTTTCTACTTTTTGTTTCTGCAAATTTCAGCTTTCTTTGCTTTATTTTCAGACACTTGCATAGAAAGGTTAAGTAGTTTGTTTTTATTTATTGCAATTAAAAAAATAAAAACATAGAGTAAATTAAATGGAAGGAATTTTATTAGGAATGCATTTTTCTCTGGTTTGCTTGCATGATACTTGCACAAATGGCAAGTCCTAATAATAGGTTTTAGTTCTAGTTAGGTTTTGTGATTTCCTTTTTGCTACTAATTGTACCTAAAAGATAAAACATACTTTAAAGCAGTGCATTAGTGAAAATCATCTTTTGTTGTATGTTTTATTTCTTCATATAATTAAAAGGAACCACACACACCACCTAATAAAATTAACATCAAGGAGTTGGTCTTAATACCCCAACACTTGATCAAGACCAATGGTGGGTTTCATCACCACCTTCGCTTGGATACCTTGATCACGACTGTTTCTAGATGTAAATACTAAAAAAATCTAACCAAGTGTAGTGGGGGTGATTCCCCGTGTATGAGGATAAGTCTTCTAAGGTAGGTGTCAAAAATAGAGTGATCCCCCTTCCATATTGCCTATGTTCCACTTACTATTCTACTCTCGCATACTAATAGTTTCCCTCACGTAAGGGCGGGTATATTTAAAGGTTCGGTATAATGGCTTGGCAATGGTATATTGAAGGGGCGACAATTTTGGAGATACAATAGCCCTCATTATGCATGTATAACAAATTTTTATTTACAATATTTACATAACAAAAATAAAATACACTGAACCAGATCTAGGGCACACATTTAATATGTAAACAAGATAATAATTTCTTTATTTGTGTGATCCCATTTTGTTTGGTATAGCATAAAAATTGTAAAGGAGATAAAAATATACATATATTTTTAGGAAAATAACCACCATGGTGTATACTCGTAGCCAAGCCCAATCACGGGTAGAAGCTATGGAAAGTATGCAAGGAGGCACAAGTCACCTCCGTTATATCCCTAAGGACTTGGTTATACCACCTTGGCAGCCTGACCCACGACATAGTCTACACCATACCACTACATAATAGAACTATAGAGGCACCCCCGTTCAACACAGACCCTCTCAAGAGGATTACACACATGGTAAGGCCCCCTTAGACACTCATTATGAGTGGCCACTGTGTGATGAAGCGCTAGAGCAGCATAGGATTCATAAGAAGGGCCCACATGATTATATCATTCCTCCTTCGCCCCTCATTACTGTTAGAACTAATAGGCCAAATCTAGAGTGCAAGGCTCCTCAGATAGGGCGAGCCAACTCCACCTGTCCCTTTCACATGTATGAAAGAGAGCACGAGAAAAACTAGTATATTCCTCAAGAGCAATACACCGCACAGGAGCAATGTGCCTCCGCACCTGTTGATTATCAAGATCACCTATTGAGGCCAAAGCCTCAAGTGAATGCTGCTAACCTCAATAGAGGAAAGAGACCCATAGAGATCTCAGATCACCATGACCGAGATAGATGTGTATGGGAGGCATCTAGGCCTCCTAGACCTAGGACTGTGGAACAAATTGACTTGGCATTTACCAAACATGCCACCCACCAAGTGCAAATTATGTATCTTAGGCAAGATCAGCAGTAGTTAGAACAACTATATCATCTTAAAAAAGAGTGCATTCAACACCAGATAGATGAGTTGCTCCAGAACACTATGCATGAGAGGATTCCAACCCCTCGTATGCATAGGAAAAATATTTATGAGAGGCACAACCCCTTGGTACGAGACAAGTCTCCATAACCTTATCAAGCATTGCCCCCAAGACCTCCTAGACCTAAGCGGGAGGCCACTCCTAGAACCAATGATGGGCGCCTTCCTTGGGCACCCATCCATGTTTATAGGTCATGCCTAGAAACTCCTCAAGAGGCCTATGAGGAATTTGAGTGAGAAGAAGAGCGGGCTGAAACACCCTACCAAGGCAGGGGGGGCACTATCTGGCTACCCCTCCATAGGTCTCAAGTCCATCGCAATTCACAATGGGAACAAACCAAAGAAGAGGAAATCAAATTCTCTGATGCATACAAAGAACTTCTAGAGCGCTTAGAGTCTATGGAGAGTAAGAATTTGGGGCCCCAAAAGCCCACCTTATGCCAACTCCATAGTCACCCTATGCATCCTTTAGTTTCGGCACCCCCATACCCCGACCACTTCAAAGTGCCTCAATTGGCAATTTTTAGAGGGGATGAGGATGCCCAATAACACGTAACAAGGTTCTTGAGTCAATGCTTTGGCATTCAAGAAAATGATGCATTGCTTTTGAGAATGTTTATAAAAATGTTCACAGGCCCTACATCGGATTGGTTTACCCAGTTACCAAAGCATAGCATCAATAATCTAGACCAGCTCGTGGATGTGTTCCTTGAACGTTTTGCCTTCAACACCAAGAAGAAGGCATCCTTAAGTGATCTAGCTGGACTTAAGTAGTATGATGATGAGACCATGATTACTTATGGGAATTGATGGAGGACATTGCTTTCAAAGCTAACTTACCTCCCACCCATGGCCGACATGACTCAAACATTTTCAAAGAGTTGCTTAAGGTCGATCTCCATACTATTGTAGCTACAACAATATGCCACCCTCGAAGAAGCCCTGGTGCAAGCCAGGATAATTGAGGAGATCAAAATACAAGACGATGATATTGCCAAGTCGTGCAAGAAAGAGTGGCCAAAAAATGCTAAAATTGGGCCCACACAACTGAAACCCACCACGATAAATCAGGTTGCCATAACTATACCAAAGCCTACACAAATGACACAACCCATAAAGGCTAATTATCAAGTAGTTCCTCTTGATAACTATGAAAAGGAAAATTATAAACAAGAGCAAAATCAGCAGCGTCGCCCTAGGTGATAATTCACATAATTCATGGAGTCTAGAGACTCCTTTTTTGATCGTTTTTTTATGGAAAACCTGATAAACTTGTCGAAAAGTTGACCCATAGACCCCAACACACCAAAATACAAGGGCTATAGGGAAGAATTATATTGTAGATTTCATCGATAGAAAGGACACAAAATCTTCACTTGTTGGAAATTCAAACACTTAGTGCAGGACTTGATATACAACAAAACACTAGTGGTAGATAGTCCCATAGTGCTGAGCAACCAACATATGGAGGTCTTAAAATATCCCCTGCCTACCCATGATGCATAGGCAAAGGCTTTACAAATGAATGAGGTAACATAAAACTACCTCATGCAAGGATACATAGGGATGATAAGCATCATGACAAGGAACAAAAGACACCCAAACATGGTTGCACCTACTATAGCTACAAGAGATGTTTCATCAACGTCAAAACCTCCACAACACCCTATGCAACCTACCCTACCTAGACCAGTGGCCACGATTCAGACTAAACTTACTCAAAGTTTAAGGACCACGTCGGCTAGGCTCTCCACTTATGAGCTCATCCAACAATCATTGCCCCATCAGGAGGCTCTGATAGAGATACTCAAAGCCATTGAGATACAACCCCATGAAGCCAATTATTTCAACAACTTTGTGGGACATGTGAAAAAGTGCATAAAACCAGTCATAACCTTTAGGGAAGATGAACTAAAATTGGTGATGGGTGATATGGTGGATCCACCCTTGCACGTCATTATGTGGGTCAACGGGATTCCATTCAAGAGGGTGTTGTTGGACACTGGCTCATCTAGCAAAATAATCAAGACAGTGGCATTAAAATACCTTAAGCTGCCAGTATCCCACATTGTGGCATCCACTTACACTCTTCGAGCATTCAACGATGCATTATGCTCAATAGTTGGCACAATTGTCCTACCCATCCAAGTAGGACAAAAGACCATTCCTATGTTGTGTCACATCCTTGAGGGTGAGATGGCCTACAATATCTTGCTAGGCCGACCTTGGATCAGGGACATGAAGTGTGTCCCTTCGATAGCCCATCAATGCCTCAAATACACATACGAAGGGAAAGTACATGTAGTCCTAGCAGATTTAGAGCCCTTTAAGTTTTGCAATGTGATGTAGTTGGTGCCACAATAGACCCTTCCATCAACACATTTGAACTTTCAATTGAATTCATCCACACAAGGTCTGATTTTGCCTACATCCTCATGATTGAGTCCCTCAACTCACCAACCTGGCTCATATTTGTTGTCTGTTCCTTCACCAATGATGCCACCTATGGTGGCCACATCGAAGGACAACAAGAAGAAGCCCCTAGAGGAGGTACCACCATTAGTCTCAACCATCTCTATCGAATAGATGCCCAGTCGAATGGAAGTCGATACACCTTGTGTAGACACCAAAATAGTACCAATCCAATTATGTGACTACAATAATTGACCGAATTGGCATACATACCCCCTAGGGCAGCCTCCAGAAGTTAAACAGTGGTCCTAACCACTCCCAAATCAGTTTTGGAAGGTTAGTGGTCAATTTGGCACCTTTCAAGCACTTTGCTCCCTATTCGTCCCACCTTGGGATGATTAGAATCCTATTCATCCCACCCTGGGATGATTAGAATATTATTCTTCCCACCCCAAGACAATTAGAAACAATCGTTCTAGGGTGGGACGATTAGCAGGTTTGATTGGCAAAAATTCAAGCCTTGACAAATGGCAACCCATTTCCACCACCCAAATTTGCCTTCAAGGCATGCAATTATGAGGAACAGTTTCAAATTAGAGAGAGGGACTTCAGTCAAGCATACCCTGATCATGGAGGTCCTAAATCAGGGAGGAATATTCTCTCCCCCAAAAGGGCATGGTGAGCCAAGTGGCACCCTCACATGCACATTCAAAGGAGACCCCTAGGTCTATAAAAAGGTGAGCCTCCTCACCCCAAAAGGAGAATAGAGCTAGATAATTTGGAGCAATGGAGTGCTACCAAATTATATCCCCATTCCTCTTTGTGCTTCCTACATCCCTAATTTCTCTTTTGGAAGAGAGGTTATCGGGTGGACACTAGGAACACAATCTAGACCCAAAACCCAAGCAATCAGCCACAATCCCACACCAAACTCATCGACACAACCCCTTATGAGGTTTTGGACCCTTCCCACTTGGATTGGTGCTAAAACCAATCCCCAAACGGTGGGCGTATTGCCCCTGAGTGCCCCTCACACTGTTGCAATCCTAATCGCCCCATACCAGAGCGATTAGAAATCTATGTTTTATTTCTCTACTGTTCTTTTTGAATTATGTTGTATTTCATGTACTTATGTTGTTGTTCAAGTTTCATTGCATTCTGACCTATTTTGACCTTGTTTTTATCATTTTTATGTGTTTACTAACCTACAAGGAGCGCCTTCGAATACGGGATGATCTGGGCAGAATCTAAAAAATATGACCTTCTGGGTTATCTCAAATGCCCCCTTTTGTTTAACCCCAAGTTTGCAAGAATTTTGGAGGCCTCTGGATAGGACATTTGCAAGGTCACCTTTGTACATTTTATAACAGTACCCAACATCCCACCCTAGAGTGATTAGAAATCCATGCATGATTTCCTGAATGTTCTTTTTGCAATGTGTCCCTAATGATGTCTTGATGCTTTTTTCAATGTTTGAATTCATTATGACATGTTTTGATCATCGTTTTGCTATTTCATGTATTCACTATTCGAAGGTCTTGGGGATTACATGTTTCCTTCTATCCGCACATGCTATTAACTGTTTGCTATTTTTCTGTGTAGGATCTCACAACTAGGAACACCAGAGAGGTATCAAGGAACGACGAACACATGGATGCAAGTGGTGGCAACTTTTGGCCCACCCATTTTGAATGTGGACATGCAAAAGACACTAGAAGTGTACCATCCATTGGTGTAATCAACTATATCAAAATGTTCTGAGCCCTAGAGGAGGGATGTATTGTAACTATATTAAAAGCAACATTAATAAAAGAGGCTTTTATTTATTTTCTAACATCTCATTTATGCGTAATTTCCTTCATGCATTGCTTCTCGCATTCGTAGGACTTAGCATCTATACCATATCTATTTTGTTTGCATCATATCTGGTATGATGTCACCCTGCATTCATATTTCACTGGTGATCATGGTGGGACCTTGTCCCCTACTGTTAAGATCAAGTTTTTGATCCAAATTTTGTGGTTTCTTTGTAGGTGTTACTCATTCGGGTGCTGGAATGCTACTCGTGCCACCCTATGATGAATACAAACCTGGCATTCATTCCACCCCAAGACAAATATGTATTTGTCCCACCTTGTGATGAATGCAAACCTGCTATTCATCTCACCCCGAGATGATTAGATATCTGTGCATTTTCTGAGCAAAAAATAAGAGGCATCTATTTTGGACAGAGAAGAGGTAGGCCTTATGCACATCCTCTGTGGTTTTTTGCCTTCTGTTTCTACAATTTTTTGTTTTCTTTGCTTTGTTTTCAGACACTTGCATAGAAAGGTTAAGTAGTTTGTTTTCCTTTCTTGCAATAAAGAAAAAAAAAACATAGAGTAAAGTAAATGGAAGGAACTTGATTAGGAATGCATTCTTCTCTGGTTTTCTTGCATGATACTTGCACCAATGGCAAGTCCTCATCATAGGTTTCAGTTCTAGTTAGGTTTTGAGTTTTCCTTTTTTTGCTACTAATTGTCTCTGAAAGATAAAACGTACTTTAAAGCATTGCATTAGTGAAAATAATATTTTGTTGTATGTTTTCTTTTTTTGTACAATTAAAAGGAACCACACACACCACCTAATAGGATTAACATCAAGGATTTAGTATTAATACCCCAACACTTGATCAAGACCAACGGTGGATTTCATCACCACCTTGGCTTGGATTTTGCATACATATACCATGCTCGTGACTGTTGCTAGACGTAAATCCTGATGAAAGCTGACCAAGTGTAGTGAGGGTGATTCCTCGCGCATTAGGATAAGTCTTCTATGGTAGGTGTCAAAAATAGAGTGATCCCCCTTCCATACCACCTATTTTCCATGTACTATTTTGTTCTCGCATACCAATAGTTTCCCTCACGTAAGGGCGGGTATATTGAGAGGTTCGATATAATGGCCTGGAAATGGTATATTGAAGGGGCAACCATTTTGGAGATACAAGAGCCCTCATTATGCATGTATAAAAAAATTTTCTTTACAAGAGTTACATGGCAAAAATCAAACACACTGAACCAGATCTAGGGCACACATTTAATCTGTAAACAAGATAATAATTTCTTTGTTTGTGTGGTCCTCTTTTGCTTGGTGTAGCAAAAAAAAAATAAAGGAGATAAAACATACATATCTTTTTAGATAAACCACCACCATGGTGTATACCCGTAGCCAAGCCCAATCATGGGTAGAAGCTACGAAAAGTATACAATGAGGCATAATTCACCTCCATTATAGCCCCAAGGACTTGGTTATACCACCTTGGCAGCCTGACCCACAACATAGTCCACACTATGCTACTACAAAAAAGGACTATAGAGGCACCCCTTTGAGGGGCACACCCATTCAACATAGACCCTCTCAGGAGGAGTACATACATAGGAATGCCCCCTTAGACACTCATTATGAGTGGCCATTGCATGATGAAGTGCTAGAGCAACATAGGGTTCATAAGGAGGGGCCACATGATTATATCATTCCCCCTCCATCCCTCATTACTATTAGAACTAATAGGCCAAATCTAGAGCATAGGGCTCTTCAGACAGGGTGAGCCAACTCTGCCCATCCCTTTCACATGTATGAAAAGGGGCACAAGGAAAACCAATATATTCTTTAAGAGCAATACACTGCATAGGAGCAATGCACCTCCGCACCTACTAATTATCAAGATCACCTATTGAGACCAGAGCCTCGGGTAAATACTACTAACCTCGATAGAGGAAAGTGACCCATAGAGATCTAAGATCACCACAACCGATATAGGTGTGTAGGGGAGGCATTTAGGCCTCCTATACCTAGGATGGTGGAACAACTCGACTTGGCATTTTCCAAAATGGTCATCCACCAAGCACAAATCACACAGCTTAGGCAAGATCAATAGTGGTTAGAACAATTGTATCATATTAACAAAGAGCGCATTCAATGCCAGAGAGATGAGTTGCTCCAGAATACTATGCATGAGAGGATTCCAACCCCTCACATGCATAGAATATAAATTTATGAGAGGCACAGACTCTTAGTGTGGGACAGGTCTCCGTGACCTTATCAAGCGCTGCCTCCAAGACCTCCAAGACCTGAGCGGGAGGCCACCCCTAGAACCAATGACGGGCATCTTCTACAGGCACCCGTCCATTTTTATAGGTCACACCCAAAAACTCCTCAAGAAGCCTATGAGGAATTTTAGTGAGAAGAAGAGCGGGCTAAAATGCCCTACCAAGGTAGGGGGCGCTACCCGACTACCCCTCCATAGGCCTCAAGTTCCTCACAATTCACAATGGGAACAAATCAAAGAGGAGGAAATCAAATCCTTTGATGCATACAAAGCGATGTTGGAGCACTTAGAGTTTGTGGAGACTAAGACTTTGGGGCCCCAAAAACCCACCTTACGCCAGCTCCGCAGTCACCCTGTGCATCCTTTAGTTCCAACACCCCCATACCCCGACCACTTCAAAATGCCTTAATTGGTAATTTTTAGAGGGGATGAGGATGCCCAAGAGCACGTAACAAGGTTCTTGATTCAATGCTTTTGCATTCAGGACAATGATGCATTGCTTCTGAGAACATTTATAACCATGTTCACAGGCTCGGCCTCGGATTGGTTTACCCAGTTGCTGAAGCATAGCATCAATAATCTAGACCAGCTAGTGGATGCGTTCCTTGAACGTTTTGCCTTCAACACCAAGAAGAAGGTATCCTTAAGTGACCTAGTTGGCCTTAAGTAGTATGATTATGAGACCATAGCCGCTTATGGGAATTGATGGAGGACATTGCTTTCAAAGCTACCTTACCTCCCTCCCATGGCCGACATGACTCAAATTTTTTCAAAGAGTTGCATAAGGTCGATCTCCGTGCTATTGTAGCTATAGCAATATGCCACCCTAGAAGAAGCCCTGGCACAAGCCAAGATAATTGAGGAGATCAAAATACAATACGACAAGATTGCCAAGCCACACAAGAAAGAGTGGACCAAAAATGCCAAAATCAGGCCCACGTAACCGAAACCCGCCGCAATCAATCAAGTTGCCATAACTATACCAAAGCTTGCACAAACGACATAGCCCCCAAAGGTTAATTATCAAGTAGTTCCTCTTGATAACTATGAAAAGGAAAATTATAAACAAGAGCAAAATCAGCAGTTTCGCCCTAAGCAACAATTCACAAAGTCTAGAGACTCCTTGTTTGATCGCTTGTTCATGGTGAACCTGATAAACTTGCTAAAAAGTCGACCCATAGACACCAACATGCCAAAACCCAAGGGCTATAGGGAAGACTTATATTGTAGATTCCACTGACAGAAAGGACACGACATCTTCACTTGATGGAAATTCAAAAACTTAGTGCAGTGCTTGATAGACAACAAAACGCTAGTGGTAGATAAACTCGTAGTGTTGAGCAACCAACAAATGGAAGTCTTCAAAGACCTCCTGCATGCCCATGATGCATAGGTAAAGACTTTACAAGTGAATGAAGTAACACAAAACTACCCCATGCAAGTATACATGGGGATGATAAGCATCATGACACGAAACAAAAGATACCCAAACACGGCTGCACCCGCTATAGCTACAGGAGTTGTTCTATCAATGTCACAACCTCCACAATGCCCTATGCAACCTCCCCCACCTAGACCACTGGCAACAATTTATACTAAGCTTAATCAAAGTTTAAGGACCACGTCGTCTAGGCTTTCCATTTATGAGCTCATCCAAAAATCACTGCCCCATCGAGAGGCTCTAATGGAGATACTCAAAGCCATTGAGCTACAGCCCCACGAACCCAATTATTTCAACAACTTTATGGGACATGTGAGATAATGCACAAAACCAATAATAACATTTAGGGAAGAAAAACTAAAATTGGTGACTGGTGATATGGTGGATCCACTCATGCACGTCATCATGCAGGTCAATGGGATTCCATTCAAGAGGGTGTTGGTGGACACTGGCTCATCCAAAAACATAATCATGACAATGACATTAAAACACCTTAAGCTGCCAGCATCCCATATTGTGGCATCCACATACACTCTTCGAGTATTCAACGATGCATTATGCTTGACGTTTGGCACAATTGTCCTGCCCATCCAAGTAGGACAAAATACCATTCCTACGTTGTGTCACATCCTTGAGGGTGAGATGGCCTACAATATTTTGCTAGGTCGGCCTTGGATCAGGGACATGAAGTGTGTCCCTTTGATAGCCCATCAATGCCTCAATTACACATATGAAGGGCAAGTACATGTGGTCCCAGTAGACTTAGAGCCCTTTAAGTATTGCAATGTGGTGTAGTTGATGCCACAATCGACCCTCCCATCGACACATTTGGACTTTAAATTGAATCCATCCACACAGGGTCTGATTCTACCTACATCCTTGCTGTTGAGTCCCTCAAATAACCGACCTAGCCCATATTCATCATCTGTCCCTTCACCAACGACATCATCTATGGTGGCCACATCGAAGGACAATGGGAAGAATCCCCTAGAGGAGGTACCACCATTAGTCTCAACCATCTCTACAAAAGAGGTGCCCAATCGAGTGGAAGTTGAGACAACTGGTTCACCTCACATGGAGTGGACTTAGGGAGAACTCCCATTCCCTCCCCCTCAATCATCGATGATTACCATTGATATGGCCATTGCGGTCTTGGGGGAGTACCTAGTGTGAAAAATTGTGGCAACACCCATGCTCAAATCCATGCAGGACATGGGGAAACCTCGCCTCCCCATCGACACTATCGTCTATTTAGGCTACCCGGTAAACTAGACCAACTTTGTATATGGGGGCCTCGAGAATAGCCTTGAACCCTACCTACAAGAGGAAGAGGACAAAGAACCATTTTCTGAGAACATTGACTATCTGTCCAACCTGGACTTCACCTTAAAATACCTAGACCAATGTAATTGGCATGGATATGGATTGGGAAGATACGAACAAGGAGTGCACATTCTTTGTCAACCGAGATACCAGATGCCATATGATAAATTAGGAGTAGGGTTCAATCACCCCTTTCCCCTCGACATCTTTGTATAAACCATGCAAGGCCTAGGTCTAGGCAACAGGGATAGGTTGGCACAAGATCCATATGCCAATCCCGACACTACATACACATTGGGGAATTATTTCCCATTTTTAACAACAAACCTTATTGACCTCAACAGTCCCTCCCCTTTGATCGGGGAAAGTTCAAGAAGTAACCTCCAAGAAGGAAATGAACAAAATCAAGAGAGCTCTTTGGAAGATGAGTTAGATTATGAGGTGGCACCTTGGGACCCATTTGAGTCTGATAGAAATCACTCGCAGGTGACACCCATTGACGACTATCAGGAGGACTTCTTGGTAATGTTCCCCTTTAATGTTCCAATAGGACAATTGCCACCTCTAGAGAATTCAGCCCTCCCGTAGAGAGCAGAATAACCTAGAAGGGATAAAATCAACTTACTCAAACAAAATGAGCCTCCCATGCCGGCCATAAGGCCAAGTGATCAAGAAACGCCTAGTGGGGGGCTATACCAGCTAAAGGAGCACATAATTATCAGATGCAACGAAGGCCTATGGATCTCTGATAGTGACTATGAGGATGATACTGAGATGGCATATCTCAACCATATGAGGCAATAAGAATACCCCATATACACAATGATATGTTTGAACATCTAACTATGGGACCAAGGCATAGGTGGCATTTAAACCAAGTACAATTAAACCACATGCTTCATCCACCATTAGGGCATACAGGGAGCACCTCCCACCTAGAGACGCTATTGGACCATTAGTGCCAAGGGCAAACCCTATCCTTCTATCCACACATAGGGCCGATCATTTTATGCCAGTACCCACAGAGCCAGATTTGAGGTACAAGGATCACCAATGATATCTGAATCAACACCCATGCGGTAATGGAGACCAATTTCATTCCATCAACATGATATCCATTGATTTAACCACCCCCATATGTAATCCAATCGATCCAATATGACCATTGTATCTAGACCTAGATGCCATAGACTGGGATCATGCTGACTCACCACCATCCCCATCAAAGTACTGGCCTTGTGGTGAGATGTTCCATTTCAACCTCGGACAACTCAGGATATCTTCCATGTTGAAGAGGAACCCAACGTTCCCAATGCAGATCTAAATTCAATGAATGATATCCACCTGATTCCAACTCCACACCAGTTGGAGGATGGATCCCACATGTCAGTCAAAGAAATGATTGACGTAGACATTGCCTCTGATCCAATGAACCTGCAAATCATCAAGCTGGGGGTAATTTTAACCCATGAAGAGCAAGCTAATTACATTACCCTTCTCAAAGAGGAGGTTTTTGCATGGTCCCACAAAGAAATGCTGGGGCTAGACCCGCATCTAGTCACGTATAATCTGAAACTTGATCTGAAAGTAAAGCCAGTCAAGCAAAAACTATGTAAGATGCACCCAATAATGGCCTTAATGGTAAAATACAAGCTACAAAAGTTGTTGGATGCATAATTTGTCATCTGCATAGATTATCCACCATGGCTGTCCAACATGGTACCCATCAAAAATCCTGATGAGAGGATTCGCATATGCACCAATTTTTGAGATTTAAACAAAGCAAGTCCCAAGGACAATTTCCCCTTGCCTAGCATCGATGCATTGGTATACGCTATAGCAGGACATGAAATGCTTTCCCTCATGGATGGTTTCTCGAGATACAACTAGATTCGTATCAATCTTGATGATCAACTAAAAATGGCGTTCACGATGCCTTGGGGGACATTTTGTTATAAGGTCATGCCCTTTGGCCTTAAAAACACTGGTGCCACCTACCAACGTGCTATGACATACATCTTCCATGATCACATGCATAAAACTTTGGAATATTATATGGATGATTTGTTGGCCAAATCTCTTTGGTACCAAAATCATCTCGATGACTTATGCAAGATCCTTGATCGCCTCCTTGAACACAAGGTTAGGCTAAACCCCAAGAAGTGTGTATTTGGAATCACATCTAGAAAACTCTTGGGTTTCATAGTCTCAAAATGAGGCATCGAGGTAGACCCAAATAAATTCAAGGTAATCCTTGAGATGCTTCCCCCAACCACCATCAAGCAGCTCAAAAGCTTGTAGGGTAAGGTCGCGTTAATCAAGCACTTCATAGCGCAGTTATCTGACAAGTGTCGACCCATGAATAAATTATTACATAAGGGTATAGCATTTCATTGGGATGACGAGTGCCAGTCAGCCTTCGACAACATCAAACAATACTTGTCTTCATTTCCAGTATTGGCACCACCTAAACTAGGAGTGTCATTATACTTATACATCTCAGCTACTGAGGTGGCACTAGGTGCCATGCTAGCCCAGAAAAATGAATTACATAAAGAACAGGATAATTATCATCTTAGCCGCACCCTGGTCAATTATGAACTTAACTATGCATACATTGAGAATATATGCTTGGTAGTGGTATTTGCCACCAAAAAGCTATGCCATTACATGCTAAGCAATACGACGTATGTTGTGTCTAAGGAGAATCCATTGCGGTACATGATGAGTCATACTTATCATAGTAGTCGCACGGTGAAATGCATCATGTTGTTGATGGAGAATGACATCAAATTGATTGGACAAAAATCCATCAAAGGTCAAGTCATCATTGATAAACTAGCAGAGGCTCCTCTCGAAGATGATCAACCTATGACCATAGATTTGCCCGATGATGGGGTCTTCCATGTCTTAGAATCACCAGATTCTGATGAGCCTAAGTCATAGGCCAACATAACCTTATTTTTTGATGGTTCTAAATGTGAGCAAGGAGGTGGCACAGGAATCATGTTTTTCACACCGCAAGGGGATCTAATGCCTTTATATTTTAAACTTGATTTCATGTGCACCAATAAAAATGCTGAATACGAAGCCTTGCTCATAGGTATTCAGAAAGCCATCACCATGAATATCAAACACTTGAATATATTTGGTGATTCACTGTTAATTATCAACCAAGTGAAAGGGGTATTCTAATGCAAATGCCTAGTTCTGTAGGCCTACAAAGCCCTTGTGGATAAATTCTTGGCAAATCTTGAATGGTACAACATCGAGTCACTCCCTCGATCATTGAATCATTTTGTAGACACTATGGCCTCTTTAGGGTCACTAATCCCGCAATACCTTTCTGGTGAGATGACAACCATTCAAGTCAAAATGTTATCACAATCTATGATGGAGCGTGCAAGCTTTGACATAATGCTAGGAATCCACCTTATCCAGATTGAACCATCTTAGGATAGGTTCTCTCGAATCCATGATAGTCTGAATCACACCAACTGGGGGTCTTTGTTCTCTCCAATCCCTCTTAATAGCAACACCACTATTTTTACAAGTTCTTTCCCACTCAGTTTTTGCTAGGGATGAACTTCAAGAGGGATCAGCCGTTCACACCATCGAGGTTTCTGATCAGTAGGATTGGTACACACCCATAAGAGACTATCTCAAGTTATGTAGCCTCCCACTTGGATTGTCGCCCGTTGCAAAAAGATCATTCAAATAGAAAGTGGCAAAACATGTCTTGCTTAGAGAAATTTTGTGTCATCGAAGCTATGAAGGGATCCTCCTCTATTACTTGGAATAGCAAGATTCCACTTGGATGATCACCCAAGTGCATGATGGTACGTACGGTAGCCACTTTAGCGATATGGCCATCACAAAGCACATTCTTTGCATGGTTTATTATTGGCCATCTTTAGAGCAAGATTATTACACATATATGTGGAAGTGCGTGAAGTGTCAACACCATGCTAACTTGACACACGTACCTTCTCAGGCCTTGCAACCGATCCAATCGGCTTGGCCATTTTCATAGTGGGGCTTAGATCTCATCAAAAAGATCTCCCCTGTGTCGTTAGGTCATCACACGTTTATCATAATGGCCACAGAGTACTTCACTAAGTGGATGGAAGCAATTCTGCTTACCTCTATGACTGGGCCCCACATTACAGAGTTTATTTTACATAACATCATATGTCATTTTGGTATTCCATCCAAGATCATCTCGAATAATGGGACATCATTTAAGAACAAAGATGTGCGTGCTTTGACAACAAAGTACAAAATTTAGCACAGTTTTTTGACACCTTATTATCCATAGGAAAATGGGCAAGCAGAGGTGTCAAACAAAATGCTAGTTGCCATCCTTAAAAATATGGTCATAGATAATCATAAATATTGGCACATCCAAATACCACTTTCCCTATGGGCTTATAGCACTAGCATTCGGACGCCCACTGGGGCAACTCCATTTTTGCTAGTGTATGGCTTCGAGGTAGTCATGCCTCTCGAGTTGGAAATACCCTTCCTATGCATATCAATGCAATAGTTCATCGATGATGACACTGCATGGCAATCCCAATTAGAACAGCTTACGTTACTTGATGAACTATGCGTCAATACTCTCGAGCATTTATGTATCTATCAAGAGCGACTTAAGAAAGCATACAACATGAAAGTTCACCTGAGGGACTTTCAGGTTGGTGACCTGGTCTTAAAAGAGAACCAAAAAAATTCTAACTTGTCACCCCATTTAAGGGACAAGTTCATGACAAATTGGTTAGGTCCTTCTATAATCAATAGTAAAATAGGACCTGAAACATACCGGCTCGCCTCTCTTGAAGGAATCAAGGAACTAGAACCCTTGAACATGATTCATTTGAGGCCATTCAACATTTAGAGAGCCATAGACCTCCCCAAAAGATCCAAGGATTCCAGCAATCACTTGGTCAACCTAAAATGCCCCAAATATATCCATAATCACTTTGGTCAAACCAAAATATCCAAGGGTTCTCGCCACTGCTTGGTCACCTAAAACAACCCAAAGGTTTCCATAATCCCTTTGGTCAAACCAAAAGCTCTAGGGGTTCTCGCCACCGCTTGGTCACCCAAAATGCCCCAAAGGTATCTATAATCCCTTTGGTCAAAACCAAAAACTCCAAGGATTCCTGCAATCACTTGGTCAACCTAAAATGCCCCAAAGGTATCCATAATCCCTTTGGTCAAACCAAAAGCTCCAAGAGTTCTTTCCACTGCTTGGTCACCCAAAATTCCCCAAAGGTATCTATAACTCCTTTGGTCAAGCCAAAAGCTCCAGGGGTTCCCACAATTGCTTGGTCACCCAAAATGCCCCAAAGGTATCTATAATCCCTTTGGTCAAATCCTCCAAGGATCCATAAAAATCACTTGGTCCGCACCCATTCAGGTTAAACCACCATAACGAATATTCAAAACAAAAGATAATCAAAAATAACAAAAAAAATGCATCTCACTTTCATGCATATTCTTAAAAATCTAAAAAAAAAAAAAAAGATTTGCATTAGGAATCCCATACATACATTGCATATTTGCTGGTCATACATGTCAAAAGCACCATAGACTATAATTACTCGGAAATTCCATAATTTTCCAAATTCAGTCCATTTTGTAAAAATATCCATCAAGAATAACGCCCTTCGCATTTTCGCCATATCATAGTCAGTTGTCTTCTAATGTCTTTAGGGTTTTTGTCATTCAGTTGTCTTTAGATTTCTAGTCAAATGATGTACATAGTCAGACCGCTTTTTACAAGGTAGAGTTTTACTTGGATCACCCCTTGTTACATAGCATCCCAACATAAGCTTAAAAAACATAAAAATTCCCCAATTGTGTGAATGAAATATGAAACCTGCATAGCGGACTAGGTTACCATAAGCAAAGCTATTATCCTACTCATCCCCCTATGTGAATGACCCAAGAATGTTGATATTTGGCAAAAGGACAAGCATCCTCCCTACCTAATTCCCCAAAATAAACAATGGTTTCTACCACTATAAGAAATCCCAAATTCTCAAAAAAAAAAAATTGCAAATATCAAAAAAATTGCAAAATTCAAAGTACAAACTCCAAAGTTTGACATAAACACCCTCAAAAGTGCACACATAAAAAAAACACAAGAAATAGTGATCCCCATCACTCAAAATTCAAATCCCTTGCTCAAAAATAAAAAAATAAACAATGATTTTTATCACTATATATGAGAGCAAGTATCCTAATAAAATTGAAGAAAATAAGGGATTCAAACTTGAATCCCTATAAATATCAGCATTCTAAAGGCCATGAGGTGATCCTTAGTCCCTGTTTGGTCGATAGCCTGCTGACACTGGTGGCGAACCTCCTGCATGATGATATATCTATCGCATTACCTATTGGGCATATGTACAGATAAATGTTTGCATGTGTATGAGCTAGCTTATGGTATCCTAGATTGCCCCGTAGATTAATCTTACTAAATACAACAAAGGAATTAGTGGAGCTAATTCAGTGATCCTCAGTATAGGTTTTGTGGATAGCCTACCTGGCACTAGCGGTATCCTTATGAATACCACATAAATGAACTCAATTGCACACACAGGGATGTGAAATAACTTGGTCAAACTCAAGTTTGATTCCTACCTTGTTTGAAAGTCTTGTAAGATAATGTACAGTCTTGATTAGTTAGTTAAATAATATGAGTCTCAGAAAAACCTTAACTACATTCTAAAACAATTGTTGTACATTTCATTACTTACATCACCATCAAAAAATACAAAATAAAAATTAAAAATGTAAATTTATTTCATAAAGCAATCACATAGTACAAAAATCCATTAAATCCTATACAGTCTATAGTGCCACTGCCTGTATACCAACAAATCAGTCCATCCATTCCATATGCATACATCTATATCATAGAGTTAAAATCATCCACAGTCATAATAGCATGTGCATACATAAAAATAAATAAACGTGCATAAAAAAAATTAACCACGACAAGTATATAATCAAACTAAAAAAAATATTCATGTATATATATCAAGTCAAAATGCCCTCAAGCTATAATAAGAAGGTCCTTTGACCTCACAAAAAACCAAAAACTCAAAACCCCCAAAGCCTATGGAGTCGGCAACCATGATCATGTAGGATCGGTACGACTGGAACTACCCCTAGTAGTATGGGTCCTATGGGACCTCTCAGGGCAGCTACTACCATCCCGATCACCCTACCCACCAATGCTACCCTCATCTAGTCGCATGCGATGAGAGGATGCAGAATGCTCAGTCTCACTGCCTTTCGTACGATGCGATGAACCACCTCCATTGAGCTTAGGAAACTATCCACCAAGACAAATAACCTCTATCTCTAACTCTACCCGGTATCGCCCCCACTCCACATCTTGTCATTGATACACAACCAATGTGTTGTCCTGCTGTGCCAACTGAGTCTGTAAGAGATCCATCTCCTACAAAAAATATCTATGCTCCTCCTACCATCTCTGTAAGAGACCCTCCAATCATGCTATCTTAGCACGAAACCCAACCTCCACATCCCCTGAGATAGCCTGAGGCATGGGCACCTCTAGGACGACCTGCTGCTCCGACACCCACTACTCCAGGATGTCCTATACATCTGAATGTTTCAAAACCCCCACATCATCCCCATTTCCAGTGAAGTCATCGACCTCCACCATGTTCACATTATCAAGTAGAGCCTCCCAACCCTCCATCAATGTCTTTGCACCCCCACCTCCTATTTCTACTGTATCTGTACCTCCTAAAGGCCCCTCACCCTGCCATCACTGCATAGTCCACAATCGGTCATACTCTGTAGTTACCCTGACATCGTCCATGTTGGGTACATCCATAACCACATCATATCCCTACCTAGTGGCTCAATAATTGGCCAGACTAGGGTCATCTTATCCTCGTACCATCGATAGATCAAGGGATCACCAAGAAATCCTTGGCGCACCCCAAATTGCCAAATCACTTAGACATATAGAAATCACTCCTACTCTATCCCATGCCGCCCAATTAGCCATCTACCCCTACGCACACATCGGAGCCACTCTTCAGCCTCAGGCCAGGCTGGACAGTCCCGATATGGTCGTCAAAACACCTACCCTGGCATTAGACGAGAGAAGGCATCAGTATAGTGACCTATGTCACCTGCTCACCACTGACTCTATCCATGCTCCTCTGACCACCACCATAAATTGGCATACCCAATATCTCGATCTACCATCTCACCTCAAGTGGTCCAAGGCAAACCCTACGACCGCTCCACAACTATGTGTTGCCACCCCCAGCACTGCAAGAGATAGCTGCACTCGATCCCCTTTCACCTTCGGTAGTGGACCTCGTACAGCTCATCATACAGCTATGCTAACAATGTCTGACCCCATCTCATAATAAGTGGATCTAATGTAGAACACTCCACCAATATGAAAACCAACTCCAATAGGTTCCAAGGGAACCTCGCACCTGAAGAGTCAGAAAGCAGCATATTGGAAATGAGGGCCATGAGTAAAGCATACCTCACCCCTAATACGCCCTTCTCTAGCCACCACCACACCAGAATACCGCCTATTTGGCAATCAGCCTCTGCCCTCTCCATAGCCTTCTCCACCCCCCTCTCCCCCGCCCAATCAAAACATCGGGTCAGTACCGTTGTCCGCTGGTCCCGATGGGTCGTCCGGATAGGAAGTCCATCTATCGAAATCTATAGAATCCGATACACATCCTTCAGAGTCACCCCAAAGCAATTAGAAATATATGCTTGATTTCTCTACTATTATTTTTGCATTATGTTGTATTTCATGTACTTATGTTGTTGTTCAAGTTTCATTGCATTCTGACCTATTTTGACCTTGTTTTTATCATTTTTATGCGTTTACTAACCTACAGGGAGCACCTTCGGATACAGGATTATTTGGGAAGAATCTACCAAATTTTCCCTTCTGGGTCATCTCAAAATGGCCCATTTTGTCTAACCCCAAGTTTGTAGGAATTTTGGAGGCCTCTGGATAGGACATTTGCAAGGTCACCTTTGCACATTTTGTGATAGTCCCCAACGTCCCACCCTAGAGAGATTATAAATCCATGCATGATTTTCCAACTATTCTTTTTGCAATGTGTCCCTGATGATGTCTTGATGCTTATTTCAAAGTTTGAATTCATTATGACATGTTTTGACCATCATTTTGCTATTTTATGTATTCACTAGCCGGAGGCCTTGGGGATTGCATGTTTCCTTCTATCCACACATGCTATTAACTGTTTGCTATTTTTTTGTGCATAGGATATTGCTACCAAGAACACCAGAGAGGCAACAAGGAATTATGAACACATGGACGCAAGTTGCGGTAACTTTTGGCCCGCCCATTTTGAATGTGGGCATGCGAAAGACACTGGAAGCGTACCATCCATTGGTGTAACGAACTATATCAAAATATTCTGAGCCCTATAGGGGGGATGTATTGTAACCATATTAAAAGAAAAATTAATAAAAAAATCTTTTCTTTGTTTGCTAACATCTCGTTTATGCATCATTTCCTTCATGCATTGCTTCTCGCATTCGTAGGACTTAGCATTTATACCGTATCTATTTTGTTTGCATCATATCTGGTATGTCGTCACTCCGTATTTGACTTTCACATAGTTCACCCAACATGGAGTGGACTCAGGGAGAACTCCCATTCCATCCCCCTCAACCGTTGATGATTACCGTTGAGATGGCCAATACGGGCTTGGGGGAGTACCTAGTGCAGAATGTTGTGGCAACACCTGTGCTCGAATCCATGCAAGACATGGGGAGACCTCACCTCCCCATAGACATTATTGTCCCTTTAGGCTACCCACCAAATCATACCAATTTTTTATATGGGGGCCTCGAGAATGGCATTGAACCCTACCTACAAGAGGAGGAGGATGAAGAGCCATTTGCTGAGAATGTTGACTATCTGTCCAACCTAAACTTTGCCTTGAAATACCTAGACCAATGTAATTGGCATGGATATGGCTTGGGCAGATACGAACAAGCAAGGCACATTCTTTGTCAACCGAGATACCAGATTCCATATGATAAATAAGGAGTAGGGTTCAACCACCCTTTGCTCCTCGACATATTGGTAGAAACCATGCAAGGCCAAAGTCTAGGCAATAGGGATGGGTTGGCACAAGATCCATATGCCAATACCAACACAACATACACATTGGGGGATTATCTCCCATTGTTAACAACAAACCTTGTTGACCTCAACAGCCCCTCCCATTTGATTAAGGAATGGGAAAGTTCAAAAAGTAACCTCCAAGAGGGATATGAACAAAATCAAGGGGGGTCTTTTGAAGATGAGTCAAATTATGAGGTAGCACCTTGGGACCCTTTTGAGTCTGATAGCAATCACTCGCAGGTGACACCCATTGACGACTATCAGGAGAACTTCATGGCAATGTTCCCCTTTAATGTTATGATCAGGCAATTGCTACCTCCAGAGAATATAGCCCTCCTGCAGAGAGCGAAACAACCCAAAAGGGACCAAATCAACTTGATCAAACAAAACGAGCCTCCCATGCCTGACATAAGGCCAAGTGATCCACCAGAGGAAGAATATAAAAATATCTTCTTCAACATCGACTACCTGCATGCCAAATTTTGGGTTTTCGTAGAGAGTGAGGATAGTGATCAAGAAATTCCTAGTGGGAGGCTATACTAGCCATAGGGGCACATAGTTGTCAGAGCCAATGAAGGCTTGTAGATCTTTGATAACAACTATGAGGATGAGACTGATATGGCATATCTCAACCATATGAGGCAATAGGAATACCCCATAGACATCGATGATATGTTTGAACATTTAAATATGGGATCAAGTCATAGGTGGCATTTAAACCAAGTATAGTTAAACCAAGTGCTTCATCCACCACTTCGGGCATACAGGGAGCACCTTCCACCTAGAGACCCTATAGGGCCATCAGTGCCAAGGGTAGACCCTATACTTCTATATGCACATAGGGTCGATCCTTTTGTGCCAGCACCCACAGAGCCAGATATGGGGTACAAGGATCACCAAGGATGTCTGAATCAACACCCACGCGGCAATGGAGACCAAATTCATTCCATCAACATGATCTCAATTGATTTAACTACCCCCATACACAATCTAGCCGATCCAACATGACCATTGTATCTAGACCTGTGATGAGGCCCAAAAATGCCTCATTATTGCACAATGTTTGACTCATTATTGCACAATGTTTGACTACCATATGATAAGTTAATTGCCAAATAGTTGACTAGAATATACTATTTGTTAAGTGTTTGCATGATTTTATGTTAGGAATACTATATCTCTGTTTTTGACTATTTTCAGCATTTTATGACTGATTTTGCGTGATTAAGTAGCAAGTAATAACATGCATTTCAATTAACCAAATGTGGTATGCTGATATCCATTAACTTCTCAATGGTTTTTGAATGTTTTCCTGCCCTTCAACTTGTTTCAAATCCACATTGAAGACAAAAGTTTAGGACTGTCATAAATCTGAAAATCTGGAAAAAACAGCCATATAAAAATCAGCAAGCTGTCACTTTATAGGAACACCTTGAAGTTGTCAAGCAAAGCATGAGGATATGGATGGAATGAGTTCAGAAGGACTACAGAAGACATCTGACCTATTTAGAAGCATTCCCACATGGTCTAAATAGGCAGCAATAGGGTATAACAGAGCAGGGGCAATTGTGCAGCACTGTTGCACTATTTCAGCATGGTTACTTGGTGAATGAAGTGTATAAATTTAGTAGCAGCTTGATGTACTCCTTCATGTTGATATTTTAATAAGTTTTCCATGTTCTAATTTGATTGAATTTGCAAGAAATGCCAATATTCTACAACTGTGCAGCAGAACTAGAAAATGCAGTAATTTACCATGTAAATTCCAGCAAGCTACCAATGAATGGCAAGGCATGAAATTCACATCCAAGGAAGAATGAAGACTATTGCAATCTGATCCTGAAGGCTAATCCACCTTAGAAATGCAGCCAAAACCATTTGGAGTCAACACAGTTGGTCATTCTAAAGATCTTCGGAATGAACACAATGTCTTCGGAATGAGAATTGCAGTATCTTCAGAATGAGCCACTTATCTTCGGAATGAAAACAGAATGTACTTTTTGACTTGTTGACTGAATTTTGGCGGTGGAAAAGGGGATAAGAAGGTTGATAAAGTTAAGGGAAAATATCTTCCATCTAATTTTGCTGTCCTTGCCATCCAAAGCCACCATGCATGGAAAAGATCAATTTGATCCTCTTCTAGGATAAACCCAGAAAAATTGTAGCATAATAGAAAGTTGTTTGCAAGATAGGAATGGCATATTCTGAAGTGGAGAATTATGTGTGAGATATTTCTAGACTCCTCCCACGTACTCCCACCACTGAAGATGCTTTCTAAGGGCCAATGACTACTACTGCAACACAAACTGTCCAGATTTGCATTTATTTCAGATCCAAAATTATTGGCAAATGACTGTAAAATAGCACATAGGCTGATTTGAGCATGGGATATATTGTAAATATTTATATAAATAACATAGCTCCCTCCTTGGTTGAGCCAGTTAGGAATTAGAATAGAGGAGAGTTTTCAGTAGTAGCAATTAGGACTATACAGTGATTTTTTGTAACAGTTTTCAGCATGTTTTGTCATCAATAAAAGTGCAGTATTTTATCATTTTATGTTCTGAGTGTTAATTAGTTAAGGAGTGCTTTTCACCTCCTTCTAGATCAGGAAGTATGGGCCCACTTTCAGATCTAGAAGGAGGGATTTTATGGCAGGTTTTAATCTATAATTTTGCTACAGCAGAATTAATAGATTGCTTGCCAGATTTCATTTTCTTGTTTTTATTTTGTGTTGTGTGATTTATGTTTCCTATTATGTTTATGTACAACATTTGTGTGTATGTCAGCTGAAAAATTATATTAAGCATTTTCCTTTATGTTTTCCCTGCTTTCTATTTTAGCAACTTTCCATTTTCAGCATATTTCATTTTGCTGTCAATTCCTGTAGCAGAAGCTTGACGACCTTTTGTGGCAGGGCATTGACAGGTGTTTTAGAATAAGTTTCAATTTTGCAAAAGTAGATTAGATTTCAATTCTACAAAAGTAGATTAGATTTCAATTTAGCAATTTCAATTATGCAAGAGTAACTAGATTTCAATTCTGCAAAAGTAACTTAGGATTTCAATTTAGCAATTTCAATTCATGCAATTGTAGTTAGATTTCAATTCTTGCAAACTTAGATTTAGTTTTCAATTCTTGTACTTTATTTCAGTTTCCATTCTTCAGACTAGGTTTAGTGTGACACCAAAAGGCTAAACCAAAATCTGCTTCACCAATAATTGCTTGAAATCTGAATGCCTGAATTGTACTCTGCCCTAACCTTCTATCGTAGACAACCTTGGACACCACCCCGGATTGATAAATCATTGAGATTAAATGATGAGACTCAATGACACTCATCATTTTGGCACCGTTGTCGGGGAACATGGTGTTGTTAGAGGGTAAAAGTAGTCAAATAATTATTATTGTGCTAAGTTATGAAGTTCAGAGTTAAATCTGAATGTAATAGTTGGTATAAATAATAATTATTGATAGTTGCATTTCAGTCCATTTAGAAAACAAGCAACCACCACCTTCAGCCCAACCTGGACAACAACCCCTGTCTATGTAAGCTGAATCTATTAAAAAAAAAATCACAAAAACTTTTGCACAATCAAAATAGGAGTTTACAACTTAATGATGATCCTAGAGTTTTTCATTATTACTTAAAGATTGTTAGGATTTTACCGCGCTAAACCGCAACCTAGCAATTCTTAGCCTACACGAGACAATAGTTGATCTCATTAGAGGTGATCCTACCTGACAAGTAGTTGATCTGCTAAAGTTGTACACTTCTTGTCTTATTGTGCAAACCAAAAATATTTTTTTTAGCCCAACTTGTGATCATTCTGAATAATACAGGATAGGCAACCCCTGTCTATGTAGCTGAATCTGGTATAAAAAAAAAAACCTGCAGGAAATGTTATTGACTGCAACAACATCCAACTGTGCTAAAACAAGAACTTACCTGAGCTTGAAGAGACAAAAATCAATGGAGATACACAGAAAACCTTTAGTCCAAACACACAGAAATTAGCCTTGGATAAAGGAGGAAAAACTAGAAAAATTGCACATAGAAAATTTACTTCCATTTTACAAAGGGGTAAATTATGTCCTCCTAGGAATGAAACAAATTGAAGTGCAGCCAAGAAAATTCTTGAACATTATTAGCCGGCTGACTTATAAACAAAAAGCAAAATTGTTGCTATTTTGAAACAATATTTCAATCCCTTTACATGGAATTACAAGGGTATATCAAGATTTTATCTTGATGTAAGCACTTAACATCTTTTGGGAATTGGTATTTAATTGTTTCAAGAACAGATTGACAAGATTTTGCAGACTAGGAGGCATGGACAACACTTGATTGAAGAAGTTTTCAGATATGGAGCAAGTGCTTCTTTCTCCCATTGGTAATTCATGGAGGATGTTAGTGGTGAATGGACATTGCCTTCGGGTATACCATGCACCATTAACTAAGGAGGAGTTCTTGAAGGAGATTCCATTGGATGTACACATAATGGAAGAGAATTTCTCTTCAATATCAGATTCAGAGTGATGATAAAAAGTCTGACAAAAAAGAAAAAAAAATACAAGAAAAGCAAAAAGAAGAATAGTCTTGTTTGTGAACTTCCTTTTTGGGTACAAGCAAGACAAGAAAATTTGAAAAAAAAAAAAAAATTGCAGCAAAGGCATGTCCCACAAAATGGGGATACATGAGGACAAGCATCAATTTCAGCAAGAAATAGGAACAATGGAGCCAATACTTCATTTCCAGCAATAAGGAGGCAATGATGATGTAAGAAGATTCTTACTGGTCATCTAGTAAGGAAGGTTGCATCAATGTTGCAGGTTTCAACAGAAAGAGATGGTGTTTTCATACAACAATTGACATGTTTTTGCAGAATAAGGATTGGTCTTATCCAAATAAGAGAGAGATTTTCTCTCATTGAAGCACTTGAAAAAAAAAAAAAGGACAAAAGTTGGTTGAAAACCAGAAATGGCAGCCTCTTCTGATGAAAAAATGAAAAAAAGAGATGAAAAAAAAAAAAAAAAAAAATGAATAATTCAGTAGTGAAAACCTTCTTGGAGGCGCTACTGAGTTGGCTTGCATGAAAACCGATTTTTTGGCATGCATTGCCTTGTTGATCTACTCATCATTGTTCCACCATTGTACAAATCTCACACTGCACATGTGTTATGTTTATGTTTTCAGATAGCCTGCTAACAATCATCAAAAGCAGCTTGTAAGGTGCATGACCAATTTTCAGGACAAGTAAGGTATGTGTTTCTTGCATTTAATTCATAGTAAACATTTAGCATTTAGTGTATGATAGTCGGTATTTGGCATAAACTATTCATACAATATTGACAAGTTGAAAAAGGAACATGTTCAAGATGTCAAGAAACACCCCCTTATGCCCTTAATTGCATAGAAATTCCAAAACTATGCAAAAACCTGATTTTGGGACAGACATGGCAGCAATTCTATTTCAATTTGTAGGGCAAATTTTAGAAGGAAAACTGCAAGTTTATATCTCATAATTGTCTGATAAATTGAAGGAGGATAATCAACAAAATGCACCCGAAGGTTCTATTTTAGTACTTCTGGAATAAAACAACAACATACAAAACAAAGAATAGCATCTAAACAAAAGGATGAAGAAGGGATTTTTTGATGTTATGGAAGGCTTATACACTCTAGATATGGACCCACAATAGAATCTGTAGCTAACTTTTGCATAGGAGGTCATTTCTGCATTTTTTGAAGATCTTCGAAATGAGAAATGCAGTCTCTTCGGAATGAACAGACATCTTCGGAATGAGAAATGCAGTCTCTTCGAAATGAACAGACATCTTTAGAATGAGAAATGCAGTCTCTTCGAAATGAACAGACATCTTCGAAATGAGAATTGTAGTATCTTTGAAATGAGCGGATCTTCGGAATGAGAATTGTAGTATCTTTGGAATGAGCGGATCTTCGAAATGAGAATTGCAGTATCTTCGGAATGAGCGGATCTTCGAAATGAGAATTGCAGTATCTTTGAAATGAGCGGATCTTCGAAATGAGAATTGTAGTATCTTCGAAATGAGCAGGATATCTTCGAAATGAGCAGAAACTGTACCAAAATTGCTGAAAATGCTACAGAATAGCAAAAAGAGTAGGGTACATCAAATATTGAGGTTTATAAGGCTCTACCACAAGTAAGTACATCCCTCAAGCATTTCAAATATAAAAAAAAAAAAAATCAATTTTGTTCAAAAGGTGCAAACAACAAAAATAAGCATTCAAGCTGAAATGTTGTTAAGAACAGAAAATTCCATCAGTAGTAGTGCATCTGCCAAATACGGTTCCACAATAAGACTATTGCAAGATGAATCATATGATATCAAGCCTTTAAGAGGTACCTTGCAGCACTAAAACTTGTAGAAAAATAGAAAAAAATTCATACATGTGCTTAATTGCAAAATACTTGATATAGTGCAGCAAGGAGGAATTTCTCAGTTAGCAGGTAGCAAAAGATGTTGTTCATAAGAATAAAACCTGCATATTACTATGGCCTACTAAGATGCATGAGGGCATGCATCGGTTCAAGTTGGGGGGATGATGAGGCCCAAAAATGCCTCATTATTGCACAATGTTTGACTCATTATTGCACAATGTTTGACTACCATATGATAAGTTAATTGCCAAATAGTTGACTAGAATATACTATTTGTTAAGTGTTTGCATGATTTTATGTTAGGAATACTATATCTCTGTTTTTGACTATTTTCAGCATTTTATGACTGATTTTGCTTGATTAAGTAGCAAGTAATAACATGCATTTCAATTAACCAAATGTGGTATGCTGATATCCATTAACTTCTCAATGGTTTTTGAATGTTTTCCTGCCCTTCAACTTGTTTCAAATCCACATTGAAGACAAAAGTTTAGGACTGTCATAAATCTGAAAATCTGGAAAAAATAGCCATATAAAAATCAGCAAGCCTGTCACTTTATAGGAACACCTTGAAGTTGTCAAGCAAAGCATGAGGATATGGATGGAATGAGTTCAGAAGGACTACAGAAGACATCTGACCTATTTAGAAGCATTCCCACATGGTCTAAATAGGCAGACAACAGGGTATAACAGAGCGAGGGCAATTGTGCAGCATTGTTGCACTATTTCAGCATGGTTACTTGGTGAATGAAGTGTATAAATTTAGTAGCAGCTTGATGTACTCCTTCATGTTGATATTTTAATAAGTTTTCCATGTTCTAATTTGATTGAATTTGCAAGAAATGCCAATATTCTACAACTGTGTAGCAGAACTAGAAAATGCAGTAATTTACCATGTAAATTCCAACAAGCTACCAATGAATGGCAAGGCATGAAATTCACATCCAAGGAAGAATGAAGACTATTGCAATCTGATCCTGAAGGCTAATCCACCTTAGAAATGCAGCCAAAACCATTTGGAGTCAACATAGTTGGTCATTCTAAAGATCTTCGGAATGAACACAATGTCTTCGGAATGAGAATTGCAGTATCTTTAGAATGAGCCACTTATCTTCGAAATGAAAACATAATGTACTTTTTGACTTGTTGACTGAATTTTGGCGGTGGAAAAGGGGATAAGAAGGTTGATAAAGTTAAGGGAAAATATCTTCCATCTAATTTTGTTGTCCTTGCCGTCCAAAGCCACCATGCATGGAAAAGATCAATTTGATCCTCTTCTAGGATAAACCCAAAAAAACTGTAGCATAATAGAAAGTTGTTTGCAAGATAGGAATGGCATATTCTGAAGTGGAGAATTATGTGTGAGATATTTCTAGACTCCTCCCATGTACTCCCACCACTGAAGATGCTTTCTAAGGGCCAATGACTACTACTGCAACACAAACTGTCCAGATTTGCATTTATTTCAGATCCAAAATTATTGGCAAATGACTGTAAAATAGCACATAGGCTGATTTGAGCATGGGATATATTGTAAATATTTATATAAATAACATAGCTCCCTCCTTGGTTGAGCCAGTTAGGAATTAGAATAGAGGAGAGTTTTCAGTAGCAACAATTAGGACTGTACAGTGATTTTCTGTAATAGTTTTCAGCATGTTTTGTCATCAATAAAAGTGCAGTATTTTATCATTTTATGTTCTGAGTGTTAATTAGTTAAGGAGTGCTTTTCACCTCCTTCTAGATCAGGAAGTATGGGCCCACTTTCAGATCTAGAAGGAGGGATTTTATGGCAGGTTTTAATCTATAATTTTGTTGTAGTAGAATTAATAGATTGCTTGCCAGATTTCATTTTCTTGTTTTTATTTTGTATTGTGTGATTTATGTTTCCTATTATGTTTATGTACAACATTTGTGTGTATGTCAGCTGACAAATTATATTAAGCATTTTCCTTTATGTTTTCCCTACTTTCTATTTTAGCAACTTTCCATTTTCAGCATATTTCATTTTGCTATCAATTCCTGTAGCAGAAGCTTGACGACCTTTTGTGGCAAGGCATTGACAGGTGTTTTAGAATAAGTTTCAATTCTGCAAAAGTAGATTAGATTTCAATTCTGCAAAAGTAGATTAGATTTCAATTTAGCAATTTCAATTATGCAAGAGTAACTAGATTTCAATTCTGCAAAAGTAACTTAGGATTTCAATTTAGCAATTTCAATTCATGCAATTGTAGTTAGATTTCAATTCTTGCAAACTTAGATTTAGTTTTCAATTCTTGTACTTTATTTCAGTTTCCATTCTTCAGACTAGGTTTAGTGTGACACCAAAAGGCTAAACCAAAATCTGCTTCACCAATAATTGCTTGAAATCTGAATGCCTGAATTGTACTCTGCCCTAACCTTCTATCGTAGACAACCTTGGACACCACCCCGGATTGATAAATCATTGAGATTAAATGATGAGACTCAATGACACTCATCATTTTGGCATCTTTGTCGAGGGAACATGGTGTTGTTAGAGGGTAAAAGTAGTCAAATAATTATTATTGTGCTAAGTTATGAAGTTCAGAGTTAAATCTGAATGTAATAGTTGGTATAAATAATAATTATTGATAGTTGCATTTCAGTCCATTTAGAAAACAAGCAACCACCACCTTCAGCCCAACCTGGATAGCAACCCCTGTCTATGTAAGCTGAATCTATTAAAAAAAAAATCACAAAAACTTTTGCACAATCAAAATAGGAGTTTACAACTTAATGATGATCCTAGAGTTTTTCATTATTACTTAAAGATTGTTAGGATTTTACCGTGCTAAACCGCAACCTAGCAATTCTTAGCCTACATAGACAATAGTTGATCTCATTAGAGGTGATCCTACCTGACAAGTAGTTGATCTGCTAAAGTTGTACACTTCTTGTCTTATTGTGCAAACCAAAAATATTTTTTTAGCCCAACCTGTGATCATTCTGAATAATACAGGATAGGCAACCCCTGTCTATGTAGCTGAATCTGGTATAAAAAGAAAAAAACCTACAGGAAATGTTATTGACTGCAACAACATCCAACTGTGCTAAAATAAGAACTTACCTGAGCTTGAAGAGACAAAAATCAATGGAGATACATAGAAAACCTTTAGTCCAAACACACAGAAATTAGCCTTGGATAAAGGAGAAAAACTGCACATAGAAAATTTACTTCCATTTTACAAAGGGGTAAATTATGTCCTCCTAGGAATGAAACAAATTGAAGTGCAGCCAAGAAAATTCTTGAACATTATTAGTTGGCTGACTTATAAACAAAAAGCAAAATTGTTGCTATTTTGAAACAATATTTCAATCCCTTTACATGGAATTACAAGGGTATATCAAGATTTTATCTTGATGTAAGCACTTAACATCTTTTGGGAATTGGTATTTAATTGTTTCAAGAACAGATTGACAAGATTTTGCAGACTAGGAGGCATGGACAACACTTGATTGAAGAAGTTTTCAGATATGGAGCAGTGCTTCTTTCTCCCATTGGTAATTCATGGAGGATGTTAGTGGTGAATGGACATTGCCTTCGGGTATACCATGCACCATTAACTAAGGAGGAGTTCTTGAAGGAGATTCCATTGGATGTACACATAATGGAAGAGAATTTCTCTTCAATATCAGATTCAGAGTGATGATAAAAAGTCTGACAAAAAGAAAAAAAAAGGGAAAAAAAAATACAAGAAAAGCAAAAAGAAGAATAGTCTTGTTTGTGAACTTCCTTTTTGGGTACAAGCAAGACAAGAAAATTTGAAAAAAAAAAAAAAATTGCAGCAAAGGCATGTCCCACAAAATGGGGATACATGAGGACAAGCATCAATTTCAGCAAGAAATAGGAACAATGGAGCCAATACTTCATTTCCAGCAATAAGGAGGCAATGATGATGTAAGAAGATTCTTACTGGTCATCTAGTAAGGAAGGTTGCATCAATGTTGCAGGTTTCAACAGAAAGAGATGGTGTTTTCATACAACAATTGACATGTTTTTGCAGAATAAGGATTGGTCTTATCCAAATAAGAGAGAGAGATTTTCTCTCTCATTGAAGCACTTGAAAAAAAAAAAAAGGACAGAAGTTGGTTGAAAACCAGAAATGGCAGCCTCTTCTGATGAAAAAATGAAAAAAAGAGATGAAAAAAAAAGAAAAAAATGAATAATTCAGTAGTGAAAACCTTCTTGGAGGCGCTACTGAGTTGGCTTGCATGAAAACCGATTTTTCGGCATGCATTGCCTTGTTGATCTACTCATCATTGTTCCACCATTGTACAAATCTCACACCGCACATGTGTTATGTTTATGTTTTCGGATAGCCTCGCTAACAATCATCAAAAGCAGCTTGTAAGGTGCATGACCAATTTTCAGGACGATGAAGGTATGTGTTTCTTGCATTTAATTCATAGTAAACATTTAGCATTTAGTGTATGATAGTCGGTATTTGGCATAAACTATTCATACAATATTGACAAGTTGAAAAAGGAACATGTTCAAGATGTCAAGAAACACCCCCTTATGCCCTTAATTGCATGGAAATTCCAAAACTATGCAAAAACCTGATTTTGGGACAGACATGGCAGCAATTCTATTTCAATTTGTAGGGCAAATTTTAGAAGGAGAACTGCAAGTTTATATCTCATAATTGTCTCGATAAATTGAAGGAGGATAATCAACAAAATGCACCCGAAGGTTCTATTTTAGTACTACTAGAATAAAACAACAACATACAAAACAAAGAATAGCATCTAAACAAAAGGATGAAGAAGGGATTTTTTGATGTTATGGAAGGCTTATACACTCTAGATATGGACCCACAATAGAATCTGTAGCTAACTTTTGCATAGGAGGTCATTTCTGCATTTTTTGAAGATCTTCGAAATGAGAAATGCAGTCTCTTTGAAATGAACAGACATCTTCGAAATGAGAAATGCAGTCTCTTCGAAATGAATAGACATCTTCGAAATGAGAAATGCAGTCTCTTCGAAATGAACAGACATCTTCGAAATGAGAATTGCAGTATCTTCGAAATGAGCGGATCTTCGAAATGAGAATTGTAGTATCTTTGGAATGAGCGGATCTTTGAAATGAGAATTGTAGTATCTTCGGAATGAGCGGATCTTCGAAATGAGAATTGCAGTATCTTCGGAATGAGCGGATCTTTGGAATGAGAATTGCAGTATCTTTGAAATGAGCGGATCTTTAGAATGAGAATTGCAGTATCTTCGAAATGAGCAGGATATCTTCGGAATGAGCAAAAACTGTACCAAAATTGCTGAAAATGCTACAGAATAGCAAAAAGAGTAGGGTACATCAAATATTGAGGTTTATAAGGCTCTACCACAAGTAAGTACATCCCTCAAACATTTCAAATAAAAAAAAAAAAAAATTCAATTTTGTTCAAAAGGTGCAAACAACAAAAATAAGCATTCAGGCTGAAATGTTGTTAAGAACAGAAAATTCCATCAGTAGTAGTGCATCTGCCAAATACGGTTCCACAATAAGACTATTGCAAGATGAATCATATGATATCAAGCCTTTAAGAGGTACCTTGCAGCACTAAAACTTGTAGAAAAATAGAAAAAAGTCATACATGTGCTTAATTGCAAAATACTTGATATAGTGCAGCAAGGAGGAATTTCTCAGTTAGCAGGTAGCAAAAGATGTTGTTCATAAGAATAAAACCTGCATATTACTATGGCCTACTAAGATGCATGAGGGCATGCATCAGTTCAAGTTGGGGGGGATGATGAGGCCCAAAAATGCCTCATTATTGCACAATGTTTGACTCATTATTGCACAATGTTTGACTACCATATGATAAGTTAATTGCCAAATAGTTGACTAGAATATACTATTTGTTAAGTGTTTGCATGATTTTATGTTAGGAATACTATATCTCTGTTTTTGACTATTTTCAGCATTTTATGACTGATTTTGCTTGATTAAGTAGCAAGTAATAACATGCATTTCAATTAACCAAATGTGGTATGCTGATATCCATTAACTTCTCAATGGTTTTTGAATGTTTTCCTGCCCTTCAACTTGTTTCAAATCCACATTGAAGACAAAAGTTTAGGACTGTCATAAATCTGAAAATCTGGAAAAAACAGCCATATAAAAATCAGCAAGCTGTCACTTTATAGGAACACCTTGAAGTTGTCAAGCAAAGCATGAGGATATGGATGGAATGAGTTCAGAAGGACTACAGAAGACATCTGACCTATTTAGAAGCATTCCCACATGGTCTAAATAGGCAGCAACAAGGTATAACAGAGCAAGGGCAATTGTGCAGCATTGTTGCACTATTTCAGCATGGTTACTTGGTGAATGAAGTGTATAAATTTAGTAGCAACTTGATGTACTCCTTCATGTTGATATTTTAATAAGTTTTCCATGTTCTAATTTGATTGAATTTGCAAGAAATGCCAATATTCTACAACTGTGCAGCAGAACTGGAAAATGCAGTAATTTACCATGTAAATTCCAACAAGCTACCAATGAATGGCAAGGCATGAAATTCACATCCAAGGAAGAATGAAGACTATTGCAATCTGATCCTGAAGGCTAATCCACCTTAGAAATGCAGCCAAAACCATTTGGAGTCAACACAGTTGGTCATTCTAAAGATCTTCGAAATGAACACAATGTCTTCGGAATGAGAATTGCAGTATCTTCAGAATGAGCCACTTATCTTCGGAATGAAAACATAATGTACTTTTTGACTTGTTGACTGAATTTTGGCGGTGGAAAATGGGATAAGAAGGTTGATAAAGTTAAGGGAAAATATCTTCCATCTAATTTTGTTGTCCTTGCCGTCCAAAGCCACCATGCATGGAAAAGATCAATTTGATCCTCTTCTAGGATAAACCCAGAAAAACTATAGCATAATAGAAAGTTGTTTGCAAGATAGGAATGGCATATTCTGAAGTGGAGAATTATGTGTGAGATATTTCTAGACTCCTCCCATGTACTCCCACCACTGAAGATGCTTTCTAAGGGCCAATGACTACTACTGCAACACAAACTGTCCAGATTTGCATTTATTTCAGATCCAGAATTATTGGCAAATGACTGTAAAATAGCACATAGGCTGATTTGAGCATGGGATATATTGTAAATATTTATATAAATAACATAGCTCCCTCCTTGGTTGAGCCGGTTAGGAATTAGAATAGAGGAGAGTTTTCAAGTAGCAACAATTAGGACTGTATGGTAATTTTTTGTAATAGTTTTCAGCATGTTTTGTCATCAATAAAAGTGCAGTATTTTATCATTTTATGTTCTGAGTGTTAATTAGTTAAGGAGTGCTTTTCACCTCCTTCTAGATCAGGAAGTATGGGCCCACTTTCAGATCTAGAAGGAGGGATTTTATGGCAGGTTTTAATCTATAATTTTGTTGCAGTAGAATTAATAGATTGCTTGCCAGATTTCATTTTCTTGTTTTTATTTTGTATTGTGTGATTTATGTTTCCTATTATGTTTATGTACAGAATTTGTGTGTATGTCAGCTGACAAATTATATTAAGCATTTTCCTTTATGTTTTCCCTACTTTCTATTTTAGCAACTTTCCATTTTCAGCATATTTCATTTTGCTGTCAATTCTTGTAGCAGAAGCTTGACGACCTTTTGTGGCAGGGCATTGACAGGTGTTTTAGAATAAGTTTCAATTCTGCAAAAGTAGATTAGATTTCAATTATGCAAAAGTAGATTAGATTTCAATTTAGCAATTTCAATTATGCAAGAGTAACTAGATTTCAATTCTACAAAAGTAACTTAGGATTTCAATTTAGCAATTTCAATTCATGCAATTGTAGTTAGATTTCAATTCTTGCAAACTTAGATTTAGTTTTCAATTCTTGTACTTTATTTCAGTTTCCATTCTTCAGACTAGGTTTAGTGTGACACCAAAAGGCTAAACCAAAATCTGCTTCACCAATAATTGCTTGAAATCTGAATGCCTAAATTGTACTCTGCCCTAACCTTCTATCGTAGACAGCCTTGGACACCACCCCGGATTGATAAATCATTGAGATTAAATGATGAGACTCAACGACACTCATCAACCTACATGCCATAAATTGGTATCGCGCTGACTCACCACCATCCCCATTAGAGTACTGGCCTTGTAGTGAGATGTTTTATTTCACCCTAGGATAGACTCAGGATATATTCCATGCTGAAGAGGAAACTGACATTCCCAACATGGATCTAAATTTAGCAAATGATATCCACATGATCCTAACTCCACACCAGTTGGAGGATGGATCCCACATGTCAGTCGAAGAGACGATTGACGTAGACATTGGTTATGATCTAATGAATCCACAAATCATCAAGCTGGGGGTAAGTCTATCTCTCGGAGAGCAAGCCGATTACATTGCCATTCTCAAAGAGAATAAGGAGGTTTTTGCATGGTCCTAAAAAGACATGCCGAGGCTAGACCCACAGCTAGTCACACATAATCTAACACTTGATCTGACAGTCAAGCCAGTCAAGCAAAAGCTACGTAAAATGCACCCAACAATGGACTTAATGGTCAAATATGAGCTACAAAAGTTATTGGATGCATAGTTTGTCATCTATGTAGATTACCCACCATGGCTGCCAACATGGTACCCATCAAAAATCCTAACAGGAGGATTCGCATATGCACCAATTTTTTATATTTAAACAAAGAAAGTCCCAAGGACGATTTCCACTTGCCTAGCATCGACGCATTGGTAGATGCTACAGTAGGCCATGAAATGCTTTCCCTCATGGATGGTTTCTCAAGATATAACCAAATTCGTATCAATCCCGATGATCAACTAAAAACAACATTCACGATGCCTTGGGGGACATTTTGTTATAAGGTCATGCCCTTTGGCCTTAAAAATGTTGGCACCACCTACCAATGTGCTATGACATACATCTTCCATGATCACATGCATAAAACTTTGGAAGATTATATGGATGATTTGTTGGCCAAATCTCTTTTGCATCAAAATCATCTAGATGACTTACGCAAGATCCTTGATCACCTCATCAAACACAAGGTTAGGATAAACCCCAAGAAGTGCGTATTTGGCATCACATCTAGAAAACTCTTGGGTTTCATAGTCTCAAAAGGAAGCATCGATGTATATCCAAATAAAGTCAAGGAAATCCTTGAAATTATTCCCCCAACCACCGTCAGGCAGCTCAGAAGCTTGCAGGGTAAGGTCGCATTGATCAAACGCTTCATAGCATAGTTATATGATAAGTGTTGACCCATGAATAAATTACTGCACAAGGGGGTAGCATTTCATTGGGATGATGAGTTCCAGTCAGCCTTCGATGACTTCAAACAATACTTGGCTTCACCAATAGTATTGGCACCACCTAGACCAGGAGTGTCATTCTATTTATACATCTCAGCCACTGAGGTGGCACTGGGTGCCATGCTAGCCAAAAAAAATGAATTACATAAAGAACAGGCTAATTATTATCATAGCCGCACCCTGGTCAGTTATGAACTTAACTATGCATACGTTGAGAAGCTATGCTTGGTGGTGGTATTTGCCACCAAAAAGCTACACCATTACATGCTAAGCAATACGACGTATGTTGTGTCTAAGGAGAATCCATTGCGATACATGATGAGTCGTACTTATCACAGTAGTTGCATGGCAAAATGGATCATGTTATTGATGGAGTTTGACATTGAATTCATTGGACAAAAGTCCATCAAATGTCAAATCATCGCCGATAAACTAGCAGAGGCTCCTCTCAATGACGATCAGCCTTTGACCATAGAGCTTCTCGATGATGGGGTCTTCCATGTCTCAAAATTGCCAGATTTTGATGAGCCTGAGTCACAGGTCAACATAACCTTATTTTTTGATGGTTCTAAATGTGAGCAAGGGGGTGGCATGGGAATCATGTTTTTCACACTACAAGGGGCTCCAATACCTTTATATTTTAAACTTGATTTTTTGTGCACCAATAACAATGCTGAATACAAAGCCTTACTCATAGGTCTTTAGACAGCCATCACCACGAACATCAAATGCTTGAGTATCTTTGGTGATTCACTATTAATTTTCAACCAAGTGAAAGGGGTATTCCAGTGCAAATGCCCAGTTCTATAGGCCGACAAAACCCTTGTGGATAAATTCCTAGCAAAGCTTGAATGGTACAACATCGAGGCACTCCCTCGATCATTGAATCATTTTTTGGACACTATGGTCTCCTTGGGGTCAGTAATCCTGCAAGACATTTCTGGTGAGATGATAACCATTCAAGTCAAAATGTTATCGTAATCCGTGATGTAGCATACAAGCTCTGAAATAACACAAGGAATCCACTTGATCCATATTGAACCATATTAGGAGAGGTTATCTTGAATCCATGATAATCTGAATCACGCCAACTAGGGGTATTTGTTCTCTCCAACCCCTCTTAATAGCAACACAATGCTATTTTTATAAGTTCTTTCCCGTTCAGCTTTTTCTAGGGACAAAATTCAAGAGGGATTGACCGTTCATACCATTGAGGTCTTTGATCAGCAAGATTGGTACACACCCATAAGAGACTATCTCAAGTTAGGTAGCCTCCCACTTGGATTTTTGCACACCATGAAAAGACCATTCAAATAGAAAGAAACAAAACATGTCTTGCTACGAGACATTTTATACCATCAGAGCTACGAAGGAATCCTCCTTCATTGCTTGGACCAATAGGATTCCACATGGGTGATCACCCAAGCACATGATGGTACATGCGGTGGCCACTTTAGCGATATGGCCATCGTAAAGTGCATTCTTTGCATGGGCTATTATTAACAATCTTTAGAGTGATATTGTTGCACATATGTGTGGAAGTGTGTGAAGTGTCAAAACCATGCTAACTTGACACACATACCTTCTCAGGCCTTGCATCCGATCCAATCGGCTTGGCCATTTTTGTAGTGGGGATTAGATCTCATCGGAAAGATCTCCCCTATGTCATCAGGTCATCACATGTTTATCATAATGGCCACAGAGTACTTCACTAAGTGGGTGGAAGCAATTCCACTTACCTCTACGATTGGGCCCCGCATTGCGGAGTTCATTTTACATAACATCATATGTCATTTTGGTATTCCATTCAAGATCATATCGGATAATGGGACGTCATTTAAGAACAAATATGTGCGTGCTTTGACTACAAAGTACAAAATTCAGCACAATTTTTTGACACCTTATTATCCACAGGAAAATGAGCAAGCAGAGGCATCAAACAAAATGCTAGTTGCAATCCTTAAAAATATGGTCGTAGATAGTCATAAGGATTGGCACATCCAAATACCACTTTCCCTATGGGCTTATCGCACTAGCAATAGGATGCCCATTAGGGCAACTCCATTTTTTCTAGTGTATGGCTCTGATGCAGTCATGCCTCTCAAGTTGGAAATACCCTCCTTGCACATGTCAATGCAAGAGTTCATCGATGATGACACTGCATGGTAGGCCTGGTTAGGCCATCTTACTTTACTTGATGAATGATGCATCAATGTCTCAAGCATTTACGTATCTATCAAGAGCGACTTACGAAAGAATACAACATGAAAGTTCACCTAAGGGACTTTCAAGTTGGTGACCTGGTATTAAAAGAGAACCAACAAAATTCTAACTTGCCACCCCATTTAAGGGACATGTTTGTGGTAAATTGGTTAGGTCCTTATGTAATCGACAGTAAAATAGGACATGGAACATATCGGCTCGCTTCTCTTGAAGGAATCAAGGAAACTAGAACCCTTGAACATCGGTAATTTGAGGCCATTCAACATTTAGAGAGCCATGTCCCACTCAAAAATCTCCAAGGATTCTCGCAATCGCTTGGTCAACCAAACATTCCAAAGGTATCCATAATCCCTTTGGTCAAACCAAAAGCCCTAAGGATTCTCGTAATCACTTGGTCACCCAAAATGCCCCAAAGGTATCTCTAATCCCTTTGGTCAAACCAAAATCTCCAAGGGTTTTTGCCATTGCTTGGTCACCCAAAATGCCCCAAAGGTATCTATAATCCCTTTGGTCAAACAAAAAGCTCCAAGGATTCTCGCAATCGCTTGGTCAACCAAATGCCCCAAAGTTATCCATAATCCCTTTGGTTAAACCAAAAGCCCCAAGGATTTCCGTAATTGCTTGGTCACCCAAAATGCCCCAAAGGTATCTATAATCCCTTTGGTCAACCCAAAAGCTCCAAGGGTTCTCGCAATCGCTTGGTCAACCAAAAATTCCCCAAAGGTATCTATAATCCCTTTGGTCAAACCAAAATCTCCAAGGATTCTCACCACCGCTTGGTCACCCAAAATGCCCCAAAGGTATCCATAATCCCTTTGGTCAAACCAAAAGCCCCAAGGATTACTGCAATCGCTTGGTCACCCAAAAAACCCCAAAGGTATCTATAATCCCTTTGATCAAACCAAAATCTCCAAGGGTTCCTAAAATCGCTTGGTCAACCAAAAATACCCCCAAAGGTATCTATAATCCCTTTGGTCAAACCAAAAGCCCCAAGGGTTCTCGCCATCACTTGGTCACCCAAAATGCCCCAAAGGTATATATAATCCCTTTGGTCAAACCAAAAGCTCCAAGGGTTCCCACAATCGCTTGGTCAACCAAAAATGGCCCAAAGGTATCTATAATCCCTTTGGTCAAACCAAAAGTCCCAAGGGTTCTCACTATCACTTGGTCCCCCAAAAAACCCCAAAGGTATCTATAATACCTTTGGTCAAAACCTCCAAGGATCCATAAGAATCACTTCATATGCACCCATTCAAGTTAAACCATCCATAATGAATATTCAAAAACAACAGATAATCAAAAATAACAAAAAAATTACATCTCACTTTCATGCATAATCTTAAAAATTAAAAAAAAAAAAAAAAACTGCATTAGGCATCACATACATACATTGCATATTTGCTAGTCATACATGTCAAATGCACCATATACTGTAATTACTCAAAAATTCCATCATTTTCCACATTTTTCCATTTTGTAAATGATCTAACAAGAATAATGCCATTCATAGTTTTGCCATATCATAGTCAGTTGGCGTCTAATGTCTTTAGGGTTTTCGTCATTCAACTATCTTTAGATTTCTAGTCAAATGTTGTACAAAGTCAAACCAATTTTTACAAGGTAGAGTTTTACTTGGATCATGCCTTGTTACATAGCATCCCAACACAAGCTTAAAACACATAAAAATTCCCAAGTTGTGTGAACGAAATACGAAACCTACAAAGTGGTCTAGGGTACCTTGAGAAAAAAATTTATCCTGCTCATCCCCCTGTGTGAATGGTTCAAGAATACTGAGAATTAACAAAATGACATGCTCTTCCCTATCCAATTCCCCACAATAAATAGTGGTTTTCACCACTATCAAAAATTCCAAACACCTTTGATCCCCAAAGTCGTAAGGATTCATACTACACGTCCCTGAGAAGGATGGGTAGTCATCCCCAAGGCCTAAAAGGATCAATGTCATTCACAAAGAAAAATCCCAAAAGTTCACCATCAAAATTCCCAAAAACCTTTGATCCCTAAAGTTGTAAGGATTCGTACTACATGCCCCTGAGAAGGATGGATAGTCATCCCCAAGGCCTAAAAGGATCAGTTTCATTCCAAAGCAAAATCCTAAAAGTTAACCACCAAAATTCCCAAACACATTTGATCCCCAAAGTCATAAGGATTTGTACTACATGCCCCTGAGAAGGATGGGTAGTCATACCCAAGGCCTAAAGTATCAATGCCATTCATAAAGTATCAATGCCATTCATAAGGCAAAAATCCCACAAGTTCAAATTTGAAATCAAAATTCAAAATCTAAATCCTCAAAAAGCAACAATAAAAAATAATAGTGGTTATCACCACTACTCAAACCCCTTTCTCAAGAGAAGAAGAAAAAAATAAATAGTGATTTTCATCACTGTATGTGAAAGCAAGTATCCCAACAATTTGAACAACCGAAAGACGCCTGAGCTTGAATCCCTAGAATTCTCAGCATTTGAAAAACCATTTAGGTGATCCTCATTACGAGTTTGGTGGATAGCCTACCTAGTAATGGCGGTATCCTAAACACATGATGATATGTCTATCACATTAGCTTTGCATGTGTGTAGACCAATGTTTGCATGTGGATGAGCTAGCTTATGGTATCCTATATTGCATCGTAGATTAATCCTACTAAATACAACAAAGGAGTTAGTGGAGCTAATTAGGTGATCCTCAGTATAGGTTTGGTGGTAGCCTACTTAGCACTGGTGGTATCCTTATGAATACCACATAAACGAACTCAATCGCACACACAGGGATGTAAAATAACTTGGTCAAACTCAACTGTGATTCGTACCTTATTCGAAAGTATTGTAAGATAATGTATAGTCTTGAGTCTCAGAAAAACATTAACTACATTCTAAAACAATTGTTGTACATTTCATTACTTACATCACCATCAAAAAATACAAAACAAAAATTACAAATGCAAAGTTATTCCACAAAGTAATCACATAGTACAAAAAGCGAGTAAATCTTGTACAGTCTATGGTGCCACCGCCTGTGTACCAACAAATCATTCCATCCATTCCATATGCATACATCTATATCATATAGTTAAAATCATCTACAATCATAATAGCATATGCATACATCAACATAAATAAATGTGCATAAAGAACAATAAACCATGACAAGTATATAATCAAAACAAAAAGAGTCATGTATATATATCAAGTCAAAATACCCTCAGTCTACAATAAGAAGGTCCTCTAACCTCACAAAAAACCAAAAACTCAAAATCTCCAAAGCCTAGGGAGTCGGCCACCATGATCACATAGTATTGATGCGACTATAACTACCCCTAGTAGTATGGGTCCTATGGGACCTCTCAGGGAGGTTGTTGCCAGCCCTCGCACCTTGCCCACCAACACTACCCTCACCTACTCACCTGTGATGATATGATGCAGATTGCTCAGTCTCATTGTCCCTCGTACGGTGCGATGAACCACCTCCATCAAGCACAGGCAACTATCCACTGAGGTGGACAACCTTTGTCTCTAAATCTATCTGGTACCGACCCCACTCCATATCTCATTGGTGATACACCACCAATGCACTATCTCACTATGCCAATTGAATTTGCAATAGATCCCTCTCCTACGTTACCTCCACCAAAACATATCTATGCTCCTCCTCCCGTCTCCGTAAGAGACCCTCCAATCATGCTATCTCAGCACAAAGCCCAGCATCCACATATCTTGAGATAGCCTAAGGCATGGGCACCTCTTGGATGTCCTGTTGTTCTGGCACCCACTGCTCTGGGACATCCTATACATTTGGCTACCTCAAAACCCCCAAATCATATCCATCGCTAGTAAATTCATCGACCTCCACCATGTCAAAATCATCACCCAACCCTCCATCGGTGCCTCTGCACCCCCACCTCCTGTTGCTATAGTATCCATACCTCCTAGAGGCCACTCACCCTACCATCGTCACATAATACACCACCGATCATACTCTGCAATCACCTCGACATCGTCCACATTGGGTACATCAATAACTATATTAAACCCCTTGCCCAATGGCTCAATGATAGGCCAAACTAGATTCTTCTCATCACCATGATGCCGATAGATCAAGGGATCAGTAGGTAATCCCTGGCACACCCTAAAATACCATGTCACCTAGACATATGAGAAGTACTCCTGATCTGTCTTGTGCCACCCAATCAACCACATACCCATGTGCACATGCTGAAGCCACTCTCCAGCCTCATGCCAGGCTGGATAGTCTCGATACGGCCACAAAAACATCTACCCTAGCACTAGATGAGAGAAGGCATCAGTATAGTGACCTACGTCACCTACCCATCGTTGACTCTATCCATGCTCCTCTGACCTCTGCCATAAATTGGTATACCCAATTTCTCGATCCACCATCTCACCTCGGGTGGTCCAAGGCAAACCCTGTGGCCGCTCCACAGCTATGTGCTGCCACCCCTAGCATCGCAAGAGATAATTGCACCTGATCCCCTTTCACTTTTGATAGTGGACCTCGTACATATTGTCGTACAATTGTGCCAATAAAGTCTAAACCCATATTATAATAAGTGGAGCTGATGTGGGATACTCCACCAATGTGAAAACCAACTCAAGCAGGTTCCAAGGGAACCTCGCACATGAGGAGTCAGGAAGTAGCATATTGGAGATGAGGGTCATGATCAAAGCATACCTCACCCCTAATACACCATTCTCCAGCCACCACCACACTAGAATACTACCTATCTGGAAGTCAACCTCTGCCCTCTCCACCTCCCTCTCCACCGCCGAACCAAAACACCGTGTCAATACCACTGTCCGTTGGTCATGGTGGGTTGTCCGGATAGGCAGTCCATCTATCGAAATCCGTAGAATCCGATACACATCCTCCAAAGTAATAGTCATCTCCCCTATTGGGAGATGAAAATTGTTGGTGCGGGGATCCCAAAGATTGATCAGGGTAGTCAAATATACCCGATCCCCCACCACAGGCTCTAGACGCATCATGTGTTTAAGCCCAAAGGCATCAAGCCACTCCGAATCCACAATTGTCAGGGCATCCCAGGAATCAGAGAAAATAGTTGGCTGGCAGTACCGACTCTTCACAACCTGAAACAACAAAATAAAACAAAAAAATATATTAAATACATACTTAATAAAAAAAAAAACATTAAAAATAAAATTGTACAACAACAACAACATACATGAAAATAACTGTACAATGTGAAAACAAAACAAAACAAAAAATCATATTTGGGTTTCAACCTTAATGTGAACACAAAACAAAACAAAAAATCAAATTAAGATTTCAACCTTAATGTGAAAACAAAACAAAATAAAAAAATATTAGGGTTTCAACCTTAATATGGAAAAAACAAAAATGAAATAAAACATATTAGGGTTTCAACCATAATATGAACAAAAACAAAATAAAATGAAAATGTTTTGGGTTTTAAACCTAAATACAAACACAAACAAAGTTCAGATAACAGTTGTGTACTAGGGTTTTGACCTTAATATACGAAAATTAACAAAAAAACAAAGCAAATAAAGTTCCTATATTAGGTTTTCAACTTGATATACGAATGAAATCAAACCAACACACACAAAAAAATTAGGTTTTTAAAACCTTAAAAATAAAATAAAGCGAACAAACATTTTATATGAGTTTTAAACTTCATATAAAGCACACACGAATAGTAGGCAAAGAGAAGGAACATCATACCAGTCTCGCCTCAGATCCTCCACTCGAAGATCTAGTCATCACACTCAGGATATCCATGAAATTTTAGTAGCGTTCTGCTACGCACACTCACACTCCTCCTCACTGCTCCAAATTTCCAAGAAAAAAATATTGCAAATGATCCCAAAACCTAGTTTTGGTCCTTATATAGGCGGTTAGGCCTGTAATAGTTCCACCCTGGGATTAGCACTCTATTTAGTGCTTGTCCCACCCTGGGATGATTACAAAATTAGTATTTGTCCCACCCTAGGATGATTACAGGACAAGAAATAAAGCAACAAAAACTGCATCCAAAAAATGCACCAAAAACAACAATAAATCTTTTGAACAAAGGTGCATTTGCACTGATATTCATGGCATGAAAAACTACCGTCGAGATCACAAAAACTCACTATCCTACTACCTAAGAAGGCTAGCATAGTTAGACTACTCCACGAGAAGGAGGATTTTTTATAATTTCTACCCCAATAGGCATAAAAAAAAAATGGGGTCAAACCCCACCAAAAACAGGTCCAATGGTTGGAAAACTGTAATAAGCGTTCAACAAAAACAACTAAAGGCACCCTTACAAATGTCATCTTGGATGAAGCGACTCATCGCTTTTCTTGTTTTTGGTCATTCTCTCATTTATTCTTCGCTTGAGGGGGTAGTCACACTTAGTCACCAATCAACAAATACACACCCAATCAAGGAAATGCCATGCATTCAAAGAATCATTGACAAAGACAATCACGCTCCTGCTTGGGGCAGCAAATAAGCAATAATCATAGGCTAAACAAACACTTGACATTCTGGAAGCATGAAGAAAATATTCCTTGGACAAAAGGTTGTGCCCTTTGCCTATTCATGACTGAACAATGTCCAAGATCAAGTACACCTCATTGAAAAAGGTTACACTTGAGTTAAGCTCCTTAGCTCGTCAGAAGCAGGGATTCAAGAATGTGTGCCCTTTCCATACTTGGGGCATCAAAATTTGGTTGGGTTACTAAGAAAACCTAATCATTAAGTGCTTTAGTCATCTATTTTTGCTCAGCACTTCACCACACATAGTGCATACCAAAAAGGGGCATCTATAGACACCAAAAAAACATCAATCCAATTATGTGACTACAAGCACTGGCCGAATTGGTATACATACCCCCTAGGATAGCCTCCAGAGGTCAAAAAGTGGTCCTAACCACTCCCAAATCAGTTTTAGAATGTCAGAGGTTAGTTTTGCACCTTTTAAGCACTTCGCTCCCTATTCGTCCCACCCTGGGATGATTAGAATCCTATTTGCCCCACCCTGGGATGATTAGCAACAATCGCTCTAGGGTGGGACGATTAGCAAGTTTGAATAGAAAAGAGTAAAACCTTGACAAATGGTAGCCCAAATATTCCACCTAACTCTGTATTCAAGGCATGGGAGTGCAAGGGAACATTTTAAATCATGGAGGCCTCAATCATGGATGCCCTAATTAGGGAGGAATCTTCTCTCCCATAAAAAGGCATAATGAGCCAAGTGGTGCCCTCACATGCGCATTCAAAGGAGACCCTTAGGTCTATAAAAATATGAGCTTCCTCATCCCAAAAAAGAACATAGCTAGAGCATTTGGAGCAATGAAGTGCTGCCAAACTATACCCCCATTCCTCTTTGTGCTTCCTACATCCCTAATCTCTCTCTTCTGGAAGAGAGGTTGTCGAGTGAACACTAGGAACTCAATCCAGATCCAAAACCCAAGAAATCAGCCACAATACCACCCCAAACTCATCGACACAATCCCCTAAGAAATTTTGGACCCATCCTACTTGGACTGGTGTTAAAAGTAGGCCCCAAACGGTGGGTGTCCCACCCCCGGGCGCCCCCCCAAACTGCTGTAGTCCTAATCGTCCCACCCTAGAGTGATTAGAAATTTGTGCATGGTTTTGTTACTATTCTTTTTTCATTATTTTATATCTGATGTACTTATACTTTTGTCCAAATTTCATTGCTTTCTGACATGATTTGACCTGGTTTTTGTCATTTTATGCGTCTACTAACTTGCAAGGGATGCCTTCGGATATAGGATGACCTAGGTAGAATCTATTAAATTTGACCTTCTGGGTCATCTCAAAATTTTTATTTTAGTCTAACCACAAGTTTGCATGAGTTTTGGAGGCTTCTGGATGGGACATTTGCAAGGTCACTTTTTGCAATTTTTGCTACAGTACCCAGCGTCCCACCCCGGAGAAATTAGAAATTTGTGCATGATTTCTTTATTTTTATTTTTGCAATATGTCCCTGATGATATCCTAATGCCTCTATTGAATTTTGGACTCGTTCTGACATGATTTGATTGTCATTTTATTATTTTATGTATTAACTAGTTCGTAGGGCACCCCTATCACATATAGGATAATATGGGTAGGATATCCAAATTCTGAGCATCTGGGTAGTCTTAGAATCACATAAAATGCCTAAACAATTAGTTTTAGGTGATTTGGATAAGTATAGGTGGGACATTGGAGCGCTCGCTTTGGAGAGGCCCTCGATGGGCAAATGAGCATAACGGGGCCGTATGACGTCGCTTCGATGCAAAATCAGGTGATACCAAGTCTAGAAGTTGTCCTTTCCATATATATATATATCATTTTGTAATTGATTTATCAAACTTATCACTGATATCCCACAAGAGCCCACTGGAGGCCTTGGGGATTACATGTTTTTCTAGATACGCATATGCTATTAACAATTTGTTGTCTTTCTGTGCATAGGATCTCACCACCAGGAGTACTATAGGGGAAGAAAGAAATGATGAACACATGGACATAAGCGGTAGCAACTTTTAGCCCGCCCACTTCGAATGTGGGCACGCGAAAGATGCTGAAAGCGTACCACCCAATCTTGGAAGCGTGGCTTCCTCCATGCATTTATTGATGTAAAAAATTGTATCACATGCTTTGAGCCCTAGAGGGGGGATGTATTGTAATCGTATTAAAAACAATATCACTAAAAGAGGCCCACTTTGTTTGCTCACATCTCGTTTCTGCGTCGTTTCCTTCATGCATTGCTCATCGCATTCGTAGGACTTAGCATCTATATCTATTTTTTGTTTACATCATATCAGTACATTGTATTTCTGCATTGCTTTCACTCTTTAAGGAATATGTGAATCCAAACCATAAGAACAGAATCATACAAACATGAATCTTCTTTAACAGCGTAATCTAATCGCATGAGATGATTATAAAATGTGTTGCTTGAAGAGTGAGATGTAGAAGCTCTCAAGAATGAAAAAAAAAAGAGAAAGGCTTTTGCACCAACATGAGCAGCATCTAATAGAACAAGCTGAACAACTAGCTCATATCAATTTACAAGCCAATGGTAATAATCATAAAAGAGATAAAATTGCTGACTCACAAAAAGAAGGGCACACTAGACAAGAAGAAATCCCACAATGAAACCACCACTCAGATCATAGCAACATCAAACTAGTGGATAAAGGGTAAACATGATAAATCAAGATCAAACATATCCTGAATCCCCTCGTAGGATGGAAGAGAATAGAACAATTCAATTACACATAAGGTTACCTTCATTACCATCGTGAGGGGGCCTGTAAGAAGAGGAACTCCTTGCCTCAAAGGCATTCTAGGAACTTGCTAAAAATATGAAGTCCTTTTAAAAATAATATACAAAAATGAACCAACCAACACTAAGTAAAATACATAACCAACCATTATGTCCATTAGTCCCTAGCCCTGCATATCCTAAGAATTTTGAGATGCCTAGGTTATAAAAGTTCAAGGGTGAAGAGGATGCACAAGATAACGTTACCAATTTCATCAATGCATGTTTTCATCTTGAATACAATGATGCTCTTATGCTAAGGACTTTCATTATGACATTTTTAGGCATTGCCACTCAATGGTTCAACCAATTGCCCAAGAATAGAATATCCAGTTTTTAATAACTAGTAAATACATTCCTGAAGTATTGGCTAGAGCCTCAGGTGAATGCTGCTAACCTCGATATAGGAAAGATACCCATAGAGATCTCGGATCACCACGACCAAGATAGATGTGTAGGGGAGGCATCTAGGCCTCCTAGACCTAGGACGGTGGAACAAATTGACTTGGCATTTACCAAACATGCCACCCACCAAGTGCAAATTATGTAGCTTAGGCAAGATCAGCAGTAGTTAGAACAACTGTATCATCTTAAAAAAGAGTGCATTTAGCACCAGATAGATGAGTTGCTCCAGAACACTATGCATGAGAGGATTCCAACCCCTCATATGCATAGGACAAAAATTTATGAGAGGCACAACCCCTTGGTATGAGATAGGTCTCCACGACCTTATCAAGCATTGCCCCCAAGACCTCCTAGACCTAAGTGGGAGGCCACTCCTAGAACCAATGATGGGTGCCTTCCTTGGGCACCCATCCATGTTTATAGGTCATGCCAGAAACTCCTCAAGAGGCCTATGAGGAATTTGAGTGAGAAGAAGAGCGGGCTGAAACACCCTACCAAGGTAGGGGGGCACTATCCGGCTACCCATCCATAGGTCTCAAGTCCCTCGCAATTCACAATGGGAACAAACCAAAGAAGAGGAAATCAAATTCTCCGATGCATACAAAGCACTGCTAGAGTGCTTAGAGTCTATGGATACTAAGACTTCGGGGCCCCAAAAGCCCACCTTACGCCAGCTCCACAGTCACCCTATGCATCCTTCAGTTCTGGCACCCCCATACCCCGACCACTTCAAAGTGCCTCAGTTGGCAATTTTTAGAGGGTATGAGGATGCCCAATAACATGTAACAAGGTTCCTGAGTCAATGCTTTGGAATTCAGGACAACGATGCATTGCTTTTGAGAATGTTTATAACCATGTTCACAGGCCCTACATCGGATTGGTTTACCTAGTTACCGAAGCATAGCATCAATAATCTAGACCAGCTCATGGATGTGTTCCTTGAACGTTTTGCCTTCAACACCAAGAAGAAGGCATCCTTAAGCGATCTAGCTGGCCTTAAGCAGTATGATGATGAGACCATGACTGCTTATGGGAATCTATGGAGGACATTTCTTTCAAAGCTACCTTACCTCCCTCCCATGGTCGACATGACTCAAATGTTTTCAAAGAGTTGCTTAAGGTCGATCTCCATGCTATTGTAGCTACAACAATATGCCACCCTCGAAGAAGCCCTGGTGCAAGCCAGGATAATTGAGGAGATCAAAATACAAGATGATGATATTGCCAAGCCGTGCAAGAAAGAGTGGCCCAAAAATGCTAAAATTGGGCCCACACAATCGAAACCCACCACGGTAAATCAGGTTGCCATGACTATACCAAAGCCTGCACAAATGACACAGCCATAAAGGCTAATTATCAGGTAGTTCCTCTTGATAACTATGAAAATGAAAATCATAAACAAGAGCAAAATTAGCAGCGTCGCCCTAGGCGATAATTCACATAATTCATGGAGTCTAGAGACTCCTTGTTTGATCATTTTTTTATGAAAAACCTGATAAACTTGTCGAAAAGATGACCCATAGACCCGAACACACCAAAACCCAAGGGCTATAGGGAAGAATTATATTGTAGATTTCATCGATAGAAAGGACACAAAATCTTCACTTGTTGGAAATTCAAACACTTAGTGTAAGACTTGATATACAACAAAACACTAGTGGTAGATAGTCCCGTAGTGCTGAGCAACCAACATATGGAGGTCTTCAAATATCCCTTGCCTACCCATGATGCACAGGCAAAGGCTTTACAAATGAATGAGGTAACACAAAACTACCCCATGCAAGGATATGTAGGGATGATAAGCATCATGACAAGGAACAAAAGATACCCAAACATGGTTGCACCTACTGCAGCTACAAGAGATGTTTCATCAACGTCACAACCTCCACAACACGCTACGCAACCTCCCTCGCCTAGACCAGTGGCCACGATTTAGACTAAACTTACTCAAATTTTAAGGACCACGTCGGCTAGGTTCTCCATTTAAGAGCTCATCCAACAATCGTTGCCCCATTGGGAGGCTCTGATGGAGATACTCAAAGCCATTGAGATACAACCCCACGAAGCCAATTATTTCAACAACTTTGTGGGACATGTGAAACAGTGCATAGAACCAGTCATAACCTTCAGGGAAGATGAACTAAAACTAGTGACGGGTGATATGGTGGATCCACCCCTGCATGTCATTATGTGGGTCAATGAGATTCCATTCAAAAGGGTGTTGTTGGACACTGGCTCATCTAGCAACATAATCAAGATAGTGGCATTAAAACACCTTAAGCTACTAGTATCCCATATTGTGGCATCCACTTACACTCTTCAAGCATTCAATGATGCGTTATGCTCAACAGTTTGCACAATTGCCCTGCCCATACAAGTAGGACAAAAGACCATTCCTATGTTGTGTCACATCCTTAAGGGTGAGATGGCCTACAATATCTTGCTAGGCCGACCTTGGATCAGGGAAATGAAGTGTGTCCCTTCGATAGCCCATCAATGCCTCAAATACACATACGAAGTGCAAGTACATGTAGTCCTAGTGAACTTAGAGCCCTTTAAGTTTTGCAATGCGATGCAGCTGATGCCACAATTGACCCTCCCATCAACACATTTGAACTTTCAATTGAATTCATCCACACAAGGTCTGATTTTGCCTACATCCTCACAATTGAGTCCCTCAACTCACCAACTTGGCCCATATTCGTTGTCTGTTCCTTCACCAATGATGCCACCTATGATGGCCACATCGAAGGACAATAAGAAGAAGCCCCTAGAGGAGGTACCACCATTAGTCTCAACCATCTCTACCAAAGAGGTGCCCAGCCGAATGGAAGTCGAGACACCTTGTGTAGACACCAAAATAGTACCAATCCAATTATGTGACTACAAGAATTGACCAAATTGGCATACATACCCCCTAGGGTAGCCTCCAGAGGTTAAACAGTGGTCCTAACCACTCCCAAATCATTTTTGGAAGGTTAGTGGTCAATTTGGCACCTTTCAAGCACTTTTCTCCCTATTCGTCCCACCCTAGGATGATTAGAATCCTATTCCTCCCACCCTGGGATGATTAGAATATTATTCATCCCACCCCAAGACGATTAGCAACAATCATTCTATGGTGGGATGATTAGTAGGTTTGACTGGCAAAAAGTCAAGCCTTGACAAATGGCAACTCAGTTCCACCACCCAAATTTTCCTTCAAGGCATGCAATTGTGAGGAACGATTTCAAATCAGAGAGAGGGACTTCAGTAAAGCATACCCTGATCATGGAGGTCCTAAATCAGGGAGGAATATTCTCTCCCCCAAAAGGGCATGGTGAGCCAAGTGGCACCCTCACATGCACATTCAAAGGAGACCCCTAGGTCTATAAAAAGGTGAGCCTCCTCACCCCAAAAGGAGAATAGAGCTGGAGCATTTGGAGCAATGGAGTGCTGCCAAATTATATCCCCATTCCTCTTTGTGCTTCCTACATCCCTAATTTCTCTTTTGGAAGAGAGGTTATCTGGTGGACACTAGGAACACAATCTAGACCCAAAACCCAAGCAATCAGCCACAATCCTACACCAAACTCATCGACACAACCCCTTATGAGGTTTTGGACCCTTCCACTTGGATTGGTGCCAAAACCAAGCCCCAAACGGTGGGCGTCCTGCCCCCGAGCACCCCTCACACTGTTGCAATCCTAATCGCCCCATACCAGAGCGATTAGAAATCTATATTTTATTTCTCTACTATTCTTTTTGAATTATGTTGTATTTCATGTACTTATGTTGTTGTTCAATTTTCATTGCATTATGACCTATTTTGACCTTATTTTTATCATTTTTATGTGTTTACTAACCTACAAGGAGCGCCTTCGAATACAGGACGATTTGGGAAGAATTTGCAAAATATGACCTTCTGGGTTGTCTCAAATGCCCCCATTTGTTTAACCCCAAGTTTGCAAGAATTTTGGAGGCCTCTGGATAGGACATTTGCAAGGTCACCTTTGCACATTTTGTGACAGTCCCCAACGTCCCACCCTAGAGCGATTAAAAATCCATGCATGATTTCCTGAATGTTCTTTTTGCAATGTGTCCCCGATGATGTCTTGATGCTTCTATCAATGTTTGAATTCATTATGACATGTTTTGATCATCGTTTTGCTATTTCATGTATTCACTATTCATAGGTCTTGGGGATTGCATGTTTCCTTCTATCCACACATGCTATTAACTATTTTCTATTTTTCTATGTGTAAGATCTCACCACTAGGAACACCAGAGAGGTAGCAAGGAAAAATGAACACATGGATGCAAGCGGTGGCAAATTTTGGCCCACCCATTTTGAATGTGGGCATGCAAAAGACACTAGAAGCGTACCATCCATTGGTGTAACGAACTATATCAAAATGTTCTGAGCCCTAGAGGGGGGATGTATTGTAACTAGATTAAAAGCAACATTAATAAAAGAGGCTTTTATTTGTTTTCTAACATCTCATTTATGCGTAATCTTCTTCATGCATTGCTTCTCGCATTCGTAGGACTTAGCAACAGTACCATATCTATTTTGTTTGCATCATATCTGGTATGATGTCACTCTGCATTCATCTTTCAATGGCGATCATAGTGGGACCTTGTCCCCTACTATTAAGATTAAATTTTTTATTCAAATTTTGTGGTTTCTTTGTAGGTGTTACTCATTCGGGCGATGGAATGCTACTCATGCCACCCTGTGATGAATACAAACCTGGAATTCGTTCCACCCTGAGACAAATATGTATTTGTCCCACCCTGTGATGAATGCAAACCTACTATTCATCTCACCCCGAGACGATTAGATATCTATGCATTTTTTGAGCAAAAAATAAGAGGCATCTGGTTTGGACAGAGAAGAGGTAGGCCCTATGCACATCCTCTGTGGTTTTTTTCTTTCTGTTTCTGTAATTTTCTGTTTTCTTTGCTTTGTTTTCAGACACTTGCATAGAAAGGTTAAGTAGTTTGTTTTCCTTTCTTGCAATAAAGAAAAAAAAAACATAGAGTAAAGTAAATGGAAGGAACTTGATTAGGAATGCATTCTTCTCTAGTTTTCTTGCATGATACTTGCACCAATGGCAAGTCCTCATCATAGGTTTCAGTTCTAGTTAGGTTTTGAGATTTCCTTTTTTTGCCACTAATTGTCTCTGAAAGATAAAATGTACTTTAAAGCATTGCATTAGTGAAAATAATATTTTGTTGTATGTTTTCTTTTTTTGTACAATTAAAAGGAACCACACACATCACATAATAGGATTAACATCAAGGAGTTAGTCTTAATACCCCAACACTTGATCAAGACCAACGGTGGATTTCATCACCACCTTGGCTTGGATTTTGCATACATATACCCTGATCATGACTGTTGCTAGACGTAAATCCTGATGAAAGCTGACCAAGTGTAGTGAGGGTGATTCCTCGTGCATGAGGATAAGTCTTCTATGGTAGGTGTCAAAAATAGAGCGATCCCCCTTCCGTACCACCTATGTTCCATGTACTGTTTTGCTCTCGCATACCAATAGTTTCCCTCACGTAAGGGCGGGTATATTGAGAGGTTCGATATAATGGCCTGGCAATGGTATATTGAAGGGGCAACCATTTTGGAGATACAAGAGCCCTCATTATGCATGTATAACAAAATTTTCTTTACAAGAGTTACATGGCAAAAATCAAACACATTGAACCAGATCTAGGGCACACATTTAATCTGTAGACAAGATAATAATTTCTTTGTTTATGTGGTCCCCTTTTGCTTGGTGTAGCATAAAATTATAAAGGAGATAAAACATACGTATATTTTTAGATAAAATACCACCATGGTGTATACCCGTAGCCAAGCCCAATCACGGGTAGAAGCTACAGAAAGTATACAAGGAGGCACAATTCGCCTCCATTATAGCCCCAAGGACTTGGTTATACCACCTTGGTAGCCTGACCCACAACATAGTCCACACTATGCCACTACAAAAAAGGACTATAAAGGCACCCCTTTGAGGGGCACACCCATTCAACACAAACCCTCTCATGAGGAGTACATACATAGGAATTCCCCCTTAGACACTCATTGTGAGTGGCCACTGCACGATGAAGTGCTAGAGCAACATAGGGTTCATAAGGAGGGGCCACATGATTATATCATTCCCCCTCCACCCCTCATTACTATTAGAACTAATAGGCCAAATCTAGAGCATAGGGATCTTCAGACAGGGTGAGCCAACTCTGCCCATCCCTTTCACATGTATGAAAATGGGCACAAGGAAAACCAATATATTCCTCAAGAGCAATACACTGCACAGGAGCAATGCGCCTTTGCACCTGCTAATTATCAAGATCACCTATTGAGGCTAGAGCCTTAAGTAAATACTGCTAACCTCGATAGAGGAAAGCGACCCATAGAGATATGAGATCACCACAACCGAGATAGGTGTGTAGGGGAGGCATTTAGGCCTCCTATACTTAGGATGGTGGAATAACTCGACTTGGCATTTTCCAAATAGGTCATCCACAAAGCGCAAATCACACAGCTTAGGAAGATCAATAGCAGTTAGAACAACTGTATCATATTAACAAAGAGCACATTCAACGCTAGATAGATGAGTTTATCTAGAACACTATGCATGAGAGGATTCCAACCCCTCACATGCATAGAATAGAAATTTATGAGAGGCACAAACCCTTAGTGCGGGACAGGTCTCTGCGACCTTATCAAGCGCTGCCTCCAAGACCTCCGAGACCTGAGTGGGAGGCCACCCCTAGAACCAATGACGGGCATCTTCTGTGGGCACCCATCAATTTTTATAGGTCACACCCAAAAAATCCTCAAGAAGCCTATGATGAATTTTAGTGAGAAGAAGAGTGGGCTGAAATGCCCTACCAAGGTAGGGGGGGTGCTACCCGACTAACCCTCCATAGGCCTCAAGTTCCTCGCAATTCACAATGGGATCAAACCAAAGAGGAGGAAATCAAATCCTTTGATGCATACAAAGCAATGTTGGAGCACTTAGAGTTTGTGGAGACTAAGACTTCAGGGTCCCAAAATCCCACTTTACGCCAGCTCCATAGTCACCCTGTGCATCCTTTAGTTCCAACACCCCCATACCCCGACCACTTCAAAATGCCTTAATTGGCAATTTTTAGAGGGGATGAGGATGCCCAAGAACACGTAACAAGGTTCTTGAGTCAACGCTTTTGCATTCAGGACAATGATACATTGCTTTTGAGAACATTTATAACCACGTTCACAGGCTCGGCCTCGGATTGGTTTACCCAGTTGCTGAAGCATAGCATCAATAATCTAGACCATCTAGTGGATGCGTTCCTTGAAAATTTTACCTTCAACACCAAGAAGAAGGTATCCTTAAGTGACCTAGCTGGCCTTAAGTAGTATGATGATGAGACCATAGCCGCTTATGGGAATTGATGGAGGACATTGCTTTCAAAGCTACCTTACCTCCCTCCCATGGCCGACATGACTCAAATGTTTTCAAAGAGTTGCATAAGTTTGATCTCTGTGCTATTGCAGCTACAGAAATACCACCCTAGAAGAAGCCCTAGCACAAGCCAGGATAATTGAGGAGATAAAAATATAATACGACAAGATTTCCAAGCCGCACAAGAAAGAGTGGACCAAAAATGCCAAAATTGGGCCCACGTAACCGAAACCCACCGTAGTCAATCAATTTGCCATAATTATACCAAAGCCTACATACACGACATAGCCCCCAAAGGTTAATTATTAGGTAGTTCCTCTTGATAACTATGAAAAGGAAAATCATAAACAAGAGCAAAATCAGCAGCGTTGCCCTAAGCAACAATTCATGGAGTCTAGAGACTCCTTGTTTGACCGCGTGTTCATGGTGAACCTGATAAACTTGCTGAAAAGTTGTCCCATAGACCCCAACATGCCAAAACCCAAGGGCTATAGGGAAGACTTATATTGTAGATTCCACTGACAGAAAGGACACGACATCTTCACTTGTTGGAAATTTAAAAACATAGTGCAGTACTTGATAGACAACAAAACGCTAGTGGTAGATAAACTCGTAGCGCTGAGCAACCAACATATGGAAGTCTTCAAAGACCCCCTGCCTACCCATGACGCACAGGCAAAGACTTTACAAGTGAATGAAGTAACATAAAACTACCCCATGCAAGTATACATGGGGATGATAAGCATCATGACACGAAACAAAAGATACCCAAACACGGCTGCACCCGCTGCAGCTACAGGAGTTGTTCCATCAATGTCACAACCTCCACATTGCCCTATGTAACCTCCCCCACCTAGACCAAAGGGCCATGATTCAGACTAAGCTTACTCAAAGTTTAAGGACCACATCGGCTAGGCTCTCCATTTATGAGCTCATCCAAAAATCATCGTCCCATCGAGAGGCTCTGATGGAGATACTCAAATCCATTGAGCTACAGCCCCACGAACCCAATTATTTCAACAACTTTATGGGACATGTGAGATAATGCACAAAACCAATCATAACATTTAGGGAAGACAAACTAAAATTGGTGACTGGTGATATGGTGGATCCACCCCTGCATGTCATCATGCGGGTCAATGGGATTCCATTCAAGAGGGTGTTGGTGGACACTGGCTCATCCAGCAACATAATCATGACAATGACATTAAAACACCTTAAGCTTCGAGCATACCATATTGTGGCGTCCACTTACACTCTTCGAGCATTCAACAATGCATTATGCTTGACGGTTGGCACAATTTTCTTGCCCATCCAAGTAGGACAAAAGACCATTCCTACGTTGTGTCACATCCTTGAGGGTGAGATGGCCTACAATATTTTGCTAGGCCGGCCTTGGATCAGGGACATGAAGTGTGTCCCTTCGATATCCCATCAATGCCTCAAGTACACATACGAAGGGCAAGTACATGTGCTCCCAGTAGACTTAGAGCCCTTTAAGTATTGCAATGCGATGTAGTTGATGCCACAATCGACCCTCCCATTGACACATTTGGACTTTAAATTGAATCCATCCACACAGGTTATGATTTTGCCTACATCCCTACTGTTGAGTCCCTCAACTAACTGACCTGGCCCATATTCATCATCTGTCCCTTCACCAACGACATCATCTATGGTGGCCATATTGAAGGACAATGGGAAGAATCCCTTAGAGGAGGTACTACCATTAGTATCAACCATCTCTACTAAAGAGGTGCCCAGTCGAGTGGAAGTTGAGACACCTGGTTCACCTCACATGGAGTGGAGTCAGGGAGAACTCCCATTCCCTCCCCCTCAACCGCTGAGGATTACCATTGATATGGCCAATGCGGGCTTGGGGGAGTACCTAGTGTGAAACATTGTGGCAACACCCACGCTCGAATCCATGTAGGACATGGGGAAACCTCGCCTCCCCATCGACACTATCGTCCGTTTAGGCTACCCACCAAACTAGACCAACTTTGTATATGGGGGCCTCAAGAACAGCATTGAACCCTACCTACAAGAGGAAGAGGACAAAGAACCATTTGCTGAGAACATTGACTATCTGTCCAACCCGGACTTCGCCTTAAAATACCTAGACCAATGTAATTGGCATGGATATGGATTGGGAAGATATGAACAAGGAGTGCGCATTCTTTGTCAACCGAGATACCAAATGCCATATGATAAATCAGGAGTAGGGTTCAACCACCCTTTGCCCCTCGACATCTTGGTATAAACCATGCAATGCCTAGGTCTAGGCAACAGGGATGGGTTGGCACAAGATCCATATGCCAATCCCAACACTACATACACATTGGGGAATTATTTCCCATTTTTAACAACAAACCTTATTGACCTCAATAGTCCCTCCCCTTTGATCGAGGAAGGGGAAAGTTCAAGAAGTAACCTCTAAGAAGGATATGAAAAAAATCAAGAGAGCTCTTTGGAAGATGATTCAGATTATGAGGTGGCACCTTGGGACCCATTTGAGTCTGATAGAAATCACTCGCAGGTGACACCCATTGACGACTACTAGGAGGACTTCTTGGTAATGTTCCCCTTTAATGTTCCAATAGGACAATTGCCACCTCCAAAGAATCCAGCCCTCCTGTAGAGAGAAAAATAACCTAGAAGGGATAAAATCAACTTGCTCAAACAAAGTGAGCCTCCCATGCCAGCCATAAGGCCAAGTGATCAAGAAATGCCTAGTGGGGGGCTATACCAGCCAGAGGAGCACATAGTTATCAGAGCCAATGAATGCCTATGAATCTCTGATAGTGACTATGAGGATGAGACTGAGATGGCATATCTCAACCATATGAGACAATAAGAATACCCCATATACACAATGATATGTTTGAACATCTAACTATGTGACCAAGGCATAGGTGGCATTTAAACTAAGTACAATTAAACCACGTGCTTCATCCACCATTTAGGGCATACAAGGAGCACCTCCCACCTAGAGACCCTATAGGTCCATCAGCACCAAGGGCAAACCCTATCATTCTATCCACACATAGGGCCAATCCTTTTATGCTAGTATCCATAGAGCCAGATCCGGGGTACAAGGATCACCAATGATATTCGAATCAACACCCACACGGTAATGGAGACCAATTTCATTCCATCAAAATTATATCCATTGATTTAACCACCCCCATATGTAATCCAATCAATCCAATATGACCATTGTATCTAGACCTAGATGCCATAGACTGGGATCATGCCGACTCACCACCATCCCCATAAGAGTATTGGCCTTGCGGTGAGATGTTCATTTCAACCCAAGACAGACTCAGGATATCTTCCATGTTGAAGAGGAACCCAACATTCCTAATGCAGATCTAAATTCAATGAATGATATCCACCTGATTCCAACTCCACACCAGTTGGAGTATGGATCCCACATGTCAGTCGAAGAAATGATTGATGTAGACATTGGCTCTGATCCAATGAACTTGCAAATCATCAAGCTAGGGGTAATTTTAACCCCTGAAGAGCAAGCCGATTACATTACCCTTCTCAAAGAGAAGGAGGTTTTTGCATGGTCCCACAAAGACATGCCGGGGCTAGACCCACATCTAGTCACGCATAATCTAAAACTTGATCTGAAATTCAAGCCAGTCAAGAAAAAGCTACGTAAGATGCACCCAACAATGGCCTTAATGGTAAAATACGAGCTAAAAAATTTGTTGGATGCATAATTTTTCATCTGCGTAGATTACCCACCATGGCTATCCAACATGGTACCCATCAAAAATCCTAACGAGAGGATTCGCATATGCACCAATTTTTGAGATTTAAACAAAGCGAGTCCCAAGGACGATTTCCCCTTGCCTAGCATCGATGCATTGGTAGACGCTATAGCAGGCCATGAAATGCTTTCCCTCATGGATGGTTTCTCGAGATACAACTAGATTCGTATCAATCCCGATGATCAACTAAAAATGGCATTCACAATGCCTTGGGGGACATTTTGTTATAAGGTCATGCCCTTTGGCCTTAAAAATGCTGGTGCCACCTACCAACGCGCTATGACATACATCTTCCATGATCACATGCATAAAACTTTGGAATATTATATGGATGATTTGTTGGCCAAATCTCTTTTGCACTAAAATAATCTCGATGACTTACGCAAGATCCTTGATTGCCTCATTGAACATAAGGTTAGGCTAAACCCCAAGAAGTGTGTATTTGGCATCACATCTGGAAAAATCTTGGGTTTCATAGTCTCAAAATGAGGCATCAAGGTAGACCCAAATAAATTCAAGGTAATCCTTGAGATGCTTCCCCCAACCACCATCAGGAAGCTCAAAAGCTTGCAAGGTAAGGTCACGTCAATCAAGTGCTTCATAGCATAGTTATCTGACAAGTGTCGACCCATGAATAAATTATTACATAAGGGGGTAGATTTTCATTGGGATGACAAGTGCCAGTCAGCCTTCGACAACATCAAACAATACTTGTCTTCATCGCCAGTATTGGCACCACCTAAACTAGGAGTGTCATTATACTTATACATCTCAGCTACTGAGGTGGCACTGGGTGCCATGCTAGCCCAAAAAATGAATTACATAAAGAATAGGATAATTATTATCTTAGCCGCACCCTGGTCAGTTATGAACTTAACTATGCATACGTTGAGAAGCTATGCTTGGTAGTGGTATTTGCCACCAAAAAGCTATGCCATTACATGCTAAGCAATATGACATATGTTGTGTCTAAGGAGAATCCATTGTGGTACATGATGAGTCATACTTATCATAGTAGTCACACGGTGGAATGCATCATGTTGTTGACGGAGAATGACATCAAATTGATTGGACAAAAATCCATCAAAGGTCAAGTCATCATTGATAAACTAGCAGAGGCTCCACTCGAAGACGATCAGCCTATGACCATAGAGCTACCCGATTATGGGGTCTTCCATGTCTTAGAATCACCAGATTCTGATGAGCCTAAGTCACAGGCTGACATAACCTTATTTTTTGATGGTTCTAAATGTGAGCAAGGGGGTGGCGCAAGAATCATGTTTTTCACACCGTAAGGGGATCTAATGTCTTTATATTTTAAACTTGATTTTTTGTGCACCAATAACAATGCTGAATATGAAGCCTTGCTCATAGGTATTCAGAAAGCCATCACCATGAATATCAAACACTTGAATATCTTTGGTGATTCACTGTTAATTATCAACCAAGTAAAAGGGGTATTCCAATGCAAATGCCCAGTTCTGTAGGCCTACAAAGCCCTTGTGGTTAAATTCATAGTGATGAGGCCTGGAAATGCCTCAATTATAACATGTTTTGTACACTAAAAATGCCTATAAACTCTTATGTTTTATCTGATATGTTAGTTAAGTTGATTTAATATGCTGTATATTAACCATTTTGCATGATCAATGTATTTGAAATATTATATGTTGATTTTACAACTTTTTGCATAGTTTTGTGCTCTTTTTGTTATGATTTGCTACAATGGGATATGCTTAGAATAATAGCAGCATTTCACTAATCATATTATGATTTGTTTCAAGCATTTACTTCACCTAAATCTAGCAATAGTGCAAGCAAACTGTTGCTGTGCAACAAAAACTGGTCTTTCCCATATAAATTCCAGCCAGCTGTCCATAAATAGCAAGGCATGGAATTCACATGAGGAAAGGGATGAAGACCATTAGAATTTGATCTTAGGAGATAACCCACCTGAGATATGCAGAAGAAACCAATGGAAACCATACATTTTTTCATTCCGAAGCATCTTCGGAATGAACAAATATCTTCGGAATGAAGAAAACATAGCATCTTCAAAATGAGCGGATCTTCAGAATGAAGAAAGCAGTGTCTTCGAAATGAGAGGATCTTCAGAATGAAGCATGTAGTATCTTTGGAATGAGCGATCTTCAGAATGATAATGTAGTATCTTTGGAATGAGCGATCTTCGGAATGAAAACTACACTATCTTCGGAATGAAGCCACTTATCTTCGGAATGAAGAACAAAATGTGTTTTTGACCTTTTTGACCGATTTTTGAAGGCGGAAAAAGGGAAATAAAGGTTGGAAAAAGTAAAGAGAAATATCATCCATCTGTATTTTCCGTCATTTCCGACCAAATCCATCATTAAGGGAAAGATCAGGTTTTAGTCCTCTTCTAGGATAAAACCAGAATTTGTTGTAGCATTTTAGGATTAGATCTTTTGATATATTCTTTGTTTATAATCAAATCATAGGATAGCTATAAATATTTCTCCCATTCAGGTTGATCTGGATAGATAGGAGAGGTAGAGAAATAGCAGATAGATAGAAAATAGAGTAAGGAAGCTAAATACAGAGTATAACTAGGAATTGACTGTTACAGTCCTGTAACAGTTTTTCAACAGAATTCTTGTAATCATGTCTTTTGATCAATAAAGTGCACCAGTTCTATTTCAAATTACTTGTAAATGAATGTGATTAAGATTTAGAAATAGAGAGAGACTTACACCTTCTTCTGGACAAATAGGCTGGCCACTTCCAGACCTAGGAGGAGGACTAACGTAATGTGTTTTTATTCCGATTTTGTCACAGCAGAATGAGTTGCATAACTTGTTATGTAAATTGCTTGTGAATAGTTGACAATATTTGTAGTATTAGTTTATTTATGCTAAGATAAATCTTGTGCTTAATGTTTTAGTTGCAATCTTACTTTCAGCCAAGCTTTCACTTTATTTTTAGACTATTATTTTCAGCATTTACTGTTTTTCAGCAATTTCTTGCATTTTTATGTTTTGCTGTCAAAATCTGAACAGAGGATTGACAACCTTCTGTTACAAAATTTTGATAGTTTTTATTTCCACATTAGATCTAGACTTTCATTACTGCAAAAGTAATTAGATTTCCTTTCTACAATTAGAATCAGACTTTCAATTCTGCAACTGTTAATTCTGCAATATAATTAGGTCTTATTCTGCAATTGTAATTAGGACTTCATTTCTATAGTTAGTGATTAGTTTCCAATTCTACAACTTAGATTAAGATTTAATTCATGCAATTTAGAGATAGTAATGTTCCAAAACCCCCCACCAAACCGATTCCACCAATAAGACTTGTTGCCCTAGATTGACCTAAGTTATAGCTGTTTCACTTCTTCTCCTGCAGATAGCCTTGTACACTGCCCTGGATTGACAAATTCATTGAGAATTAATGATGGTATAATGACTACGCATAATTTTGGCATCATTGTCAAGGAATAGTGTTTTCAGAAGAAAACAAATAGTTCAATAGCTGTAATCAGACCAAACTGTGAACATTCAGGTTAAAATCTAAATATAACAGCAGAGTAAGATAACAACTATTGACTTAATTTATGTCATTTAGGAGTAAACATGAATGAGTAAGTCTAGGGAGACCCCAAAGGATCCTTGGCTTGTCCCATTAAGGAGATCTTCATGCCTAAGGGGTGAATCACCTATGTTTGAACTACCTGAAAGACTGATAGAAAAATCACCTGTCTCACCATCAGTAGGACATTTTGAGAAAGGAAAATCACCAATTGTATCAACATAATATCTTAAGGAAGATAATTCATCAAACTCATCAATAGAAAATCTTGGACCTCTTGAGAGAACAATTTGGGAAGCTTTAACTTCTCCTAAGAAATAAGAAACTATGGCAGAAGGAGGCAATGTAGATGGCCAGCATGGCTATGTTCATAATGAATGGGATGATCAGGATATACTCCAACCATCCAGAACATTTGAATATCCTATTCATCTAAATCCAACACAAAACTCTCCCATGAAGACCATTTCACCTTCGAGATTTCCCACCTTTCGAGGTGTTGTATCCGAAGATCCCGACCAATTTTTGTTTGAATTCAAGGTAGTGTGTCGACCTATGATTATATAAATGACAATCAAAAACTTAAGGTTTTTCCCTCAACTCTCAAGGATTCAGCATTACGCTGGTTCATGAGCTTAGAGCAAAATTCCATAAGAACCTGGGATCAAATGGAGACTGTCTTTTTAGACAAATATCAGGAATACTACCGTGTAAGGAATAGAAAATATGAGTTATTTAGAATCAAGCAGGAAGATGATGAGACCTTGGAATATTACCTTGATAGGTTCTCCTTTGTTCAAAGGAGATGTGGACTAGTAGAACCAGAATTGTGTAAAACTATCTTTTTGAGAGGATTGCAAGATGAATCCAGAGAAGTTCTAGATTTGATGGGAAAAGGGGATGTAACCACTCTCAGTAATGAGGAAATTATGGATCTCTGCAGGAATTACTCTCGCACTAAGCAAAGAAGAAGAAAAAGCCACACAAATGGTACTGATGTAAAGGACCTGATAGAGGAACTTGCAAATTTCAAAACTGATATCTTAGTGCATTTAAACACTACTTTAGGGGAAATCTCTGCAAAAGCTAAAAACACAGAACCTTTGGCAATTTATTGCCCAAGATGTAGAAGTAAACATGCTTTGCAGGAATGTCCTTTGAATAAAACAACCATCTTAGCTATTTGTAGTATCTGTTCAAAAAGGCATTCAACTGATCAATGCCACCTGCTACCACAACTCAAAACTGTGTTAGAAAACCAGACCGAGGAACTCAACTATATTAGACCAAAACAAGGGGGAAATTTCTCTCAATATTAAAATCCCCCTTGTTTTCCTACAAATTGGGGGCATAATCCCGGTACTATGCCTTGGGGACAATCGGAACCACCCCAACGTCCTTGGAATTATCCTCAATGGACAAATTCCCAAGAATGGCCACAATCAAATTGGAGTAACCCAGCCTCGAATCAGAATCAAAACAACCCCTCATGGAATCAAAACAATCCAGCTTGGAATCAAAATCAGACTAATCCACATTGGATGCAAAACCAACCACAATGGAATCAGCAATACCAGTCCTATCCAAGGCAGCAAAGGAATCAAGGTCAAACTCAGCATTTGTTGCCTGCACCTAATCAGAATTTTTAAGAAAAATAGCAAACACAGCAAGTGAAGCAACCTCAATTGCCAGCTCAGCCAATCACTAATCCAAACAGTGTAAGACAGACACCTCCTGTCTATGTGGTCAAGTCGAAGAAAATATTGAAATTAATGTTCTTGATTGTAGTGATATTCAACTCCGTTCAGAAAAAGTTGTACCTGAACCAGTTTTAATAGAAATCAAAGATAATGAAGAGCAAGAATCATCAGAACCAGAGAGAATCCAACCAACCAAAAGAAACGGAAAAATTGGATCCAACAATAGAAAAAGAGACACAAGCAAAACAATTACCAAGGATAGTTCCATATCCTGAAAGACTTAATGCAATACCAGAAATTTTTGAGTCAGAATTGGTCAAATAACTAAAAAAATTGACTATCTCATTACCCTTATTGCAAGCCATTAAGGAAATACCAGAAATTAACAGTACTGTCCAAAATTTGTGCATTAAAAGAACAGGGAGAAAGAAGAAAGCATTCCCCAAGACTGCAAGAGTTGAAGGAAAGATAGCTGATCTCTTATCCTGGAAAACTACTACCTCAAAAGTATAGTGATCCAGAAGCCCAGCTTATCACAATCACCATAGGTTCAATACCAATATCAAATGTTTTAGTGGATCTAGGAGCCGTAATAAATGTCATGACTAAAGATACAATGGAACAATTCATAACTCAAACATCTCAGCCCCCACATTTATAGTTTTAGAAATGGCTAATAGGTCAGTAGCAAAACCTGAAGGAATCATTGAAGATGTCCCTATAGAAGTTTCTTCTTGGGAATTCCCTACAGATTTTTTGGTTTTATAGCCAAGAAATTTAGCACATGGATATCCCATTATTTTGGGAAGACCTTGGCTTGCAACTGCAGCAGCATTTATAGACTGCAGATCTAGAAATATGACCATTTCAAATGGTATTGAGCTAAAACAAATTTCTTTATATCCTCCTACCAAACCATCTAGCAAATTTTCAGGTCAGTTATGGTTTTCTGACTCAGATGAGGAACCGGAAGAGGTCATCTCTACACTAGCTACCTTAGTAGTAAGAGAACACACAGAAGACCTCAGTGACACAGAAAACTTAGAAAATGAAACAATCCTAATGAATGTTTTGCATGAACAAGGTTTAGAAGAGGAAGCAAAAAATATCCAACAAATGATAAGTAATGAGGAGAATCAAAAATATTAAGATGAATCATCTGTGCTATCACAAGGAAACTCTGTTTCACTATCACATGGATGGCACCATCATCTGATTTTTCCTTCTCACTGTTCCATACAAGAAATGCTTCCCTCAAGCAGCAATGAAACAGAAACTGCTTCGTTTCTCCAATCACAACAATGTCCTCTTAATCCCTTAATCACCAAGTATGAAGGAGTGAATTTAGTCCTTCTACATACAAAACAAATAGAATTCCAGCCAGGCAAATTTTTGAATATCTACAGCCAACTTACTAGGGAAGAGGAAGAAAAATTGATAGTTGTTTTGCAGAAGCATGTTCATGCTTTTGCTTGGAACTATAAAGATATGTCAGGAGTTCATCCTGATATATGTACCCATAAGATCTATACCGAAGAAGTCAAGCCACTGACAATTTCAAAGAAGATTGAATCCTGCCTTAAGAGATATTGTGAAGGAAGAAATTGAAAAACTCCTGGAAGTAGGATTCATTTACCCAATTTCGGATAGTCAATGGGTTTCTCCATTGGTAATAGTTCCTAAGAAAAATGAAAAAATGAGAGTATGTGTAGATTATAGAGAATTGAATAAGGTGACATACAAAGACCATTTTCCATTACCTTTCATAGATCAAGTGTTAGATACTCTTGCTGGAAAAGATACTTTTGTTTTCTTGATGGATTTAGTGGGTATAATCAAATTCAGATTGCACCTGAAGATCAAGAAAAGACAACTTTTACATGTCCATGGGGAACATTTGCCTATAGGGTTTTACATTTTGGTTTGTGTAATGCCCCAAAAACTTTTCAGCGAGCATTCCTAGCAATTTTTTCTGATCTGACCACCAAAAGTGTTGAAATTTACATGGATGATTTCACAGTATGTGGACAAACTTTTGATTTTACATTGGAAAATCTTGACAAAGTCTTAACTCACTGTGAAACATACCACTTATCCTTAAATCCAGATAAATGCTTCATGATGATGAAGGAAGGGATAGTTCTTGGTCATCACATTTCTCCTGAAGGGATCCAAGTTGATCCAAAGAAAGTTGAAATTATCAAGAACCTCCTTCCTCCTAAAACTCAGACTAATATCAGAAGTTTCCTAGGACACATTGGTTTTTACCGCAAGTTTATTCCCAACTTTAGTACAATAGCCAGTCCACTGTTTGCCTTATTGACTAAAGATTATGAATTCTCTTGGACTGCAAAGTGTCAGGAAGAATTTGAAGCTCTGAAAGAGAAATTGATAACTCCACCTGTGCTTAGAGGACCTAATTGGACATTACCATTTCACATTCAAACTGATGCCTCCAATACAAAGAATTGGAGCAAGATTAGGAAAAATTGATAATGGTGAACATTATACCATCTACAACATTAGAAAAAACTTGACAGGAGCAGAGAAAAATTATACAACTGAGAAAGAATTCCTAGCAGTGATTTATGCCATCAACAAATTTAGGCATTATATCACAGGTTATCAAATATTTATTCACATAGATCATACAACCATTAAGTATTTGATGAATAAACCTATGGTAAGTGCAAGAATTATTCTTTGGTTGCTGTTGCTGCAAGAATTTGATATCACCATAATCAAAAAACCAGGAAAAGCTAATGTTGTTGCAGATTTCTTGTCCAGGTTGTAGAACATAGATGAAGGGGAATTAGTTGATGACACTTTTCCTGATGAAAAACTATTTGCTATATCAGTTCAATCACCTTGGTTTGCAGATATAGCCAATTATTTGGTCACAGGGAAAGTTCCTTCACATTTCACCTCAAAATAGAAAAAACAATTGATCAAACAAAGTTCTTCTTTTGAATGGATTAAGGGTATGCTTTTCAAGTGCAGTCCTGACCATGTGTTACGTAGGTGCATCCGAAAGGATGAAGTATATGATATCCTTAGAGCTTGTCATGATGAACCCTCAGGTGGACACTATTCTGTAAAAAGCATAGTTAGAAAAATCTTGGGGATAGGATATTATTGGCCATCTCTTCACAAGGATGTGAAAAAGTACATCAGGCATTATGATGCATGCCAAAGAATGGGGAAACCCACTCATACAAATGAGATGCCAATGCAGCCTCAAATGGTTTTAGAACCATTTGAGAAGTGGGGGCTTGATTTTGTAGGACCTATTGATCCACCTTCTCAAGGAAAGGTGCATATTCTGGTATGCACTGATTACCTGACAAAGTGGGTAGAGGTGCGTGCTTTCAAACATGCTCGTGAAGAAAAGGTCACTGATTTCTTGTACACTCAGATTTTTTAGAGATTTGGAGCTCCACGGTCTATCACCACAGACCAAGGACCCCAATTTGCATCCAAATTCATAAAAGTATTTATAGAATTATATGAAATCAAACATAGGAAATCATCACCCTACCACCCACAAGCAAATGGCCAGGTTGAAGTAACAAACAGGGAACTAGAACGCATCTTGACAAAAATAGTAACTTTTCATAGGAAAAATTGGCTAGACAAATTACCTGAAGCAGTTTGGGCCTACAATACCACTTGGAAGTCCACTACTGGATTCACACCTTATGAACTAGTCTTTGGTAAAAAGCCTCTTTTACCTATTGAATTTGAGTTACTAACATTGCGCACAGCACTGGAAATTGGAATTGACTTGTCGCAGGCACAGACAGATAGGATTCTGCAGCTGAATGCATTGGATGAACTTAGATTGGATGCTCTGCACCAAACTGAGGTAATTCAGGAGCAGAGGAAGCTATGGCATGACAGTCACATTCAGCAGAGGAAACTTCAACAAGGATATTGGGCTTTACTGTTCGATTCTCAATATGAAGACTTCCCTGGAAAAATAAAAACTAGATGGTTGGGACCTTACTGGATTGAAGAGGTATTCAACAATGGAGCAGCTCGTTTATCCCCCATTGATGGGTCACGAAGAAAGTTGGTAGTGAATGGACATCGCCTCAGGGTATACCATACACCTTTGACTAAAGAAGAGTTCTTGCAGAGAACTTGACAGTTTAGATACACAGCAGTGGAAGAGATTCCTTCTTCCACTTCAAAACAATCAATATGATCAGTGGATTTCAAGAAAACAAAAAATACAAAAAAAATTAGAAAAATAGAAAACAAAAAGATGAATAAATTCTGAGTATTAATTCCTTCATGGGCATGGTTTCAGGGGAAATCATGAAATTCCTTCATGGGCATAGTCAGGATAAAGAAAAAAGAAAAAAGAGAGAAAAGGAGAGGCAAAAAAAAAAAATGGGAAAATCAAGAAAAAAAAAAAAGAGAAAAATGAATAACTCAACAGTGAAAACCTTTTTAAGGCACTACTGGGTTGGTATGCATGAAAACCAGTTTTCTGGCATGCATAACCTTGAGAATTTTTTTGAACCATCATCGTACAAATTCACCTAGTGCACTTGTTTTGAAATGTTGCAGAAAATCTCAGCAGAATATCAACAAAAGCAGTCATTCTTCAAAACTGGCATTAACTGTTTTTATCAGGTATATATTTCTTACATTTCTTCATTGTAAAATGACTGGTATATAGTATGTGACAATTAACCATTAGCATAAAAGGTATTCATAAGAGTTGGCATACTTAAAAACATGTTTTAAGAATGCCAATATTGATTTCTGCCTAATCTTCGGAACAAGAATGCCAAAAATAGTGCCTCTGTATTATCTTCAAAATGAAATTGTCTTCAGAATGACAAAAAAATGAATGTTGCATCTTGTCTTCAGAAAGAAAAATTGTCTTCGAAATGACAATTTGTCTTCAGAATGAAACTTGGTCTTCAGAATGACGACTTGTTGCATCATCTTTGAAATGAAGATATGTCTTCGGAATGAAGATCTATCTTCGGAATGAGGGTATGTCTTCGGAATGACGATTTACTTTCATAATACAGCCTGATCTTCGGAATGAGGATTAATATTCGGAATGAGGATTGATCTTCGAATGAAGATCTATCTTCGGAATGAAAATTCTGCAAAGAGGATTTGTCTTCGGAATGAAGACCTGTCTTCGGAATGAGGTCATAATCTTCAGAATGAGGATTTGTCTTCGGAATGTAGACTTGTCTTCGGAATGAAGTCATAATCTTCGAAATGAAATTTTATTTGCATTTTTAGAAATAACATTTCCACGTGGCGTCCAAAAAAACAAGGTACGACAAAATTAAGATTTTTTCTTAGTTGCATGCGAGGAAGGGACACGTGTCAATCAGCACATGGTCTATTTTTGCACTCATTGGAAATACAGAGAATCTACAACCATATGCCACCAGTTTTTAATGTCAATTAACATGCACGTGAGAATCTGCAAAACTGATGAGGTGGATCTGACGGCAAGGACATCCATGCAATTATCAAAGAATAGGTGTACAGTGCAGAAGTAGATATGTGTGCCATCTTTCTTTTCGAAGACGTGTTGCGAGGTACAGTGCACAGAATATGGCTCATTCCGAAGAAGACGTGAAACAGGGCAACGAGGGTTCTAACTTAAAACTTTGCAAATTTGCAATAGGAAATAGCCAGAAATCCTGCAGTAGAACATCAGCCGCAGTGTACGAATTTTAAACAGAGAAAAATGGGGAAAAAAATCAGAACAGAGCCTGCAGATACCAATTTCCTCTGAGAAAATCTGGCAGTTGTGCAAATTTTTGAAGACGAAGGGTTTATTACGTTTCTGGATAAATTCAATGGGTCTTTTGAAGATTTAGCTGGCATGTTTGCCCATACATTTAGAAACAACAAAGCACATGTCAATGGCATGTCTATTGAGGTAAGCCCTAAAATTTTAAGTCAGATTACAGAGCTGCCATTAGAGGGAATTTCAATTACTAGATCTGGCAAGAACACATTAGCAAATGTAGTTAATCAGTTTGTAGAAGAAAATGATAGGGAACCTGAATACTTAACCCATAACAACACATGCAAAGGGTTAAAAAGGGCCAGCCTGCAAGAACCCTGGGATGAAGTAGCCACCTGGGTGATTAAGTTTTTGACCTGTGAAGGGCAGTATGTGCTGTTATCAGGGCATCATCTATGAATTTTAAACCATCTCAGACATGGTAGACAACAACCAGAAGTTAGGGTTAATCTTCCCCTGTATTTGTATCAAGAATTAAAGAATATGGCAAAAAGATATCAGGAGGGTAAAGGGAGCCTTCGCCATCATGGCCTTATCAAATTAGTTTGCCAACATCATTTTAGAGGAAACCCTAGGAGTTTTGACAGGTTTTAATCTAACCTAAATGATGTCATTTTTGGGGATGAAAGTGAAGAAGAAGAGGAGCCAAGTACTGCTGATGTTGCTACAGAAGAGGAAACAACTGCTACAAAAAATATTGCAGAAGCTGCTGTAGAAAATGTTGCAGAGGATGCTGCAGAAGAGGCTGCAGAAGATGCCCCTGAAGCAGTTACAGAACTACACCCCACAGCAGCAGCAGAAAACCTTGCTCCTGAGCCTTCAACTTCACAGGCTAAGAGACAAAGGAAAAGAGGATCTGGAACTAGCAGCAGAGCAGAAAAACAAAAGAAAGTTCAATTTTCTGAAGCTGCAACTGACTTGTCAGAACAGAGAAATGAAACAAGGGAAATAGAGGCATCAAAGACTGACCCCATGACCCCTGCTGTCACCAGAAAATAGAGCAAAAAGAAGAATTTTGCATCTGGAACTAGGAGGTCTACAAGAATCCATTTGAAAGAAACTACAAAACAGGTCATGGAGGAATAAGATAGACCAAGTAGCCCAGATGTCACAGAAATACAACCAGCATCTAATAACTTTCCAGAATTCCCTGAATAGATGGCTAAGACAAAAACTGAGCAAGTTGGTTTGGAGGAGGCTACAATTCAATAGGCTACAAATATGGTAGATGTCCTTATAGATAGTCTCACAGAGCCTCCTGAATAAGAACAAACTGTTACAGCAGAAGAAAATTTGGTTGAACAACCAACTGCAACTGATTTGTCTGCATCAACTTCTGAAGCAGAAACGAAGAGGAAGACATCACTGAGCAGCTGAGGGCAGCAAGAAGTGTTGTCAAAACACAGACCAAATGGATCACAGAGAAAGAAAGCATCATTGAGATGCAAGCAAGAAAAATTGCAGAACTTCAGCAGGAAGTGGCAGAACTGAAAAAGTTGTCACAATCTGAAAAACAGCCAGCTGTATCCCATGATGAAGACAGTTTGGCTCAATTGCTTCTGGGTTTATCAAGAGCAGATGAATCTGTTGAGGCAGATATAGAAGTTCATCTTGAAACAACACTCCTTCATTCTGAAGAAGTGCCTGTTCATTCTGAAGCAATGCCTTCTTGTTCTAAATATGCTTCAGAAATGGTGAGAAATATCACAGAGGATGTTGAAAATGAGCCACCAACATAGGAACAGTCCCAACAGCAATAAAATGCTCAAGTAAGTACTCCAACTAAGGTCCCTGCATTTCAAATTGTTACACTTCCAGTAGAAACAACATATAATGGGGTACAAGTAAAAATACTATCTGATGACAACCCCATAAAAATAGCAAATAATGGGGTGCAAGTAGAGATATTGACAGATGAACAGCCACTGGAAGTGGCAGAAAAAGGATTTCAGACAAATCTGGTGCCTAGGATCCCCCCTGTAGTAAGACCACCTAATACTATGTCCCTAGAGCAGTACAATGCAGACATAGCTAGTCGGATGATTAGATATGAACAACTTGCCAAGAAACCGAAAAATTCAAACTCGGAGGCAAAACAACTAGAAGCCAAGGACATAGAAATTCAGGCATTGAAAGAAAAGGTATCTGACTTGTGCCAAATTGCTGAGTTTTTAGTCCAATTTAGACGGCCAGCCCGATTTTACAGCCTTATTTTGAAGGAGAAATACCTTAGATGGCAGGTCATGAGGATTACTTCAAACCTTCCATACAAATTGGACACTACTGAAGATTTTTTGGAGGCATATTTTGACAGTCCTTTTGAGTAGAAAAATCTCCCGTGTGAACTATTTTTGCACAGTTTCTTCATACCAGAGGAAGTTGATTCTCATCCTCAAATCTACATTGGAGATGTTCAGTTGAGAGCATTTATGTCTACCTTGCAAAATCAGCTTTATTGGGATCATGAGAAAAGATAGAATAAAGTGGTTGAAACAAGGGCTGAGTTGTTAGTCAGAGCAATCCAGCCAAATCACTTAAATATCACTCAGCAACACTTCTCAATGATGAACAGGGATGATATCAAGAGAATGTACTTGAACAATTTGAGGGACTGTGTGACCAGATTTAACAATTTATGTGATCACAATTTCTTTCCAGCATTGTCAGTATGCAGAGACAGATGGAATGAACTTTCCATGTCTTTAAGGAAAAGAGAACCTATCTCCCCCATCAATATAGAGTGGTCCAGAAGAAGAGCAGAAGGTGTAGTCCAACTGATCCAGATCATGCAAAGATAACTGGATAAGTCTCAGGTTCAGGCTTCCAACCATCATTACTCCAGTTCCATTTTACTTTGAGGAAAATGAATAGCCTGATGAAAAATTTAAATATTGGCTCAGAAACATTCAGGAAAACAGGGGATATTACATAGGCAAAAAGTTATTCTACAGATCATGGAATCTAAACATGGACATATGTGATTCCATAGCCCAACAGAATGCATGAGGGCATGCATCAATATAAGTTGGGGGGAAAATGATGAGGCCTGGAAATGCCTCAATTATAACATGTTTTGTACACTAAAAATTCCTATAAACTCTTATGTTTTATCTGATATGTTAGTTAAGTTGATTTAATATGTTGTATATTAACCATTTTGCATGATCAATGTATTTGAAATATTATATGTTGATTTTACAACTTTTTGCATAGTTTTGTGCTCTTTTTGTTATGATTTGCTACAATGGGATATGCTTAGAATAATAGCAGCATTTCACTAATCATATTTTGATTTGTTTCAAGCATTTACTTCACCTAAATCTGGCAACAGTGCAAGCAAATTGTTGTTGTGCAGAGAAATCGGTCTTTCCCATATAAATTCCAGCCAGCTGTCCATAAATAGCAAGGCATGGAATTCACATGAGGAAAGGGATGAAGACCATTATAATTTGATCTTAGGAGATAACCCACCTGAGAGATGCAGAAGAAACCAATGGAAAGCATACATTTGTTCATTCTGAAGCATCTTCGAAATGAACAGATATCTTTGGAATGAAGAAAACACAGCATCTTCGAAATAAGCGGATCTTCGGAATGAAGAAAGTAGCATCTTCAAAATGAGAGGATCTTCAGAATGAAGCATGTAGTATCTTCAGAATGAGAATGCAATATCTTTGGAATGAGCGATCTTCGGAATGAAAACTACACTGTCTTCGGAATGAAGCCACTTATCTTCGAAATGAAGAACAGAATGTGTTTTTGACCTTTTTGACCGATTTTTGAAGGCAGAAAAAGTGAAATAAAGGTTGAAAAAAGTAAAGAGAAATATCCTCCATCTGTATTTGCCGTCATTGCCGACAAAATCCATCATTAATGGAAATATCAGGTTTTAGTCCTCTTCTAGGATAAAACCAAAATTTGTTGCAGCATTTTAGGATTAGATCTTTTGAGATATTCTTTGTTTGTAATCAAATCATAGGATAGATATAAATATTTCTCCCATTCAGGTTGAGCTGGATAGATAGGAGAGGTAGAGAAATAGCAGATATATAGAAAATAGAGTAAGGAAGCTAAATATAGAGTATAACTAGGAATTGACTGTTATAGTCCTGTAACAGTTTTTCAACAGAATTCTTGTAATCATGTCTTTTGATCAATAAAGTGCACCAGTTATATTTCAAATTACTTGTAAATGAATGTGATTAAGATTTAGAAAGATAGAGAGAATTACACCTTCTTCTGGACAAAGAGGCTGGCCACTTCCAGACCTAGGAGGAGGACTAACGAACAGTGTTTTTATTCTCGATTTTGTCGTAACAGAAATGAGTTGCAAAACTTGTTATGTAAATTGCTTGTGAATAGTTGACAATATTTGTAGTATTAGTTTATTTATGCTAAGATAAATCTTGTGCTTAATGTTTTAGTTGCAATCTTACTTTCAACCAAGCTTTCACTTTATTTTCAAACTATTATTTTCAGCATTTACTATTTTTCAGCAATTTATTGCATTTTTATGTTTTGCTGTCAAAATCTGAACAGAGGATTGACAACCTTCTGTTACAAAATTTTGATAGTTTTTATTTCCACATTAGATATAGACTTTCATTACTACAAAAGTAATTAGATTTCCTTTCTGCAATTAGAATCAAACTTTCAATTTTGCAACTGTTAATTTTGCAATATAATTAGGTCTTATTCTGCAATTGTAATTAGGACTTCATTTCTATAGTTAGTGATTAGTTTCCAATTCTGCAACTTAGATTAAGATTTAATTCATGCAATTTAGATATAGGAATTTTCCAAAACCCCCCACAAAACCGATTCCACCAATAAGACTTGTTGCCCTAGATTGACCTAAGTTATAGCTGTTTCACTTCTTCTCCCGTAGATAGCCTTGTACACTGCCCTGGATTGACAGATTCATTGAGAATTAATGATGGTATAATGACTACGCATCACCTGGAAAAGCTTTAATGGTACGACATCGAGGCACTCCCTTGATCATCGAATCATTTTGTAGACACTATGGCCTCTTTAGGGTCACTAATCCCATAATACCTTTTTGGTGAGATGACAACCATTCAAGTCAAAATGTTATCACAATCCATGATGGAGCATGCAAGCTTTGACATAACACTAGGAATCCACCTTATCCAGATTGAACCATCTTAGGATAGGTTCTCTCGAATCTATGATAGTCTGAATCACACCAACTAGGGGTCTTTGTTCTCTCCAATCCTTATTAATAGCAACACAACACTATTTTTACAAGTTCTTTCCCACTCAACTTTTGCTAGGGATGAACTTTAAGAGGGATCAGCCGTTCACACCATCGAGGTTTCTGATCAGTAGGATTGATACACACCCATAAGATACTATCTCAAGTTATGTAGCCTCCCACTTGGATTGTCGCACGTTGCAAAAATATCTTTCAAACAGAAAGCGGCAAAACATGTCTTTCTTAGAGACATTTTGTATCGTCGAAGCTATGAAGGGATCCTCATCCATTACTTGGACTAGCAAGAGTCCACTTGGATGATCACCCAAGTGCATGATGGTACATATGGTAGCCACTTCAACGGTATGGCCATCACCAAGCACATTCTTTGCATGGGTTATTATTGGCCATCTTTAGAGAAATATTATTACACATATATGTGGAAGTGCGTGAAGTGTCAACACCATGCTAACTTGACACATGTACCTTCTCAGGCCTTGCAACCGATCCAATCGGCTTGGCTATTTTCATAGTGGGGCTTAGATCTCATCAAAAATATCTCCCCTACGTCATCAGGTCATCACACATTTATCATAATGGCCACAGAGTACTTCACTAAGTGGGTGGAATCAATTCCGCTTACCTCTATGACTGGGCCCCACATTACGAAGTTTATTTTACATAACATCATATGTCATTTTGGTATTCCATCCAAGATCATATCGAATAATGGGACATCATTTAAGAACAAATATGTGTGTGCTTTGACAACAAAGTACAAAATTCAGCATAGTTTTTTGACACCTTATTATCTGTAGGCAAATGGGCAAGCAGAGGTGTCAAAAAAATGCTAGTTGCCATCCTTAAAAAGATGGTCATAGATAATCATAAATATTGGCACATCCAAATACCACTTGCCCTATGGGATTATCGCACTAGCATTCGGACGCCCACTGGGGCAACTCCATTTTTGCTAGTGTATGGCTTCGAGGCAGTCATGCCTCTCGAGTTGGAAATACCCTCCCTACGCATATCAATGCAAGAGTTCATCGACGATGACACTGCATGGCAAGCCTGATTAGACTAGCTTACGTTACTTGATGAACTATGCATCAATACTCTCGAGCATTTATGTATCTATCAAGAGCGACTTAAGAAAGCATACAACATGAAAGTTCACCTGAGGGACTTTCAGGTTGGTGACCTAGTCTTAAAAGAGAACCAACAAAATTCTAACTTGTCACCCCATTTAAGGGACAATTTCATGATAAATTGGTTAGGTTATTATATAATCAATTGTAAAATAGGACCTGGAACATACCGGCTCACTTCTCTTGAAGGAATCAAGGAACTAGAACCATTGAACATGATTCATTTGAGGCCATTCAACATTTAGAGAGCCATAGACCTCCCCAAAAGCTCCAAGGATTCCAGAAATCACTTGGTCAACCTAAAATTCCCCAAAGGTATCCATAATCCCTTTGGTCAAACCAAAATCTCCAAGGGTCCTCGCCACCGCTTGGTCAACTAAAACAACCCAAAGGTTTCCATAATCCCTTTGGTCAAACCAAAAGCTCCAGGGGTTCTCGCCACTGCTTGGTCACCTAAAACAACCCAAAGGTTTTCATAATCCCTTTGGTCAAACCAAAAGCTCCAGGGGTTCTCGCCACCGCTTGGTCACCCAAAATGCCCCAAAGGTATCTATAATCCCTTTGGTCAAAACCAAAAGCTCCAAGGATTCCTGCAATCACTTGGTCAACCTAAAATGACCCAAAGGTATCCATAATACCTTTGGTCAAACCAAAAGCTCCAAGGGTTCTTTCCATCGCTTGGTCACCCAAAATGCCCCAAAGGTATCTATAACTCCTTTGGTCAAGCCAAAAGCTCCAGGGGTTCCCACAATTGCTTAGTCACCCAAAATGCCCCAAAGGTATCTATAATCCCTTTGGTCAAAGCCTCTAAGGATCCATAAAAATCACTTGGTCCGCACCCATTCGGGTTAAACCACCATAACGAATATTCAAAAACAATAGATAATCAAAAATAACAAAAAAAATGCATCTCACTTTCATGCATATTCTTAAAAATCTAAACACAAAAAAAAATAAAAGAAGAGCTGCATTAGGAATCCCATACATACATTGCATATTTGTTGGTCATACATGTCAAAAGCACCATAGACTATAATTACTCGACAATTCCATCATTTTCCAAATTCAGTCCATTTTGTAAAAATATCCATCAAGAATAACGCCCTTCGCATTCTTGTCATATCATAGTCAGTTGTCTTCTAATGTCTTTAGGGTTTTTTTCATTCAGTTGTCTTTAGATTTCTATTCAAATGATGTACATAGTCAGACCGCTTTTTACAAGGTAGAGTTTTACTTGGATCACCCCTTGTTACATAGCATCCCAACACAAGCTTAAAAAACATAAAAATTCTCCAATTGTGTGAATGAAATATGAAACATGCATAGCGGACTAGGTTACCATAAGCAAAGTGGTTATCCTACTCATCCCCTTGTGTGAATGACCCAAGAATGCTGAGAGTTGGCAAAAGGACAAGCATCCTCCCTACCCAATTCCCCAAAATAAACAATGGTTTTTACCACTATAAGAAATCCCAAATTCTTAAAAAAAAAATTGCAAATATCAAAAAAATTGCAAAATTCAAAGTACAAACTCCAAAGTTTGACATAAACACCCTCAAAAGTGCACACATAAAAAAAAACACAAGAAATAGTGATCCCCATCACTCAAAATTCAAATCCCTTGCTCAAAAATAAAAAAATAAACAATGATTTTTATCACTATATATGAGAGCAAGTATCCCAATAAAATTGAAGAAAATAAGGGATTCAAACTTGAATCCCTAGAAATATCAGCATTCAAAAGGCCATGAGGTGATCCTCAGTCCCTGTTTGGTCGATAGCCTACTGACACTGGTGGTGAACCTCCTGCATGATGATATATCTATCGCATTAGCTGTTGGGCATATGTACAGATAAATGTTTGCATGTGTATGAGCTAGCTTATGGTATCCTAGATTACCCTGTAGATTAATATTACTAAATACAACAAATGAATTAGTGGAGCTAATTCAGTGATCCTCAGTATAGGTTTTCTGGATAGCCTACCTGGCACTAGCGGTATCCTTATGAATACCACATAAATGAACTCAATCGCATACACAGGGATGTGAAATAACTTGGTCAAACTCAAGTCTGATTCCTACCTTATTTGAAAGTCTTGTAAGATAATGTACAGTCTTGATTAGTTAGTTAAAGAATATGAGTCTCAGAAAAACCTTAACTACATTCTAAAACAATTGTTGTACATTTCATTACTTACATCACCATCAAAAAATACAAAATAAAAATTAAAAATGTAAAGTTATTTCGTAAAGCAATCACATAGTACAGAAATCCATTAAATCCTATATAGTCTATAGTGCCACCGCCTGTATACCAACAAATCAGTCCATCCATTCCATATGCATACATCTATATCATAGAATTAAAATCATCCACAGTCATAATAGCATGTGCATACATCAAAATAAATAAACGTGCATAAAAAAAATTAACCACGACAAGTATATAATCAAACCAAAAAAAATATTCATATATATATATCAAGTCAAAATTCCCTCAAGCTATAATAAGAAGGTCCTATGACCTCAAAAAAAACTAAAAACTCAAAACCCCCAAAGCCTAGGGAGTCGGCCACCATGATCATGTAGGATCGGTATGACTGGAACTACCCCCAGTAGTATGGGTCCTATGGGACCTCTCAGGGCAACTACTACCATCCTGATCACCCTACCCACCAACGCTACCCTCATCTAGTCACCTGTGATGAGAGGATGCAGACTGCTCAGTCTCACTACCTCTTGTACGATGTGATGAACCACCTCCATCGAGCTTAGGAAACTATCCACCAAGACAAATAACCTCTATCTCTAACTCTGCCTGATACCACCCCCACTCCACATCTTGTTGTTGATACACAACCAATGTGTTGTCCTATTGTGCCAACTGAGTCTGTAAGAGATCCATCTCCTATAAAATGTCTCTATGCTCCTCCTCCCATCTCTGTAAGAGACCCTCCAATCGTGCTATCTCAGCATGAAACCCAACCTCCACATCCCCTAAGATAGCCTAAGGCATGGGCACCTCTGGGAAGACCTGCTGCTTTGACACCCACTACTCCAGGACGTCCTGTACATCTGAATATTTTGGAACCCCCACATCATCTCCATTGCCAGTGAAGTCATCGACCTCCACCATGTTCGCATTATCAAGTGAAGCCTCCCAGCCCTCCACTGGTGCCTCTGCACCCCCACCTCCTATTTCTGCTATATCCATACCTCCTAAAGGCCCCTCACCCTACCATCACTACATAGTCCACCATCGATCATACTCTGTAGTTACCCTGACATCATCCATGTCGGGTACATCCATAACCACATCATACCCCTCACCCAGTGGCTCAATAATCGGCCAAACTAGGGTCCTCTTATCCCCATACCGCCGATAGAAATCCTTGGCGCACCCCAAACTTCCACATCACTTGGACATATGGAAAGTACTCTTGCTCTATACCATGTCACCCAATCATCCATCTACCCTTACGCACACATCAGAGCCACTCTTCAGCCTCAGGACAGGCTGGACAGTCCCGATACGGTCGTCAAAATACCTATCCTGGCATTAGACGACAGAAGGCATTAGTATAATGACCTATGTTACCTGCTCGCCATTGACTCTATCCATGCTCCTCTGACCACCATCATAAATTGGCATACCCAATCTCCTGATCCACCATCTCACCTCAGGTGGTCCAAGGCAAACCCTACGGCCGCTCCACAACTATGTGCTACCACCCCCAGCACTGTAAGAGATAGCTGCACCCGATCCCCTTTCACCTTTGGTAGTGGACCTCGTACAGATCATCATACAGCTATACCAACAATTTCTGACCCCATCTCATAATAAGTGGATCTGATGTAGAACACTCCACCAATATGAAAAGCAACTCCAGCAGGTTCCAAGGGAACCTCACACCTGAGGATTCAGGAAGCAGCATATTGGAAATGAGGGCCATGAGTAAAGCATTCCTCACCCCTAATATGCCCTTCTATAGCCACCACCGCACCAGAATATCGCCTATTTGGCAATCAGCCTCTGCCCTCTCCATAGCCTTCTCCACCCCCCTCTCCCCTGCCCAACCAAAATACCGGGTCAGTACCATTATCTGCTGGTCTCGATGAGTCGTTCGGATAGGAAGTCCATCTATCGAAATCTGCAAAATCTGATACACATCCTCCAGAGTCACCCCAAAGAAATTAGAAATATATGCTCAATTTCTCTAATATTATTTTTGCATTATGTTGTATTTCATGTACTTATGTTTTTGTTCAAGTTTCTTTGCATTCTGACCTATTTTGACCTTGTTTTTGTCATTTTTATGCGTTTACTAACCTATAGGGAGCACCTTAAGATACGGGATGATTTGGGAAGAATCTACCAAATTTGACCTTCTGGGTCATCTCAAAATTCCCCCTTTTGTCTAACCCCAAGTTTGCAAGAATTTTGGAGGCCTCTGGATAGGACATTTGCAAGGTCACCTTTGCACGTTTTGTGATAGTCCCCAACGTCCCACCCTAGAGCGATTATAAATCCATGCATGATTTCCCAACTTTTCTTTTTGCAATGTGTCCCTGATGATGTCTTGATACTTATGTCAAATTTGAATTTGTTATGACATGTTTTGATCATCATTTTGCTATTTCATGTATTCACTAGCTAGAGGCCTTGGGGATTGCATGTTTCCTTCTATCCACACATGCTATTAAATGTTTGCTATTTTTTTGTGCATAGGATCTTACTTCCAAGAACACCAGAGAGGCAACAAGGAATGATAAACACATGGACGCAAGTGACGATAACTTTTGGCCCGCCCATTTTGAATGTGGGCATGTAGAAGACACTGGAAGCCTACCATCCATTGGTGTAACAAACTATATCAAAATATTCTGATCCCTAGAGGGGGGATGTATTGTAACCATATTAAAATAAAAATTAATAAAAAAAGCTTTTATTTGTTTGCTAACATCTTGTTTATGCATCATTTCCTTCATGCATTGCTTCTCGCATTCGTAGGACTTAGCATTTATACCGTATCTATTTTGTTTGCATCATATCTGGTATGTTGTCACTCTGCATTTGAATTTCACCTAGTTCACCCAACATGGAGTAGACTCAGGGATAAATCCCATTCCATCCCCCTCAACCATTGATGATTACCGTTGAGATGGCCAATACGGGCTTGGGGGAGTACCTAGTGCGGAACGTTGTGGCAACACCTACGCTCGAATCCATGCAAGACATGGGGAGACCTCACCTCCCCATCGACACTATCGTCCCTTTAGGCTACCCACCAAATCAGACCAATTTTGTATATGGGGGCCTCGAGAACAGCATTGAACCCTACCTACAAGAGGAAGAGGACGAAGAGCCATTTGCTGAGAATGTTGACTATCTGTCCAACCCGAACTTCACCTTGAAATACCTAGACCAATGTAATTGGCATGGATATGGATTGGGCAGATACGAACAAGGAAGGCACATTCTTTGTCAACCGAGATACCAGATGCCATATGATAAATCAGGAGTAGGGTTCAACCACCCTTTGCCCCTCGACATCTTGGTAGAAACCATGCAAGGCCTAGGTCTAGGCAATAGGGATGGGTTGGCACAAGATCCATATGCCAATCCCAACACAACATACACATTGGGGGATTATCTCCCATTGTTAACAACAAACCTTGTTGACCTCAACAACCCCTCCCCTTTGATCGAGGAAGGGGAAAGTTCAAGAAGTAACCTCCAAGAGGGATATGAACAAGATCAAAGGGGGTCTTCTGAAGATGATTCAGATTATGAGGTAGCACCTTGGGACCCTTTTGAGTCTGATAGCAATCACTCGCAGGTGACACCCATTGACGACTATCAGGAGAACTTCATGGCAATGTTCCCCTTTAATGTTCCGATCGGGCAATTGCTACCTCCAGAGAATCTAGCCCTCCCGCAGAGAGCGAAACAACCCAGAAGGGACCAAATCAACTTGCTCAAACAAAACGAGCCTCCCATGCCGGCCATAAGGCCAAGTGATCCACCGGAGGAAGAAGATCCAAATATCTTCTTCAACATCGACTACCCGCATGCCAAATTTCAGGTTTTCGTAGAGAGTGAGGATAGTGATCAAGAAATGCCTAGTGGGAGGCTATACCAGCCAGAGGGGCACATAGTTGTCGAAGCCAATGAAGGCCTATGGATCTCCGATAGTGACTATGAGGATGAGACTGAGATGGCATATCTCAACCATATGAGGCAACAGGAATACCCCATAGACATCGATGATATGTTTGAACATCTAAATATGGGACCAAGGCATAGGTGGCATTTAAACCAAGTACAGTTAAACCAAGTGCTTCATCCACCACTTCGGGCATACAGGGAGCACCTCCCACCTAGAGACCCTATAGGGCCATCAGTGCCAAGGGTAGACCCTATCCTTCTATACGCACATAGGGCCGATCCTTTTGTGCCAGTACCCACAGAGCCAGATCCGGGGTACAAGGATCACCAAGGATGTCTGAATCAACACCCACGTGGCAATGGAGACCAAATTCATTCCATCAACATGATCTCCATTGATTTAACTACCCCCATCCGCAATCCAGCCGATCCAACATGACCATTGTATCTAGACCTAGATGCCATAGACTGGGATCACGCTGACTCACCACCATCCCCATCAGAGTACTGGCCTTGCGGTGAGATGTTTCATTTCACCCCAGGACAGACTCAGGATATCTTCCATGCTGAAGAGGAACCCGACATTCCCAACACAGATCTAAATTCAGCAAATGATATCCACCTGATCCCAACTCCACACCAGTTGGAGGACGGATCCCACATGTCAGTCGAAGAGACGATTGACGTAGACATCGGTTCTGATCCAATGAATCCACAAATCATCAAGCTGGGGGTAAGTTTATCCCTCGAAGAGCAAGTCGATTACATTGCCCTTCTCAAAGAGAAGAAGGAGGTTTTTGCATGGTCCTACAAAGACATGCCGAGGCTAGACCCACAGCTAGTCATGCATAATCTAACACTTGATCCGACAATCAAGCCAGTCAAGCAAAAGCTACGTAAGATGCACCCAACAGTGGCCTTAATGGTCAAATATGAGCTACAAAAGTTGTTGGATGCACAGTTTGTCATCTACGTAGATTACCCACCATGGCTGTCCAACATGGTACCCATCAAAAATCTTGATGGGAGGATTCGCATATGCACCGATTTTCGAGATTTAAACAAAGCGAGTCCCAAGGATGATTTCCCCTTGCCTAGCATCGATGCATTGGTAGACGCTACAGCAGGCCACGAAATGCTTTCCCTCATGGATGGTTTCTCGGGATACAACCAGATTCGTATCAATCCCGATGATCAACTAAAAATGGCGTTCACGATGCCTTGGGGGACATTTTGTTATAAGGTCATGCCCTTTGGCCTTAAAAATGTTGGTGCCACCTACCAACGTGCTATGACATACATCTTCCATGATCACATGCATAAAACTTTGGAAGATTATATGGATGATTTGTTGGCCAAATCTCTTTTGCACCAAAATCATCTCGATGACTTACGCAAGATCCTTGATCGCCTCATCGAACACAAGGTTAGGCTAAACCCCAAGAAGTGCGTATTTGGCATCACATCTGGAAAACTCTTGGGTTTCATAGTCTCAAAATGAGGCATCGAGGTAGATCCAAATAAAGTCAAGGCAATCCTTGAAATGCTTCCCCCAACCACCATCAGGCAGCTCAAAAGCTTGCAGGGTAAGGTCGCGTCGATCAAGCGCTTCATAGCATAGTTATCTGACAAGTGCCGACCCATGAATAAATTATTACACAAGGGGGTAGCATTTCATTGGGATGACGAGTGCCAGTCACCTTCGATGACATCAAACAATACTTGGCTTCACCACCAGTATTGGCACCACCTAGACCAGGAGTGTCATTCTATTTATACATCTCAGCTATCGAGGTGGCACTGGGCGCCATGCTAGCCCAAAAAAATGAATTACATAAAGAACAAGCTAATTATTATCTTAGCCACACCCTGGTCAGTTATGAACTTAACTATGCATACGTTGAGAAGCTATGCTTGGCGGTGGTATTTGCCACCAAAAAGCTATGCCATTACATGCTGAGCAATACGATGTATGTTGTGTCTAAGGAGAATCCATTGTGGTACATGATGAGTCATACTTATCATAGTAGTCGCACGGCGAAATGGATCATGTTGTTGATGGAGTTTGACATCGAATTCATTGGACAAAAGTCCATCAAAGGTCAAGTCATCACCGATCAACTAGCAGAGGCTCCTCTCGAAGACGATCAGCCTCTGACCATAGAGCTTCCCGATGATGGGGTCTTCCATGTCTCAGAATCACCAGATTCTGATGAGCCTGAGTCACAGGCCGACATAACCTTATTTTTTGATGGTTCTAAATGTGAGCAAGGGGGTGGCATGGGAATCATGTTTTTCACACCGCAAGGGGCTCCAATGCCTTTATCATTTAAACTTGATTTCCCGTGCACCAATAACAATGCTGAATACGAAGCCTTGCTCATAGGTCTTCAGACAACCATCACCATGAACATCAAATGCTTGAATATCTTTGGTGATTCACTGTTAATTGTCAACCAAGTGAAAGGGGTATTCCAATGCAAATGCCCAGTTCTGCAGGCCTACAAAGCCCTTGTGGATAAATTCTTGGCAAAGCTTGAATGGTACGACATCGAGGCACTCCCTCGATCATCGAATCATTTTGTGGACACTATGGCCTCCTTGGGGTCACTAATCCCGCAAGACATTTCTGGTGAGATGACAACCATTCAAGTCAAAATGTTATCGCAATCCATGATGGAGCGTGCAAGCTCTGACATAATGCCAGGAATCCACCTGATCCAGATTGAACCATCTCAGGATAGGTTCTCTCGAATCCATGATAGTCTGAATCACGCCAACTAGGGGTCTTTGTTCTCTCCAACCCCTCTTAATAGCAACACAACGCTATTTTTACAAGTTCTTTCCCACTCAACTTTTGCTAGGGATGAACTTCAAGAGGGATCGACCGTTCATACCATCGAGGTTTCTGATCAGCAGGATTGGTACACACCCATAAGAGACTATCTCAAGTTAGGTAGCCTCCCACTTGGATTATCGCACACCATGAAAAGATCATTCAAATAGAAAGCGACAAAACATGTCTTGCTAGGAGACATTTTATACCATCGAAGCTACGAAGGAATCCTCCTCCATTGCTTGGACCAGTAGGAGTCCACTTGGGCGATCACCCAAGCGCACGATGGTACATGCGGTGGCCACTTCAGCGGTATGGCCATCGCAAAGCGCATTCTTCGCATGGGCTATTATTGGCCATCTTTAGAGCGAGATTGTTGCGCATATGTGCGAAAGTGCATGAAGTGTCAACACCATGCTAACTTGACACACGTACCTTCTCAGGCCTTGCATCCGATCCAATCGGCTTGGCCATTTTTGTAGTGGGGCTTAGATCTCATCGAAAAGATCTCCCCCGTGTCGTCAGGTCATCACACGTTTATCATAACGGCCACAGAGTACTTCACTAAGTGGGTGGAAGCAATTCCGCTTACCTCTACGACTGGGCCCCGCATTGCGGAGTTCATTTTACATAACATCATATGTCATTTTGGTATTCCATCCAAGATCATCTCGGATAATGGGACGTCATTTAAGAACAAATATGTGCGTGCTTTGACAACAAAGTACAAAATTCAGCACAGTTTTTTGACACCTTATTATCCACAGGCAAATGGGCAAGCAGAGGCATCAAACAAAATGCTAGTTGCCATCCTTAAAAATATGGTCATAGATAGTCATAAGGATTGGCACATCCAAATACCACTTGCCCTATGGGCTTATCACACTAGCATTCGGATGCCCACTGGGGCAACTCCATTTTTGCTAGTGTATGGCTCCAAGGTAGTCATGCCTCTCGAGTTGGAAATACCCTCCTTACACATATCAATGCAAGAGTTCATCGATGATGACACTGCATGGCAGGCCCGGTTAGACCAGCTTACGTTACTCGACGAATGATGCATCAATGCTCTCGAGCATTTACGTATCTATCAAGAGCGACTTAAGAAAGCATACAACATGAAAGTTCACCTGAGGGACTTTCAAGTCGGTGACCTAGTCTTAAAAGAGAACCAACAAAATTCTAACTTGCCACCCCATTTAAGGGACAAGTTCATGGCAAATTGGTTAGGTCCTTATGTAATCGATAGTAAAATAGGACCTGGAACATACCGGCTCACCTCTCTTGAAGGAATCAAGGAACTAGAACCCTTGAACATCAGTCATTTGAGGCCATTCAACATTTAGAGAGCCATGGCCCACTCCAAAAGCTCCAAGGGTTCTCACAATCGCTTGGTCAACCAAATGCCCCAAAGGTATCCATAATCCCTTTGGTCAAACCAAAAGCTCCAAGGGTTCTCATAATCGCTTGGTCAACCTAAAATGCCCCAAAGGTATCTATAATCCCTTTGGTCAAACCAAAATCTCCAAGGGTTCTTGCCATCGCTTGGTCACCCAAAATGCCCCAAAGGTATCTATAATCCCTTTGGTCAAACCAAAAGCTCCAAGGGTTCTCACAATCGCTTGGTCAACCAAAATGCCCCAAAGGTATCTATAATCCCTTTGGTCAAACCAAAAGCTCCAAGGGTTCTCGCAATCGCTTGGTCAACCAAAATGCCCCAAAGGTATCTATAATCCCTTTGGTCAAACCAAAAGCTCCAAGGGTTCTCGCAATCGCTTGGTCAACCAAAAATGCCCCAAAGGTATCTATAATCCCTTTGGTCAAACCAAAAGCTCCAAGGGTTCTCACAATCGCTTGGTCAACCTAAAATGCCCCAAAGGTATCCATAATCCCTTTGGTCAAACCAAAAGCTCCAAGGGTTCCCACAATCGCTTGGTCAACCTAAAATGCCCCAAAGGTATCTATAATCCCTTTGGTCAAACCAAAAGCTCCAAGGGTTCCCACAATCGCTTGGTCAACCAAAAATGCCCCAAAGGTATCTATAATCCCTTTGGTCAAACCAAAAGCTCCAAGGGTTCTCACAATCGCTTGGTCACCTAAAATGCCCCAAAGGTATCTATAATCCCTTTGGTCAAACCAAAAGCTCCAAGGGTTCCCACAATCGCTTGGTCAACCAAAAATGCCCCAAAGGTATCTATAATCCCTTTGGTCAAACCAAAAGCTCCAAGGGTTCTCACCATCGCTTGGTCACCCAAAATGCCCCAAAGGTATCTATAATCCCTTTGGTCAAAACCTCCAAGGATCCATAAGAATCACTTGGTCCACACCCATTCGGGTTAAACCATCCATAACGAATATTCAAAAACAACGAGATAATCAAAAATAACAAAAAAATTGCATCTCACTTTCATGCATAATCTTAAAAATCAAAACACAAAAAAAGCTGCATTAGGCATCGCATACATACATTGCATATTTGTTGGTCATACATGTCAAATGCACCATAGACTGTAATTACTCGGCAATTCCATCATTTTCCACATTTGTCCATTTTGTAAATGATCCAACAAGAATAACGCCATTCGCATTTTTGCCATATCATAGTCAGTTGTCTTCTAATGTCTTTAGGGTTTTCGTCATTCAACTGTCTTTAGATTTCTAGTCAAATGTTGTACAAAGTCAGACCGATTTTTACAAGGTAGAGTTTTACTTGGATCACGCCTTGTTACATAGCATCCCAACACAAGCTTAAAACACATAAAAATTCCCAAGTTGTGTGAACGAAAGACGAAACCTACAAAGTGGTCTAGGGTACCTTGAGCAAAAATTTTATCCTGCTCATCCCCCTATGCGAATGGTTCAAGAATGCTGAGAATTGACAAAAGGACAAGCTCTTCCCCATCCAATTCCCCAAAATAAATAGTGGTTTTCACCACTATCAAAAATCCCAAACACCCTTGATCCCTAAATTCATAAGGATTCATACTACACGTCCCTGAGAAGGATGGGTAGTCATCCCCAAGGCCTAAAGGATCAATACCATTCCAAAGAAAAATCCCAAAAGTTCACCATCAAAATTCCCAAACACCTTTGATCCCTAAAGTCGTAAGGATTCGTACTACATGCCCCTGAGAAGGATGGGTAGTCATCCCCAAGGCCTAAAGGATCAATACCATTCCAAAGCAAAATCCCAAAAGTTCACCATCAAAATTCCCAAACACCTTTGATCCCCAAAGTCATAAGGATTCATACTACACGCCCCTGAGAAGGATGGGTAGTCATCCCCAAGGCCTAAAGGATCAATGCCATTCACAAGCCAAAAATCCCACAAGCTCAACTTTGAAATCAAAATTCAAAATCTAAATCCTCAAAAAGCAACAATAAAAAATAATAGTGGTTATCACCACTACTCAAACCCCTTGCTCAAGAGAAGAAGAAAAAAAAAATAAATAGTGATTTTCATCACTATATGTGAGAGCAAGTATCCCAACAAATTGAACAACCGAAAGACGTCTGAGCTTGAATCCTTAGAATTCTCAACATTTGAAAAACCATTTAGGTGATCCTCATTACGGGTTTGGTGGATAGCCTACCTGGCAATGGTGGTATCCTAAACGCATGATGATATGTCTATCACATTAGCTTTGCATGTGTGTAGACCAATGTTTGCATGTGGATGAGCTAGCTTATGGTATCCTAGATTGCATCATAGATTAATCCTACTAAATACAACAAAGGAGTTAGTGGAGCTAATTAGGTGATCCTTAGTACAGGTTTGGTGGACAGCCTACTTGGCACTGGCGGTATCCTTATGAATACCACATAAACGAACTCAATCGCACACACAGGGATGTGAAATAACTTGGTCAAACTCAAGTCTGATTCGTACCTTGTTCGAAAGTCTTGTAAGATAATGTATAGTCTTGACTAGTTAGTTAAAGCATCTGAGTCTCAGAAAAACCTTAACTACATTCTAAAACAATTGTTGTACATTTCATTACTTACATCACCATCAGAAAATACAAAACAAAAATTACAAATGCAAAGTTATTCCATAAAGCAATCACATAGTACAAAAAGCTAGTAAATCCTGTACAGTCTATGGTGCCACCACTTGTATACCAACAAATCATTCCATCCATTCCATATGCATACATCTATATCATATAGTTAAAATCATCCACAATCATAATAGCATATGCATACATCAACATAAATAAATGTGCATAAAGAACAATAAACCATGACAAGTATATAATCAAACCAAAAAGAGTCATGTATATATATCAAGTCAAAATGCCCTCAGGCTACAATAAGAAGGTCCTCTGACCTCACAAAAAACCAAAAACTCAAAATCCCCAAAGCCTAGGGAGTCGACCACCATGATCACGTAGGATCGGTGCGACTGGAACTACCCCCAGTAGTATGGGTCCTATGGGACCTCTCAGGGCGGTTGCTGCCAGCCCTCGCACCCTACCCACCAACACTACCCTCACCTAGCCGCCTATGATGAGATGATGCAGACTGCTCAGTCTCACTGCCTCTCGTACGATGCGATGAACCACCTCCATCAAGCATAGGCAACTGTCCACCGAGGCGGACAACCTCTATCTCTAACTCTATCTGGTATCGACCCCACTCCATATCTCATTGGCGATACACAACCAATGCACTATCCCACTATGCCAACTGAGTTCATAGGAGATCCCTCTCCTGCGTTACCTCCACCAAAGCATCTCTATGCTCCTCCTCCCATATCCGTAGGAGACCCTCCAATCATGCTATCTCAGCATGAAGCCCAACCTCCACATCCCTTGAGATAGCCTGAGGCATGGGCACCTCTGGGATGGCCTGCTGCTCTGGCACCCACTGCTCCGGGACATCCTGTACATTCGGCTACTTCAAAACCCCCAAATCATCTCCATCATTGATGAAGTCATCGACCTCCACCATGTCAACATCATCAAGTGGAGCCCCCCAACCCTCCATCGGTGCCTCTGCACCCCCACCTCCTGCTACTGTAGTATCCATGCCTCCTAGAGGCCCCTCACTCTGCCATCATCGCATAATCCACCATCGATCATACTCTATAGTCACCCCGACATCGTCCACATTGGGTACATCAATAACTACATCGGACCCCTCGCCCAGTGGCTCAATGGTAGGCCATACTAGAGTCTTCTCATCACCATGATGTCGATAGATCAAGGGATCACTAGGAAATCCCTGGCACACCCCAAACTACCACATCACCCAGACATATGGGAAGTACTCCTGCTCTGTCCCGTGCCACCCAATCAACCATCTACCCCTGTGCACACGTCGGAGCCACTCTCCAGCCTCAGGCCAGGCTGGACAGTCCCGGTACGGCCACCAAAACACCTGCCCTGGCACTAGACGAGAGAAGGCATCAGTATAGTGACCTACGTCACCTGCCCATCATCGACTCTATCCATGCTCCTCTGACCTCCGCCATAAATTGGCATATCCAATTTCTCGATCCACCATCTCACCTCGGGTGGTCCAAGGCAAACCTTACGGCCGCTCCACAGCTATGTGCTGCCACCCCTAACACTGCAAGAGATAGCTGCACCCGATCCCCTTTCACTTTCGACAGTGGACCTCGTACATCTCGTCGTACAACTATGCCAATAACGTCTGACCCCATCTCATAATAAGTGGAGCTGATGTAGGACACTCCACCAATGTGAAAACCAACTCAAGCAGGTTCCAAGGGAACCTCACACTTGAGGAGTCAAGAAGTAGCATATTGGAGATGAGGGTCATGATCAAAGCATGCCTCACCCCTAATACGCCCTTCTCCAGCCACCACCGCACTAGAATACCGCCTATCTGGTAGTCAGCCTCTGCCCTCTCCACAGCCCTCTCCACCCCCCTCTCCATCATCGAACCAAAACATCATGTCAATACCATTGTCCGCTGGTCATGGTGGGTCATCCGGATAGGCAGTCCATCTATCAGAATCCGTAGAATCCGATACACATCCTCTAGAGTAATAGTCATCTCCCCTGTTGGGAGATGAAAAGTGTTGGTGCGGGGATCCCATAGATTGATCAGGGCAATCAAATATGCCCGATCCCCCACCACAGGCTCCAGACGCATCACGTGCTTGAGCCCAAGGGCATCAAGCCACTCCCAATCCACAATTGTTAGGGCATCCCGGGCATCAGAGAAAATAGTCGGCTGGCAGTACCGACTCTTCACAACCTGAAACAACAAAATAAAATAAAAAAATATATTAAGTACATACTTAATATAAACAAAAATATTAAAATAAAATTGTACAACAACGACAACATACATGAAAATAATTGTACAATCAACAAAAAAAAACAAAAAATCATATTAGGGTTTCAACCTTAATGTGAATGCAAAACAAAACAAAAAATAATATTAGGGTTTCAACCTTAATGTGAAAACAAAATAAAATAAAAAATATTAGGGTTTCAACCTTAATATGGCAAAAACAAAAATGAAATAAAACATATTAGGGTTTCAACCTTAATATGAACAAAAACAACAAAATAAAACGAAAATGTTTTGGGTTTTAAACCTAAATACAAACACAAACAAAGTATAGATAATAGTTGTGTACTAGGGTTTTGACCTTAATATATGAAAATTAACAACAAAAAAAAAGCAAATAAAGTTCCTATATTAGGTTTTCAACTTGATATACGAATAAAATCAAACCAACACACAAAAAAATTAGGTTTTTAAAACCTTAAAAATAAAATAAAGCGAACAAACATTTTATATGTGAGTTTTAAACTTCATATAAAACACGCACGAATAATAGCAGAGAGAAGGAACATCATACCGGTCTCACCTCGGCTCCTCCACTCGAAGATCCGGTTCTCGCACTCATGATGTCCATGAAATTTTAGCAGCGCTCCGCTACGCACACTCGCACTCCTCCTCACTGCTCCAAATCGCCAAGAAAAAAATATTGCAAATGAGCCCAAAACCTAGTTTTGGTCCTTATATAGGTTGTTAGGCCTGTAATCGTTCCACCCTGGGATGAGCACTCTAGTTAGCACTCGTCCCACCCTGGGACGATTACAAAATTGGTATTCGTCCCACCCTGGGACGATTACAGAGCAAGAAATAAAGCAACAAAAACTACATCCAAAAAATGCACCAAAAACAATAATAAATCTGCCGAACAAAGGTGCCTTTGCACCTGACATTCATGGCATGAAAAACTACCATCGGGGTCACAAATACTCACTATCCTACTCCCTAAGAAGGCTAGCATAGCCGGACCGCTCCACGGGAAGGAGGATTTTCGATAATTTCTACCCCAATAGGCGTCAAAAAAAGGGGTCAAAACCCACCAAAAATAGGTCCGATGGTTGGAAAACTGCAATAAGCGTTCAACGAAAACAACTGAAGGCACCCTTACAAACGTCATCTTGGGTCAAGCGACTCATCGCTTTTCTCATTTTTGGTCATTCCCTCATCGATTCGTCGCTTGAGGGGGTAGTCACACTTAGTCACCAATCAACAAATACACACCCAATCAAGGAAATGGCATGCATTCAAAGAATCATTGACAAAGACAATCACGCTCCTGCTTGGGGCAGCAAACAAGCAATAATCATAGGCTAAACAAACACTTGGCATTCTGGAAGCATGAAGAAAAGGTTCCTCGGACAAAAGGTTGTGCCCTTTGCCTATTCATGACTGAACAATGTCCAAGATCAAGTACACCTCATTGAAAAAGGTTACACTTGAGTTAAGCTCCTTAGCTCGTCAGAAGCAAGGATTCAAGAATGCGTGCCCTTTCCATACTTGGGGCATCAAAATTTGGTTAGGTTACTGAGAAACCCTAATCATTAAGTGCTTTGGTCATCTATTTTTGCTCAGCACTACGCCACACACAACGCATCCCAAAAAGGGGCATCTGTAGACACCAAAACAACACCAATCCGATTATGTGACTACAAGCACTGACCGAATTGGCATACATACCCCCTAGGGCAGCCTCCAGAGGTTAAAAAGTGGTCCTAACCACTCCCAAATCAGTTTTGGAAGGTCAGAGGTCAGTTTTGCACCTTTTAAGCACTTTGCTCCCTATTCGTCCCACCCTGGGATGATTAGAATCCTATTCGCCCCACCCCGGGACGATTAGCAACAATCGCTCCAGGGTGGGACGATTAGCAGGTTTGACTAGAAAAAATTCAAACCTTGACAAATGGCAGCCCAAATCCGCCACCTAACTCCGCCTTCAAGGCATGGGATTGCGAGGGAACGTTTCAAATCATGGAGGCCTCAATCAAGGAGGCCCTAATCAGGGAGGAATCTTCTCTCCCCCAAAAAGGCATAATGAGCCAAGTGGCGCCCTCGCATGCGCATTCAAAGGAGACCCTTAGGTCTATAAAAATGTGAGCCTCCTCACCCCAAAAAAGAATAGAGCTGGAGCATTTGGAGCAACGAAGTGCTGCCAAACTATACCCCCATTCCTCTTTGTGCTTCCTACATCCCTAATCTCTCTCTTCGGAAGAGAGGTTATCGGGTGAACACTAGGAATGCAATCCAGATCCAAAAACCCAAGAAATCAGCCACAATCCCACCCCAAACTCATCGACACAACCCCCTAGGAAGTTTTGGACCCATCCCACTTGGATTGGTGTCAAAACTAGGCCCCAAACGGTGGGCGTCCCACCCCCGAGTGCCCCCCCAAACTCTTTGTAGTCCTAATCGCCCCACCTCGGAGTGATTAGAAATCTATGCATGGTTTTGTTACTATTCTTTTTGCATTATTTTATATTTAATGTACTTATGCTTTTGTCCAAATTTCATTGCTTTCTGACATGATTTGACTTGGTTTCTGTCATTTTATGCGTCTACTAACCTACAGGGAGCGCCTTCGGATATAGGATAACCTGGGTAGAATCTTCCAAATATGACCTTCTGGGTCATCTCAAAATGCTGTTTTTAGTCTAACCACAAGTTTGCAGGAGTTTTGGAGGCCTCTGGACGGGACATTTGCAAGGTCACTTTTTGCAAGTTTTGCTACAGTCCCCAGCGTCCCACCCCAGAGCGATTAGAAATTTGTGCATGATTTCCTTACTATTATTTTTGCAATATGTCCCAGATGATATCCTAATGCCTCTGTTAAATTTTGAACTCATTCTGACATGATTTGACTATCGTTTTATTATTTTATGTATTAACTAGCTCGTAGGGCGCCCCTGTCACATACAGGAGAATCTAGGTAGGATATGCAAATTTCGAGCATCTGGGTAGTCTTAGAATCACATATAATGCCTAACTCATGAGTTTTAGGTGATTTGGATGAGCATAGGTGGGACATTGGAGCGCTCGCTTTGGAGAGGCCCCCGACGGGCAAACGAGCATAACGGGGCCGTCCGACGCCGCTTCGATGCAAAATCAGGTGATACCAATTCTAGAAGTTGTCCTTTCCATTTATATATCATTCTGTAATCGATTTATCAATCTTATCACCGATATCCCACAAGCGCCCGCTGGAGGCCTTGGGGATTGCATGTTTTTCTAGATACGCATATGCTATTAACGATTTGTTGTCTTTCTGTGCATAGGATCTCACCGCCAGGAATACTAGAGGGGCAAAAAGGAATGACGAACACATGGACACAAGCGGCGGCAACTTTTAGCCCGCCCACTTCGAATGTGGGCACGCGGAAGACGCTGGAAGCGTACCGTCCGATCTTGGAAGCGTGGCTTCCTTCGGGCATCCATTAATGTAACAAATTGTATCAAATGTTCTGAGCCCTAGAGGGGGGACGTATTGTAATCGTATTAAAAGCAATATCAATAAAGGAGGCCCCGCTTTGTTTGCTCACATCTCGTTTCTGCGTCATTTCCTTCATGCATTGCTCATCGCATTCATAGGACTTAGCATCTATATCTATTTTTTGTTTGCATCATATCGGTACGCTGTATTTTTGCATTGCTTTCACTCTTTAAGGAATATGTGAATCCAAACCATAAGAACAGAATCAGACAAACATGAATCTTCTTTAACAGCGTAATCTGATCGCATGAGATGATTGTAAAATGTGTTGCTTAAAGAGTGAGATCTAGTAGAAGCTCTCAAGCATGACAAAAAAAAAGAAAGGCTTTTGTGCCAACATGAGCAACATCTAATAGAACAAGCTGAGCAACTAGCTCATATCAATTTACAAGCCAATGGTAATAATCATCAAAGAGATAAACGTGCTGACTCACAAAGAGAAGGGCACACTAGACAAGAAGAAATCCCACAATGAAACCACCACTCAGATCATAGCAACATCAAACTAGTGGAGAAAGGGTAAACATGATAAATCAGGATCAAACATATCCTGAATCCCCTCATAGGAGGGAAGAGAATAGAACAATTCAAGTGCACATAAGGTTACCTTCATTACCACCGTGAGGGGGCCTGTAAGAAGAGGAACTCCTTGCCTCAAAGGCATTCCAGGAACTTGCTAAAAATATGAAGTCCTTTTAGAAATAATATACAGCAATGAACCAACCAACACTAAGTAAAATACACAACCAACCATTATGCCCATTAGTCCCTAGCCCTGCATATCCTAAGAATTTTGAGATGCCTAGGTTATAAAAGTTCAAGGGTGAAGAGGATGCACAAGATCACGTTACCAATTTGTCAATGCATGTTTTCATCTTGAATACAATGATGCTCTTATGCTAAGTACTTTCATTATGACATTTTTAGGAATTGCCACTCAATGGTTCAACCAATTTCCCAAGCATAGAATATCCAATTTTTAACAACTAGTAAATACATTCCTGAAGTATTTCTCCTTTGGTTCTAAAATAAAGGTGAACCTTTCAGACTTATCCAACTTAAAACATTATGACAATGAGCCAGTAATGGAATATGGATATAGATGGAGAAAACTCATGGAAAATTTATCATTCTCTATCCCCACAGAAGAAATTATCTGCATGTTCACCAAGAGTTGTTTTATACACATCTCCCTCTTGCTACAACTTCAACAATATTCATAATTTTAGGAAGCCTTGGCATAAGCCAAAATAATTGAGGACATAAAAGTAGATGAAGGAACCATCAAGCTCCAAAACAAGGAGTAGAACAAAAATGGCAAGAATGACAAATACAAGCAGAAGTAGGTAAATCATGCTCTCGTTAATCAAGTAGTATTGGTTGCACCTAAGGATTGGGCTGCGCAGCAACCCCAAAATTATCAAGCATAGCCCCCACGAACTAATTACGATCAAAATAACAATCAGGGGTGAAATAGAGAATGCAATACACCTCGCTATTTTACACCTCTATCAAAGTCAATGCAATCAATTTTCAACCAATTGAGCGAGGCTAGGAAGATCAGATTTCTTGATGTACCTCTTGTAGATCCCAACCATCCTAAGCCAAAAGGATATAGGGAATATCAATTTTATCCTTATCATAGGATATCGGGGCATAACATTGAAGTTTACATTGGTTTCAAAAACCAGGTGCAAAACATGATTGAGGCAAGAGAACTTAAAGTTGACAACCCATTGGCTCCTAATAATAGAGATATGGGCATATAAAAAAACCTACTGCCCAACCATGAGGCGCCTAGATGGCAAGGTTCCCAATTCAATCAGGTTCAAATTGATATTCCTACCCATGGGTGCATTGGGATGGTTGAAATTATCAATATAGCTACCAAGACTAGACGATATGGTCAACAACAACCTCATGTGGCTCCCATTAATGTCCCAGCTGCACCTAGGCAGAGGTAGGGGCAGAACGACCTTCTAGGGCCACCAACCTGACTTGTGGTAACTATTCAAAGTAGACTAGAGAAAAAATTACAAATGACTCTAGCAAAGCTATCTATATATGAGCTCATACAACAATCCCCAAAGCATAGGGAGACTTTGATGGAGATTTTGAGATCAATTGAGCTCCAACCACAATATCCAAATGCATTCACTTGTTTTGTGGGACAAGTACAATAATTCTAGGAACCTATAATTTGATTCTATGATCATGAGATTAAAATAGTGCCTATTACCTTACCAGACCCTCCATTGCACATTGTTGCATCAGTCAATGATCTACCTTTTAAGTGGGTCTTGATCGATACAATTTTATCAATCGACATCATCACAACAACAACAATAGAACACCTTAAGATCTCCAAGTCAAATATAGTTCTGGGAGCCTACACATTAAGAGCTTTCAATGATACTTTATGCAATACTATGGGAACAATAGTCCTACCTATCAAGGTGGGTCATAAGACCATCCCTATTATGTGTCATGTATTGGAAGGGGCCATGCAATACAACATCCTCCTAGGGCACCTCTGGATAAGATATATGAAGTGTGTTCCTTTGATTTTACACCAATGTGTCAAGTACGTGCATGATGACAAAGTCTATGTGGTGTTGGTTGATGAAGATCCCAAGTATGTTCATCAGGTGGATTTTCTAGGATAATTTGTGATTCCTTCTACCCACCTGTATGTAGGACCTTCATATACAACTATGCAACTAGATGACAGAGACAAATGGGTAAAAAAATATCCATCCACATCAGCACCTCATCTTGCACCAAAAATGACTAATTCTTCTAAGAGACCATCAATGTCTAAGCCAAAAGACAATAAAAAACTAAAGGTAAATTTATTTGAGGAAGGAAATACCAAGTAAGTGGTAACCATAGCCATTGAGAAAATTCCAAGTACCATGGGAGAAGAAGACCTCCAAGATCAAATCGAGGAGATACTAAAACCCAATTTTGCAGTGTTGTTTGTAGGATCATCCACATCACATGCGATAATCCACTTGGCAAGTACAGGGTTATGAGAGTATCTTGTGTAGAACATAACATTTAAGCCCATCATAGAGTCTATGTAGGACATGGGACAACCAAAAGGCCTAATACCACTAGTGGGAATAGTGGTTCCACTTGAAATCCCTCTCAACCAGACCAACTTTGTCTATGTTGGCCTAGACTGCACCCATAAGTCTACAGACATAGAAGAGGACAATTATGAACTATTCACTGTTAATGTCTGTTACCTCTCTAATCCTGAATTTGCTCTAAGTTAGTTTAAACATTGCCATTGGTATGTCTACAATCTTGGTATATATGAGCAGGGGCATAGGTGGCCATTCGAGCCGCAATACCAGCTTCCCTCTGACAGGTTTGGGTTGGGCTATCACATCAAAATCTGAGATGACTCTCTAGTAGTAGCCTTGGATAGATTAAGCTTGGGGTTAGGAGAAGACATTAATTTTATTCCTTATCACCCACCAAGTACAAGACATCTGATCAACATACAAGTGGCCATGGTAAACATACCACCACTCGAGACTTATCATCTAAGCTTTACAATTGATGCCATACCAATAGGTTGCAACTTGTGGGTTGAAGAGCAAGAAGAAAATAAATACGAGGCAAGCGATGATGAAGCATAGGTAATATTAGCCTATCATGGGCCTCACTATTTACAAAGCCTTGCCAAGTCCAACCACAACAAGAGTGGGTACATATTAGATAAAAGTGGCAATGAGTTAGAGTACTCAACAGAAAGAGCCTACCTAAGACCAATGTAGTGGCACCACAGCTTGGGGCAATACACTAATGTGAATGGCATCTTCATAAGTGATGAATAATATGAGGATGAAATAGAGATGGCCTACTTGAGTCCAATACACACACCCCTTGTTCTGGGACCACATACCAATGATAATGGTTTTTGGATAAGTTATGATGACTTTTATGACGATATTGAGATGGCTTATCTTGGGCCTCACCACTTGCAGGAAGTCAATGTGCTGGTAGGAATAGAAGTGACACTTCATTCCATAGACCCTAGCTTGAAGTTTTTGGGAAGACCTGTCAACTTAGTTGCCATTCACTGTATGGTCAATCCCCCTCCACCTATATTTAGGGAGCTCTTAGAACCCAATGATCCTATTTTTTGGCTTGCTCATGGGCCAAATCCAGAGATTCCTTTTCCTCCAGAGCCTCATTATGAGTATGGAGGGGAAACCTCTAAGACAATTTTTCACCCATGTGGTCCTAGAGATTTCATTCCATCCATTAATACAATCTACATTGATTTGGCCACTCCACTTCATAACCCATAGGATCCTACTAAACCATTGTGTCTTGATACATAGGCTATTTATTGGGATCGCAATAATTCACCCATAGATACTGAAGATATTTTCTCTAGTGAAGAGGTGTTACAACCATTTCATTTTGCATCAGGATGTGCATATGATGTATTCCATACCAGTTTGTATCCTGAGTCAGTAGGACCTATAAATATCATCGATGACATTCATTTGATACCCACACCTCACTAGTTGGAGGGGTCGCATATGGCAATAGAAGAAAATTTTGAGATGGACATCAGTGATGATCCTACTCAACCAAAGAAATTCAAGTTTAGAGAAAGTCTATCTCTAGAGGAACAAACCATCATAATCCCTCTCCTTTAAGAGAGGCCAAATATTTTTGCTTGGAATTACAAATACATGCTATGGATTGATCCAAAGTTAGTTGTTCACAACCTTTCATTGGATCCCATAAGAAGCCAGTCAAGCAAACGTTGAGGAAAATTCATCCAACCATTGCTTTGATGTTGAAAAATGAGTTACAAAAATTTTTGGATGCAATTATCATAGTTCCCATCGACTATCCCAAATGGGTTTCGAACATGGTTCCCATGGGAAAACTAGATGGAAGAATCCACATTTGCATAAATTTTAGAGAATTGAATAGGGCAACCACAAATGATTCATTCTTATTTCCAAAAATATAAGCTCTTGTTGACACCACCGTAGGTCATGAGATGCTCTCCCTTATGGATGGTTTTTCTAGATACAACCAAATTCGGATCAAACCTGAAGATCAACATAAGACTACTTTCATTACTCCATGGGGGACATTCTATTACAATGTGATGCCATTTAGCCTAAAGAATGCTAGTGTCACATATCAGCGGGCCATGACATACATATTTCATGACTACATGCACACAATCTTAGAATATTACATGGATGACTCGCTGGCCAAGTCTTTAGTGTGGCAAGAGCACGTTGAAATCCTTGAGAAAGTCTTCGATTGCCTCATTGAGCACAACGTCATATTGAACCCTAAGAAGTGTGTGTTTGGCATAACTTTTGGTAAGCTCTTAGGTTTCATCATTTCTAAGAGAGGCATCAAAGTCGATCTTGCAAAGGTAAAGGCTATAATGGAAATGGCCACCCCTACCAACATTAGGGAGTTAAGAAGCCTACAAGGCAAGGTAGCATCCATCAAACGGTTCATTTATAAATTATCAAATAAGTTTCAGCCCATGAACCGGTTGCTATGCAAAGATATCCCATTTCATTGGGATGAAGAGTGCCAACAAGCACTTTTAGAGATCAAAACTTACCTGGCAACACCGTCGATATTGGCTCCACCAAGGCTAGACGTACCATTTTTACTATACATATCAGCTATTGATTTTGCATTAGGCACCATGTTGGCCCAAAAGAACACACAAGACAAAGAGCAAGTTGTGTATTACATCATTCGCACCTTGGTGAGTTATGATCTAGGATATGCGTATGTAGAAAAGTTGTGTTTGACAGTGGTCTTTGCAACCAAAAAGTTGAGACACTACATGTTGAGTCATACGACCTATGTTATATCCAAACAAAATCCTTTACAGTATATGATGAATAAGACCTATCATAATACATGTAATGCAAAGTGAATCATGCTATTGATAGAATTTGATTTATATTTCATAAGCCAAAATTCCATCAAGAGACAAGTCATAATAGATCAATTAGCAGAGGCACCTCTTCAGGATAGCAAGTGTAGCGACCCCGGGATGCATGCACCGCTCTTTACTCTACTTGCAATGTTATTAAAAATCCAAGATGAAATGGAAGATGATGAAAAAGCATATAACACAAAAATAACAAAGATGGATCTCTTTTATTTGCATTGAAACTCGGTTACATGTTGGTCCCTCTTAGGGATACTCATTTCAATATAATAAGTTTACAAATAGGCAAAGAGTTATCCTTTCGTGAAGAGGTGGTGCACTTTTGAAAAGCTTCTCGATTCCACACATAGAAATGTATGAGGGCTTACAGATGCCTCATTCTCTAGGTCTAATTCCTAGAGGGATCTCTTTTGCTCTCGTATGTTGCAAAGTCCGTCTGATCAAACCTATGGCCCTGTAAGCAATGAAACAACAACACATGCTTAAATGTATGAGAATGCCTCCCCAGATGAGGTTGTTAGTACTAAATATAACAAATGAAATCAAATGAAAATTAGAATAATGCTATGGATACATATGAATGGAAATTATGCTATGTTAATGATATACTAAAATAATGAATCTAATGTCTAAAATCCTAAGCTAAGCTTGCGGGCCACTGTCCAAGATAGCGACCTCTAAAGTGACTCTCGTCCTCTTTGCCCCAAAGCTATGGATCAAATATTTTATCCAATGTTGAAATAATGGTTGCTATGCTCTCTAATATTTAGGGATTTGTCATACACGTGTTCTCCAAGGGAACTCTCCAAGTCTCGAAAGCTCTCCTCAATGACCAAGATTGATAAAAGATCAATTTTCTGATAAAAGATCTCTCTTTTTGATAAAATGTGTCTCTCTATCTATCCTTTGGTGCTCTTAGGCTTACAAATTTTATAGTGTGAAAGCCTAGGTCTATGTCCAAGCCCTAGAAATGAATTTCTCATGCATAGTGTAAGTTAGCATGAGAGGCTTCTTGTCTTTTCTATGTTTGGAAGCCAGTTAACTGAAATATAACTGCCAACTTGAGTCTCCTATGTGAACTGGTCGTTAGCATGAGAATATTTTGTCCTTTTTTTATGTTTGGAGGTTAGTTAACTCAAGTCTAAATGCAAACTCAAGTCTCCTATGTAAAAAATTCATGAAAAGGAATGCAAAGTTACTCCCGCTCACCTTTATTGCATGTAGACTGCCACTTTCGGTTGTGATTAGGCATGTTTTTTGATAAAACTACTTCTTATGGCTTAGCCAATGTCATCTGTAGTGACTAAGGCCTGGTTGTTGTCGCTTGTAGATGCTAAGGTCTGACTACTATAGGATTGAGTGGCTAGGATCTAGCTACTCTTGGCTTGAGCAGCTAGGCTTGGATGCCTTGAAAAGGCCCCAAATGAGTGGTGAGAACCATTTTTGATGCTTGTAAAGTCAAATATTATGTCATATGATCTTATGAATGTGTCTATGTGAGAAGATCCCCTAAGCATGACATGATTTAGGTTTCTATAGATGCCCCTTTTTGCGATGTGTTGTGTGGAAAATACAACACTGAGAAAAAATGTAGACTGATCTGTTTGTAGGGTGTATAATGATCAATGGTCTTATCAATGTTGGATGGCCCAATCATGCAAGATGGCACACATCCCTTGAATCATTGCCTCAATGTTCGGAGGACTTAGCTCAGTGGATTGGGTATGTTAAATTGCACTCATTCCTCAAACTCAATTGGGTAGCTTCAGCTACTACAATAATTTTGACCGGTAAGAGAGCTACAATTGAATATGTCATGTCTGCTTATGTTCCCAGCAAACAAGGGTAATTTGTGCTTATATATGATGTTTTTGTTATTTTGGACATTTTGATGATATTAAACCATCAAAGTGTGTTTATTTACTATTTTTGTGTGATTTCTCAAGGAGGAAACCTTTTATTTTGATCTGTGGATCTGTCCATTATCAGGTCCAGCAACCTTTGTGTTTCCTCTTGTGGTCATTGTCGCCTTGAGTGGCCATGAAGTTCGAACCACTGACATCAACAGTGGCCAAGGCATAATTAAAGAAATATAAAATTTGCATTTTATAGGGTTTGACCTTTCATTTTCACTATTGAAGATTCACTTTTTAGAGCTCTGGTGTGATAGCAATGGTTGTGACTTTGAAGTTTACTTGGCATCAAGGACATGGATGCGCAGGGTGAGATGTCAACTGCTAGAGGAGTTGGAGCTTCTTGGGTATTTCTATTTTTCAAAACCTAGCTCTTTTTTCCTTTTTCGGGTAAAACTGAGCCTCACTAAGTAATTGGAAAATGAACCTTACTATACATGTTGGCAACAAATCAAGACCCATAGCTAGGTTTAGCTTATTTTCTGCTTTGGTGGGTTAGTCCCCAATTTTTTATTTTGTTTTTTTGTTAGTGGCTTTAGCCTAGGGTTTTCTAAATTTTTATGTTATTCACTTACTGCTGCCATTTTAAGCGTGTTTGAACTTAGCTTTGTTTTGATGTCTGAGTGGGAATTTATCTTTAGTTTTTTTTTGTTTCCCCTCTCTCTTTGCTTTTTTTATGTTATTTTGCAATATTTTGATTTTTTGTATTTTTATGGCCAAGGGTTCATGGGTTTGTCATGTAGTCCCTTGGCCACTGTCGCTTAGAGAGGCCAATTCTGAGTCGTTGCTTAGAGCGGCTAAGTTTGAACCCCAATGGTCAAAAATTTGATTGTTGGGTCTTGTCAGCTGCTGTCTCCAACGGCCAGTTTTTGGCCACTGTAAGCGACATTGGCTAAATCCCTTAGCCATTTGTTTGCATAATTTTTGCTAGTTTTTGGTTTTTTTGAGATAATTTTTTATTTTTTTGATTAGGTGCAATATTGTCCCTTTGCTTAGAATTATAATAGCCCATACTCTTTTGCACCATTTTCATTTTTATTGTGAATTATGCCTTAGATGCATTGTAGTTATGTTTCATCTTTCTTTTACTTTGCTTAGATCCTTATTACTCGGGCTCGGGACCCAAAGCTCTTGATTAACCTTCTTCCTCGCTTGGACGACATGGACTGTGCATGGCCCAAGGCTCATGGGCTCCAATATGTTACCAGATTACATCACCTCATGTCAGACCAGACTTATCTTATGGCTTTGGCCCATCGTTGGGACCCGTGAACTAATACCTTCCACATCTCGATCGACGAGATGACCATTACGTCGAAGGATGTGTACAAGATATTCTAGATCCCTTTTTATGGGGTGGCTATTATTTCTTCAACCACTAATTATCAGGTGGCCATCTTCACTTGGGTGTTACGAAAGCATTCTTAGGATGCTCTCAAGGACACTAGGTCTAGATGAGTGTCTATCATCTTCTGGTACCGAGAGCAGGTTTTCATAGTGAGGCACGTAGTGTTGCTGATGGTCATCAGTAATGTCCTTATCCCATATTGCTCAAGCTTGAGGTTCCCTTGGAACCTCCTTGTGATGGTTCAGGACCTGATGGACAGGGAGGAGCCTATCATATATGCATGGGATATGTCTTTATTGGCTCAATGCTATGATGAGTTGTACCACATCCACTGGAGGGATCATGTCAGCATCACCTATAATTGGCTTCTATAGGTCTAGGGATAGGAGCACATTAGGGTAGATCATCCTAAGGGGCTTCCTATTGAGATTATAGATATGGATGGGAGGATGCAGTGCTATGGTGCTAGGTGGGACAGAGAGAGCGAGGAATGCAATAACTGCACATTCGCAAGGGAGCTGAATCATTACACTGACACTTTCACTAGACTCCAAGATGGATATATCATATGGTGCCCGTATCATGAGTGTCGCACTTGGGATGACCCTAACAACTTTACTATTAGGATGTGGTATGAGTGATGGCTCATTGGCTGCAAGGTCAACATCCAGGAGTACTTCTACTCTCAAGTTCTTTGTCAATATGGGTTGTGGTAGGATGTGCCACTAGTACCCTTTTTGTATAGGCGTATTAGAGCAGAGAGAGACCTCCCTCCCTGATAGGTTATAGAGTTGGATGATGAGGAGGATGACCTAGCTATTGATCTTGGAGTAGCTATTGGAGTCACAAAGGCATTTATGCAATGGTTGGGTGACTTGATGTGGTATGGCAAGGGTAATTTGGGCTGAGAGGATGATGTCAGAGATGGGGCAGCCCCAGTGGGGTGCAGGGTTTGTGCTAGGACTTGCGGCATGGGGCTAGTAGGCAGAGCATGTGGCATCAAAGGAGTAGGAGGCTCTTGAGGAGGTGAAGGAGGAGATGGAGCCTGAGGAGAGAGATTATCCTCTCAAGGCACAACTACATGATGTGGAGGCCGAGCTCTAGTCAACCAAGATACAGGTACAACAGTGCAATGCCACTATAGCGTAGAGGGACACTACTATAGCTTGGTTGTTAGACCAGATACGAGATTTTTAGGCCACTCTAAGAGGAGCTACCTAGATGTAGGTTGTTGTTACCCCTACTGATCTTGAGGATCCTTCGAGGGTAGCCCTCGAGATTGATATCACTTATTTATAGGGTTTGCTAGATGAGAGATGTATAAATTGCTAAGGATGTAGCCTAGATTATCACTCTCTTGAGGTAGATCAAGAGGCTAGGAGCCATCCCTAGGAAGAGAGGGGCCATAGGTGGGTCATAGGTTAACAGGAGCTCTATAGCATGGTAGTCTTCCATCCAGCCTGGTCATGGGCCCTGACTCATACTGAGAGACTAGTAGGGTCTACCTCACACCATTCTCCCAGAGATTCACCCACAGGGGGTGGTGCTACAGGGGCATAGGCCCAGTATTTGATTGATGATACTCTTGGTTTTGATTCATTTTTTAGTTCAGTATTACCTATATGAATTTCATCCATCGGTATTTTTTTACATCCATGGACTTGACACACATACTTTTATGATATATTTTCATTATGACTCATTATGTGTATCATTTATTGCTCATGTTTTTTTTGTTATTTTGTTTTATGATGTGATGTGATGATGGCATTATGATGATTTTATGTATATGTTAGATAATATATGATATTGTATATGTTTATATGGATGTGTAAATACTTATATGATTTGATGATATGACGTGATGTATTTTGATGATGCATGATGAATTCATGATTGTATGCAAATGGATATTGCCTCTATGTTTTATGATGTGCTTTATGATGTGATGATGGATGATTCATGACTTGTGTTTGTGGATGTGATGTTATTGTTAAATGCATGTTTAATTTTGCTTTAATTGTATGCATCTAACTTATGTGATGAGATGGTATAAATGAACATGTATGCTTTAATCACTTAAAATATAAGGAATGCATATGACATTGACAATCTTAATGGGTGATACCACATAAAGTAAAAAATAATCATGAATTTAAATAATCACTCTTATCATAAGAATTATTAAGTATTCATATATGAGATGTAATGGTGTGTAATGTATTTTCTTAATAAGTTTCTGTAAATTAAAATATATAAAGTAGTTAGTGGCCTTCTATATACTATTTCTAATATATATGCGGTATCTGTCCTACTATGTTGATACCCCCTAATTTATAGGATCTAATAAATAAAATGATGGTGTGAATGATGTTTTGATTTGTTGTTTAAGAATTTTTTGGGGGCTTTTGGGAGATTCAAACACTCTAGTTACCCTATCAACAGTTGTCTACTAGCCACTTGAATTTTGAAAAGTAATTCTTTTACCATGGACCTAGTTTTTTATGATCTCTATGTGTGCAAGTGATTGTATATTTTGGGGTAGAACTCAAGCATTTCCTCTGATGTCAGGTGGGATTCTTTTAGCCCATTGCTAAGATCAGGGATTCTCAAGTGTTCATCTCATCCTTATGTTGGACTTAGTTGGACTATACCACTAGACAATATTGGGTTACTTAAGCTAGCTCATCCGCATTCAAACATTGGTCTACACAAATACATGAAGCAATTGTAATAGACATACCGTCATGCATAAGGATTTCTCCTTCTAGTTTTGTACAATGTTGAGAATTCCAAGGATTCAAGATTTATTCCCTTTCGGCTTCTTTTTGGCTTTGGATATTTGCTCATATGTAGTGATAAAAATCACTATTTATTTTTTATTTTTCTTTGAGCGAGGATTTTTGTAGTGATGATAATCACTGTTTATTGTGCTCATGTGTAGTGATGAAAATCATTGTTTATTTTTTATTTTTATTTGAGCGAGAATTTTTGTAGTGATGATAATCACTGTTTATTTTTCTCATATGTAGTGATGAAAATCACTGTTTATTTTTTATTTATTTTTCTTTGAGTTAGGATTTTTTGAATTTTTTGATTTGATTATCGGATCATTGCTATGAAATCTGGACTGTATGCTTGGCCTTTTGAATATGTACTTTGCTTTAGGATTTTGCTTATTTTGATTTAAGCAAGGGATTTGGATAGGGTAAAGCTTGTCCTTTTACCAATTCTCAGCACCTTTAAACTGGTTGCAAAAGGGGATAAGCAAGGAAGATCCTTTTCACTTAGGGTAACCTAGACTACTTTGTAGCTTTCATATTTTCCTTGTACCATCTAGGATTTTAGTGTTTCAATTAGTGATGGGATCTTGAATATCCAAGGCATTATCACGACTAGACCTTACCTTCTACTAATCAAAGTTGTTTTCCTCAAAAGTTGATAATATCACTAGGTGTGGTTGATTAATCAAAAAACCTTAGTATATTATGTATAGCAACAAATAATGGTTGTGTTGAAAAACATAATTACACACGTGTTAATGTAGGCATGGATTTGAAAGATTTTGCGACAAACTGTGGTATCACTTTTAAGGATCTCATGACATATGCAATTGTAGTAGATATGAAAATGCAATGTAATTATGTGGATGCTAGATGTGATATGCAATTGTTTTTGTACTTTTTATTTTTATGTTGTTTTTGTACTTTTTGTTTGATTTGACCAAAGGGCTTATTTTACCTTTGGAGATTTTTAATTTCAACCAAGTACCCTTGGAGCTTTATTTTTGACCAAGTGGCATGAAGTACCCTTGGACCTTTTTGAATTGATTTTGACCAAGTGACTTGAATGCGCTTGGAGCATTTTGATTTGATTTTGACCAAGCGATTTGAATACCCTTGGAGAGTTTTGAATTTATTTTGACCAAGGGGCTTGAATGCCCTTGGAGCACTTTAATTGAATTTTACCAAGCGATTTGTATACCCTTGGATCTATTTGAATTGATTTTGACCAAGCGGCTTGAATGCCCTTGGAGCATTTTTGAATTTATTGGTGTTGACCAAGCGATTTGAATACCCTTGGAGCATTTTGAATTGATTTTGACCAAGTGAGATGAATTATCCTTGGATATTTTGATTGTATTTTTGAAATTTTATGTATTTATGATTTGTTTGTGTTTTTGACATATTTGAATTTTTTTTATGTTTTATGACATATTTGAATTTTTTTGTGTTTTATGACATTTGATTTTTTTTGTGTTTTATGACATATTTGATTTTTTTTGTATTTTATGTGTAGAATACCTTTAAGTGAATGATATTGAGAGGTTTAGGCTCCTCAATGCCATCTAATGATATAAGGTGATACGCTCCAAGCCCAACCCTCTATGAAATCATGTATGGGCCTATCCAGTTTACCGTGAACTTATCTCATAGATGTGGCAGTAGACTCGAATTCTACTAGTTTTTTTTAGCACTAGATCTTCAACCTTGAATTCCCTTAAGTGGACTTTACTATTGTAAGCTAGCACAAGGCAATCCTGGTAAACGCGAAGATGATCTAAAGCATTGACTCGGTGTTCATCAAGAAGCATCAACTGATCAAGGCAACCTTACTGCACGACATCATCATCTATGAAGTCCTTTAATGCTATGCATAGAGTTAAAATTTCTAACTCTAGTGGCATGATGGCCTCGGTGCCATATACTAGTGAAAACGGTGTTGCCCCAGTGGGCATCCGTATACTAGTCTTGTATGCCCATATTGCAAGATGCAACTACATGTGCCAATCCTTGTGATTGTCTTGCACTATCTTCCTCAATATGGAGACTATTGTTTTTTTTTATGCTTCTGCTTACCCATTTGCTTGTGGATAATAAGGTGTTGAAAAATTGTGCTGAATATGGTATTTTTTCATTAAAGCACACATGTTTTTGTTCTTGAAATATGGCCCATTATCCAATATTATTTTTGAAGGGATCCCAAAACGACTTATGATATTGTGCAGTATAAACTCCATAATTCTTGGTCTAGTTGTTAATGTTAAGAGGATCTCTTTAACCCATTTAGTGAAGTACTTTGTGGCTTTTATGATGAATGTGTGTTAGATTGAGTATGAGGGTGAGATATTCCCAATAAAGTCTAGTCCCCACTATGAGAATGACCATGTTGCTTGGATGGGTTGCAAGGCTTGTGATGGTAAGTGCATTAGATTTGCATGATGCTGGCACTTACTGCATTTCTTGACATACTCACAACACTCCTTTTCCATGGTGGGCCAATAGTAACCCATTATCAAGATGCACTTAACGATGGCCATGCCACTGAAATGCCCTCCACATGTGACATCATGAGCTTGCGAAATTGCCCAGGATGCTTCTTGGGGCACAAGACAAAGGAGTAATACTCTATCATATCCTCGTATGTAGAGGATTTCTCCTAGAAAGATGTATCTTGTTGCTTTCTATTTTAACGTTCACCTTTCAGTATGTGACAAACCTTGAGGTACTATTCCAAGCTTCAAGAAGTCTCGTAGTTGGGAAATACAATCTTGATAAGCCACGATTTCTATAGAAAATAAGGCTTACTTTTCTTGTATTTTTGAGCTGGTGAACACAGATTGAGGAAAAAATCTATGGTGTATGGTTGCACCACACTCCACAAGTCTTTAGGAGATCAAATATTCCCAAGGTGTTGTTTGCAAGAAATCTTTGGCTACAAAGTACCAATCCTAATTTGGCTCGATGTTGATCATGTTGACTGATTCTTGATTTTCAAAAGATTCACGATGTATTGCTAAGTGTGAAAGCATTTTTACATGAACGGTTGTAAAATTATTAGACTAATTCTAAGGGATTAAGTATTCCAAAGAGACCATAGTGTCTACAAATATATTTGACATACAAGGGATTATCTTGATGTCATACCATTCCATCCGAGATATGTATGTGTCAAAAAGTTCCTTGTAATTCTTCAAGAGTGGGCACCTGCATTGAAATAGTCCTTTGAATTGGTTTACTATGAGCAAGGAGTCACCAAAGATATTCAATCTTTTAATGCCCATTGCAACTGCTATTTGGAGTACCAAAAGTAGGGCTTCATATTCTGTGTTGTTGTTTGTGCATGAGAAATCTAGTTTGAAATATAAGGGTAATGGAGCACCCTATGGTGTGATAAATACAATCCCTACTTCACCCCCTTGTTCACACTTCAAACCATTGAATAACAATTACATGTCTCCTTCCTTCTTAGGTTCTTCGAGTTCTAGAAGATCTAATAATGCAAAGACCGCATCATCAAGCAATTCTATAGTGAGAGGCTTGTTATCCTAAAGAGGTGCCTCTGCTAATTGATCTGCTATGACTTGTCCCTTGATGGACTTTTGGCTTATGAAATATAGATCAAATTATGTCAATAGCATGATCCACTTTGTGGTATGTGTATTGTGATATGTCTTGCTCATCATGTACTGCAAAGGATTTTGTTTTGATATGATGTAGGTCATATGGCTCAACATGTAGTGTCACAACTTTCAAGTAGCAAAGACTAATGCTAAACACAATTTCTCAACATATGCATATCCTAGCTCATAACTCACCAAGGTGCGGCTAATATAATATATGGCTTGCTATTTAGCTTGTGCATTCTTTTGGGCTAAGATGGTGCCCAATGCAAAATCAGTAGCTGATATATACAGCAAAAATGGTATGTCTGGCCTTGGTGGAGCCAATACTGGCGGTGCTTCTAGATAATTTTTGATCTCTGCAAAGGCTTGATGGCATTCTTCGTCCCACTGAAATGGGACCTCCTTGTGTAGCAACCAATTAATAGGTCGACATTTATCTGATAATTGTGTGATGAATATTTTTATGGATGTTATCTTGCCTTGTAGGCTCCTTATCTCCCTAATGTTGGTTGGTATGGCCATTACCAATATAGCCTTTACATTTGTAGGATCTACTTCGATGCCTCTCTTGGATACAATGAATCCCAAAAGCTTGCTAGAAGTTATGCTAAATACAAACTTCTTAGGATTCAATCAGACATTTTGTTCTATGAGATGATCAAACACTTGTCTAAGGATCTCAACATGCTCTTGCCACAATAGGGACTTGGCCAGTAAGTCATCCATGTAATCCTCAAAGATCTTATGCTTATAGTCATGGAATATGTATGTCATGACCCACTGATATGTGGCACCAACATTTTTGAGACCGAATGGCATAAATTTGTAATAGAATTTCCCCCATGGAGTAATAAATGTAGTTTTATTTTGATCTTCGAGCTTAATCTAGATTTGGTTGTATCCAAAAAAATCCATCCATTAGGGAGAGCATCTCATGACCTGTGGTTGCATCTACAAGAGTGTCTATGTTTGGTAACGGGAATGAATCCTTTGGTGTTGCCCTATTTAAATATCTAAAATCCATGTAGATACAGACTCTTCCATTAGGTTTCCCCATGAGTACCATGTTTGACACCCACTCAAGGTAGTCGATAGGAACTATGAATACTGCCTCCAATAGTTTTTGCAATTCATTCTTCACCATCAAAGCGACGGTTGGGTGCTGTATCGCTCCAATTTTTTTGCATCCTTACCTTCAGGCTATAGGATCCATGCCCAGAATGGGGATGCAAGAAGGATGGGACAATACCTCAGACTGAGAGGCCCTTTGAAGGTCGTTCCTCTCGGGGGAGGGGTATAAGGGTGAATTTTTGATGGATGGTGGGTTCACCAGGAAAATTTTGAGTGGCAGTTTCCACACCTAGGTTGAGAATGGTTTTGATGTGTTAATTTTGTGCTTTAATCATTCATATCCTAGGTTTGGCCAAGATGAATCTAAGCTATTCTATATGCCAATGCTAATTTATATGAATACAAAAAACATGAATAAATGCTAAAAATAGAAATTATGCTAATAAGACAGAATATACCTAATTCTAGATGTCTGATGCAGATTCTAAGTTTTGCAGAAGTCTAAATCATCTCAAATCATACGTAATCATCTAAAATATCATAGAATCATCTCATATCTTAGTCGATAATCTGAGATCATATGAGATCATCGTCGATCTGACGAATTCGTTAGACGAATTCGTCAAAAATCTACAGTCACAGAGATAGATACCAAAAACCAAAAATACAACTACAAAAGCAAGGTGAAATGATATAAATGATAGTAAATTTACCTAAATGATAGATCCAAATAATGATTAAAGGAAAATGCATTACTTTAATAATTTATTTTAACTTTAGCATGCATCTATACTAAATGAGGTGAACTCCAGGATGCAGGAATAAAATAAACCAAGCTAATGCATAAGAAAATGAAGAGAAAAGATAAGAAAATGCGAACTTCAGGCTCTAATTGGCCCCAATCTGGACTACAGTCAGGATCACCTCCAATCATACGAGATCGTCGTCGATCCTCGATAGGATCATTCAAAATAATCTGGAATCGCCTTTGATGATCCAATCTTGCTTCGACTGAAAAACAATAGAATTCCTACAAGAAAACTTGAAATACAAAATGCAAATGATGGTGCGAGGATGTTCTAATGCACAAGGAACTAAATTTATAGGGAAATCAGTCATCTAGGGGGTTCAGGGGGATAAACTAAGAAAATCCCAGTTTATATAGGATTAGGGAGATGTTAGGAGGTTGGAGATCATCCCAATTTGGGAGATCTCCAACGGGGGAGACTCTAACTGCACAGACACGCTTCTGCCCAAGTTAGAGAAGCTGTTGAAACATAAGCTAATTATGAAAATTTAGTTTTGGGACGAAATCATCTGGATGTTTTGTTCCAAACGAATTCGTTAGATCTGGGATGATTTCGTCTGATCGACGACGATATCATCCAACGGTCAAAACAAATCCTAAAAATGGCATGAAAAACAAGGGGAGTGGGTAACGGGCGGTTTTGGGTTAAAATTCAAATTTTTATATTTTTACTAAGGTTTAACTGTGCCAATTTTAGGGTGCTACATTTTGCCCCCTCTTTAGAGAATTTTTTGAAGAAAAATGCGTTAAAGACGAGTTCTTCCCATTTTATGAGAAAGCAAAAATTTACTCAATTTTTAGATGATGATTCTAGGTTGAATCGTACGACTGCTAACTATGGTGCGCCCTCCGTGTTTTTACCCAAATCAAACGTTTGAGGTAAAAGCGTAGAAAAGCAAAATTAAAAAAAAATGTTGTTGATTTTAAATAAAATTAAGAAAATAGGGGAAACCCTAATTCATTTTTACTGTTCATTTTTTGAAGAACACAAGCTTATACTGCGAGGGGAGGGTGAACAGTATAAGACCTCTTTTTACTTTTTTCTTTATACTTAAAAATAGTAAAGCAATATACCCAAAGCAATATCAAAGCAATGCACAATATCATCCACAAAGTGACACCAATTTTAACGTGGTTCACCCAAAATGGCTAGGCTATGTCCACAAAACTTTTCTCTAAAATTTATCTCAAATTTCTTTGGGAATCCTTCCCAATTACAATGTTTATGAGCCTCAGCCCAAAGGAGATACCTTCCCCCAATCAAAATTTATGAGCCTCTGCTCAAAGGAGATACCTTCCCCCAATCAAAATTTATGAGCCTCTGCTCAAAGGAGATACCTTCCCCCAATCAAAATTTATGAGCCTCTACTCAAAGGAGATACCTTCCCCTCTGCTCCGGAAATGATCCCTCGAAGATCAACTCGCCTCTACCTCTTTCCAAAGACATGGAAATCCTTTCCACTAAAGACCTCCTATCCTTAATGCTTAGCCTAAGAGACCTCTACCTTCTATGATCACGTCCATAGTAGCTCAGCAACCTGAACCAAACACAGTCAATCGGTCTAGTACAAGTCTTCCTCTGTCTGTCAGATCTGTCCAACTCTTGAACAAATCAATCCTCTACATACAAGCCTTCTCAAAGACTTGCCAACTATCCTCAAGTTTTTCTCATAGAACCAATGCACCTCTGTCCTCAAGTTCTCTGATAGAACTATCAAACTCAGCTCACAAGTCCTTTGCTAGGACCTATCCAAATCTGCTCACAAGTCCCCACCGAAACCTGTCCAAAAATTGCTCACAAGTCCCCACCGAAACCTGTCCAAAACTTCTCACAAGTCCCCACCGGAACCTATCCAAAACTGCTCACAAGTCCCCACCATAAGCTGTCCAAAAACTCAGCAAGCTCACCAAAAAAAAATTTCTTAGTAGGAAATCACAAAGTGAATTTTTAGATACCCAGTGTGATTTTTCAAACTCATAGAAGCATAAAGAGAATTGTTAGAGACTCAATATGTTCTATACTCAAATCCCAATCTCAAAACTCAACTCAAAACAACTCAGCTCAATCTCAATCTCAAATCTAAAAACTCAACTCAATATCTAAAATGGATAGGATAGAATGTTTTCTTTCAAGAACATGAAACCCCAACAATTGCCAACTATGCAAAGAATCACATAACAATGATACTCATGTTCTTTTCACCATCAATTAGGGTTTCAACAACAATGTTCATCAAACAAGGTTTAGTCAACCAATACCATTCAACTCAACATCAACATTGAAGCATTCAACCAATCATCATAAGAAAAGGAAACAAGTAGAAATCCTTTTCCCTCCAAAGATATTTGAACAAAACAGCCACCAACACAATATCACCAAATGCAAAGAATAACTTGCTCAAATCAACTCAATGGAGTAAGCCCAATATCATGAATCAAGTAAAGCAATAACTTGATCAAACAACCTCTATGGAAGCAACTCAACCATCAAACTCAAAACAGCCAACCAAGGGTTCCACCAACTCAATGCAAGTAGCTAGACTCACAAATATAAACCCTAGTGCACAAAGCTTCCACTATCTCAAACCAAAAATTATGCATTCACCAAAAACTCTCCTTAAGGATAACAATGCATAAGTAGTCTTCAACAAACCAGAAAATAGGATTTACACCTAGCCAAAGGATACCTAGTTGAAAACCTTTTCACTCCAACCTTATTTCAGAAAAAAATACACCAATCATACTCATAAGGAAAATGTGCCCATACCTTTTTGAAGTAGAAGAAAATTGATCCTTAAAGTTGTCACCACACACAACCCTCAAACTTCCAACCAAGTTAGGGTTACAACCAAGATAAATGAGCATGTATAAAAACTTTCCTTAATACACCTTTTAGCTCCTCTTCTTTAAAAACAACCACCAAAGAAGCCAAAAACACAACAACCAAAACTTACACCTTATATCTCCATTTTTAAATTTAGCATAACAAAATACTAATCTCAAAAATACAACCAAAGAAATATCCCCTTATTTCTCCTGTCTTTTAAACAATGCTAAACAATGCCAAAAATCATATCAAGAAAATAATCACACCTTATAATGGCTACCCTTGAAGAATCTGAAATTCACGGCACAAAACACGTTTTAATAAAAATGTGACTAATCCATGCACAACTCCCTCCGTGGGGATCGAAACACAGACCTCCACCTACGCAAGGCCCAAATGCAGCCTTCGCTACCACTAGCCCACAAGGGGCTTACGAAGTCCAAGACGGACTTCCTTCCACATAAACGGTCAAGCTTTCCGAAAGCTTTTCAAACCACGAGCTCTCCTCTTTCACAACGTAAACAGAACATTTGATCGCAGCCAAACCAATTAATTGCATTTGATTTTCCAAGAGAGTTTAACCTTAGGAACCTTCTCATATTTATAGTCCATATGTGGACTTTAGAACACATCGGCTACAAAGAAAAGTAATTTCGAATTTAATCAAAATTTGCTTTCTAAAGGGTTTAAAAACCCTTAAAGTATTTTTAATAAATTAAAAATAATTTCTCCCTTAATTAATTAAATAATTAATTAATTAAAACCTTGAAGGGTTTTAAATAATAATTAAATAAATAATAAAGAGAACCTCCATTGGTTTTAATAAAAACCATTGCCAATGGAATCTCTCCAGATTCTCTTAAAAATATTCTCTTGGAATATTCTACCTTTGAAGCCAACACATCTTCTTAACATTAATGCCATTTCCTTTTGACATCAATGACAACTCATAGACAAGAAGCTAGGATCTCAAACCCAAAATTGCCAACATTTTTTACTGTTTTAGAGCTCTACAGAAAAAATGGTTGAGACAACGCACAAATTGACAAAGGTCCAGTGCGGGCTACGGGTAAGGATCTAATCCTAGTGAATGATGTTTGAAATTTTTTTGTGCAATTTTTTGTTTTAATTTTTGACTGTTTTGGGGCATCGCGGCCATTTTTAGGCCATCGAAAATGTTAGGATGAAATCGTCCCTATTTCGTCGAAACCGTCCCTAGTTCGTCAATTTCATCTGATGGAAAAATCGATGAACTAGGGGCAATCCCATCCAACAAGGGGTGATCCCCAAGTTGCAAAATCGGAGATGATTTCATCCTACAAGGGACGATTTTGCCCAATGTAGGACGATATCGTCCAATAGTGGACGATATCATCATTGTTATGAAATTAAGCTTGTTTGAATTGCATTTAATTAATTTTAATGATTGGTTTATTAATGAATTTTGTTGTTTTATTATTTGTTTTATAGAGGGGATTACTAAAGAGTCAGGAGTGGAAATATGAGGGGTTGAGAGATGACATAGCCGCGCTCGACCATGCGGAGCACAACCGACTAGCACAGGTTGGTTTGCAGCATGATGCCATAAGTATCGATGGACATGGGGCTATTAATAGCCCTAGCAGAGAGGTGGTATCCAATGTCGTCCTACTTTTGGTTACCAATAGGGGAGATGGCTCCCACACTAGAGGATGTATGGAGGATCTTAAGGATCCCCATACAGGGATGACTGTTGACTCCTACGGCCAATCAGGGCCAGGTGATGATGAGGCTGAGTAGAGACCCGAGCTTCACCCTAGAGAAGGGCAGAGTGAACATTGAATCTCTAAGGTAGATGCCTGGGGCATCTAGGTTGACTCAGGTTTTGGTCAAGATAGTGGATGGCTTACTACTGTGCCACCAGAGTGGGTGCAGATTACCCTGGCTCCTATCATATGTGGTCTACGACATGAGAGACCATAGGTACAAATATTCATGGGGCATATTTGTACTATGTCACTTGTATAGGATCCTACACGGGGTCATATACAAGGGAGGCCAATGTCTGGTTGTGATATCACTACTATAGGTTTGGTGCTGGGAGCACATCACGGTGTGAAGGTTGATAGGGCTCCCACTGACAGGGGTTGACCAGGAGAGGCCCTGGGTTTTCTATTGGTGGTTACAGAGGGGGTCATAGCGACAGATAGATATTTTGATGTCATAGAGGTTGCTAGATGACCTCATCCTAGACTAGATCATCTGGAGGCCATGGAGGGAGCATCCATGGTGGGCAGAGGATGGGCAGGAGCTAGCTCGCATCAAGTGAGTCTACTGGCTAAGGATGGAGTGGGGAGAGGTAGAGCTCCATCGCTACAATCAAGTTTTATGATAGTTCGGTCTTTAGTAGGGGATCCCTTCTCTTAGGGATGACGAGTACTCCCAGACTTTTTGGGATAGTACTACACTGACCGGGGCTCCAGACATGCAGTGATTCTGAAGCTAGGACATAGATGATACCCCCATCTATCCAGTGGATGGTGATGACGTTGGGGTTGCCGATAGATACGATGCCTGGTACATAGGCATCTACCCTCCTCGTATGACGAGGGCATAGGGTCTGGTGCATGCCATTATGCGATGGATGGGGAGGAGGCACCAGACTACTATTTAGGTAGCATGGGGTCATGGTGGGAGAGAGCAGTGGTGGTCTCCATAGGAGAGATGCCAGAGGATGCCACAGGATTTGTAGAGACCACAGTGGATAGGGATGAGGGAGGAGGGATTCCCTTCTCAGTAGGGGGAGAGGCCACCATCACCCGATAAGGGCAATGGTATCGAGGTGGGGGAGAGCAGTGAGATGGTAGCTCTCCAGGCTGAGAATGTCATATTTGAGCTCAGGTGTAGACACTTCAGGATGAGGCTACATGTCTCAGGGATCAGAGCAGAGGGGCAAGCACTCAGGATCTGGCATGGGCTATTGCTCAGACCATGTTCTACCAAGGGTTATACTATCATGTGGTCCTATAGGGGCAAAGGATACCAGTGCCATCCCCCATTGTAGAGCCGATCATGATGGGATCATCGAGGACATCCTCACGATCGACGGTGAGGACCAAGGACATAGCCTGGACCTCTATGGGATCACCTCCTCCATCTTAGTGTGGGAGAGGAGATGAGGCTGAGAGATCGAGGGCTTCTTGAGGCTAGCTGCTACAGAGTGCAAATTTATTGTATTATTACTACTTTTTGATGGGATGGAGTATGCCAGGGTATTGATTGTGGCGTACCAATCTAGATGATGTACATAATTGATTGATATATATAGATTATCTTTTTGATGATATGACTTATGTATATGTTGTATGATGCTTTAATATTTGAATTTTGTGATTTATTATTTATGTAATTATGTCGTTGGAAATAAATTGTAATGTTATGTCATGCCATAAAATTGTAAATGAAATAATTTGATGTGGATAAATTGGTTGTGTTGTGGTGTGTTTTGATGAAAAATAAAAGGGACTTCTAACAATAATTTCAAATGACATTGTCGTTGTTATAGACCATTTCATGGAGTCACCGCTCACTAGGTCGTCAAGCTAATCCCAGTATAGAAATATTGTTAAAAGTAAAAGAGTGCTTAAGAGACTGTCTTAAGACTTTTGTGTTGTGATGAGGAGAAATGGTGATGATTTGTTTTCAGATTTTCATAAAAATATTATGCCTGAAATATTAAAGAAATATGATTTTTGCTAGGCATAAATTCCTAAGTGTGATAAAATTTTTGAATAAGTCCCTAGGAACTATACCATCATTGCAAAATTAAATGTTGACATAATGACATAAAATAGAAAAAATTGTGTTCTTTTTAAAGCACAATTGGGTAACATAATGATGTAAGCCATATGTTTTTATGAATTTAAAATGAATGGGAAATAAAATAAGAACAATGGTTTGCACTAGGCATAGAATTATAGATACATACTTATACCATCATCGCGAAATCCAAAAAAAAGAATTTGATATTTTAGTTTTATTGCATGATTGATTTTTTGGTATTGAGATAAAAAAAAAAAAATAATATATAAACATGACTTTATTTGCGGCGTTTTTGAAGATGTGAAAGAAAATTTTTTGTTTGTTGGAAAGACATATATTTAATTGTTTTTATGCTAAGCAAATGTTCTTAAAGAAGAAGATGAAATGATTCGAAAAGAATTGCAAAGATATTTTAAATTATCTCAAAGACAAAATGTAGATTTATAAGGAACCCTCATGTGTAAATGTGAGTTCATTACCGATCTTGATTTATCATAATGATAAAAAATCTCTCAAATACAAATGTGTGTGCAATTGTATTGTTCATTCACCAATTTTGAGCAAGATAATTTGATACAAGTAATTTGAATTAACCAAATGAGTGTTCGTTGCCCATGATTTATATGCAAGTAACCGTACCAGACTACCATGTAATTTAGGTCATCAAGAGCTAACTAATCCATAAGCTGACATAGGTCCATACAAAAGAAGGTCGCTAATGTGACAGAAATATCACCACGTGAGGGATTACCCAAGGCCAAGCGGGTTGGGCACAAACCACCTGTTATGGGGCTTACCTCACAGTTTTCAAATAATTGAGAATTCCAGGGATTCAAGCTCATTCACCCTTCTTTTATTTTCAAGGGGTAGGGAAAGGGATTTTATTGCTTTTTTGCTTTTGCTTTTTCTCTTATTTTCTCCTTTTTTTTTTTGCTTTTTTTTGTATATATATATATATATATATATATATATATATATATATATATATATATATTTTTGCTCGGAACTGAGATAATGTAGAAATATTACTGCGATGGTACAAAATGATATTTTTCTTTTTCTCATTTTCTTTGACTTTTATTTTTCTTCCTATGATAGGGATACTTACCTGGATTGGATGTATAGCAAGGGATTTTTATTCTGGGCAGGGGTGAGCTTGTCCTTTTGTCAATTCTCAAATATTCTAGACCATGTGCATGATAGGATAGTAGGGGAAACTTTTCGCTCAAGAAACCATTTCTACTATGTAGCATCATATCGAATTTGCAATGAAATCATTTTAATGTGAAAATATATGCTTGGTTCAAGTAAATAACAAGATCAGTTCTCTATGCTCAAGACTTTATTTAATTCAACTATGGATTTTGATATAAGAGAGATTAATAATCATACCAAATAAAATAAAGATATTTATTCATGTGAGTGTGAAAGTACGGGATTCCAAATAAATACTAATTTATCCAAAATAATTGAAAATATAACTGCCATACTTCAAGAATTGACAGGTACGCAAATAAAAGATGTTTTTGAAGATTTTTATGATTTTGAAGTTTTTATATTTTTATTTTAATTTATGAATGGAAAGAATAAATACTATTACTATTTTTTTTTTGAAATTTTTATATGGATGATGACAATGAAACAATATGCAAAAGAAGAATATATACAATGATGAAATGACCAGATGTTATGCATAATAGCGCTTAAGATGCATAATGTTCATAGGTTCTTTAAGATCTTTACCATCTAAGGTAGCTAATCGGTATGCTCCTGAGCCAAATTTAGCAGTGATGACATATGGCCCAAGCCAGTTAGGTTCAAATTTACCTTTAAGATCTTTAGTTGCATTAGTAGTTTTTTTATTTTCTTTTAAGACAAGGTCACCGATATCAAAGGATCGATGATGAAATTTCTTGAGGTATGCTCGTTTAATCTTGTTTTGGTAGGCACGAAGATGTTCCAAAGCATTGATGCACTTCTCATCTAGGAGTTCCAGCTGACTAAGTCTGACAACATGATATTCATCTCCTACTTTAGTATCTTGAAGTAGCAGAGCCAAAGAAGGAACTTCTAATTCAAAGGGAAAAACTGCTTTAGCGCCATAGACCAAAACAAAAGGTGAAGTGCCCATGGGAGTGCGAACACTAGTTCGATAAGCCCACAAAGTAGGATATAATTAGATGTGCCAATCTCGACCAAATTTATTGACCAGTATTTTGAGGATTTTGATTAATGTTTTATTAGATGCTTCTGCTTGGCCATTACCCTGAGGATAATAGGGGGTGGACCAACGATGTTGAATTTTATATTTTTGAAATAATTTCTTGACATCTTTATTTTTGAAACAAGTTTCATTATCTGAGATGAGATTTGCAAGAATTTCGAACCTACAAATAATTTGATTAAAAATAAATTTGGAAACTTGGGTTCCAGTGCAAGAAGCTAAGGGCATAGCTTCAACCCACTTCGTGAAATACTCGATGGTGATTATGATAAATTTGTGTCCATCAGATGACACAGGGTTGATTTTTCCAATGATGTCTAAGCCTCATTTTGAAAAGGGCCAAGGAGATGAAATAGCCTATAGTTCTTGTGCAGGAGCATGGACAATGTCAGCATGTTTTTGGCACTTGTCACAATGGCACACATAATCATGTGCATCATTTTCCATGGTAGGCCAAAAATATCCTATCCTAAGGAGCTTCTTAGAAATGGTGCTACCACTAAAATTTCCCCCACAAGATCCATCATGGGCTTCACTCAAAGTTGATCTAGATTCTTCTAGATTCAAACATCTCAATAAGATGCCTTCAAAAGATCTCCTATACAACGTATTGCCAATAATTATGAAGTGACTTGCTCGTCTACGTAATAACCGACACTGGTTGCTATTACAACCTTCAGGGAAGGTCCCATTTTGAATAAAATTAAATATATCAGTGTACCAAGGTTCAGGAGTAGTTTCGTTGATTAGAAACACATCCAAAGGTTCTAAGCATGATTTATTTAAATCGGGTTCCTAGAGTCGATGAATAATGATGGTAGCATATTCGTCATCTAACTCCAAGGGTAGAAGAGATGCAGCTGCAACCATAGCGTGAACCGCATAGTTTCTAGTTTGAGGAATAGCTTCCAAGGTAACTTGATCAAATAAAGATAATAATTGTAAGACATATGCTTTCTATGGATGTAATTTATCATCTCTGGTCTGATAAAAATCATTTATTTGACTTATGACAAGTTGAGAATCACCAAAAACCAATAGATTTTTAATTTTCAATGCCAAGGTAGCTCATAATCCTAGGATTAGAGCCTCATACTCAGCAGTGTTATTAGTGTAAGCAAATGTTAATTTGAAGGACAAAGGTATAAGATGTTTCTACAAAGATATTAAAATAATACCTGCACCAACCCCACTCATGCATCGGGCTCCGTCAAAGTATAAGGACCATTGCTCTAGATGGTCTACCTCTGGTTTAAGGCATTCATTAGGAAATTCAATGATGAGGGGATGGATAGACTCTAAGGGTGCAGCAGCTAATTGATCAGCTATGATTTGACCCTTAACAGACTTATGTCCTATAAACGTGACTTCAAACTCGCTTAGCGCAAGAACCCACTTTGTTGTGCGACCATATAAATAAGGTCGACTCATGAGATATCACAAAGGGTCGAATTTAGCAATAACATACGTTTTTTGACTGAGCATATAATGGCATAATTTCTATGTAGAAAATACGACTATGAGACATAACTTTTCTAATACTGTATAGTGAGTTTCATAACTGATTAAGGTTCGGCTAATGTAATAATTAGCACGTTATTTCTTCTCATCATCAAGTTGAGTTAACATAGCTCCTAAGGCAAAATCTGAAGCAGAAATATACAAGATAAATGGGTGATCAGATCTAGGTGGTGAAAGCACAGGAGGGTTAAGGAGATATTATTTGAGGAGGTCAAATGCTTCCTGACATTTTTTGTCCGAATAAAAAGAGACATATTTCTTAAGAAGCTTAATAAAGGGTCATGTTTTGTCCACCAACTTATCGACAAAGCGACGAATAGCTTGAAATTTACCTTGTAGACTTTTTAATTTAGATATATTTGTGGGTGCGAGCATATCAGTGATAGTCGTGATCTTGAGAGGGTCAATTTCAATGCCACGTAAAGAAACTATAACCCCTAATAATTTATCGGACTTAACTCCAAATATACATTTAGCTGGATTTAGTCGGATAAGATATTCCCTTAATCGATCAAAGAATTTTCTCAAGTCATCTAAATGATCATCTTCTTTGATGGAACGAGCTATAATATCATCTACATAATCATGTAGAATATCATGCATCATATCATGAAATATATAAGTCATGGCTCGTTGATATGTTGCACCTACATTCTTCAAACTGAATGGCATCACTTTCCAACAAAAGGTTCCCCAAGGGGTAATAAAGGTTGTTTTAGCTTGATCTTCAAGAGCTATCCTGATCTGATTATAACTAGAAAATCCATCCATTAGGGATATCATTCCACTCCCAGTAGTAAAATCAATGATCTGATCCATGTTGGGAAGAGGAAAATCGTCTTTAGGGCATGCAGCATTAATATCTCTAAATTATGTGCAAACCCTAACTTTGGTGGTTTCTTTCTTAGTTACTAGAACTACATTCGAGATCCATTCAGCATAATAAGTGGCTTGTATAAAAATAACCTTCAAGAGCTTTTCTAATTCCCCTTTGACTAGTAAAGCCACTTTAGGATGCATTTTTCTACATCTTTGTTTAACAAGTTTAGCATCTAGATGGACTACTAGGTGATGCATAACTACATAAGGATCTAATCCTGGCATATCTTCATATGTCCAAGAAAAAATTTCTTCATATTATTTAAGAAATGGAATGTATTTATCTTGTTTTTCTTGACTTAATTATGATCCAATGTTGATTATGTGAGGGTTATCGTTGGTTCCAATGTTAATTTTTATGACATTCTCTACTTCCATGTGTAGATCTCTCTCAAAATTAGGTGGGGCGGGTGAAACACCCAATTATTGTAATTCTTCCAAGGTTAGCTTGGATAATTCATCTTGAGGAGTCGTGGCCTCAAGCTGGGCTATACTAGGTATAGAGCCATCAAAATAAAATCCATTATGTAATAATTCCTCAACAGAGACATCATGGAAAATATCTCCCTCCAACTCATCGTCAGATTCAGCGATCATCTAAGGGTAAGCTATGGAGAGCATATTACATGTAAATGACTTATTTATTAAATGCAAAGGATTGTGTTCATCCAAATAATCTTGGTAAGATATGATATGGTCATCATCCTCAAATGGGAAGGGCTGACCTTTACTAGGAAATAGGCCCACACCACATCGAGCGGGCCATGGTTCTACCTCAAAAGGTTCTTTCATACCATTTTGGGAAGGTCCCAAACCTTTCCCTTTATATCCAAATTTAAGCATTATAGGCTTAGATTTAATATACTCATTAGCAAAATAACATCGAGCATATCCATCATAATGAGTCTTGATGTTTCTAGGTATGCTTCCCTAGTCATATCCTTTGTAAATAAAAGTACATCTCTCGACTTGGTAAATACTTCCCATAGGTTGTGGGAGGCCAAAAGTACAAGGAGAGGATGGCAAATTATTTAAAATAAGGGAATTTTACATAGCAACATTTGTTTTTTCTGATATAAGAATTTTAGATAAATTGGGTAAGAGCTAATTAGTAAGAGCATAAGAGGTAGAAGGAACATTTCCTACATCTTTGGACATGGAAAATATGCCTCTGGTAGGTGTAGATGTTGTAGATATGTTGATGGATGGGTCTATAGGTATGGAAGTTATAGGAGTAAAACAAGAAGCATTGGTTGTGGGTTTAGGATCTTTTTGAGGTCCTAATGTAGTTTGTTTAGAGGATGGTTGAACTATATGTAGAGGTGGAGTTGATGGAGTATATGATGTTATGAGTGTGTGTTTCATACGTTTATATGGTTGATGAGAATTATGATGTGTGGATGATAAAGTAGGGCAAAATTGAACTCCAACAGGTTCTGCCAAAACACACATATCAAAGGGTCTGGGATCACCATGAATGGTAACCAACTAATTTTTAAATTTTAATTTAACACACTGATGTAAATTTGAGGGAACAGCTCACATCATGTTGATCCAAGGGCGACCCAAGAGTATATTGTACGATGCAGTGCAATGTACAATAAACACGATCGTGTCTAAGGTTCTAGGACCAACTTGCAATGGCATAGTAATAACTCCACATGTTTCTTGTGTTTTGTAATTGAAGGATTTTATGATCATATCAGTTCTTTTCATTTCATCACTTCTAAACCCAAATATTTGGTAGAAGTCAAAAGTGCAAATTTTTAAATATGAACCGTTATCAATCAAGACTCGTTTAATTTCTACATCTCCAATTAGGGCAGTAATATATAAGGGGTTATCCTTATGTAAACTATGTTGTGGTATATCTCTATCCCGAAAGTCAATACAATTGACTTCATGAGTTATTATAGTATTGGCCATGGCTTCAGGTTGAATATTTCATTTGGCTTAATGTGAGCATTAATTCATCCCTATGTGTAGGAGAGGATCTTAAAAGGTCCAAAAGAGAAATTCTAGCTGTAGTATTTGATAATTGTTCATTAATATTATAAGGAGGTTTAGGTTGAACATTAGGTGCATGATTCCCTTTATTAGGAACTTTCAAAACAAATGGAGTTGATCCATCATTCTGAGTTTGATCTTGTTGAGAATTTTGAGCCTGTTGTCTAGTAACAGCTCTGATGGTATCGACAATATTTTTTTGTGAATGATGAATAGGTCTTGGTCTAGCATTTATGGCTTGTTTATTAGAAAATAATTGGTGAGAAGATGGTCTAGTAGTGACTCTTCTTGGAAATGGTTCTTCTAGAACCATAGAAATTGTGATAGGTTGAATAGGATCTGATTCATATTTAGAGCTATTCGATTGATTTGAGGTAATTTCCATGTCACTTTCAGTCTCGTATTCTACATCACTAATATTAGGTGTCTGAGTATTATATAGAGGTCTGGTCATAACCATGGATAAATTTGTGTCAAATATTTCCAAATCATGAGTAGGTAAATGCCCACTAATAGTTCCTACATATTGGGTAGGAGGGGGAATATTATGATGCTCAATTTGATTAGCCACTTCTTTGCCATGCTTTGGTAGAGGATGTTGAAATATGTCCAATGATTGATTGGCATTCTGATTTGAATTTTGGGGGATGTTATTTTGAGCATTATTGGGAGGATTTTGTTTAGGTTGGAAGGCTTGTACCTCCATCTCATTGTTATCAATCGGGTCTTGTATTTAATGTTTTAATATTTTACAAGCATTGGTAGCGTGTCTAGGTACTTTATGGAAATCACAATGTAAATTAGCTCTGTATCCAGGTATAGTTGGATCAGGTTCCTAGATATTTGGTAATTGGATCAAACCTCATGCTAGTAATTACGGGAGAATGGTTGATAGAGGTTGATTTAACCTAGTAAATTCTTGAGGTGGTTTATCAGGAGGTTTCAATATGAACTTCTTCATTGTTTTTGCAGTATTAACATTAGCAACGTTTCTGCTATCAGTGACTCCATCACCCACAACTTGTTTATTTTTATATTGATTTCTAGATTTTTTCTCATCATCTTTATTTTTAAGCTGTCCTCTCCTAATGAGAGCATCTTCCACTCTTCGAGCTAAGTCTATAGCTTGATCGAATGTGGTCAAGGTAGCAGTTGATAACTCATAGGATAGTTGTTCTTGTAAATTATTGATAAAGATATCCAATAATTCTTGATAAGGTAACACAAAGTGTAATTTTCCTATCAACTGCCTCCATCAAGCTAGGAAATCAGAAAAACACTCATCTTTGTCTTGTTTTAAGTTGTACAAATATTTAATGGTTACATGCCTTTCGATGTAGGCACTAAATTGATGAACAAAAGACTCGGCGGTTTCTTCGAAATTCCTCAAATAATGAGTGGGTAGTTGATAGTACCATTCTAATGCCATTCCTCCTAAAATTTTTGGGAACATATTTAGTAATAACAAGTCATCATGTGATATGTCATGACATGCTATCCTAAACATACGAAGATGCTCTATGGGATCTTCGGTTCCTTTGTATATAGGTAGGATAGGCATAGGAAAGTGTTTAGGATATGGTTGTGCTACAACTATAGGATCTAAAGGCTGACTACACATCTCTCGATAATTGTACGAGGGACGATAGGGATCTATCTGGTCCATGCAGGAGACTAACTATTTCACCATGGCTTCCAAATTACTAGTTTTTCCACCATATTGGGTCTTCAGGAAGTACATCTGGTTTATTTACTAGTTTTCCTAACCAATATTCTTCTACTTCAGTCTGTTTTCCATTCCTAAGTCTAGTCATTATGCTTAAACTTAGATTTTAGCAAATATATATTTATATATATATATATATATATTTGCAAACAAATTTTGGAGGTATATATTTTAATTATATACCTACTATAATAACTAAAAGAAAATGTTTTGATTTTTGTTATGTTTTTGTTTTGTTTTTTTATGTTTTTATGATTATAAAGACAACAAACAACACACTAAATGCAAGAAATAATAAAAGAATGGCTTAGTTTTCTATAAATAGTTTATAGATGTCATTGATGGGATCAAGTTCATCAAGAGTCATGAAATGCTCCTCTTCAAATTGGAAATGGTTTTTCAAGAATTTGACAAAGTGTGCTATGGTGATGTTATCTACTTTTGACTCTGACTTGTAAAAATAGAGCTCATGGCAATACTCTTGATATAACACAACTCTAGGAACTCTATTCCATATCTTTCTATCCATAAGGACGACCTCTTGATCCTCTATACGAGATAGAAATTTATGTACTACAACTGCATTGTCGAGGTATTCCTCAAAGGTGTACAACTCAAAAGACACAAGGGCTCTTTTATCTGCTAACCACCTATGGAAAGCTCTCTGAAACTCATGATATAAGGTCACTTGATCAGGATCTAGGATTCTATCTAGGACAAACCTCTTGATTTGTCTAAGTTATGTTGATCTAGATGAAATAAGATTCAATCTCCTATTAATTTCATCCCATAAAGGTGGGACTCTATATGTTTGAGATACTCTAAGCAAAGAAGTAATCTCTATGGTTGCTAATTGATTTTCAACATTAACGATGATAGCTCGTATTTTATTATAATCTACCATCTAACTATGATATGCAATATTTAATTGTTTTCTAATGATTCTAAATGCATTTATGTTTTGTTTTTTGGATTGTTATCAAAAGGTTTTTAGTTTTCATGTCGAGTTCAACAAAATGTATCGCTCCAAATTTTTTGCATCCTTACCTTCAAGCTATAGGATCTACGCCCGAAAGGGGGATGCGAGAAGGATGGGACAATACCTCAGACTGAGAGGCCCTTTGAAGGTCACGCCTATCAGGGGAGGGGTATAAGGGTAAATTTTTGACGGATGGTGGGTTCACCAGGAAACTTTTGAGTGGCAGTTTCCATGCCTAGGTTGAGAATGGTTTTGATGTGTTCATTTTGTGCTTTAATAATTCATATCCTAGGTTTGGCCAAGATGAATCTAAGCTATTCTATATGCCAATGCTGATTTATATGAATATAGAAAACATGAATAAATGTTAAACATAGAAAGTATGCTAATAAGACAGAATATACCTAATTTCAGATGTTTGATGCAGATTCTAAGTTTTGCAGAAGTCCAAATCATCTCAAATCATACGTAATCATTTTAAATGCCATAGAATCATCTCAGATCTCATCGGTCATCTGATATCAGACGAGATCATCATCGATCTGACGAATTTGTCAAACAAATTTGTTAGAAACCTGCAGTCACAGAGACAGATATGAAAAACCAAAAATACAACTACAAAAGCAAGGGGAAATGATAGAAATGATAGTAAATTTGCCTAAATGATAGATCCAAATAATGATTAAAGGAAAATGCGTTACTTTAATAATTTATTTTAACTTTAGCATGCATCTATACTAAATGAGGTGAACTCTAGGATGCAGGAATAAAATAAACCAAGCTAATGCATAAGAAAATGAAGAGAAAAGATAAGAAAATGCAAACTTCGGGCTCTGATTGCCTCCAATCTAGACTACAGTCAAGATCGCCTCCAATCGTACGAGATCGTGGCTGATCCTCAATAGGATCGTCCAAAATCATCTGGAATCGCCTTCAAATATCCAAGCTTGCTTCAACTGAAAAACAATAGAATTCCTACAAGAAAACTTGAAATACATAATGCAAATGATGGTGCGAGGATGTTATAATGCACAAGGAACTAAATTTGTAGGGAAATCAATCAGCTAGGGGGTTCAAGGGGGTAAACTAATAAAATCCCAGTTTATATAGGATTAGGGAGAGGTTAGGAGGTTGGAGATCATCCCAATTTGGAATATCTCCAATGGGGGAGACTCTAACTGTGCAGACACGCTTTCTACCCAAGTTAGAGAAGCTGTTGAAATAGAAACTAATTATGAAAATTTGATTTTGGGACGAAATCATCTGGACATTCTGTTCAAGATGAATTCGTCAGATCTAGGACGATTTCGTTTGATCGACGACGATATCATCCAACGGTCAAAAAAAATCCTAAAAATGGCATGGAAAACAAGGGGAGTGGGTAACAGGTGGTTTTGGGTTAAAATTCAAATTTTTATATTTTTACTAAGGTTTAACTATGCCAATTTTAGGGTGCTACAGGTGCATTTTCCTTAGCTTTTGCTTGATTGGCTTCTTCATGGGATCCAATGAAAGGTTGTGAATGACTAACTTTGGATCTATCCCTGGCATGTATTTGTAAGTCCAAGCAAAAATATTTGGCCTCTCTTTGAGGAGAGGAATTAGGATGGCTTGTTCCTTTGGAGATAGACTTTCTCTAAACTTGAATTTTCTTGGTTGGGTAGGATCATTGATGATGTCCACCTCAAAAGTTGCTTCTATAGCCATATGTTACCCATCCTCTAGCTTATGAGGTGTGGGTATCAAATGAATGTCATTGGTGGTATTTATAGGACCTAATAACTTAGGTTCCAAACCAACATGGAAGACGTCATATGCACAACCTTATGCAAAAGGGAACGGCTATAACATCTCTTCATTGGGGAAGAGGTATTCAGGCTCAATGGGTGAATTAGTGCGATCCCAATTAATGGTTTATACATGTAGCACCCTAAAATTGGTGCAGTTAAACCTTAGTAAAAAGATAAAAATTTGAATTTTAACCCCAAAACCGCCCGTTAACCGCTCCCCTTGTTTTTTGTGCCATTTTTAGGATTTGTTTTGACCGTTGGATGATATCATCGACGATCAGATGAAATCATCCCAAATATGATGAATTCATCTGGAACAAAATATCTAGATGATTTCATCCCAAAACTAATTTTCATAATTAGCTTTTGTTTCAACATCTTCTCTAACTTGGGTAGAAAGCATGTCTGCACGGTTAGAGTCTCCCCCGTTGGAGATCTCCCAAATTGGAATGATCTCCAACCTCATAACCTCCCCCTAATCCTATATAAACTCGGATTTTCTTAGTTTATCCCTCTAGCTGGCTAATTTTCCCTGCAACTTTAGTTTCTCGTGCATTAGAACATCTTCGTACCTTTGTTTGCATTGTGTATTTCAAGTTTTCTTGCAGGAATTTTACTGTTTTTCAGTCGGAGCAAGCTCGGATCGTCGCTGACGATTCCAGACGATTTCGGATGATCCTATCATAGATCAGCGATGATCTCATACGATTGGAGGCGATCTCGATTATAGTCCATATTGGGGGCAATCAGAGCCTATAGTTTGCATTTCTTTATCTTCTCTCTTCATTTCCTTATGCATTAACTTAGTTTATTCTATTTTTGCATCTTGGAGTTCACCTCATTTAGCATAGATGCATGATAAAGTTAAAATAAATTATTAAATTAATGCATTTCCTTTAATTGTTATCTAGATTTATTATTTATGTAGGTTTACTATTATTTCTATCATTTCACCTTACTTTTGTAGTTGCATTTTTGGTCTTTGGTATCTATTTATGTGATTGCAGGTTTCTGATGAATTCATTTGATGAATTCATCAGGTCGATGATGATCTCGTCTGATCTCAGATGACCGATTGTGATCTGAGATGATTCTATGCAATTGTAGACGATTATGTAATATTTGAGATGATCTGGACTTCTACAAACCTCAGAATCTTCATCAGACATCCGAAATCAAGTACAATCTATCTTATTTAGCACACTTTCTGTATTTAGCACTTGTTTATGTTTTTTGTATCCATATAAATCAGAATTGGCATATATAATAGCTTAGATTCATCTTGGCCAAACCTAGGAATATGAATGATTGAAGTACAAAATGAACACATCAAACCCATTCTCAACCTAGGCATGGAAACTGCCACTCAAAAGTTTCCTAGTGAACCCCACCATCCGTCAAAAATTCACCCTTATACCCCTCCCCCGAGAGGCACGACCTTCAAAGGGCCTCTCAGTCCGAGGTATTGTCCCATCCTTCTCGCATCCCCCTTTCGGGCATGGATCCTATAGCCTGAAGGTAAGGATGCAAAAAATTTGGAGCGATACATTTTGGTGAACCCGACGTGAAAACTAAAACCTTTTGAAAACAAAAATCCAAAAATAAAAAAAATAAAAATTTATTATTAAGTAACATTTAGAGTCATTAGAAAAACAATTAAGATTGCATATCATATTTAGATGGTAGATTATAATAAAATATGAGATATCACCATAAATGTTGAAAATCAATTACCAGCCATAGAGATTACTTCTTGCTTAGAGTACCTCAAACAAATAGGGTCCAACCTTTGTGGGACGAACTTGATAGGAGATTGGGTATCATTGAATCTAGATCAACCGAACTTAGGCAAATCAAGAGGTTTGTCCTAGATAGAATCCTGGATCCTGATCAAGTAACCTTATATCATGAACTTCAGAGAGCTTGCCATAGGTGGTTAGCAGATAAAAGAGCACTTGTGTCTTCCGAGTTGTACACCTTTGAGGAATACCTCGACAATGCAGTTGTAGTACATAAATTTCTATCTCGTATAGAGGATCAAGAGGTCATTCTTACGGATAGAAAGATATGGAATAGAGTTCCTAGAGTTGTGTTATATCAAGAGTATTGCCATGAACTTTATTTCTATAGGTCAAAATCTAAAACAGATAATATCACCATAGCACACTTTGTCAAATTCTTGAAAAACCATTTCCAATTTGAAGAGGAGCATTTCATGACTCCTGATGAACTTGATCCCATCAATGACATCCATAAACTATTTATAGAAAACTAAGCCATTCTTTTTATTATTATTATTTCTTGCATTTAGTATGTTGTTTGTTGTCTTTATAATATTATCATAAAAACAAAAATATAAGAAAAATTAAAATGTTTTCTTGTAACTATTATAGTAGGTATATAATTAAAATATATACCTCCCAAACTTATCGCAAATATATATAAATATAAATATATATTTCCTAAAATCTAAGTTTAAGCATAATGACTAGACTTAGGAATGGAAAACAGACTGAAGTAGAAGAAGATTGGTTAGGAAAACCATTAAATAAACCAGATGACCTCCATGAAGACCCAATTCAGGAAGAAGGAGCCCTAGACCAACAAGAAGAAGACTTTTCTGAAGGAAATGAACAAAGAGAAACTATTAGAGAGGAAGGATCCTCATCCCCTAAAATGTCTCCGAGAGGAGCTATTACTTTTGAGAACATGGAACATTTCTAGAAGTTCCTCAATACTAATATTGGCACTCTTAATAGAGCAGTCCATATGGACAAGGATCAAATTAGTGACACTCAAGCAACCCTAGAAGAAATATATCACACACGCACTAATCCCTTGTCCTTTTTTGATCAAGAAAGTGATCAAGCTGGACCATCCAATTTGGATATGGCCGCTATAATCCAGAACATGCAACAACAATAGGTTACCCAACCACCTAGAGTGCATGTTACCAAGCCTAGAGTTATTCCCACACAAAATAAACCTTCATTCACTGCTCTATTTTGCCAAGTTATTGATCAACATACCTCAAATCAACAAAAGCCCAAAACAAAACCAAACACCAATTTCCAACAATCTGGGATACAACATAATGCTACTACAAATCTTCTTCATAATACTCTCCCTACCAACCATTTGCATAATAGCAATATAGCATCTAATCCTTACGTCACGCCATCATACACTCACATACCACCAAACCAATATGGTGGACAAAATAGTAATCTGGAAGCCATGGTGAAACAGTTAGTCTCCCGCATGGACTAGATAGATCCCTACCGTCCCTCGTACAATTATCGAGAGATGTGTAGTCAGCCTTTAGATCCTATAGTTGTAGCACATCCATATCCTAAACACTTTCCTATGCCTGTCCTACCTATATATAAAGGAACCAAAGATCCCATAGAGCATCTTCATATGTTTAGGATAGCATGTCATGATATATCACATGATGACTTGTTATTACTAAAAATGTTCCTAAAAAGTTTAGGAGGAATGGCATTAGAGTGGTATTATCAATTACCCACTCATTCTTTGAGGAATTTCGAAGAAACAATCGAGTATTTTGTTCATCAATTTAGTGCCTACATCGAAAGGCATGTAACCATTAAATATTTGTACAACTTAAAACAAGACAAATATGAATGTTTTGCTGATTTCCTAGCTCGGTGGAGACAGTTGATAGGAAAATTACACTTTGTGTTACCTTATCGGGAAATGTTGGATATCTTTATCAATAATTTACAAGAACAACTATCCTATGAGTTATCAATCGCTACCTTGACCACCTTCGATCAAGCTATAGACTTAGCTCGAAGAGTGGAAGATTCTCTCATTAGGAGAGGTCAGCTTAAAAAGAAATATGATGAGAAAACATCCAAAAATCAATATAAGAATAAACAAGTTGTCGGTGATGGAGTCACTGATAGTAGAAACATTGCTAATGTTAATGCTGCAAAAACAATGGAGAATTTTATACTGAAACCTCCTGATAAACCACCTCAAGAATTTACTAGGTTAAATCAACCTCTATCAACCATTCTACCATAATTATTAGAATGAGGTTTGATCCAATTACCAAATATCTGGGAACCTGATCCAACTATACCTGGATACAGAGCTGATTTACACTATGATTTCCATAGAGGACCTGGACACACTACCAACTCTTGTAAAATATTAAAACATAAAATACAAGACTTAATTGATAACAATGAGATGGAGGTGCAAGCCTTTCAACCTAAACAAAATCCTCCTAATAATTCTCAAAAGAACATCCCCCAAAATTAGAATCATAATGCCAATCAATCATTGGACATATTTCAACATCCTTTACCAAAGCATGGTAAGGAAGTGGCTAATCAAATTGAACATCATAATGTTCCCCCTCCTACCCGATATGTAGGAACTATTAGTGGGCATTTACCTACTCATGATTTGGAAATATTTGACACAACTTTATCCATGGTTATGACCATACCTCTATGTAATATTCAGACACCTGATCTTAGTGATACAGAATATGAGACTGAAAGTGACATGGAAATCACCTCAAATCAATCGAATAGCTCTAAAGATGAATCGGATCCTATTCAACCTATCACAAGTTCTATGGTTCCAGAAGAACCATTTCCAAGAAGAGTCACTACTAGACCATCATCTCACCAATTACTTTCTAATGAGCAAGCCATAAATGCTAGACCAAGACCCATTCATCATCTATAGAATAATATTGTAGGTACCATCGGAGCTGTTACTCGACAACAAGCTCAAAATTCTCAACAAGATCAAACTCAGAATGATGGATCGACTCCATTTGTTTTGAAAGTTCCTAATAAAGGGAATCATACACCTAATGTTCAACCTAAACCTCCTTATAATATTAATGAACAATTATCAAATATTACAACTAGAATTTCCCTTTTGGACCTTTTAAGATCTTCTCCTACACATAGGGATGAATTAATGCTCACATTAAGCCAAATGATGGTACCACAAAATATTCAACCTGAAGCCATGGCCAATACTATAATAACTCGTGAAGTTGATTGTATTGACTTCGGAGATAGAGATATACCGCAACATAGTTTACATAAGGATAACCCCTTATATATTACTACCTTAATTGGAGATGTAGCAGTTAAACAAGTCTTGATTGATAATGGTTCATCTTTAAACATTTGCACTTTTGAATTTTGTAGCACCCTAAAATTGGCACAGTAAAACCTTAATAATTACAATTACTCTAGTAAATATTCAAATTCAAATTTCAACCCCCAAAACCGCTCCCAAACCGTCGTTTAACCCGTTTCCTCCTTTCCCATGCCATTTTTAGAGTTTGTTTTGACCGTTTGATGATATCGTCGTCGATCAGACGATATCACCTCAGATCGGACGATTTCGTCTGGACTAGGACGTCCAGACGATCTTGTCCCAAAACTGATTTTTCTCAATTAGCCTCTATTCCAACGGCGTCTCTAATCCAGGCAGAAGCGTGTCTACGTCGTTAGAGACCCTCCCCATTGGAGATCTCCCAAATTGGGATGATCTCCAACCTCCTAACCTCCCTCCTAAGCCTATTTAAACTTAGGCCCTCCCCTTAACCTCCCCCTGGCTGATATTTCCTGTAAATTGACTTTATACGCACTAAGACATCATAAATTACCATCTGCACTTGTCCTATCCAAATTTTGTTGTAGGAACCTTAGTATTTTTTAGTCGGAGCAAGCTCAGTTCATCTTGGACGATCCTGTTCGATTCGAGATGATTTCGTACCAATGCGAGACGATTTCGACTGTAATCATCATTGGGGGCAATCAGTGCCCAGAGTTTGCATTTTCCTCTTTTCATTTGCTATTTTATTCTGCAATTAGCTAGTTTATTTATTATTTTCTGCTATTTTGCATCTTGGAGTTCACCCATGTAGCTTTAAATGCATAATTAAGTCACTAATTGTCATCAAATCATTGTAGTGCACTCGTATTTTGTTTATTATCATCATTTTAATGTTATTATTGTTATTCTACATCATTGCCCTCTGTTAGAATAGTTGCATTTTTTGCATTTTGTGTCTACTTCTCTGATTGCAGGTCTCTGATGAATTCGTCTGATGAATTCATCAAATCTCAGACGATCTTGTCTGATAGCAGATGATCCTGTCAAATCAGAGGTGATCCTGACTGCTTCAAGAATCATAATCTTCATCAGACATCCGGATCAGGTATGGCTTTTTAATCTTGCTTACTTTCTCTATTTTTTGTTCTAATTTGTTTTTCTGTATTCATTTAATCTGCATTTTCATAATAGAACAACTTAGATTCATTTGGCCAAACCTAGGACTCGAATGTTTAAAGATAAAACTAAACACATTAAACACATTCCCAACCTAGGCATGGAAACTGCCATTCAAACGTTTCCTGGTGAACCCACCATCCGTCAAAAAATCACCATAATACACCTCCCCGAGAGGCGGGACCTTCGCAAGGCCTCTCAGTCCGAGGTACCGCGCCATCCTTTTCCCATCCTCCTTCCGGGCACGGATCCTATAGCCTGAAGGTAAGGATGCAAAAAATTTGGAGCGATACATTTTGGTGAACCCGACGTGAATGCATTTAAAACCTTTTGAAAAAAAAACAAAAAAAAAAAAACAACCAAAAACAATAGATGCATTTAAAATCATTTAAAAATAATAAGTTGCATATCATGTTTAGATGGTAGCTCCTAAGAAAATATTAGCAGTTACTATAAATGTTGAAAACCAATTAGTAGCCATAGAAATCAATTTTGTGCTTAGTGTGCCTGAAACAGATAGAAATCAACTTTTGTGGGACGAACTTGATAGAAGACTAGGTGTCATTTCATCTAGGTCAACAAAACTTAAACAAATCAAGAGGCTTGTCCTAGATAGAATCCTGGATCCTCATCAACTTGTCTTTTATCATGAACTTCAGAGAGCCTGCCATAGATGGTTAGCTTATAGGAGAGCTCTTGTGTCTTCAAAATTGTTCACCTTCGAGGAATACCTCGAGAACGTAGCCACTATACACCAGTTCCTAGGTCGTATAGAAGACCAAGAGGTCATTCTTATGAATAGAGAAATATGGAATAGAGTTCCTCGAGCTATGTTATATCGAGAGTATTGCCACGAGCTTTACTTCTATCAACCAGAATCTGAGACAGATAATATCACTATAGCCCTTTTCATTAAATTCTTAAAAGAAAATTTTCAATTTGAAGAAGAACACTTCATGACTCCTGAAGAACTTGAGCCCATTAATGACATTTATAAATTATTTATAGAAAACTAGATCATTGCTTTCATTATTTCTTGCATTTATTGTGTTGTTTCTTATCTTTACAATATTATTACAAAAACAAGAAAAACTAAAAAACATAACAAAAACCAAAACATTTCATTTTAAATTTTTATAGTAGGTATATAATTAATATATACCTCTTAAGCTTGTTGCATATATATATATATATATATATATATATATATATATATATATATATATTTGCTGAAATCTAAATTAAAACACAATGCCTAAACTTAGGAATGGTAAACAAACTGAAGGAGAAGAAGAAGATTGGTTAGAAGATAAAACTAGAAACCCAAATGTCCTTCCTGAGGATCCAATTCCGAAAGGAGAAACTCTAGATCAACCAGAAGATGACCTAGGTGAAGACAATGAACAAGAAGAAAATGTTAAAGAGGATGGATCCTCATCCCCTAGAGTAGCTCCAGATGGAACTATTGCTTTTGATAACCTAGATCATTTTTGGAAATTTTTCAATAATAACATTGGCGCTCTTAATATGGCAGTTCATATTGATAAAGGGCAAATTAGTGACACTCAAGCAGCCATGGAACATATGTTTGATGTGCACACTAATCCCTTGTCTTTTATTGATCAAGAAAGTGATAAGGCTGGACCATCCAATAGAGATATGGTCACTATGATTCAAAACATGCCAAAACAACAGGTTACCCAACCTCCTAAGGAACCAGTTATTGAGCCTAAAATCATTCCCACACAAAAGAAAACTTCCTTCACTGCTTTACTTCGCCAAACTATTGATCAATATGCTTCAAGTAAACAAAAACCTAAAATGAAGCCAAACACCAATTTTCAACAATCTGGGATACAACATAATACAACTTCAAAATTTCTTCATAACACCTTTCCTACCAACAATTTACACAATAGCAATATAGCATCTAATATGCATGTCCCTCCATCATATGTTCACAAATCCCATATTAATGCCCTACCGAACCAATATGGTGGGCAAACTAGTAATCTGGAAGCCATGGTGAAGCAGTTAGCTTCGCGTATGGACCAGATAGATCCCTACCGTCCCTCGTACAATTATCGAGAGATATGTAGTCAACCTTTGGATCCCATAGTTGTAGCACAACCGTACCCTAAGCATTTTCCCATGCCCATCCTGCCTATATATAAAGGAACCGAAGATCCCATAGAGCATCTTCGCATGTTTAGGATAGCATGTCATGATATATCACATGATGACTTGCTATTACTAAAAATGTTCCCAAAAAGTTTAGGTGGAATGGCATTAGAGTGGTACTATCAATTGCCCACTCATTCTTTGAGAAACTTTGAAGAAACAATTGAATCTTTTGTCCATCAATTTAGTGCCTACATCGAGAGGCATGTAACCATTAAAGATTTATACAACTTAAAACAAGACAAAGATGAATGTTTTGCTGATTTCTTAGCTAGATGGAGGTAGTTGATAGGAAAACTGCACTTTGTGCTACCTTATAGGGAAATGTTGGACATTTTTATCAATAATTTGCAAGAACAAATATCTTATGAGTTATCAATCGCTACTTTAACTACCTTCGATCAAGCTATAGATTTAGCTCGAAGAGTAGAAGATGCCCTCATTAGGAGAGGCCAACTTAGGAAGAAGGATGATGAGAAAACATCCAAAAATCAATATAAAAACAAACAAGTCGTAGGTGACGGAGTCACTGACAACAGAAAATGTTGCTAATATCAATGCAACGAAGACAACAAAAAAATTTATATTGAAACCTCCCGATAAACCTCCTCGAGAGTTTACTAGATTGAATCAACCATTATCCACTATTTTACCTCAATTACTCGAAAGAGGTTTGATTCAATTACCAGCTATCCGGGAACCTGATCCAACCATACCCGGATACAGAGCTGACTTACACTGTGATTTCCATAGAGGACCTGGACACTCTACCAACGCTTGTAAAAGGTTGAAACATAAAATACAAGATTTGATTGATAATAATGAAATGGAGGTGCAAGCTTTCCAACCTAAACAAAATACTCCTAATAATGCTCAAAAGACCATTCCCCAAAATCAAAATCAAAATGCTAATCAATCATTAGACATATTTCAACATCCTTTACCAAGACATGGTAAAGAGGTGGCCAATCAAATTGAGCATCATAATGTTCCCCCTCCTACCCGATATGTAGGAACTATTAGCGGACAATTACCTGTTCAGGATCCTCAAATATTTGACACAACCTTATCCCTGGTCACAACCAAGCCCCTACATAATTTTCAAACTCCAGATCCTAGTGATGTAGAATCAGATACTGAAAGTGAAATAGACATCACTTCAAACCAATCGAATAGTTCTAAAAATGAATCAGATCCTATTCAACCCATCACAGATGCTATGGTTCCAGAAGAACCATTTCCTAGAAGAGTTACTACTCGACCCTCTTCTAATCAATTTCTCCCTAATGAACAAGCCATAAACGCTCAACCGAGACCAGTTCAACGTCTTCAATATAACATTGTAGGTACCATCGGAGTCGTTACCCGACAACAGGCTCAAAATTCTCAACAAGAACCAAACCAGAATGATGGATCAGCTCCATTTGTTTTGAAAAATCCCAATAAAGGGAATCATGCTTCCAATGTTCAACCTAAACCCCCTTACAATATTAATGAGCAATTATCTAATACTACAACCAGAATTTCCCTTTTGGATTTATTAAGATCTTCTCCTACCCATAGGGATGAGTTGATGCTTACATTAAGCCAAATGATGGTACCTCAAAACATTCAACCTGAAGCCATGGCCAATACTATCATCACTAGAGAAGTCGATTGTATTGACTTCCGGGATAAAGATATCCCACAACACAGTTTACATAAGGATAATCCCTTATATATTACTGCTCTAATTGGAGATGTAGTTGTTAAAAGAGTCCTGATTGATAATGGTTCATCTCTAAACATTTGCACTTTTGACTTCTACCAATGATTTGGCTTTAGAAGTGATGAAATGAAGAAAACTGACATGATCATAAAAGCTTTCAATGACGAAACACAAGAAACGTGTGGAGTTATTACCATCCCATTGCAAGTTGGTCCTAGAACCTTAGATACGATCGTGTTTATTGTACATTGCCCCACATCGTACAATATACTCTTGGGTCGTCCTTGGATCAATGCAATGCGGGCTGTCCCATCAACTTTACACCAATGTGTTAAATTCGAATTTAAAAATCAGTTGGTCACTATCCATGGTGATCCTAGACCCTTTGATATGTGTGCTTTGGCAGAACCTATTGGAGTGCAATTTTTCCCTGCTCTATCATCCACACATCCTAATTCTTATTTTTCATCTAAAACTGTGAAACACACACCCATAGCTTCACCTATTTCTCCTCCATTAATTTCACCTTCATATATAGATCAACAATCTTCTAAACAAATCACTCTAGAACCTCAAAAAGATCTTCAATCCACAACCAATCCTTCATGTTCTATCCCTATAATTTCAAAACCTATAGACCCATTTATTGATACCTCCACATTATCCACATCTATCATACCTTCCACATCTAAAGATATAGGGAATGATCCTTCTACATCTTATGCTCTTTTTGATGAACTTTTACCAAATTTATCCACAATCTTAATATCAGAAAAAACAAATGCTTTCATGCAAGATTCAATTCTTTTAAATAACTTGCCGCCATCTCCTCGTACCTTGGGCCTCCCACAACCTATGGGAAGTACTTACCAAGTCGGGAGTTGTGCCTTCATTTATAAAGGATATGACTAGGGAAGAATACCTCGAAATATCAAAACTCATCATGATGGATATGCTCGGTGTTATTTTACTAATGAGTATATTAAAGCTAAACCTATAATGCTTAAAATGGGATATAAAGGGAAAGGCTTGGGACCTTTCCAAAATGGCATGAAAGAACCTTTCGAGGTAGAACCGTGGCCTGCCCGCTGTGGTGTGGGCCTATTTCCTAGTAAGGGTCAACCCTTCCCTTTTGAAGATGATGATCAACTCATATGTTATCAAGATTATTTAGATAGGCGTGATGATTTGCCTCTACAAAATCAGCCATTTACATGTAACATGCTATCCATAGCTTACCCTGAAATGATTGCTGAATTCGATGAGGAGTTGGAAGGAGATATCTTCCACGATGTCTCCGTTGAAGAGATGTTACACAATGGATTTTATTTTGATGGTTCTATACCAACTATAGCCCAGCTTGAGGCCACTAATCCTCAAGATGAATTATCCAACTTAACCTTAAAATAATTACAAGAATTGGGCGTCTCACCCGCCCCACCTAATTTTGAAAGAGATCTACACATGGAAGTCGAAAACGTCATTAAAGTTAACATTGGAACTGAGGATAATCCTCACATAATCAATATTGGGTCAGAATTAAGTCAAGAAAAACAAGAGCAATACATTGCATTCCTTAAAGAATATGAAGATGTCTTCGCTTGGACATACGAAGATATGCCGTGTCCTGGACCCTTCCGTAGTCATGCATCATCTAGTAGTCCATCCGGATGCTAAACCTGTTAAACAAAAACTTAGAAAAATGCATCCCAAAGTGGCCCTGCTAGTCAAAGGGGAGTTAGAAAAACTCCTGAATGTTGTTTTTATACAAGCTATTGATTATGTTGAATGGATCTCCAATGTAGTTCCAGTCACCAAGAAAGAAGCCACCAAAGTTAGGGTTTGCACAGATTTTAGAGATATTAACGCTGCATGCCCTAAAGATGATTTTCCTCTTCCAAACATGGATCAAATCATTGAATTTACTATCGGGAGTGGGATGATGTCCTTAATGGATGGATTCTCTGGTTATAATCAGATCAGGATAGCTCTTGAAGATCAGGCTAAAATAGCCTTTATTACCCCTTGGGGTACCTTTTGTTGGAAAGTGATGCCATTCGGCTTAAAGAACGCAGGTGCAACCTATCAACGAGCTATGACTTATATTTTTCATGATATGATGCATGATATCCTACATGATTATGTAGATGATATTATAGCTCACTCTATTAATGAAGATAATCATTTAGATGATTTGAGAAAAGTTTTTAATCGATTAAGAGAATATCTTATTCGATTAAATCCATCCAAATGCATATTCGGAGTTAAGTCCGGTAAACTATTAGGGGTTATAGTTTCTTTACGTGGCATCAAAATTGACCCTCTCAAGATTGCGGCTATCATTGATATGCCCGCACCTACCAATATATCTGAATTACGAAGTTTACAAGGTAAACTTCAAGCTATCCGTCGCTTCATCGATAAGTTGGCGAACAAAACCGGTCCCTTTCTTAAGCTCCTTAAGAAGGATGTCCCTTTTAATTGGGATGACGAATGTAAAGAAGCTTTTGAACTTCTCAAACACTACCTCCTTACCCCACCTGTGCTTTCACCGCCTAGACCTGATTGCCCATTTCTCCTGTATATTTTAGCTTCAAATTCTGCCTTAGGAGCTATGTTAGCTCAACTTGATGATGAGAAGAGAGAACATGCTAATTATTATATTAGCCAAACCTTCATCAGTTATGAAACCCGCTACACAGCGTTAGAAAAACTATGTCTAGCAGTCATGTTTTCTATGCAGAAATTATGCCATTATATGCTTAGTCAAAAAACTTATGTCATTGCTAAATATGATCCCTTGAGGTATCTCATGAGTCGACCTTATTTATCGGGTCGTACAGCCAAGTGGGTTCTTGCTCTAAGCGAGTTTGACCTCACATTCATAGGACATAAGTCTTTTAAGGGTCAAATCATAGCAAATCAACTAGCTGCTACACCCTTAGAGTCTACCCATCCCCTCATCATTGAGTTTCCTGATGAATGCCTTCAATTAGAGGCAGACCATATTGAACAATGGTCCTTATACTTTGATGGAGCCCGATGCATGAGTGGGGCTGGTGTGGGTATTATTTTAATATCCCCACAAAAACACATCATTCCTCTATCCTTCAAATTAACATTTGCTTGCACCAATAATACTGTTGAATATGAAGCTCTAATCCTTGGATTACGAGCTGCCTTGGCGCTAAAAATTAAACATCTGTTAGTTTTTGGTGATTCTCAACTTGTCATAAACCAAATTAATGAATTTTATCAGACCATAGATGATAAAATGTGCCCATATAAAGCCTATGTTTTACAATTAATGTCTCTATTTGATCAAGTTACCTTGGAAGCTATTCCTCGAACTTGCAACCGTGCAGCTGATGCTATGGTCGCAATCGCATCTCTTCTCGCCCTTGGAGTTAGATGACGAATATGCCACTATCATTATTCGTCGACTCCAGGAACCCGCTTCAAATAAGTCATGCTTAGAACCTTTGGATGTGTTTCTAATCAATGAAACTACTCCTGAACCTTGGTATACAGATATATTTGATTTTCTTCAAAATGGGACTTTCCTTGCCAATTCTAATAGAAACCAGTGTTGGTTATTACGTCGATGTGCAAGTCGATTTGTAATAATTGGCAATACTTTATATAGGAGATCTTTTGAAGGTATCCTATTAAGATGTTTGAATTTAGAAGAATCCAAATCAGCCTTGAGTGAAGCCCACGATGGATCTTGTGGAGGACACTTCAGTGGTAGTGTCATTGCTAAAAAGCTCCTTAGGATAGGATACTTTTGGCCTACCATGGAGAATGATGCACATGAGTATGTGCGCCATTGCAACAAGTTCCAAAAACATGCTGACCTTGTCCATGCCCCTGCACAAGAGCTGCAAGCTATTTCATCTCCTTGGCCCTTTTCAAAATGGGGCTTAGAAATTATTGGAAAAATCAATCCTGTGTCATCTGATGGACACAAATTCATCATAACCGCCACTGAGTATTTCACGAAGTGGGTTGAAGCTATGCCTTTAGCTTCCTGCACTGGCACACAAGTTTCTAAATTTATTTTTAATCAAATCATTTGTAGGTTTGGAATTCCTGCAAATCTCATCTCTGATAATGGAACTTGTTTCAAAAATAAATATGTCAAGAAATTATGCCAAAAATATAAGATTCAACATCGCTGGTCCACTCCCTATTATCCTCAGGGTAATGGTCAAGCAAAAGCATCTAACAAAACCTTAATCAAAATTCTCAAAATATTGGTCAATAAATCTGGCCACGACTGGCACATTCAATTATATCTAGCCTTGTGGGCCTACCAAACTAGTGTTCGAACTCCCACTGGAACTTCACCTTTTGTTTTGGTTTATGGTGCTAAAGCCGTTTTTCCCTTTGAATTAGAAGTTCCTTCTTTGGCTCTACTACTTCAAGATACCAAATTAGGAGATGAATATCGAGCTGGCAGACTCAGTCAGCTGGAACTCCTAGATGAAAAATGCATCAATGCTTTGGAGCATCTCCGTGCCTACCAAAACAAGCTTAAAAGATCATATGCTAAAAAGTTCGTCCTCGATCCTTTGAGATCGGCGACCTTGTTTTAAAAGAAAATCAAAAAAATACTAATGCAACTAAAGACCTTAAAGGTAAATTTGAGCCCAACTGGCTTGGACCATACATTATCACTGCTAAATTTGAATCAGGAGCATATAAATTATCTACCTTAGATGGTAAAGAACTTAAAGAACCCATGAACATTTTGCATCTTAAACGTTACTATGCGTAACAAAAATTAATCATTTCATCATTTGTACATATTTTGCATGTTGTCTTATTTTAAAAATATATCAAACTGTTTACACAAAAACAAAAACAAACAAAAATAATAAAAATAAAAACTTCAATACTCTTGACTCTTTCGAAACCAAAACCAAATAACGAAGAAAGAGAGAGTCAACATTCTCAAACTTCTCAAAAAAAAAAAAAAGTATTTGTATATATTTCTTCCTACAAATGTTGCAGTTATATATTTCAAATTATTTTGGATAAATTAGCATTTATTTTGAATCCCTCACTTTCACAAACACAAAATAAATGTCTTGATTTTTATCTGGCATGATTACTAATCTCTCTTATATCAAAGTCCACAAAATTCAATTAAATAAAGTTTGAGCATAGAGAATTGATATTGTTATTTACTTAAACCAAGCACATCCTTTTACAATAAAATGATTATATTTGTAATGTCCATGTTATGCTACATAGTAGAAGTGGTTTCTTGAGCGAAAAGTTTCCCTTGCTATCCTATCATGCACATGGTCTAGAATCTTTGAGAATTGGCAAAAGGACAAGCTCACCCCTACCCGGAATAAAAATCCCTTGCTCTACAGCTAATCCGAGCAAGTATCCCTAGTATAGGAAGAAAAGCAAAGTTCAAGAAAAAAAAAAAAAAAAAAAAAGTTATTTCAGCATTCTTTCAAATTTCAAGACAAAATACAAAAGAAAAGAAAAAGAAAGCAAAAGCAAAAGCAATAAAATCCCTCTCCCTACCCTTTGAAAAGAAAATAAGGGTTGATGAGCTTGAATCCCTAGAATTCTCAATTATTCGAAAACTGTGAGGTAAGTCCCATAACAGGTGGTTTGTGCCCAACCTGCTTGGCCTTGGGTAACTCCTAGCATGGCGATATGTCTATCACATTAGCGACCTTATTTTGTACAGACCTATGTCTGCTTATGGATTAGCTAGCTCTTGATAATCTGACTTGAAGATGATGACCATATCATATGTTACCAAGATTATTTGGATAAACGTGATGCCTTGCATTTAATGAATAAGCCATTTACATGTAATATGCTATCCATAGCTTACCCTTAGATGATCACTAAATCCGACGATGAGTTGGAGGGAGATATCTTCCATGATGTCTCCATTGAGGAGTTATTACATAATGGATTTTATTTCGATGGCTCTATACCTAGAATAGCCCAGCTTGATGCCATGACTCCTCAAGATGAATTATCCAATCTAACCTCGGAAGAATTACAAGAATTGGGTGTTTCACCCGCCCCACCTAATTTTGAGAGAGATATACACATGGAAGTAGAAAACATCATAAAAATTAACATTGGAACCAAAGATAATCCTCACATAATCAACATCGGATCATAATTGAGTCAAGAAAATGGGATAAATATATTGCATTTCTTAAAGAATATGAGGATGTCTTTGCTTGGACATATGAAGATATGCCAGGATTAGACCCTTCTGTAGTTATGCATCACCTAGTAGTCCATCCGGATGCTAAACCTGTTAAACAAAAACTTAGAAAAATGCATCCTAAAGTGGCCTTACTAGTCAAAGGGGAATTAGAAAAACTCCTGAAGGTTATTTTTATACAAGCCATTGATTATGTTGAATGGATCTCGAATGTAGTTCTAGTAACTAAGAAAGAAGCTACCAAAGTTAGGGTTTGCACAAACTTTAGAGATATTAATGTTGCATGCCCTAAAGATGATTTTCCTCTTCCCAACATGGATCAGATCATTGATTTTACTGTTGGGAGTGGAATGATATCCTTAATGGATGGATTTTATGGTTATAATCAGATCAGGATAGCTCCTAAAGATCAGGCTAAAACAACCTTTATTACCCCTTGGGGGACCTTTTGTTGGAAAGTGATGCCATTCGGTTTGAAGAATGCAGGTGCAACATATCAACGAGCCATGACTTATATATTTCATGATATGATGCATGATATTCTACATGATTATGTAGATGATATTATAGCTCGTTCCATCAAAGAAGATGATCATTTAGCTGACTTGAGAAAAGTATTTGATCGATTAAGGGAATATCTTATCCGACTAAATCCAACCAAATGTATATTCGGAGTTAAGTCCGGTAAATTATTGGGGGTTATAGTTTATTTACATGGCATTGAAATTGACCCTCTCAAGATCATGGCTATCACTGATATGCCCACACCCACAAATATATCTAAATTACGGAGTCTACAAGGTAAGCTTCAAGCTATTCGTCGCTTCATCGATAAGTTGGCGGACAAAACAGGACCCTTTCTTAAGCTTCTTAAGAAATATGTCTCTTTTCATTGGGATGACGAATGTCAGGAAGCATTTGAACTCCTCAAACAATATCTCCTTAACCCACCTATGCTTTCACCACCTAGATCTGATCGCCCATTTATCTTGTATATTTCTGCTTCAGATTTTGCCTTAGGAGCTATGTTAGCTCAACTTGATGATGAGAAAAGAGAACGTGCTAATTATTATATCAGTAGAACCTTAATCAGTTATGAAACCCGCTACACAACATTAGAGAAGTTATGTCTAGCAGTCATATTTTCTACATAGAAACTATGCCATTATATGCTCAGTCAAAAAACGTATGTTATTGCTAAATTCGATCCTTTGCGGTATCTCATGAGTCGACCGTACTTATCTGGTCGCACAACAAAGTGGGTTCTTGTGCTAAGTGAGTTTGAACTCACGTTTATAGGACATAAGTCTGTTAAGGGTCAAATCATAGCAGATCAATTAGCTATTGCACCCTTAGAGTCTACCCATCCCCTCATCATTGAGTTTCTTGATGAATGCCTTAAATTAGAGGCAGACCATCCAGAGCAATGGTCCCTATACTTTGACGGAGCCCGATGCATGAGTGGGGCTGGTGCAGGTATTATTTTAATATCTCCGTAGAAACATCTTATACCTCTGTCCTTTAAATTAACATTTGCTTGTACTAATAACACTGCTGAATATGAGGCTCTAATCCTTGGATTACGAGCTGCCTTGGCACTAAAAATTAAAAATTTATTAGTTTTTGATGATTCTCAACTTGTCATAAATCAAATTAATGATGTTTATCAGACTAGAGATGATAAATTGCATCCATATAAAGCATATGTCTTACAATTATTATCTTTATTTGATCAAGTTACCTTGGAAGCTATTCCTCGAACTAGCAACCATGTGGCTGACGCTATGGCTACAGTTGCATCTCTTTTGCCCTTGGAGTTAGATGACGAATATGCTACCATCATTATTCGTCGACTCCAGGAACCCGCTTCAAATAAATCATGCTTAGAACCTTTGGATGTGTTTCTAATCAACGAAACTACTCCTGAACCTTGGTACACTGATATATTTAATTTTCTTCAAAATGGGACCTTCCCTGAAGGTTGTAATAGCAACCAGCACCGGTTATTACGTAGACGAGCAAGTCGCTTCGTAATTATTGGCAATACATTGTATAGGAGATCTTTTGAAGGCATCCTATTGAGATGTTTGAATCTAGAAGAATCTAGATCAGCTTTGAGTGAAGCCCACGATGGATCTTGTGGGGGACACTTTAGTGGTAGCGCCATTGCTAAGAAACTCCTTAGGATAGGATATTTTTGGCCTACCATGGAGAATGATGCACATGATTATGTGCACCATTGCGACAAGTGCCAGAAACATGCTGACCTTGTCCATGCGCCTGCACAAGAGCTACAGGCTATTTCATCTCCTTGGCCCTTTTCAAAATGGGGCTTAGACATCATTGGAAAAATCAACCCTGTGTCATCTGATGGACACAAATTCATCATAACCGCCATCGAGTATTTCATGAAGTGGGTTGAAGCTATGCCCTTAGCTTCTTGCACTGGAACCCAAGTTTCCAAATTTATTTTTAATCAAATTATTTGTAGGTTCGAAATTCTTGCAAATCTCATCTCAGATAATGGAACTTGTTTCAAAAATAAATATGTCAAAAAATTATGTCAAAAATATAAAATTCAACATCGTTGGTCCACTCCCTATTATCCTCAGGGTAATGGCCAAGCAGAAGCATCTAATAAAACATTAATCAAAATCCTCAAAATATTGGTCAATAAATCTAGCCGAGATTGGCACATCCAATTATATCCTGCTTTGTGGGCTTATCGAACTAGTGTTCGTACTCCCACGGGCACTTCACCTTTTGTTTTGGTTTATGGCGCTGAAGCAGTTTTTCCCTTTGAATTAGAAGTTCCTTCTTTGGCTCTACTACTTCAAGATACTGAAGTAGGAGATGAATATCGTGCTGGCAGATTTAGTCAGCTAGAACTCCTAGATGAGAAGCGCATCAATGCTTTGGAACATCTTCGAGCCTACCAAAACAAGCTCAAGCGAGCATACCTCAAGAAAGTTCATCATCGATCCTTTGAGATCGACGACCTTGTCTTGAAAGAAAATAAAAAAAATACTAATGCAACTAAAGATCTTAAAGGTAAATTTGAACCTAATTGGCTTGGGCCATATATCATCACTACTAAATTTGGATCGGGAGCATACCGATTAGCTACCTTAGATGGTAAAGATCTTAAAGAACCTATGAACATTATGCATCTTAAATGCTATTATGCATAAAATCTGGTCATTTCATCATTGTATATATTGTTATTTTGCATATTGTTTCATTTTAGTCATCCATATAAAAATTTCAAAAACAGTAATAGTATTTATTCTTTCCATTCATAAATTAAAATCAAAATATAAAAACTTCAAAATCATCAAAATCTTCAAAAACATCTTTTATTTTCACACTTGTCAATTCTTGAAGTATTGCAGTTATATTTTCAGTTATTTTGGATAAATTAGCATTTATTTGGAATCCCGCACTTTCACACTCACATGCATAAATATCTTGATTTTATTTGGTATGATTATTAATCTCTCTTATATCAAAGTCCACAGTTGAATTAAATAAAGTTTTGAGCATAGAGAATTGATCTTGTTATTTACTTGAACCAAGCATATCTTTTCACATTAAAATGATTTCATTGCAAATTCGATATGATGCTACATAGTAGAAATGGTTTCTTGAGCGAAAAGTTTCCCCTGCTATCCTATCATGCACATGGTCTAGAATCTTTGAGAATTGACAAAAGGACAAGCTCACCCCTGCCCAGAATAAAAATCCCTTGCTCTACAGCCAATCCGAGCAAGTATCCCTAGTATAGGAAGAAAAAAAGAAAAGTCAAAGAAAATGAGAAAAAGAAAAATATCATTTTGTACCATCGCAGCAATATTTCAGCATTATCTCAGTTCCAAGCAAAAATACAAAAAAAAAAAAAGAGAAGAAAAAGAGAAAAGAAAAAGCAAAAAGCAATAAAATCCCTTTCCCTACCCCTTGAAAAAGAAAAGAAGGGTGAATGAGCTTGAATCCCTGGAATTCTCAATTATTCGAAAACTGTGAGGTAAGCCCCATAACAAGTGGTTTGTGCCCAACCCGCTTGGCCTTGGGTAATCCCTAGCGTGGTGATATGTCTATCACATTAGCGACCTTCTTTTGTATAGACCTATGTCTACTTATGGATCAGCTAGCTCTTGATGACCCGACTTACATAGTAGTCTGGTACGGTTACATGCATATAAATCATGGTCAACGAACACTTATTTGGTTAATTCAAATTACTTGTATCAAATTATCTTGCTCAAAATTGGTGAATGAACAATACAATTGCACACACATTTGTATTTGAGAGATTTTGTATCATTATGATAAATCAAGATCGGCAATGAACTCACATCTGCACATGAGGGTTCCTTATAAATCTACATTTTGTCTTTGAGATAATTTAAAATATTTCTGCAACTCTTTTTGGAATAATTTCATCTTCTTATTTAAGAACATCTGTTTAGTATAAAAACAATTACATACATTGTTTTCAAAAATCCAAAAATTCTTTCAAACAACATATTCAACAATCTAGCAATAAAGTCACGTTTATATATTTTTTCTGTTTATCTCAAAATCAAAAATCAATCATGCAATAAAACTATTATATCAATTTCTTTTTTGGATTTCGCGATGATGGTATAAGTCTATACCTAAAATTCTATGCCTAGCGCAAACCATTGTTCTAATTTTATTTTCCCATTCATTATTATTTATAAAAACATATGGCTTATATCATTATGTTACACAATTGTGCTTTAAAAAGAATGAACACATTTTTCTATTTCATTTCATTATGTCAACATTCCATTTTGCAACCATGGTATAATTTCTAAGGAATTGTTCAAAATTTTATCACACTTAGGAATTTATGCCTAGCAAAAATCATTTTTTAAATATATTTCATGCATAATATTTTTATGAAAATCTGAAAACAAATCATCACCATCATCATTTTTCATCATCACAACACAAAGCCTTAAGACAGTCTCTTAAGCATTCTTTTACTTTTAGCAATATTTCTATACTAGGATTAGCTTGACGACCTAGCGAGCGGTGACTCCATGAAATGGTCTATAACAACGACAATGTCCTTTGAAATTATTGTTAGAAGTCTCTTTATTTTTCATCAAATCACACCACAAAACAACCAATTTGTTTACATCAGATTATTTCATTTAAATTTTATGGCATGACATAAAATTATAATTTATTTCCAAACGACATAATTACATGAATAATCAACCAAACAAATCCAAAATTAAAGCATCATACAACATATACACAAGTCATATCATCAAAAAGACCATATATATATATCAACAAATTATGTACATCATATCAAAACTGGATTGGTATGCCACAATCTATACCCTGGCATACTCAATCCTCTCAAAAAATAATAATAATATATACAATCTCTGTGCAGTGAGCGGCTAGCCTCGAGAAGCCCTCGAGCTCTCAGCCTCATCTCCTCTCCCACCCTGAGGTGGAGGAGGTGGTCCCATAGAGGTCTGCCCTATGTCTCGGGTCCTCGCCATCGATCGTGAGGATGTCCTCGATGATCCCACCCTGATCGGCTCCGCAATGCCGGTTGGCAGCTGTAACCTCTGGCCCTCTAGAACCAGCTGGAAGTATACTCCCTGATAGAATGCGGTCTGAGCCATAGACCATGCCAACTCCTACATGCTCGCCCCTCCGCTCCGAGCCCTGAGCCATGTAGCCTCATCCTGTAGTGTCTACACCTGAGCCCGAAGGTGGGCATTCTCAGCCCGGAGAGCCACCATCTCGCTGCTCTCCCCCACCTCGACACCCTTGCCCTTATCGAGCGATGGTGGCCTCTCCCCCTGCTGAGAAGGGAATCCCTCCTCCCTCCTCCCTATCTGCTGTGGTCTCTATGGAGCCTGTGGCATCCTCTGGCATCTCTCCTATGGAGACCATCGCTGCTCTCTCCCTCCGTGACCCCGTGCTGCCTCAATGGTAGCCTGGCACCACCTCCCCATCCGTCGCACAACCGCGTGCATCGGACCCTATGCCCTCGTCATCCGAGGAGGGCGGATGCCTGCGTACCAGGCATCGTATCCATCAGCGACCCCAACGTCGTCCCCATCCACTAGCTGGATGGGGGCATCATCCATGTCCTGGCTCTAGAATCGCTGCATATCCAGAGCCCCACTTAGTGTGGTATTATCCCGGATAGTCCGAGAGTACTCATAGTCCCTGAGAGATGGGATCCCCTACTGTAGACCGAATTGTCATACAACTCGGTCGTAGCGATGGAGCTCTACCTCTCCCGGCTCCATCCTCAGCTAGCAGACTCGCCTGATGCGAGCCAACTCCTGTCCATCCTCTCCCCACCCTGGATGCTCTCTCCATGGCCTCTAGGTGATCTGGTCTAGGATGAGGTCATCTAGCAACCTCTGTGACATCGATAGATCTATCCGTTGCTGTGACCCTCTCTGGAGCCACCAATAGAAAACCCGGGGTCTCTCTCGGTCAACCCCTATCAGTGGGAGTCCTACCGGCCTTCGCACCATGATGTGCTCCCAACACCATACCTATAGTAGTGATGTCAAAACTAGACATCGGCCTCCCTTGTATATGACCCCGTGCAGGATCCTATACAAGCGGCATAGTACAAAGCTACCCCATGCAAATCTATACCCATGGTCTCTCATGTCGCAGACCACATCTGAAAGGAGCCATGGTAATCTGCACCCACTCTAGTGGCATAGCATTAGGCCACCCACCACCCCTGCCAAAACCTGAGTCAACCTAGATGCCCTAGGCATCTGCCTCAGAGACTCGATGTTCACTCCGCCCTTCTCCAGGGTGAAGCTCGGGTCTCCGCACAGCCTCATCATAGCCTGGCCCTGATTGGCCGTAGGAGTCATAAACCGTCCTTGTATGGGGATCCTCAAGATCCTCCATACGTCCTCTAGTGTGGGAGCCATCTCCCCTATCGGTAACCAAAAGTAGGATGACCCCGGATACCATCTCTCTGCTAGGGCTGTCAGTAGCCCCATGTCTGTCGATATTTGTGGCATCTCTGCCACATGCTGTAGGCCGACCTATGCCAGTTGGTCTCGCTCCGCCTGGTCGAGCATGGCCACGTCATCCCTCAGCCCCTCGTATTTCCACTCTCGACTCTTTAGTAATCCCCTCTGCAAAATAAACAATAAAACAACAAAATTCATTAATAAAACAATTATTACAATCAATTAAATGCAATTCAAACAAGCTTAATTTCATAAAAATGATGATATCGTCCACCATTGGATGATATCGTCCTAAATTGGGTAAAATCATCCTTTGTAGGATGAAATCATCTTCGATTTCTCAACTTGGGGATCGCCCCTTGTTGGACGGGATCGCCCCTATTTCACCGATTTTGCCCTCAGACGAAATCGACGATCTAGGGACGATTTCGACGAAATTGGGACGATTTCATCCCGACGTCGTCGACGGCCTAAAAATGGCCGCGATGCCCCAAAACAGTCAAAATTTAAATTGCAAATTACACAAATCAAATTAAAAACATAATTCACTAGGTTTAGATCCTTACCCGTAGCCCGCATCGGACCTCTGTTGATCTGTGCACTGTTTCGACCATTTTGTCTGCAGAGCTCTAAAAATAGTGAAAAATGAACAGTAAAAATGAATTAGGGTTTTACCCTATTTTTCTTAATTTTATTTTAAAAACAACAACATTTTTAATTTTGCTTTTCCGCGCTTTTACCTCAAACGTTCGATTTGGGTAAAAACACGGAGGGGGCACCATAGTAAGCAATCGTACGATTCGACCTAGAATCATCGTCTAAAAAATTGAGTAAATTTTTGCTTTCTCGTAAAATGGGAAGAACTCGTCTTTAATGCATTTTCTTCGAAAAATTCGCTAAAGAGGGGGCAAAATGTAGCACCCTAAAATTGGCACAGTTAAACCTTAGTAAAAAGATAAAAATTTGAATTTTAACCCCAAAACCGCCCGTTACCCGCTCCCCTTGTTTTTCGTGCCATTTTTAGGATTTGTTTTGACCGTTGGACGATATCGTCGATGATCAAATGAAATCATCCTAGATCTGATGAATTCATCTGGAACAGAACGTCCAGACGATTTCGTCCCAAAACTAATTTTCATAATTAGCTTATGTTTCAACAGCTTCTCTAACTTGGGCAGAAAGCGTGTCTACGCGGTTAGAGTCTCCCTCGTTGGAGATCTCCCAAATTGGGATGATCTCCAACCTCCTAACCTCCCCCTAATCCTATATAAACTAGGATTTTCTCAGTTTATCCCCCTGGCTGACTGATTTTCCCTGCAAATTTAGTTTCTCGTGCATTAGAACACCTTCGTACCTTCGTTTGCATTGTGTATTTCAAGTTTTCTTGCAGGAATTTTACTGTTTTTCAGCTGGAGCAAGCTCGGATCATCACTGACGATTCCAGACGATTTTGGACGATCCTGTCGTAGATCGATGATGATCTCGTACGATTGGAGGCGATCTCGACTGTAGTCCATATTGGGGGTAATCAGAGCCTGAAGTTTGCATTCTTTTATCTTCTCTCTTCATTTCCTTATGCATTAACTTAGTTTATTCTATTTCTGCATCCTGGAGTTCACCTCATTTAGCATAGATGCATGATAAAGTTAAAATAAATTATTAAATTAATGCATTTCCTTTAATTGTTATCTGGATTTATCATTTAGGCAAGTTTACTATTATTTCTATCATTTCCCCTTGCTTTTGTAGTTGCATTTTTGGTCTTTGGTATCTGTTTCTGTGATTGCAGGTTTCTGATGAATTTGTCTGACGAATTCATCAGGTCGATGATGATCTCGTCTGATCTCAGATGACCGACTATGATCTGAGATGATTCTATGCAATTGCAGATGATTATGTAATATTTGAGATGATCTAGACTTCTACAAACCTCAGAATCTTCATCAGACATCCAAAATCAGGTACATTCTGTCTTATTTAGCACACTTTCTATGTTTAGCACTTGTTCATGTTTTTTGTATCCATATAAATCAGCATTGGCATATAGAATAGCTTAGATTCATCTTGGCCAAACCTAGGATATGAATGATTAAAGTACAAAATGAACACATCAAACCCATTCTCAACCTAGGCATGGAAACTGCCACTCAAAAGTTTCCTGGTGAACCCACCATCCATCAAAAATTCACCCTTATACCCCTCCCTCGAGAGGCACGACCTTCAAAGGGCCTCTCAGTCCGAGGTATTGTCCCATCCTTCTCGCATCCCCCTTCCGGGCGCGGATCCTATAGCCTGAAGGTAAGGATGCAAAAAATTTGGAGCGATACACTACATTAATATGCAATGATTTGGTAGGATCTACTGGATTATGAAGTGGAGTGGTCAAGTCAATGGAGATCATATTTATGGATGGGATGAAATCTCTAGGACCACATGGGTGCAATATTATCTTAGGGGTTTCCATTCCATACTTATGATGAGGCTCTGGAGGAATGGAAATTTTTGGATCTTGCCCATGGGTAGGGCGGATAATAGGATCATTGGGCTCTAATAGTTCTTTGAATGTATGCGGAGGGGGATTGACCATATGGTGAATGATAGCTAGGTCAACAGGTCTCCCAAAAAATCATATATGAGGTTCTATTGCATAGATTGCCACCTCTCTCTGTACTAGCTCGTTGAATTACTGTAAGTGGTGAGGTCCAAGATAAGCCATCTCGGTCTCATCCTCAAAGTCATCATCACTTATCCAAAAACTATTAGCATTGGTATGGTACCCCAAGATAAGGGGCTCATGTCTTAGCCCTAATTAGGCCATCTCTATTTCATTTTCATATTCTTCATCACTTATGAAGAACCCATTTGCATTTGTCTCTTGCCCCAAATTCAAGGGTTGATGGCTTAGGCCTAAGTAGGCTTTTTCTGTTGAGTCTTCTAATTCATAGTCACTTTCATCTTATCTATACCCAATATTATCGTGTATGGATCATGTGAATATTTGTAAATAGCGAGGCACCTAGTAGGCTATGCCAAGTTGCACCTTGTCATCACTTGCTTCATATCCATTCTCTTCATCCCACAAGTTGTACCCTATTGGGGTGGAATCAACTGAGATGTTTGGATGATAAATTTTTGGTGGCAGTATGTTTATCATGGAAACTTGTTTTTTGCTCAAATTTCTTGTTATTATGGGGTGATAAGGAATGAAATCAATGTATTCTCCTAACCCTAAGCTTAATCTATCCAATTCTGCTATAAGAGAGTCATCTCGACCTTCGATATAATAGCCTAACCCAAATCTGTCAGAGGGAAGCTGATATTATGGATCGTATGGCCGCATGCACCCCTGCTCATATATACCAAGGCCATAGCCATACCAATGGCAAAACTCAAAGTAGCTCAGAGCAAACTTAGGGTTAGAGAGGTAATGAACATTGACCATGAATAATTTGTCACTATCCTCTTCTATGTTTGAAGACTTATGGGCGTAATCCATGCCGACATAGAAAAAATTGGTTTTGTTGGGAGGGATTCCAAGTGGAACCACTATTCCCACTGGTGGCCTCAAGTCCTTAGGCCTTCCCATGTTTTGTGTAGACTCAATTATAGGTGTAAAGGTAATGTTCTACACAAGATAGTCCCCTATGCCTGTACTTTCCAAGTGTATTGATGCATGCAATTTAGATGACCCTACGGATGACACTAGCAAAGGAGGGTGGTAATTACTATCTTCGTCAAGCTCTTCTTCTTCCATAGGACTTGGCATTTCAGCAATGGCTATGGTTGGCACTTCCTTGGGCCTTTATTCTATAACTAAGGGTACCTTTATCTTCTGATTGTCTTTTGATTTTGATGTTGATGGTACTTTAGAAGCATTGACTATTTTAAGTGCACCAGGATGTGTTGATGTGCATGGGTCTTTTCTTACCCTTTTGTCTTTGTTATCCATTTGTGTGGTTGAGGATGAAGGTGCTACATACAATTGGGTAGAAGGAATTACAAATTTTCTCAGAATGTCCACATGATTGACATATTTAAAAGGCTCTTCATCGGCCAGAACCACATAGACTTTATTCTCGTGCACATACTTGATGCACTGGTGCAATATTTAAGGCACACACTTCATGGCCCTTATCCAAGGATACCCTAAGAGGATGTTGTACTACATAGCTCCTTCAAAGACATGACACATCATAGGGATGGTCTTGTGCACCACCTTGATTGGTAGGACTATAGTTCCCACAATATTGCATAAAGCATCATTAAAAGCTCTCAATGTGTAAGCTCCTGGAATGATATTAGACTTGGGGATCTTGAGGTGCTCTATTGTTGTTGTTGTAATGATGTTTATTGATGAACCTATATCGACCAAGACCCTATTGAAAGGTAAGTTGTTGATTGCTGCTACAATGTTTAGCAGAGGGTATGGTAAGAAAATAGGAACTGTCTTAATCTCATGATCATAGAATTGGATTACAGGTTATTGGCATTCTTGTACTTGTCCCACAAAGTGAGTGAATGCATTTGCATCTTGCGGTTGGACTCAATTGTCCTTAAAATATCCACTAGTATCCCTATGCTTTGGGGACTATTGTATGAGCTCATAGATGGATAACTTAGTTGTAGTTATCTGTAGGTTTTGCTCCAATCTACTCCGGATAGTTACCATAGGTCAAGTTGGTGGACCTAGAAGGTTGTCTTGCCTTTGCTTACGAGTGGCTAGGATGTTCATGGGAGCTGCAAGAGGTTGTGGTTGACCATATCACCTAGTCCTTGTTGCTATGTTAACAATATCAACCATTCCAACCCATACGTGGGTAGGTATATCAGCTCAAACCTGATTTATTTGGGCCCCTTGCTCTCTAGGGACCTCATGATTGGGTAATGGGTTTCGATATATGCCCATATCTCTATTATTGGGAGCCAGTGGGTTGTCAACTTTGAGTTATCCTGCCTCAATCATGTTTTGCACTTGATGCTTAAAACCAATGCAAGCCTCAATGTCATGCCCCAGTATCCTATGATAAGGGTAAAATTGATCTTCCCTATATCCTTTTGTATTAGGATGGTTGGGATCTATAAGAGGTATATCAAGAAATCTGATCCTCCTGGCCTCACTCAACTGATTAAATATTGATCACATTGATTCTATTAGATGCATGAAATAATGAGGTGGCTTGTGTTCTCTGTTTTGCCCCTAATTGTTCCTTTGATCGTAATTGGCTAGCAGGGGATGTTCTTGATAGTTATGGGGTTTTTGTGCACCCTCATCCTTGGGTGTAGCCAATACAACTTGATTGACTGGAGCAGGGTTGGCCTGCTTTTGCTTGTACTTGTCATTCTTACTATTCTTGTTCTACTCCTATGTGTTTTGGGGTTTAATGGTTCCCTCATCTACTTTTATTTCTTTGATCAGCTTGGCCTGTGCCAAAGCTTCCTCAGAAGGATACTACTAAAGTTGTAGCAAGAGGGAGATGTGTTTAGAGCAACTTTTTGTGAAAATGTGAATGATCTCTTATGTGGGAACGAAGAATGATAATGTTACCATGACTTTTCTCCACCTATTCCCATAATCCATTACTAGCTCATCATCATACTGTTTCAAGTTGGCCAGGTCTGAAAGGTTCACCTTCTTCTTAGCACCAAAGGAGAAATGCTTCAAGAATTTGTTTACTAGTTTTTAAAAATTGGTTATGCTATTCTTAGGTAGTTGGTTGAACCATTGAGTAGAAACACCTAAATATGTCATTATGAATGTTCTTAGCATGATAGTGTCATTATCTTCAAGATGAAAGAAGGCATTGATAAAACTGGTGATGTGCTCTTACGCATCCTCTTCACATTTAAGCTTTTCTAACCTAGGCATCTCAAAGTTCTTAGGATATGAAGGGCTAGGGATTGATGGGCACAATGGTTGGTTGTGTATCTTGCTTAATTTTGGTGAGTTCCCAGCTGCCTCTTGTTTCTCAAAGGTTTTCATCTTTTCAGAAAGCTCTTGAAATACCTTGGATGCACAAATTTCCTCCTCTTATAAGCCTATTCGCAATGGCAATAGAGGTAGCTCTCTATCCATTTGATTTGTTTTTTTTTCCTCCCTCCTACAAGAGGACTTAGGATCGTGATCCTAATTTGTTGTGTTTTCCCTTTCCCCATTAGTTGGATTTTGTTCATGATTTGGTGGGGGATTTTTTTGTGGGCTATCTTGTCTAGTACACCTCCCCTTAGGTGATTTAGCATGTCTAGTTATTTGGTGGTCACCATCGTTTGTCTATAAATTGTTAAGATCTAGCCTGTCAGCCTACTCTCTTAAGCACTACTGTAGCACCCTAAAATTGATGCATTAAAACCTTAAATAATTACAATTACTCTAGTAAATATTTAAATTCAAATTTTAACCCCCAAAACCACTTCCAAACCATCGTTTAACCCGTTTCCTCCTTTCTCGTGCCATTTTTAGAGTTTTTTTTATCGTTTGATGATATCGTCGCCGATTAGACGATATCGCCTCAGATCGAATGATTTCATCTAGACTAGGACGTCCAGACGATCTTGTCCCAAAACTATTTTTTCTCAATTAGCATCTATTCCAATGGCATCTCTAATCTGGGCAGAAGCGTGTCTGCACCGTTAGAGACCTTCCCCTTTGGAGATCTCCCAAATTGGGATGATCTCCAACCTCCTAACATCCCTCCTAAGCCTATTTAAACTTAGGACTCCCCCTTGGCATCCCCCTAGCTGAAATTTCTTGTAACTTGACTTTACATGCACTAAAACATCCGAAATTACCATCTACACTTGTCCTATCCAAATTTTGTTGCAGGAACCTTGTCATTCTTCAGCTGGAGCAAGCTCAGTTCGTCGTGGATGATCCTGTTCAATTCGAGACAATTTTGCACCAATTCGATATGATCTCGATTGCAATCAACATTGGGGGCAATCAGTGCCCAGAGTTTGCATTTTTCTCTTCTCATATGTTGTTTTATTTTGCATCTAGTCAGTTTATTTATTATTTTATGCTATTTTGCATCTTGGAGTTCACCCATGTAGTTTAATTGCATAAGAAGGTCATGATTAGCTATTAAAGTGTTGCAACTTACTTGCATTTCTATTCGAGATTATCTGTTAACATCCTTATTGTCATTTTACATCATTATCCTCTATTAACATTGCTGCATTTTTTGTATTTTGTGTCTATTTCTCTGTTTGCAGGTCTCTGACGAATTCTTCTGATGAATTCATCAGATCTCAGACAATCCTGCAGGTTAGAGATGATCCCATCAAATTCCAGACGATCCTGTCTACTTCAAGAATCAGAACCTCCATCAGACATCCGGATCAGGTATGGCTCTGTAATTTAGCTTTTTCTCTCTATTTTCTATTTAAAATTTGTTTGTTTTATTTCATTTAGTCTGCATTTTCATAATAGAACAACTTAAATTCATTTGGTAAAACCTAGGACTTGAATGTTTAAAGATAAAACTGAACACATTAAACACATTCCCAACCTAGGCGTGGAAACTGCCATTCAAACGTTTCCTAGTGAACCCACCATCCATCGAAAAATCACCATAATACACCTCCCCCGAGAGGCGGGACCTTCGCAAGGCCTCTTAGTCCGAGGTACCGCACCACCCTTCTCCCATCCTCCTTTTGGGCACGGATCCTATAGCCTGAAGGTAAGGATGAAAAAAATTTGGAGCGATACAACTGCTCATATTGACACAAGAGTCTTTCTCTTTATTTATCCTATTTGAGAGCTTCCACTAGCTCTTGTTCCTTACGTAATGCATTTTCTAACTACATCATTTGGTAAGTTTGCATTGTCATAGAAGATTCATGTTTATTTGACTCTTTTCTTGTTTTCTTGACTCGTAGATTCCTTGAGGAGGTTTCTATTGTGCCTATACTATTGCTAGCTAATGTGACTTATTCAGTGTATTATTGAGTATCTCGATGATCAAAATCTAGGAGTTTGCTACGGGGTCACCCTAAGGTACCCCCAGAATAGAAGATGTATTTAGAAGTCACAATTTGTGAGCTTTCAGATGCAGAGTTCTTAGTAGCTATAGTTCTGTGAGTTGGTCGTGCAGGGAACCAATCCAACCTGTCTAGTTGTCTTGTTTTCCATGGCTGATCCCATGGGGTGCCATTCACTCCTATGAGGTCATATTCTATGGGAATATTTACTTTTGCATGAGGGTTTTCTTCTATTTTATTCCCATGGCTAGATGTAGCTCTAGTTTACTGCCCTTCAATGGGCAAACCTGTTTCTTGTGGATCTTGGGGTGTTGCGACTCTTGCGTGCATTCTTGATGAAGAGGGCTTTGTGAAATGTTTTCTCCATATGGATTGAGATGTAGTAGTATCGTCATCCCTATATGAATAATGAGTTTTAGAACCTTCTTTATGTCCATGTGAGGAGGAATCCCTTGAAGCTTCCTCATGTCTTTGACATGTTTGTGTGTGTTTAGAGGAGGTCCTTGAGGTCTCCTCGTGTCTCCTTGATGAGGATGGCTATGAAGCTTATTTTTTTTGTGTGACTTTGTTCCATGATTGGGTTCCTTAATTGGGGTTTCTTGAGGAGATCCCCCAAGGGTTGAGTTATCACCCCTTAGGCTCATGGAGCTACGTCTCACGGTCTTACGGGTAGGTCATTCAATGTTACTATGACTCTGCCTATGGGTATGAGTTGCTTCAGTATCTCCCTTGGTATCAAAATGAGGGTGTTTGCTTCTTGTTTTGACCATGTTGTCTATTAATTTATATTTTGAGTTGAAATTTAGGAATAGCCACACAATACCAAACAAATGTTTATCTTGATTATCAATTTAAGTGTGCTCTAAACTATTTGGTGTGTTTTGATGTTTTGTTCTTTTGATTTCTTGATTTTTCTCTTGGATTAAGAATGAGAAGACTCATCCATAGTGACAATCAAGTACACCCATGCCAAACATGATTTTATCAAAAGAAGCTAGGGTACACCGCTGAAGACCCAGTGGGGGGTTCGCCTAGCTCTTCCACTCTGAACTAATGATTTTTCCAATAGTGGGAGATAGTTTGAGCACAAGTAACTTAGCATCACTATAAATAAGTTTCCCATTTTGTTTCTAGGAACATCTAGGGGGAAAACCAGTGGAAGGAGATGAATTCTGTCACTGGAGTGAATTGAGGGTTGGTGATGAAATCTAATGCCCCAATGTTTAAATGAGATGTGTGTGTGTGGTGTTCATTTTAATCTTGCGTAACATAAAGTGCATCATATAGTAGCAATGAATATTTACTATATGCCTAGGTGTAAAAAACATGTTTCAATATTCAGAAAGATATATGAACTACTATGATTTGTATGAGCGCACTTTATTTCATGTAGTTATGGCCTCTAGCAGGACCTCAAAGCAAGAAAAAAATATACAATATCTAGCACGTTGGATTCTAGGGCAAAATTTTCAATCATAAGCCGATTTTCCTAGCAATACCTAGTGGAAAATTAAAAGAAGATCTAAGATATGTGAAATTCTTAATTCTTTTTCCTTTTATTCTTTCAATTTCCAAACATAAATGTGTTTTAAGTTCTCTATTTTAGACACACAGAAGCATACAAAAAGCTATAAAATATCAAATAAGCTATACCAACCTTTGATCTAGCTCAGAGAGTCGATGTTTTAACCTCTACTACACTCCAATTATAGCCATTGTTGACTAGAGTAGCTGGTTCTTGGTCGATGTAGCTCAGAGCGGCTAAAGCTCTATTGGTCGCTGTAGATCAAAGTGGCTAATTTTTTGTCATTGTAGCTCAAAGAGGCTAGACCTGCACACAAAACTAAGTTAGTATTTTTAGACACCAAAACAACACCAATCCGATTATGTGACTACAAGCACTGACCGAATTGGCATACATACCCCCTAGGGCAGCCTCCAGAGGTTAAACAATGGTCCTAACCACTCCCAAATCAGTTTTGGAAGGTCAAAGGTCAATTTGGCACCTTTTAAGCACTCTGCTCCCTATTCGTCCCACCCTGGGATGATTAGAATCCTATTCGCCCCACCCCGGGATGATTAGCAGCAATCGCTCCAGGGTGGGGCGAATAGCAGGTTTGACTGGAAAAAAGTCAAGCCTTGACAAATGGCATCCCAGATCCGCCACTCAACTTCACCTTCAAGGCATGCAATTGTGAGGAATGGTTTCAAATCAGAGAGAGGGACTTCATTCAAGCATGCCTTGATCATGGAGGCCCTAAATCAGGGAGGAATCTTCTCTCCCCCAAGAAAGGCATGGTGAGCCAAGTGGCACCCTCGCATGCGCATTCAAAGGAGACCCTCAGGTCTATAAAATGGTGAGCCTCCTCACCCCAAAAAGAGAATAGAGCTGGAGCATTTGGAGCAATGGAGTGCTGCCAAATTGTACCCCCATTCCCCTTTGTGCTTCCTACATCCCTAATTTCTCTTTTGGAAGAGAGGTTATCGGGTGAACACTAGGAACGCAATCCCGACCCAAAACCCAAGCAATCAGCCACAATCCCACACCAAATTCATTGACACAACCCCCTAGGAGGTTTTGGACCCATCCCACTTGGATTGGTGCCAAAACTAAGCCCCAAACGGTGGGCGTCCTGCCCTCGGGCGCCCCCCGCACTACTGCAGTCCTAATCGTCCCACCCCGGAGTGATTAGAAATATGCAAAGGATTTCTCTACTATTATTTTTGCATTCTATCATATTTCATGTACTTATGCTGTTGTTCAAGTTTCATGTCATTCTGACTTGATTTGACTGTGTTTTTATCATTTTATGCGTTTACTAACATACAGGGAGCGCTTTCGGATACAGGACAATATGGGTAGAATATGCCAAATATGACCTTCTGGGTCATCCCAAAATGCCCCTTTTAGCCTAACCCCAAGTTTTTAGGAGTTTTGGAGGCCTCTAGGTAGGACATTTGCAAGGTCGCTCTTGCACATTTTGTGACAGTCCTAATCGTCCCACCCCGGAGCGATTAGAAATCCATGCATGATTTCCTGACTGTTATTTTTGCAATGGGTCCCTGATGATGTCTTGATGCTTCTATCAAAATTTGGGTCCATTATGACATGTTTTGACCATCGTTTAATTCCTTTTTACATTAACCAGCCGGAGGCTTTGGGGATTGCATGTTTTCCTAATATCCGCATATGCTATTAACTATTTGCTATTTCTCTGAGCGTAGGATCTCACCACCAGGAACACCGGAGGGGCAGCAAAGAACCATGAACATATGGATGCAAGCGGTGGCAACGTTTGGCCCACCCATTTCAAATGTGGGCATGCGAAAGACACTAGAAGCGTACCATCCATTGATGTAACGAACTGTATCAAATGTTCTGAGCCCTAGAGGGGGGACGCATTGTAACCGGATTGAAAGAAACATTAATAAAAGAGGCCCTACTTTGTTTTTCTTACATCTCATCTCATTTATGCTTTATTTCCTATATGCATTTGTTCATCGCATTCGTAGGACTTAGCATCTGCACCTCATATCTATTTCGTTTGCATCAATAATCTGGTACGTCATCACTCCGCATTCGGCTTTCAGTGGTGATCATGGTGGGACCCTATCCCCTACTATTAAGATCAAGTTTCTGATCCAAGTTTTGTGGATTCTTTGCAGGTGTTACTCCTTCGGGCGCTGGACTGCTACTCGTGCCACCCTATGACGAATACAGACCTGCTATTCATCCCACCCTGGGACGAATACGTATTCGCCCCACCCTGTGATGAATACAGACCTGCTATTCATCCCACCCCAGGATGATTAGAGCTCTATGCATTTTTTGAGCAGAAACTCAGGCATCTGGTTTGGACAGAGAAGAGGTAGGCCTTCTGAACATCCTCTATGTTTTTTTGCTTTCTGTTTTTGCAGATTTCTGTTTTCTTTCCTTCTTGCAATAAGAAAAGGAAAATAAAAACATAGAGTAACTTAAATGGAAGGAACCTAATTAGGAATGCATTCTTCTCTGGTTTTCTTGCATGATACTTGCACCAATGGCAAGTCCTCATCATAGGTTTCAGTTCTAGGTAGGTTTTGTGATTTCCTTCTTGCTGCTAATTGTTTCTGAAAGATAAAACATACTTTAAAGCATTGCATTAGTGAAAATCATCTTTTGTTGTATGTTTTCTTTCTTTACATGATTAAAAGGAACCACACACACACCACCTAATAAAATTAACATCAAGGAGTTGGTCTTAATACCCCAACACTTGATCAAGACCAACGGTGGATTTCATCACCACCTTGGCTTGGATTTTGCATACATTTACCCTGATCGCGACTGTTGCTAGACGTAAATCCTGATGAAAGCTGACCAAGTGTAACGGGGGTGATTCCCCGTGCATGAGGATAAGTCTTCTATGGTAGGTGTCAAAAATAGAGCGATCCCCCTTCCATACCACCTATGTTCCATGTACTGTTCTGCTCTCGCGTACCAATAGTTTCCCTCACGTAAGGGCGGGTATATTGAGAGGTTCGGTATAACGGCCTGGCAATGGTATATTGAAGGGGCGACCATTTTGGAGATACAAGAGCCCTCATTTTGCATGTATAACAAAGTTTCCTTTACGAGATTCACACAACAAAAATCAAACACATTAGACCAGATCTAGGGCACACATTTAATCTGTAAATGAGATAATCATTTCTTTGCTTGTGTGGTCCCCCTTTGTTTGGTATAGCATAAAAATTTTGTAAAGGAGATAAAAAAATACACATATCTTTCTAGAAAGACCACCACCATGGTGTATACCCATAGCCAAGCCCAATCATGGGCAGAAGTTGCGGAAAGTGTACAAGGAGGCACAAGTCGCCTCCGTTATAGCCCCAAGGACTTGGTTATACCACCTTGGCAGCCTGACCCACAACGTGGTCCACACTATGCCACTACAGAAAAGGACTATAGAGGCACCCCTTTGAGGGGCACTCCCGTTCAACATAGACCCTCTCAGGAGGAGTACATACATGGGAAGGCCCCCTTAGACACTCATTATGAGTGGCCACTACGTGATGAAGCGCTAGAGCAGCATAGGGTTCATAAGGAGGGACCACATGATTATATCATTCCTCCTCTACCCCTCATTACTGTTAGAACTAATAGGCCAAATCTAGAGCACAAGGCTCTTCAGATAGGGTGAGCCAACTCCACCCGTCCCTTTCACATGTATGAGAGGGAGCATGAGGAAAACTAGTATATTCCTCAAGAGCAATACACAACACGGGAGCAATGCGCCTCCGCACCAGCTAATTATCAAGATCACCTATTGAGGCCAGAGCCTCAGGTGAATGCTGCTAACCTCGATAGAGGAAAGTGACCCATAGAGATCTCGGATCACCATGACCAAGATAGATATGTAGGGGAGGCATCTAGGCCTCCTAGACCTAGGACGATGGAACAAATCGACTTGGCATTTGCCAAACATGCCACCCACCAAGCGCAAATCACGCAGCTTAGGCAAGATCAGCAGTAGTTAGAGCAACTGTATCATCTTAACAAAGAGCGCATTCAGCGCCAGATAGATGAGTTGCTCCAGAACACTATGCATGAGAGGATTCCAACCCCTCGCATGCATAGGACAGAAATTTATGAGAGGCACAACCCCTTAGTGCGGGACAGGTCTCCGCGACCTTATCAAGTGTTGCCTCCAAGACCTCCGAGACCTGAACGGGAGGCCACCCCTAGAACCAATGATGGGCGCCTTCCTCGGGCACCCATCCATGTTTATAGGTCACGCCCAAAAACTCCTCAAGAAGCCTATGAGGAATTTGAGCGAGAAGAAGAGAGGGCTGAAACGCCCTACCAAGGCAGGGGGGTGCTACCCGGCTACCCCTCCATAGGCCTCAAGTTCCTCGCAATGCACAATGGGAACAAACCAAAGAAGAGGAAATCAAATCCTCTGATGCATACAAAGCACTGCTAGAGCGCTTAGAGTCTATGGAGACTAAGACTTCGGGGCCCCAAAAGCCCACCTTACGCCAGCTCCATAGTCACCCTGTGCATCCTTCAGTTTCGGCACCCCCATACCCCGACCACTTCAAAATGCCTCAATTGGCAATTTTTAGAGGGGATGAGGATGCCCAAGAGCACGTAACAAGGTTCCTGAGTCAATGCTTTGGCATTCAGGACAATGATGCATTGCTTCTGAGAATGTTTATAACCACGTTCGTAGGCCCCACCTCGGATTGGTTTACCCAGTTGTCGAAGCATAGCATCAACAATCTAGACCAGCTAGTGGATGCGTTCCTTGAACGTTTTGCCTTCAACACCAAGAAGAAGGCATCCTTAAGTGACCTAGCTGGCCTTAAGCAGTATGATGATGAGACCATAGCCGCTTATGGGAATCGATGGAGGACATTGCTTTCAAAGCTACCTTACCTCCCTCCCATGGCCGACATGACTCGGATGTTTTCAAAGAGTTGCATAAGGTCGATCTCCATGCTATTGTAGCTGCAGCAATATGCCACCCTAGAAGAAGCCCTGGCGCAAGCCAGGATAATTGAGGAGATCAAAATTCAAGACGGCGAGATTGCCAAGCCACGCAAGAAAGAGTGGACCAAAAATGCCAAAACTGGGCCCACGCAACCGAAACCCACCATGGTCAATCAGGTTGCCATAACTGTACCACCGCCTACACAAATGACACAGCCCCCAAAGGCTAATTATCAGGTAGTTCCTCTTGCTAACTATGAAAAGGAAAACCACAAACAAGAGCAAAATCAGCAGCATCGCCCTAAGCGACAATTCACACAGTTCACGGAGTCTAGAGACTCCTTGTTTGACCGCTTGTTCATGGAAAACCTGATAAACTTGCCAGAAAGTCGACCCATAGACCCCAACGTGCCAAAACCCAAGGGCTATAGGGAAGATTTATATTGTAGATTCCACCGACAGAAAGGACATGACATCTTCAGTTGTTGGAAATTCAAAAACTTGGTACAAGACTTGATAGACAACAAAACGCTCATGGTGGATAATCCCGTAGCGCTGAGCAACCAACAGATGGAAGTCTTCAAAGACCCCCTGCCTGCCCATGATGCGTAGGCAAAGACTTTACAAGTAAATGAGGTAACACAAAATTGCCCCATGCAAGGATACGTAGGGATGATAAGCATCGTGACACGGAACAAAAGATACCCAAACATGGCTGCACCCGTTGTAGCTACAGGAGATGTTCCATCAATGTCACAACCTCCACAACACCCTACGCAACCTCCCCCACCTAGACCAGTGGCCACGATTCGGACTAAGCTTACTCAAATTTTAAGGACCATGTCGGCTAGGCTCTCCATTTATGAGCTCATCCAACAATCACCGCCCCATCGGGAGGCTCTGATGGAGATACTCAAAGCCATTGAGCTACAGCCCCATGAACCTAATTCTTTCAACAACTTTGTGGGACATGTGAGACAATGCACAGAACCAGTCATAACCTTCAGGGAAGATGAACTAAAATTGGTGATTGGTGATATGGTGGATCCACCCCTGCACGTCATCGCATGGGTCAACGGGATTCCATTCAAGAGGGTGTTGGTGGACACTGGCTCGTCCAACAACATAATCATGATAGCGACATTAAAACATCTTAAGTTGCCAGCATCCCACATTGTGGCATCCACCTACACTCTTCGAGCATTCAACGACGCGTTATGCTCGATGGTTGGCACAATTGTCCTGCCCATCCAAGTAGGACAAAAGACCATTCCTACGTTGTGTCACATCCTTGAGGGTGAGATGGCCTACAATATCTTGCTAGGCCGGCCTTGGATCAGGGACATGAAGTGTGTCCCTTCGATAGCCCATCAATGCCTCAAGTACACATACGAAGGGCAAGTACATGTAGTCCCAGCAGACTTAGAGCCCTTTAAGTTTTGCAATGCGGTGCAGCTGATGCCACAATCGACCCTCCCATCGACACATTTGGACTTTCAATTGAATCCATCCACTCAGGGTCTGATTCTGCCTACATCCCCACTGTTGAGTCCCTCAAGTAACCGACCTGGCCCATCTTCATCATCTGTCCCTTCACCAACAATGCCACCTATGGTGGCCACACCGAAGGACAATGGGAAGAAGCCCCTAGAGGAGGCACCACCATTAGTCTCAACCATCTCTACCGAGGAGGTGCCTAGCCGAATGGAAGTCGAGACACCTGATTCACCCAACATGGAGTGGACTCAGGGAGAACTCCCATTCCCTCCCCCTCAACCATCGATGATTACCATTGAAATGGCCAATACGGGCTTGGGGGAGTACCTAGTGTAGAACATTGTGGCAACACCCACACTCGAATCCATGCAAGACATGGGGAGACCTCGCCTCCCCATCGACACTATCATCCCTTTAGGTTACCCACCAAATCAGACCAACTTTGTATATGGGGGCCTCGAGAATGGCCTGGAACCCTACCTACAAGAGGAAGAGGATGAAGAGCCATTTGTTGAGAATGTTGATTATCTGTCCAACCTAGACTTCGCCTTGAAATACCTAGACCAATGTAATTGGCATGGATATGGATTGGGCAGATACGAACAAGGAATGCACACTCTTTGTCAACCAAGATACCAGATGCCATATGATAAATTAGGAGTAGGGTTCAACCACCCTTTGCCCCTCGACATCTTGGTAGAAACCATGCAAGGCTTAGGTCTAGGCAACAGGGATGGGTTGGCACAAGATCCATATGCCAATCCCAACACTACATACACATTGGGGAATTATTTCCCATTGGTAACAACAAACCTTGTTGATCTCAACAGCCCCTCCCCTTTGATCGAGAAAGGGGAAAGTTCAAGAGGTAACTTCCAAGAAAGATATGAAGAAAATCAAGAGAGCTCTTTGAAATATGTATCGGATTATGAGGTCACACCTTGGGACCCATTTGAGTCTGATAGCAATCACTCGCAGGTGATGCCCATCGACGATTATCAGGAGGACTTCATGGCAATGTTCCCCTTTAATGTTCCAATCAGGCAATTGCCACCTCTAGAGAATCCAGCCCTCCCGCAGAGAGTGACACAACCCATAAGGGGCCAAATCAACATGCTCAAATAAAATGAGCCTCCCATGCCAGCCATAAGGCCAAGTGATCAAGAAATGCCTAGTGGGAGGCTATACCAGCCAGAGGGGCACATAGTTGTCGAAGCCAATGAAGGCCTATGGATCTTCGATAGCGACTATGAGGATGAGACTGAGATGGCATATCTCAACCATATGAGGCAACAGGAATACCCCATAGACATCGATGATATGTTTGAACATTTAAATATGGGACCAAGGCATAGGTGGCATTTAAACCAAGCACAGTTAAACCAAGTGCTTCATCCACCACTTTGGGCATACAGAGAGCACCTCCCACCTAGAGACCCTATAGGGCCACCAGTGCCAAGGGTAGACCCTATCCTTCTATCCACACATAGGGCCGATCCTTTTGTGCCAATACCCACAGAGCCAGATCCGAGGCACAAGGATCACCAAGAATGTCTGAATCAACACCCGCATGGTAATGGAGACCAAATTCAGTCCATCAACATGATCTCCATTGATTTAACCACCCCCATCCACAATCCAACCGATCCAACATGACCATTGTATCTAGACCTAGATGCCATAGACTGGGATCATGCTAACTCACCACCATCCCCATCAAAGTACTGGCCTTGCGGTGAGATGTTTCATTTCACCCCAGGATAGACTCAGGATATCTTCCATGCTGAAGAGGAACCCGATGTTCCCAACGTAGATCTAAATTCAGCAAATGATATCCACCTGATCCCAACTCCACACCAGTTGGAGGATGGATCCCACATGTCAATCGAAGAGACGATTGACGTAGACATCGGTTCTGATCCAATGAATCCGCAAATCATCAAGTTGGGGGTAAGTCTATCCCCCGAAGAGCAAGCCGATTACATTGCCCTTCTCAAAGAGAAGAAGGAGGTTTTTGCATGGTCCTACAAAGACATGCCGGGGCTAGACCCGCAGCTAGTCACGCATAATCTAACACTTGATCCGACAGTCAAGCCAGTCAAGCAAAAGCTATGTAAGATGCACCCAACAGTGGCCTTAATGGTCAAAGATGAGCTACAAAAGTTGTTGGATGCACAGTTTGTCATCTGCATGGATTACCCACCATGGCTGTCCAACATGGTACCCATCAAAAAGCCTAACGGGAGGATTCGCATATGCACCAATTTTCGAGATCTAAACAAAGCGAGTCCCAAGGATGATTTCCCCTTGCCTAGCATCGACGCATTGGTAGATGCTACAGCAAGCCATGAAATGCTTTCCCTCATGGATGGTTTCTCGGGATACAACCAGATTCGTATCAATCTCGATGATCAACTAAAAATGGCGTTCACGATGCCTTGGGGGACATTTTGTTATAAGGTCATGCCCTTTGGCCTTAAAAATGTTGGTGCCACTTACCAACGCGCTATGACATACATCTTCCATGATCACATGCATAAAAATTTGGAAGATTATATGGATGATTTGTTGGCCAAATCTCTTTTGTGCCAAAATCATCTCGATGACTTACGCAAGATCCTTGATCGCCTCATCGAACACAAGGTTAGGCTAAACCCCAAGAAGTGCGTATTTGGCGTCACATCTAGAAAACTCTTGGGTTTCATAGTCTCAAAATGAGGCATCGAGGTAGATCCAAATAAAGTCAAGGCAATCCTTGAAATGCTTCCCCCAACCACCATCAGGCAGCTCAGAAGCTTGCAGGGTAAGGTCGCGTCGATCAAGCGCTTCATAGCATAGTTATCTGACAAGTGCCGACCCATGAATAAATTATTACACAAGGGGGTAGCATTTCATTGGGATGACGAGTGCCGATCAGCCTTCGATGACATCAAACAATACTTGGCTTCACCGCCAGTATTGGCACCACCTAGACCAGGAGTGTCATTCTACTTATACATCTCAGCCTATCGAGGTGGCACTGGGTGCCATGCTAGCCCAAAAAATGAATTACATAAAGAACGGGCTAATTATTATCTTAGCCGCACCCTGGTCAGTTATGAACTTAACTATGCATACGTTGAGAAGCTATGCTTGGCAGTGGTATTTGCCACCAAAAAGCTATGCCATTACATGCTGAGCAATACGATGTATGTTGTGTCTAAGGAGAATCCATTGCGGTACATGATGAGTCATACTTATCACAGTAGTCACACGACAAAATGGATCATGTTGTTGACGGAGTTTGACATCGAATTCATTGGACAAAAGTCCATCAAAGGTCAAGTCATCACCGATCAACTAGCAGAGGCTCCTCTCGAAGACGATCAGCCTCTGACCGTAGAGCTACCCGATGATGGGGTCTTCCATGTCTCAGAATCGCCAGATTCTGATGAGCTTGAGTCACAGGCCGACATAACCTTATTTTTTGATGGTTCTAAATGTGAGCAAGGGGGTGGCACGGGAATCATGTTTTTCACACCACAAGGGGCTCCAATGCCTTTATCATTTAAACTTGATTTCTCGTGCACCAATAACAATGCTGAATATGAAGCCTTGCTCATAGGTCTTCAGACAACCATCACCATGAACATCAAATGCTTGAATATCTTTGGTGATTCACTGTTAATTGTCAACCAAGTGAAAGGGGTATTCCAATGCAAATGCCTAGTTCTACAGGCCTACAAAGCCCTTGTGGATAAATTCTTGGAAAATCTTGAATGGTACGACATCGAGGCACTCCCTCGATCATCGAATCATTTTGTGGACACTATGGCCTCCTTGGGGTCACTAATCCCGCAAGACCCTTCTGGTGAAATGACAACCATTCAAGTCAAAACATTATCGCAATCCATGATGGAGCGTGCAAGCTCTAACATAATGCCAGGAATCCACCTGATCCAGATTGAACCATCTCAGGATAGGTTCTCTCGAATCCATGATAGTCTAAATCATGCCAACTAGGGGTCTTTGTTCTCCCCAACCCCTCTTAATAGCAACACAACGCTATTTCTACAAGTTCTTTCCCGCTCAGCTTTTGCTAGGGATGAACTTCAAGAGGGATCGACCATTCATACCATCGAGGTTTCTGATCAGCAGGATTGGTACACACCCATAAGAGACTATCTCAAGTTAGGTAGCCTCCCACTTGGATTGTCGCACGCCACAAAAAGATCATTCAAACAGAAAGTGGCAAAACATGTCTTGCTAGGAGACATTTTGTACCGTCAGAGCTACGAAGGGATCCTCCTCCATTGCTTGGACCAGCAGGAGTCCACTTGGGCGATCACCCAAGCGCACGATGGTACGTGCGGTGGCCACTTCAGCGGTATGGCCATCGCCAAGTGCATTCTTCGCATGGGCTATTATTGGCCATCTTTAGAGCGAGATTGTTGCGCATATGTGCGAAAGTGCGTGAAGTGTCAACACCATGCTAACTTGACACACGTACCTTCTCGGCCTTGCAGCCGATCCAATCGGCTTGGCCATTTTCATAGTGGGGCTTAGATCTCATCGAAAAGATCTCCCCTGCGTCGTCAGGTCATCACACGTTTATCATAATGGCCATAGAGTACTTCACTAAGTGGGTGGAAGCAATTCCGCTTACCTCTACGATTGGGCCCCGCATTGCGGAGTTCATTTTACATAACATCATATGTCATTTTGGTATTCCATCCAAGATCATCTCGAGATAATGGGACGTCATTTAAGAACAAAGATGTGCGTGCTTTGACAACAAAGTACAAAATTTAGCATAGTTTTTTGACACCCTATTATCCGCAGGCAAATGGGCAAGCAGAGGCGTCAAACAAAATGCTAGTTGCCATCCTTAAAAATATGGTTGTAGATAATCATAAGGATTGGCACATCCAAATACCACTTGCACTATGGGCTTATCGCACTAGCATTCGGATGCCCACTAGGGCAACTCCATTTTCACTGGTGTATGGCTCCGAGGCAGTCATGCCTCTCGAGTTGGAAATACCCTCCCTACGCATATCAATGCAAGAGTTCATCGATGATGACACTACGCAGCAAGCCCGGTTAGACCAGCTTACGTTACTCGATGAACGATGCGTCAATGCTCTCGAGCATTTACGTATCTATCAAGAGCGACTTAAGAAAGCATACAACATGAAAGTTCACCTGAGGGACTTTCAGGTTGGTGACCTAGTCTTAAAAGAGAACCAACAAAATTCTAACTTGCCACCCCATTTAAGGGACAAGTTCATGGCAAATTGGTTAGGTCCTTATGTAATCGATAGTAAAATAGGACCTAGAACATATCGGCTCACCTCTCTTGAAGGAATCAAGGAACTAGAACCCTTGAACATCAGTCATTTGAGGCCATTCAACATTTAGAGAAGCCATAGCCCACCCCAAAAGCCCCAAGGATTCCCGCAATCGCTTGGTCACCCAAAATGCCCCAAAGGTATCCATAATCCCTTTGGTCAAACCAAAAGCCCCAAGGATTCCCATCGCTTGGTCACCCAAAATGCCCCAAAGGTATCCATAATCCCTTTGGTCCAACAAAGCTCCAAGGTTTCCTCAATCCTTCGGTCACCAAAAATGCCCCAAAGGTATCCATAATCCCTTTGGTCAAACCAAAAGCCCCAAGGATTCCCACAATCGCTTGGTCACCCAAAATGCCCCAAAGGTATCCATAATCCCTTTGGTCCAACCAAAAGCTCCAAGGGTTCCCACAATCGCTTGGTCACCCAAAATGCCCCAAAGGTATCTATAATCCCTTTGGTCAAAACCTCCAAGGATCCGTAAGAATCACTTGGTCCGCACCCATTCGGGTTAAACCACCATAACAAATATTCAAAAACAACAAATAATCAAAAAAATAACAATTGCATCTCACTTTCATGCATATTCTTAAAAATCAAAACACCAAAAAGAAAACAAAAGCTGCATTAGGCATCGCATACATACATTGCATATTTGTTGGTCATACATGTCAAAAGCACCATAGACTGTAATTACTCGGCAATTCCATCATTTTCCAAATTCAGTCCATTTTGTAAAAAGATCCATCAAGAATAACGCCCTTCGCATTTTCGCCATATCATAGTCAGTTGTCTTCTAATGTCTTTAGGGTTTTGTCATTCAGTTGTCTTTAGATTTCTAGTCAAATGTTGTACAAAGTCAGACAGATTTTTTACAAGGTAGAGTTTTACTTGGATCATGCCTTGTTACATAGCATCCCAACACAAGCTTAAAACACATAAAAATTCCCAAGTTGTGTGAATGCAAGATGAAACCTACAAAGCAGTCTAGGGTACCATAGGTGAAATGTTATCCTGCTCATCCCCCTGTGCGAATGGTTCAAGAATGCTGAGAATTGACAAAAGGACAAGCTCTTCCCCATCCAATTCCCCATAATAAATAGTGGTTTTCACCACTATCAAAAATTCCAAACACCTTTGGTCCCCAAAGTCGTAAGGATTCGTACTACACGCCCCTGAGAAGGATGGGTAGTCATCCCCAAGGCCTAAAAGGATCAATGCCATTCACAAGAAAAATCCCAAAAGTCCACCATCAAAAATCCCAAAACACCTTTGATCCCCAAAGTCATAAGGATTCATACTACACGCCCCTGAGAAGGATGGGTAGTCATCCCCAAGGCCTAAAAGATCAATGCCATTCCAAAACAAAATTCCCAACCACCTTTGATTCCCAAAGTCGTAAGGATTCGTACTACACGTCCCTGAAAAGGATGGGTAGTCATCCCCAAGGCCAAAAGGATCAATGCCATTCACAAGCCAAAAACCCACGAGCTCAACTTTGAAATCAAAATTCAAAATCTAAATCCTCAAAAGGCAACAACAAAAAATAACAGTGGTTATCACCACTACTCAAACCCCTTGCTCAAGAAAAAAAAAAAGAGAAAAATAAACAGTGATTTTCATCACTATGTATGAGAGCAAGTATCCCAACAAGTTGAGCAACCGAAAGACGCCTGAGCTTGAATCCCTGGAATTCTCAGCATTCGAAAAACCATTTAGGTGATCCTCATTACGGGTTTGGTGGATAGCCTACCTAGCAATGGCGGTATCCTAAACGCATGACGATATGTCTATCACATTTTGCGTGTGTGTAGACCAATGTTTGCATGTGGATGAGCTAGCTTATGGTATCTTAGATTGCGACGTGGATTAATCTTACTAAATGCAACAAAGGAATTAGTGGAGCTAATTAGGTGATCCTCAGTACAGGTTTGGTGGACAACCTACCTGACACTAGCGGTATCCTTATGAATACCACATAAATGAACTCAATCACACACACAGGGATGTGAAATAACTTGGTCAAACTCAAGTCTGATTCATACCTTGTTCGAAAGTCTTGTAAGATAATGTACAGTCTTGATTAGTTAGTTAAAGCATCTGAGTCTCAGAAAAACCTTAACTACATTCTAAAACAATTGTTGTACATTTCATTACTTGCATCACCATCCAAAAATACAAAACAAAAAATTACAAATGCAAAGTTATTCCATAAAGCAATCACATAGTACAGAAAGTCAGTTAATCCTATACAGTCTATGGTGCCATCGCCTGTATACCAACAAATCATTCCATCCATTCCATATGCATACATCCATATCATATAGCTAACATCATCCACAGTCATAATAGCGTATGCATACATAAACATAAATAAAGGTGCATAAAAAGAACAATAAACCATGACAAGCATATCATCAAACCAAAAATGAGTCATGTATATATATCGAGTCAAAATGCCCTTAGGCTACAATAAGAAGGTCCTCTGACCTCACAAAAAAACCAAAAATTCAAAATCCCCAAAGCCTAGGGAGTCGACCACCATGATCACGTAGGATCGGTGTGACTGGAACTACCCCCAGTAGTATGGGTCCTATGGGACCTCTCAGGGCGGTTGTTGCTAGCCCGTGCACCATGCCCACCAACACTACCCTCATCCAGCCGCCTACGATGAGAGGATGCAGACTGCTCAGTCTCACTACCTCTTGTATGACATGAAAACACATCTCCATCAATATCAGGTAACTATCCACCAAGGCGGACAACCTCTATCTCCAACTCTACCCGATACCACCCCCACTCCACATCTCATCGGTGGTACATAGCCAATGCATTGTCCCGCTATGCCAACTGAGCCCATAGGAGATCCCTCTCCTGCAATACATCTCTATGCTCCTCATCCCGTCTCCACAAAAGATCCTCCAATCATGCTATCTCAGCACGAAACCCAACCTCCACATCCCCTGGGATAGCCTATGACATGGGCACCTCTAGGATGACCTACTGCTCTTGTACCCACTACTTTAGGACATCTTGTACATCCAGCTGCTTCGAAACCCCCACATCATCTCCATCACTAGTGAAGTCATCGACCTCCACCATGTTTGCATCATCCAATGGAGACCCCCAACCCTGCACCGGTGCCTCTACACCTGTTCGTCAAAAAGTGACTAACTACAAAAAATGGCTGATGCACCTTTTTTGCATATTTTCAAAGAATATCAAAGTAGCCCATATGCTAAAGAACAAAGAAAAATCAAAATACACTAAGGAAGAAAAGTGTTGTGATTCCATGACATGTCGAGTTTTCACGGTGAAAAACAACAAAGAGGGAAAGCAGAGGAAAAAGTCACGATTTCACGACGTTGCCCATTTTCACCAAGTCCATCAATAAAAGGGTAGAAGTCAGGGAGAATGTCATGATTTTACGACATGGCTTATTTTTGCCAGAAGAATAGCAAAACTACTAAAGAGACTAAAAGTGTCAAAATTTTGTGACATGTCCCTTTTTTATGGCCAAAAGCAACAAGAGAGAGCAAGGAGGCGAAAGTGTCATGATTATGCAACATGTCACATTTTGTTAGACTTACAATGGCATTGAGATGGGGGGTGAATCAGTGTAGCTATTTAATCATGAATTAATAGCTCTTAAAATAGTAGTAGTTAAAACTTATAAATAGATACAGCAAGTACAGCAAGAGAAAATCACACAACACAAGATTTAACGAGGTTCACCTATGTGGCTACTCCTCAAAAATGTCTACTTGGACTACCATCCAAATCCAACCTTTGCAAAGCAACAACTTTTACAAACAGTTTACCAGCACCCACTGGAAGGAGCACCAACCCCTAATTTATCTGTACCAACAGAAAGGAGCACCAACCCTTGATTTGCCAGCACCAACTGGAAGGAGCACCAACCTCTTATGCCAAGCACCAACTTGGACTTCAATTATGAAACTAGAAGAATGATAGTAAAATACCTTTGCTTTTACAAGACCCTGACTGGTCTGCTTCACTTTTTCATCCTCTACGCACTCTGCTCTCTCTGCGCTATAACTTCGCACAATCTTTTGCTTAACTATCGAAAAATCATCTTCTCCCCTTTGCGCACTCTGCTTCCTTTGTGATCTTTGCACTTAGAATGATTCGACGACTTGCACACTGCACACTATGATCAAAATTCGCACTCTGTGCACTGTCTCCGAACTTTGCATGTCTCAACTATCACAACTCTTCAAACAACCTTCCTTTTATAACAATATTTTCAAGATCAAAATCCTAATCTTAGTTAGCTATAAACCCTAATCTCAGTCAGCTGTAAACCCTAATCTTAGTCAACTGTAAACCCTAATATTTGTCGGCTTACATCGGTCTTCATCGGCTTCAACTGCCCTTGTAATTCTTTTGTTGTTGTTTCCATGAAAACACAACATGTCGCGATATTTCTACACTTTCACCTTCGTACACTTTCTCTTAGCTTTGGCCCATGAGAATACAACATGTAGCGATATCGCTACACTTTTTCTTTCGTACTCTCCTTCTTTACTTTTGTCACAAAATCGTGACACTTCTACCTTCTTACTTTCTCTCTCCTCCTTTAGTCGTGAAAATGTGACATGTCATGATATCGCGACACTTTTTCTCCTTAGCGCTTTAACTTGCCTTTGGGTCACAAAAATGTGACATGTCGCGATATCGTGACACTTTTTCTCCTTAGCGCTTTATCTTGCCTTTGGGTCACGAAAACGCGACATGTCGCGATATCGTGACACTTTGTCTCCTTAGCGTTTTTACTTGCCTTTGGGTCGCGAAAATGCGACATGTCACGATATCACGACACTTTTTCTCCTTAGCACTTTTTCTTGCCTTCAGGTTGTGAAAACCCGACATGTCGTGATATCACGACACTTTTTCTCTCGAACTCTCTCTCCTACAACATGTCGCGAAATCGTGACACTTTTTCTCTCAAACTCTCTCTCCTGCAACATGTCGCGAAATCATGACACTTTTTCTTTCGGACTCTCTCTCCTACATTATGTCGTGAAATCGTGACACTTTTTCTTTTGGACTCTCTCTCCTGCAACATGTCACGAAATCATGACACTTTTTCTCTCGGACTCTCTCTCCTGCAACATGTCATGAAATTGCAACACTTTTTCTCTCGGACTCTCTCTCCTGCAACATGTCACGAAATCGTGACACTTTTTTGTCCGTACAACCTTCCTTGCAATATGTCACGAAATCATGACACTTTTTTGTTCGTACAACCTTCCTTGAAATATGTCGTGAAATTGCAACACTTTTTCATTCGTACAACCTTCCTTGCAATATGTCACGAAATCGTGACACTTTTTCGTCCGTACAACCTTCCTTGCAATATGTCACGAAATCGTGACACTTTTTCGTCCGTACAACCTTCCTTGCAATATTTCATGAAATCGCGACACTTTTTCATCCGTACAACCTTTCTCTCTTCCAACATGTCGCGAAATCACGATAGTTTTGCTTGCTTCTCAACATGTCACGATATCGCGACAATTTTTCTTTCTTGCCAACTTGTCGCGATATCATGACAATTTTTCTTTCTTGCCAACATGTCACGATATCACAACAGTTTTTCTTTCTTCTCTCTCTTCCAACATGTCATGAAATCATGATAGTTTTTCTTGCCTGTTGTATATGTCGCGATATCACGACACTTTTCTTACTTGTATTTTTATTTGATCTTTTGCAAGTGGTCCACTTCGGTCTTCTTGGAAAATCACTGTACATACTCTAAGTAATCTTTGAACTCTTGTCTTCTACATCTGACTAGCCTTTGAACTTCCTATCCACTGCATCAATAGATCTATCTGACTGTGTTGACAATAATGACAATACTGTCACTGCACCTTGCTCAACAATCTCCCCCTTTGAAATTGTTGGCAACACATGTGCAATTTTCTATAACTCTTCTCCCCCTTTGTCAATAATACCAAAGGGCTACTCTGAGACTCCCCCTGAGTCCATGCACAACATTCTCAGGCACAATTTGTTACACTTAGCACAAATTATGAACATGAGCAAAAAAATAATCAAATACTTAAATGCTCCCCCTGAGAATGTGATCCTTGTAGCTAGTCAATTCTTGGGAAGTGTGACCACTCCCAATTTGTTTTGAAGGTACTCAATCACTTCCTTGGGCAATGGTTTTGTGAAGATATCTGCTACTTATTCTGTGGTTGGAACAAAATCCAATTTAAACTCACCTTCTACAACTTTCTCCTTCAAAAAGTGATACCTGATGGCAATGTGCTTTGTGCATGAATGCATAACTGGATTCTTGGAAATGTTAATGGCACTAGTGTTATCACACTTAACTGATATTGGCTCACTAAAGCTAATACCAAGATCTTTTAAGGTTTGTTTCATCCATAATACCTATGTATAACATGTTGTCGCTGTAATGTATTCTACCTCTACTGTCGATAAAGAAACTGACTCTTGTTTCTTACTGTGCCATGCGACTAATCTGTCTCCAAGATAGAATGCACCTCCACTGGTACTTTTTCTGTCATTTACACATCCTACCCAATCGGCATCTAAATACAAAATAAGGGTGAAGTCTTTACCTTTCGGATACCATAATCCATATTCCATAGTACCCTTGAGATACCGAAGAATCCTTTTCACTGCTATTACATGAGTCTCCTTAGGATTAGATTGAAATCATGCTACCATGCATACTACCTATAAAATATCTGGTCTGGTAGCTGTCAGGTACAATAAACTTCCAATCATGGATCTGTACATGGTTTGACCAACAAGTGGAGATTTGTCATCCTTGCTCAACTTATAGCCTGTCATCATGGGAGTGCTAACTGGCTTACAGTACTCCATTGTGAACCTTTTTAGCATCTCTTTTACATATTTAACTTGAGAAATAAATATGCCCTTCTTACTTTGATTAACTTGCAATCCAAAGAAATATGATAGTTCTCCAATCATTGACATTTCAAATTCTTTTTGCATCTTATTTGCTAAGTCATTGCATGACTTATCTTTGCTGCTGCCAAATATGATATCATCTACATAGACAACAAGAACAATAATACAACCATTTTCTATTTTGACATACAAATTACTATCCACCATACCTTTCTTGAACCTTTGTTGAGTGAGATAGTTGTCTAGCCTTGCATACCATGCTCGAGGTGCCTATTTTAAGCCATATAAATCTTTCTTCAACCTGCAAACAAGGTTGGGATCATCACCAAGTTGGAAACCATCTAGTTGCTCGATGTAAACTTCTTCTTCAAGTTTCCCATTCAAAAATGCTGATTTCACATCCATTTGATAAACTTTGAAATTCTTGTAGACTGCTAAAGCCAAAAATATTCTAATTACCTCTAGTCTCGCTACTGGTGCAAAAGTTTCCTCAAAATCAATGCCTTCAACTTGTGCATAACCCTTACAAACTAATCTTGCTTTATTTCTGACTACCTATCCGTCTTCATTCAGTTTGTTTCAAAAAATCCATTTAGTTTCGATGATATTTTTATTTGCAGGTCTAGGTACTAGTTCCCAAGTGTTGTTTTTCTTTATCTGATCTAATTATTCATTTATTGCCTTCATCCAGCTTTCATCTTTGCTTGCATCATCAATATTTTTAGGTTCAATGTTGGATAGTAGAGAGTAGTTACTTACTGCTCTTCTTCTTGTATGAACTCCAACTTTGGGATCTCCGATGATTTGCTCTCTAGGATGATTTCTCTGCTAGCTACCTATTTTGAATTTTTGATTTTTTTCCATTTTTGCATCATCATCTGAGTCAATTTTTTGTGTCTTTTCAATTTTGTTTTCCTCATCTCTTTCAATAACCTCTTCATAAATTGAGTAGTTCATTTCATAGCTAATTATTCGTTCTCTACCTTGATCAAATTTAACATCGGCATTGTCCATAATTTTCTTTAGCTTCTTATTGTAGCATTTGTAAGCTTTGCTTTTTGATGAATAACCAACAAAAATAGCTTCATCCGCTCTATCTTCAAACTTACCAAGATTATCCTCAGTTCTTTTGATGTAGCACTTGCTGCCAAACACTTTGAGGTATTTTGTTATTGCCATTTTTCTGAACCATAACTCATAAGGAGTTTTGCTTTCATGTGTTCTCAGCATGTACCTGTTTTGGATATACACCACAGTATGGACTGCTTCTTTCCAAAATCTGTCTGCTAGACTGCTTTCAACCAGCATAGTCCATGCCATTTCTTGCACTGTCCTGTTCTTTACTTCTACCACTCCATTCTGCTGAGGTGTCTTGGTTGCTGAAAACTATCTCCTAATACCGTATTTTTCATAGTATTTTGTAAACTCCTCTGAGATGAATTCTCCTCTATCTGATCTTAAACATTTGATCCTCTTACCTGTTTCATTCTCAACCTGGTTTTTGAAAATATTGAACATACCAAAAGCTTCTGATTTATGCTTTAATAAAAATATCCATGTCATTCTGGAATAGTCATCAATGCACAACATAAAATATTTGTCACCATTTATGCTTTGTGTTCTCATGGGTCCACATAAATCAGTGTGTATTAGTTCCAGCGGTTTGCTCATGTAGTATTCTTTAGTTTTGAATGTGACTCTAGTTTTCTTCCCCCTTTGGCATGAAGCACAAATGCTGTTTGCAGGTTTGCTGATGGTGGGAATATCTCTTATAGCTCTTTTTGAGGTGATTTTTACTAGATTATCAAAGTTGATATGACCAAGTCTCTTGTGCCACAGCCAATTTTCTTCTTCCTGTCCAATAAATCAAGCTCCTTTTGAAGTCTCTGAGAGCATGTACAGGTTACCAGATGTTCTTGACCCTGTTGCTATCAATTTTCCACTATTTTTTTTCTAACTTCACAACCTTGCTTCATAAAGACTACTTCATGACCTTTATCACAAATCTAACTTACACTCAGTAAATTATGTTTCAACCCATCCACAAATAAGACTTCTTCTAATTTAATACTTCCATCACTAATTTTGACTGAGACTTTGCCGACTATCTTGGCTTCATCATTATTTCTAAATTTTACTGATCCTCCTTCATATTTCTGTAACTTTTCAAATTTTCGTTTGTCACTTGTCATATGACTAGAGCATCCACTATCTAGTATCCATGGTACATATTTATTCTGTGCTTTGAATGTAGTTTGAACGATTAAGGATTCCTTTTCTTCCTTCAGTCGTTCTTTTCCTTTCCACACTATTTTGATAGTAGTTTTGGGCTCTTATTTTACCTTTCCCTTATCAATAGTTTGAGCATGTTTTTTGAAAATCTTTCTATTTTAACTCATCCTGTATGGTTGAAATTTTCTTCCCTGAAACTGATTTGATGTAAATGTATTTCTATAGTTTCTTACAATGTGTCCAAAATTATGACAGTTATAACATTCTACTATATAATTCATCAAAGGAGAAAAAACATTTCTACTGGTGAAATTCCTTGGTCTTACATTATATTTGCAGTCTGAGATTTTATGCCCATAGCCATTGCATTTAAAATAGAAACCAAAGAAAGGATAATTGAACCTGGGTGATGGTCTTTGCCATGTTGCCATAGGAGCCATAGGTCTTCTTCTTCTTTGATGTGTGATATTGGTGAATCCATCATTGTCAATTTTCCTTTCGTGCTTGGCATTAATGCTTTCTTTTGCATGAGACATTTTTCCTTGATCAACAAATCTCTTAGCTTCATTCTTTGTGGATTCTATATTTCTGGCCTTTGATCCACTTGATGATTCTCCTTCGATGAAACCCAGACCAAATTTGATGCTTGCAGGTCTTTGGCCATTTATGATCTTATCCAGCTTCATAGAAATTTCTTCACATTTGTGATAACAGTTGATTTTATTATTCATATCTTCTAGTTGCATTCTTAAACCAAAAATCTCTTCTTCTAACTTGCTGCAAAGATCTATTTTCATAGTTAATTGTACTTAGAGATCTTTGAAGATTTTCTTAAATTCTTCTATCTGTACTTTTAAGCTGGTTATGATTCCATTTGTATCCTCAAGCTTTCTTGATAGTTTCTTATTCTTTTTCTTTTCTATCTCCCACTCTTCAAGTGTAGATATCAACTCATCTTCTAAGTCTACTTCAGCCTCGAGATTTTCACCACAAACTTCAGAGGTCACTCCTTTTTCTTATTTAACTTCTTCAAATGCCATAAAAAGAGCTTCATATATTTCTTCTTCAGACTCTTCACCGGAGCTGTTTTCTGATGAACTAACATTCTTAGAGATGAAACTTTTCTTTTTGAAGTTGCCTTTTCTGAAATTTGTTTTCATATTTTAGTCACTTCTTTCTTGGTGGGATCCTTCATTATTTTTGTTCTTCTCTTTTAGTGGACAATTAGTCACAAAATGCCCAATGCCTCCACAGTTGAAACATTTAAATGGAAGCTTCTCTCTGTATTTTCCTTTTCCCTTTTTTAGTTTTCTAACAAAGTTTGTTTCCATTTCATCTGATGTCTCTTCTTCCTCGGACTCTTGTTTTGTGTTTTTATTTTTAAGGGCTTTGAAATCTGCTTCTCTATCAGTGGGTTTAGATCTTCCTATCCTCATCTCATATGCAGTTAAGGAACCATACATTTCATCTATACTAAAATAATTTAGATTTTTAGCTTCTTCTATCATTGAGACTTTGGAATCAAAACTTTGAGGAAGAGATCTTAATACCTTTTTCATGACAATAGATTCATCGATATCCTCATCGAGTCCTCTGATCGCATTGATGATTCCATTAACTCTCAACATGAATGCCTCAATTTTTTCATCGTCATTCATCTTAAATGCTTTGAAATAAGCTCGACGTGTCTGTAACTTGGCTTCTTTGATCTTATCATATCCTTCATGAACACTCTTCAATTTATCCCATATTTATTTTGCTGATTTACCATTCATGACCTTTACTAGTTCACTGTCTACTAATCCACACAAGATGGCATTCGTTGCTTTTGAATTATTCTCAAACAGTTTCTTTTTGTCCGCTTCTTTTGGAGGAGTGGTGGGAATTGTGTATCCACTAACTACTGAATCCCAGATGTCGTATCCCAAAGCACAGATATATGTCTGCATCCTGACTCTCCGGAACGCATAATTAGATCCATCAAACAATGGTGCATTGTTTGATGAGAAACCTTCACCACCTGCCATTGTGTTATTTCCAAGATCACCCTAGCTAGTTAACCTTGTACAGGGACTTAGCTCTGATACCAATTTTTAGACTTACAATGGCACTAAGAGGGGGGGTGAATCAATGTAGCTCTTTAATCATGAATTAATAGCTCTTAAAATAGCAGCAGTTAAAACTTATAAACAAATACAACAAGTATATCAAGAGAACATCACACAACACAAGATTTAATGAGGTTCGCTAATGTGGCTACTCCTTAAAAATTATTGCTTGGACTACCATCCAAATCTAGCCTTTGCAAAGAAACAACTTTTACAAACAGTTTACCAGCACCCACTGGAAGGAGCACCAACTGGAAAGAGCACCAACCCCTTATGCCAAGCACTAACTTGGACTTCAATTCTAAAACTAGAAGAATGATAGTAAGATACCTTTGCTTTTACAAGACCTTGACTAGTCTGCTTCACTTTTTCATACTTTGTGCACTCTGCTCTCTCTGTGCTATCACTTCGCACAATATACTGCTTAACTATCGAACAATCATCTTCTCCCCTTTGTACACTCTGCTTCCTTTGCGATCTTCACACTTAGAATGATTTGATGACTTGCACACTGCACACTATGATCGAACTTCACACTCTATGCACTGTCTCCGAACTTCGCATGTCTCAACTACCGCAACTCTTCAAACAACCTTCCGTTTATAACAATATTTTCAAGATCAAAATCCTAATCTTAGTCAGCTGTAAACCCTGATCTCAGTCGACTGTAAACCCTAATATTAGTCGACTACAAACCCTAATCTTTATTGGCTTACATCGGTCTTCATCGGCTTCAACTACCCCTCTAACTCTTCTGTTGATGTTGTCATGAAAACACATGTCGTGATATCACTACACTTTTGCCTTCGTACGCTTTCTCTTAGCTTTGGCCCATGAGAATACAACATGTAGCGATATCGCTACACTTTATCTTTCATACTCTCCTTCTTTACTTTTGTCACAAAATCATGACACTTCTACCTTCTTACTTTCTCTCTCCTCCTTTAGTCACAAAAATATGACATGTCGTGATATCATGACACTTTTTATCTTTAGCGCTTTAACTTGCCTTTGGGTCTCGAAAATATGACATGTCACGATATCACGACACTTTTTCTCCTTAGAGCTTTATCTTGCCTTTGGGTCGCGAAAACGCGACATGTCGCAATATCGTGACACTTTTTCTCCTTAGTGCTTTTACTTGCCTTTGGGTCATGAAAATGCGACATGTCACGATATCACGACACTTTTTCTCCTTAGCGCTTTTTCTTGCCTTCGGGTCATGAAAACCTGACATGTGATATTGCAACACTTTTTCTCTCGGACTCTCTCTCCTGCAACATGTCACGAAATCGCGACACTTTTTCTCTTGGACTCTCTCTCCTGCAACATGTCACAAAATCGTGACACTTTTTCTTTTGGACTCTCTCTCCTGCATTATGTCACGAAATCGTGACACTTTTTCTTTCGGACTCTCTCTCCTGCAACATGTCACAAAATCGTGACACTTTTTCTCTCGGACTCTCTCTCCTGCAACATGTCGCGAAATCACAACACTTTTTCTCTCGGACTCTCTCTCCTGTAGCATGTCGTGAAATCGTGACACTTTTTCGTCCGTACAACCTTCCTTGTAATATGTCACAAAATTGTGACACTTTTTTTCCGTACAACCTTCCTTGCAATATGTCATGAAATCGCGACACTTTTTCGTCCGTACAACCTTCCTTGCAATATGTCACAAAATCGTGACACTTTTTCATCCATACAACCTTCCTTGCAATATGTCACGAAATCGTGACACTTTTTTGTTCGTACAACCTTCCTTGCAATATGTCATGAAATCACGACACTTTTTCATCTGTACAACCTTCCTTGCAATATGTCGCAAAATCGTGACACTTTTTCTACTTGCCTTTCTCTCTTCCAACATGTCACGAAATCGTGACAGTTTTGCTTGCTTCTCAACATGTCGCGATATCACGACAGTTTTTCTTTCTTGCCAACTTGTCGTGATATCGCGACAGTTTTTATTTCTTGCAAACATGTCATGATATCATGACAGTTTTTCTTTCTTCTCTCTCTTCCAACATGTCACAAAATCATGACAGTTTTTCTTTCCTGCTGTATATGTCGCGATATCGCAAAACTTTTCTTACTTGTATTTTCTTTGATCTTTTGCAAGTGGTCCACTTCGGTCTTCTTGGAAAATCACTGTAAATACTCTGAGTAACCTTTGAACTCCTATATTTTGCATCTGACTAGCCTTTGAACTTCCTATCCACTGCATCAACAGATCTATCTGACTGTGTTGACAACAATGACAATACTATCGCTGCACCTTGCTCAACACGTTTTCGCTGTCAAAACCAAGACAAAGAGCTAAGGAGGCGAAAGTGTCACGATTTCATGACATGTCACATTTTCGCGATCAAAACCAAGACAAAGAGCTAAGGAGGCGAAAGTGTCACGATTTCGCGACATGGTCAATTTTTGCGGTGCAAAAAGAAGAATCAGGCTAAAGATAAAAATGTCGTGATTTCATGACATGTTGCATTTTCACGACTCAAGAAGGGTAGACAAGTAGAGAAACAAGAGTGTTGTAATTTCATGACATGTCTCATTTTTGCTAAAGAAAAAAGTAAAGAAGGCTTCACAAAGGTAGAATGTCATGATTTCATGACATACACGTTGTAGAGAAACAGAGTATATTTTTGGCAACTGGGGCATGCACTGACATCATGTGCTGATTTCTAAAGAATGGTTAGTTGATTATAACATGGCAAGTCTACTGGATGATTGCAGAATAATAGGCTCATCTGAATTTGGCCAGAAGGAAATCTATCTAATATGTGGGAAATTCATTGTATATTCTTAGAAACTGCAGATAATTACTTGTAATTGATTGAGGAAATTAAATGTACATAGTAGAAGATACTATTTTTAGGATATAAATAGGAGTGAGTCGATCATGAAAAGGGTCGGCTCTTGGACGTTTACAGACTTGATGTACATGTTACTGGATTGCAAGCAATAAGAGATATTCTTCCTCTAGCTTCTAAAAATATGTATGTGAATGTATGTATCTGGTTTTTAACTTTTATTCATTTTAAGTTTTATAATGTATCTATTCTGAAATATGAACTATGCATATATAAACCTTATCTCTAGAGTTGAATATTAAAGATATTTACATGTATTTAGACGAACATTTAAAATCGCACTCAGGAATTCATGTTTTCTATAGGAAGATATAAATAAACTCTGAAGATAGTAATCTGCATCATCATTTTTTAGTTGTTGTCTAATTTGTACCATGAGAAAAGTTCTAGCTTTGGGTATATTTCCCTTATCTCTTGTTTCCCTTTCCTCTAAAAAACTCAAAGGAACCAGCATTCTTTGGAGATTAGACAGATGATCTCAAGCCAAATCTGTCTATTCAATGTTGGCAAAGTCTAAGGCGTAACACTATTAACCGAAGGTATATTTTGTTCCAAAAGTTTTTGGCATGCCCGGTGGGACTAGTAAATCCCACAATATCATATAAGTTTTGGTGTTTTACTTTAGAGCCTTTTTTTTGAAAATATCAAGAAAAAACTACCTGGCGACTCTGTTGCAATAAAATTTAGACCATAAAAGAAATATCTTGTCTAAAATTTTCTGGTTATATAGCCATATGATAACCAGATCCCAAGCTAGAAACTCTGAAGAACCCATCGAGTTTTTTGAGCTACATCTCAAAAGCCTAAAGGCACACCCTGTGCTAGCCGTAAGATCAAATCCACCTGATACAATTATCACCTCTTTAACACCCATTGTAGGAGCATTTGCAAGCAATCCTACAGTAGTTTTAAATCCTTTAGCAACCATGGCAACTACCCCTATCTCAACACATCTCATGTGGAATCAAATTGGTCCTTTGAACTTAGGAGCACAAAACCAAATTCCACAAGCTGCACTAAAAGCATTATTGAATTTTGAAAGAATAGGCAAAACAATGGATGAGCACTGTTTAGATGTATCATCGCTAGCATCTGTTTACAATATCACTCAAGAATATGTAATGGTCAGATTGTTGGTTATATCTTTGAAATGAAAGATGCTCTATTGGTACAGAGTGCTTCTCGATGGATCCATTACTTCTTGGGTAGTGCTTGCCAGCCATATGGTCGATGAATTTAATATACATGCGGATCCTTTCACATTGTTGAATCAATTCACTATCATTGAGAGGCATCCACAAGAAGAAATCTAGGATTTCAACATCATATTTACCAAAACTCATGATAGAGTACCTCAGGGCATAAAACCCATGGAAGAATAAGCTATATGCTATTATTTAAGGGCTTTTGATTCAGATCTTAGTATGATAATAAGGCAATCCTGCATAACCACTTTTCCTGAGATCTATCTAGAGGTAGCAAAGGGTGAAGCTGATCTCATCGCTACAAAGAAATATCCATCAAAGAGTCTATTGCCAATTGTACCAAAAATTTCCCAAGTATCAATTTCTAAACTGCTTGTACTCCCATCAATGCAGGCTCTCCTAGCTATAGCCGCACCTCCTACACTCCTTGCATTACCAGTCCCACCCCTTGCATCAGCTCCCCCGAATGACTAGTACACGACCATAATTGATACAATGAAAACATTGTCAAATGAAATGGCATCCATGAAAAAGAGGGAAGCTGAATGAAATCTCCAAGCAAGAAGATTTCCACAAATACAAAAAGATGGTGCTTCAATGAGTGGTAGAGGGCAAGATAGAAAAAATGTTGTGTATGCGAATGAGACAGGAGTGTATCGCTCCAAATTTTTCACACCCTTATCTTCAGGCTATAGGATCTATGCCCGGAAGGGGGATGTGGAAAGGATGGCATGGTACCTCGAACTGAGAGGCCTTGCGAAGGTCCCGCCTCTCGAGGGAGGTGTATTATGGTGATTTTTTTATGGATGGTGGGTTCACCAGGAAACATTTAATGGCAGTTTCCACGCCTAGGTTGGGAATGTGTTTGATGTGTTCAGTTTTAGCCTTAAGCATTCAAGTCCTAGGTTTGGCCAAAATGTGTCTAAGCTATTCTATATGAAGATGCAGATTAAATGAATACAAAAAAATAGAATTAAGAAAAAAAACAAAGAAATTAAGCAATATTAAAAGAAAATACCTGATCCGGATGTCTGATGAAGATTCTGATTCTTGAAGTAGTCAGGATCGCCTCTGATTTGATAGGATCATCTGCTATCAGACAAAATCGTCTGAGATCTAACGAATTCGTCAGACGAATTAGTCAAAGACCTGCAAATAGAGAAATAGGTGCAAAACATAGAAAATACAACAATGCTAACATAGGGGAACAGTGTAAATTGACAGTAACAATATCAAACTAAAACTTATAAACAGAAACATGAATGCATTATGCTAATTTAATCATAATTATGACTTAATTATGCATTTGATCTAGATGGGTGAACTCCAAAATGCAAGATAGCATAAAATAATAAATAAACTAGCTAATTACAGCATAAAACAGTAGATTGAAAGATGAAGAAATGCAAACTTTAGGCACTGATTGCCTCAATGTTGACTGCAGTCGAAATCATCTCGCATTGGTATGAAATCATCTCTGATTCAACAAGATCACCTCTGATCTGAATAGGATCGTCTGCGACGATGTAAGCTTGCTCCGACTGAAAAATGCTAAGGTACCTGCAACAAAAATTGTATAGAACTAATGCAAATAGAAATTTGGGATGTCTTAATGCGTGTGAAGTCAAGTTATAGGAATTATCAGCCAGGGGGGTGCTAAGGGGAGGGCTTAGGATTAAATAAGCTTAGGAGGGAGGTTAGGAGGTTGGAGATCATCCCTATTTGGGAGATCTCCAATGGGGGAGGGTCTCTAACAGTGCATACATGCTTCTGCCCGGATTAGAGACCCGTTGGAACAGAAGCTAATTGTGAAAAATTAGTTTTGGGAAAATATCGTCTGGACGTCCTGGTCCAGACGAAATCGTCCGATCTGAGGTGATATCGTTTGATCGACGACAATATCATCAAATGATCAAAACAAACTCTAAAAATGGCACAGAAAAGGAGGAAACGGATTACATGACGGTTTGGGAGCGGTTTGGGAGGTTAAAATTTGAATTTGAATTATTTACTAGAGTAAATGTAATTATTAAGATTTCACTGCGCCAATTTTAGGGTGTTACATTTTGCCCCCTCTTTAGAAATTTTTTTTAAGAAAATGCGTTAAATATGAGTTCTTCTCGATCTACGAGAAAGCAAAAATTATTCCCATTTTTAGGCGACGATTCTTGGCCGAATCGTACAACAGCTTACTATGGTGCCCCCTCCATGTTTTTACCCAAATCAAACGTTTGAGGTAAAAACGCAGAAAAGAAAAATTTTAAAATGTTTTTAATTGTGTTTTGAATAAAATTAAGAAAAATAGGGTAAAACCCTAATTCATTTTTACTGTTCATTTTTTTGGTTTTAGAGCTCTGCAAGCAAAAATGATGGAGACGACGCACAGATCAATAGAGGTCCAGTGAGGGTTACGGGTAAGAGTGTAAACTTAGCTTAGAATGTTTTAAGTTGAATTTACATGCTTTTTAGATGAATTTTGATCAATTTTTGAGCATCGTGGCCATTTTTAGGCCGTCGACATTGTTGGGACGAAATTGTCCCGATTTCAACGAAATCGTCTCAAGTTCACCGATTTTGTCGAAGGGCGAAATCGGCGAAAAGGGGATGATTTCGTCAAATTAGGGATGATTTCGGCTTGCAAAATCAGAGATGATTGTGCTCAAATGGGGGATGATATCGTCCAATAGTGGGCGATATCATCAGTTGTATAAAATTGAACTGATTTTACTTGCATTTTTAATTAATGATTTTTTTATTAATGATTGTTATTGTTTTGTTGTTTATGTTGCAGAGAGGATTGCTAAAGAGCAGAGAATGAAAATACGACGGGTTGAGAGATGAATTGGCAATTCTAACACAGGCAGAGCAGGATCAGCTGGCTCAGGCCGGCTTACAGCATGTGGCAGAAATGCCACAAGTTTCTATAGACATGGGGCTAGTGACAGCCCTGGCAGAGAGGTGGTATCTGGGTTCTTCCTATTTCTAGCTACCTACAGGGGAGATGACTCCCACATTAGAGGATGTATGGAGGATTCTGAGAATCCCCATACAAGGACGGTTGATCACTCTTGCGGCCAATCAGGGCCATGCTATGATGCAGTTGTGTGGTGACTCGAGCTTCACCCTGGAGAAGGGCAGAGTAAACATCGAGGCACTGCATCAGATGCCTGCTGCATCGAGACTCACACAAGTTTTGGCCGAAGTGGTAGGTGGAATTCTACTGTGCCACCAGAGCGGGTGCAGGGTACCATGGATGCTAGACTACTGCACGACATTATACAGATTGATAGATAGCATTTATTATTTTTTGATAGAGGATTGAGTATGTCGAGGTAGAGATTGTGGCATACCAATCCAGTTTTGAGATGATGTATATATTGTTGATATATATAGATGAGATATTTTTGATCATATGACTTATGTATTTTTATGATGCTTTTATGTTTGATTGATTGATTTGATGATTGGATTGAGGATTCATGTAATTATGTCGTTGGAAATATTATAATTTTGATGTCATGCTGTAAGATTTTAAATGAAATAATTGTTAGCGTACTTTGTCTGTATCTAATTTATTTAGACATTTTGTTGAGACTGTTACAACTTCGTAACAGTTTCGTTCCGTCGGTGTTCTATTCCCGGCTGTAACTGTGTTATTTAAACAGGCTGCTCAATAATACATGTTGTTCATTGCGTTTATCATGGCATCAGAGCTGTTCGTAATTTTTTAATTCTCAGCCTGTGTTTTTTTATCGCGCGTCAGTTGTCGTGCAGGGAAGAGGGCGGAAGCCCCGGCTGAACGCGTACTACGTTCGAAGGTTGCCAGGCTCGCTCCGGGAAGGACACGCAGGGCCGAGGGCGAGCGGACATCTATCCGCCCCCCACCCCGCGTCCAGGTCCGCGGATGACCCCGCTCGATGCGCTGCGTCGAGGGAGCCGCCGCCACTCCCCCCCGGTCGGTACAGCCAGCACGGGATGACGTGTGCGCAAGGAGGGAGGCCAACACACGCAGAGAGGGACGTCTTGTGCGTCCAGTCTGCCACAGAGCATAGGCCAGAGCAGACCGCTGACGTCAACCTGTGTAGAGCACAGACCGCGTCCTCTGCGCGACGTCTGCCAGGTGCAGACGGGAAGGGGAAGCCACCCCCTCCCTCGTGGAGGGAGACTGCACGACGTGAAATCATGCATGCGCTCCCATTTCCCCCCCTCGTGTTGGTGGAGATGGCACGCTCCCCAACTCCACCCCCCCGCGTAGGAATTTCAAATTCCCAAACGCGGGGTATAAACCCCCCCCCCCCGGCCCGTAAAAAAAAAAAAAAAAAATCAGATCGCGCAAGCGCGCAGTGAAAAAAAAGAAAAAAAACCAGAGCGCCGGTTGAACGCGGTAACTGCGTTTTTTTTTACGTTTGCGTCTGCGTCGTCTACGGAGGAAGCCGCGACTGGGAAGTGGCTTCGAGACGGCGATTTGCTGCGGAGGCAGAAGCCGCGAGTTGCAGACGAGGCTCGGGAAGCTGGAAGCAGCGGAGGACGGGCAGGCCGAGGTTGAAAAGGGAGGTGGCTCACTGATCATTTCGGATCAGCCCGCTGGCTCACGTGGTCGTGAGCCGTGCGGTAAGGCTCAGGGAGCCTGCAGGTCGGGGGTTCAAATCCCGCCGACTCCCCCCAAGGTATAATTTTTTTTTCAAACGTTTTTTAATTATTATTATTTTTAGTTAAATTTTTTAATTTTAATTTATTTTTTAATAGTTTTTAAACTTTATAAATTAAAATTTATTTTTAATTTATTTTTTAAAGTTTTAAAAACTATATAAATTAAAATTATTTTTTTTAACTTTAAATAAATAATAATTATTAAAATGCTTTGTTAAAGAAAGCCTTTTAAGGGGGGATATTTTTTCAAAAAATCAAAGGGGGATAGTGAGTAATTTTTCGAAAAATAGCAATTTGGCAAATTGTAAAAGGTGCATTTTTGGCTGTGACCGACACCTTGTGGGTTATTCTTGTGGGCAGTTTTTTTATGTTGTATGTTGCATATTTCATTTTTGCACTATAACATTAAAAACTTAAAATCAAAACACTCCCTAAGTCCCCGGAATAATTAAAACCCATCCGTGCAATTTATTGCACTACAGCGTTCGGTATTTGTGATACCTCTGGCCAGCACTTACAGGTAAAGCTATCATGATTTGGCTACTGTATCCGCCGCCTAATATAGCTGCTACAACGACGTCTGAGCTTGTTCTCTATAAATCGTCGGGGAGGAATAAGTATGCCATTTTTGCATTTTTTTACTCCATCCACTACCCTTTATCGCACTTGTGTTTAGGCGTAAATCCTGATGAAGTATTCTTCATAGTGTTTAGGGGAAGTTACGCCCCACGCATGAGAAGAATCTTCTATGGTAGGTGCCATCAACAAGGCGATTCCCTTTCAGTACCGCTTATGTTCCACGTATCGTATGATCTCTAAAACTCACCTATAGTCTCCCTCACGTAAGGGCGGGTGATTTTTGTTGATATTTCTAAATACCTATAGTTTCCCTCACGTAAGGGCGGGTATTTTGTACGGTATATTGGCCTAGCAAAAGGTATATCGAAAGGGGGACCAATTGGTGATATAAGGAACCTTCACTATGGCCGTTGTTGCAAAGTTGATGACTGATCCGCATCAGTTATTGAAAGGTCCAAATTATACACCATGGAAACATAAGATGAAGGCTATTCTCCAAATGGAAGATTTGTGGGATATTATTACTGGAGTAGCAACTAGGCCTTCACCAACGATGAGGATCCACGGGTCCTTCGACAGATCGAGATAGCTTTTGACAAGAAAGACGGTCGAGCAAAGGTGCTCATTTTGTTTGTTGTTTCGGATGAAGTGCAACCTCATATGGCTGACAAAGCAAGTGGTAAAGAGGCATGGGATGCCCTTCAAACCATCTATGAGGGAAAGAATGATTCCACCATTCTTCATCTTCAACAACAACTTCATAACCTGAGTTTGAGGCAGGGTGAAACAGTTGAACTCTTTCTATGCAGTGTCTGAATTGAAAGAGAAATTGAGTTCTCTGGGAGATACTTTGGATGAAAAGCTTCTCATTTCACTTGTGATGAGAGCTTTACCTTCTTCATTTGATATGTTGATAACCTCCATCCAGGTGTCTCAACGACAAATTACCTACATCGAGTTGGTCAATCTGCTTCAACAACGGGAGGCACGCCAACTTCACAAGGATGATTCTTCCAATACAGCCCTATACACCAACAGGCAGGGTTCTAGGAAGAAAGGTAATGGGCAAAAAGGAGGCAACTTTCAGAAAGGAGGAAATTCTCAACAGGATACGAAAGGAAAAGGCAAACAACCTCAACAGAAGAAGAGGTGGTGCAAGATCTATGAGAAAGACAACCATGACACCAACAGGTGTTGGCATAAGAACAAGCAGAAAGGCCAAAACAAACCACAAAATAAAAACAAGCAACCCCGAGGTGAATGTTTTTGTTGAAGAATACGACTCGGATTACGAATGGGCACACAAGGTGCTCATGACTACCATAGATTCCACACAGAGGGATCCTATTTGGTATGTCGATTACGGAGCTAGCAAAGACATGACTGGCGACAGATCGTGGTTTGAATCATTTATGGCCAAGGAAGGAAAACCTGTCACCATTGTTGATGATAAAACCTACGGGGGTTCGGGGAGAGGGTACAGTTTCAGTCACTCTTCCTGATGGCAAGTGTCAGATTGACAAAGTCCTCTATGTTTCGGGATTGGCCAACAATTTGTTGTCAGTGACACAAATCCTGGACAGAAATATGGTTGTCAACTTTCATGTTGAGAATGGAAAGAAGTGTTGTACTATTACCAGGAAGGGTAAGCAGATTGCAACAGCTTCATATAAGCATGGCTTATTTGCACTAGATGCTATCTCTACTCCACATGTTGCCATGACTATCTCTACCAAGGAGGCAACTTCCCTATGGCACAAGAGATATGGGCATCTTAGTTATGGCTACTTACTTGAGCTCAGCAAGTATGAGATGGTAAAGGGTCTTCCTTCCCTTTCTACCACATTGCCAGTGTGCTCTGACTGCTTGGTAGGAAAGCAGCATAGAGTACCATTTGAGAAGAGCTCTACAAGAGCACGAAAACCTCTGGAGTTAATTCATACCGATCTATGCGGTCCTTTCACACCCAAAAGTTGTGGAGGGAAGAGGTACTTTCAGTTATTCGTAGATGACTACTCACGAAAGATGTGGGTTTTCTTTCTCCAATTGAAATCTGAAGCTTTCGCATTCTTCCAGTAGTTCAAGAAATCCGTTGAGAAGGAGTCAGGAGCTTCTATTAAAACCCTCCGCTCAGATCGAGGGGGAGAGTTTACCTCTAATGAATTTTTTGCATTCCTAGATAAGAATGGAATCAAGAGACAGGTTAACAACTGCCTATACTCCTCAGCAAAATGGAGTTGCTGAGAGAAGGAACCGTTCTATCATGGAAATGGTTCGTTGTATGCTCAGAGGAGCTACTCTTGGGCAACAATATTGGGCGAGAAGCTGTCACCACTGCAGTGTATCTGTTGAATAGGGCACCCACAAAGGCCCTAAAAGGAATGACTCCATAGGAAGCATGGAGTGGTCGAAAACCCTCCATATCTCATCTACGTATTTTTGGATGTCACGCTTTCATGCACATACCGAAAGAGAAAAGGAAGAAGCTAGATGAGAAAACACTGAGATGTATTTTTCTTGGTTATGACGAGCACTCTAAAGGATATCGGTTGATAGATCCTTTGACCAAGAAAATTCATATCGAGCGAGAGATGTTGTCTTTGATGAAGCTTTCACATCACAGAGCACATCTAAAGTACACCAAGATATTATGGAAACTAAGGAAGAGAAGATTCCTTCGTCAACACAGACAGGAGGTCCTTCTACATCTTCTTCACCACCACCGAAGAAGAATCCTAAATGGTGTACAAATACAATCAGAGACGCAAATTTATCCACTCCTCCCAATTTGAATTTGGATAGACCTCGTACACGCAGTATGGCTCAAAAGGAAAGAGAAGCCAGAGAAACTGGTGAGGTTGATGATCTTTGTCAATCTTTTGAGGAACTTTTTGTGACTCCAAGTACAAAAGTAGAGGATATGGATATTGATGATGACAGGGCGTTCATGTCTACCATAGATAGTCTTGAACTCGCATCAGTGCAAGATGCTCTTAGTGAGCCTCAGTGGAAGGCCGCTATGGATACAGAGTATGAGTCTTTGATGAAGAATAAAACTTGGAAGCTTGTTGATTTTCCACATGGAAAGAAACCCATTGGCTGCAAATGGGTATATAAAGTCAAGTACAAGGCAGATGGAACAATTGATAAGCATAAGGCCCATCTTGTTGCAAAGGGCTATGCTCAAAAGAAAGGCATTGACTACGAGGAAACTTTTGCACCTACTGCTCGGATGACCACAATTCGGGTTATGTGTGCTATGGCAGCACAATATGGGTGGAAAGTTCACCAGATGGATGTCAAAAGTGCCTTTCTAAATGGTGATCTCCAAGAAGAAGTCTATATGACTCAGCTTTAAGGATTTGAAGTGGAAGGCCAACAACAGAAGGTTTGCAAATTGGTCAAATCCTTGTATGGTGCGAAACAAGCTCCTCGAGCTTGGTATATAAAAATGGACAATCACCTTATGCAGCATGGATTTAAGAGATGTCCATCAGATGCAAACCTCTATTTCAAGAAATAGGGTTATGAGATAGTGTTGCTTGTACTCTATGTGGATGATCTGCTCATTACGGGGAGTTCGAAACAATGATCTCTCTTGTCAAAAGAAACTTGTGCAAATATTTTGAGATGACAGATCTTGGACTTCTCCATTACTGTCTTGGTCTAGAATTCAGCCAGAAGGAGCACTCCATCAAAGTGTCTCAGAAAAAGTATGCCAAGACATTTTTGGATAAATATCGCATGACTGACTGCAAGCCAATGGCAACTCCAATGGAGAATGGACTTCGATTATCGCGATATGATGATTCACCTCGGGTAGATGGTACTCTCTATCGACGGTTGATTGGGAGTCTCATATATCCGACCAATACTAGGCCGGATCTCGTATTTGCTATCAACTATCTTTCGAGGTTCATGCAGGAGCCTAAGACTACTCATTGGAAAGCGGCAAAACATGTTCTTCACTATGTCCGTGGTACTATGGAATATGGCCTAGAATACAAGAGGAACAACAAATTCTTCTTGCAAGGATACACGGACTCCGACTATGCCGGATCATTTGATGATCGCAAGTCAACTTCTGGATACATTTTTCATCTGGGATCCGGTCCTGTCTCTTGGCACAACAAGAAGCAACAGGTGGTTGCTATTTCATCAACAGAGGCAAAATATCGTGCCGCACGTGAAGCTGTGTGCAAAGTGATATGGTTACGTCGCATTCTGACAAGTATGGGCCATCCATCAAAATCTCCAATACACTTGTTTTGCGACAATCAGGGTGTTTTGAACCTCATCAAGAATCCAGTCCATCATGAAAGAACAAAGCACATTGACACACAATGTCATTTCATTCGAGATGAAGTTCCAAAGCACCGAATTCAGCTTCGACACATTCCCACCGATGCTCAAGTTGCGAGACATTTTCACTAAGGCACTTGGATGTGTCAAATTTGAATTGTTTCGCAGCTCACTTTGTATTGCAAAATAATGTAAGGGGATGTTAGTAGTCTAGTATAGCTATTAGTTATTACATTACCCAAATAATGTAATAAAGGGGGATGTTAGCGTACTTTGTCTGTATCTAATTTATTTATATATTTTGTTGAGACTGTTACAACTTCGTAACAGTTCCGTTCCGTCGGTGTTCTATTCCCGGCTGTAACTGTGTTATTTAAATAGGATGCTCAATAATACATGTTGTTCATTGCGTTTATCAATAATCTGATGTAACAAATTGGTTGTTTGTGATGTAATGTGATAAAAAATAAAAAGAGACTTCTAACAATAATTTTAAAGGACATTGTCGCTATTATAGACCATTTCATGGAGTCGCCGCTCACTCGATCGTCAAGCTAATCCTAGTATAGAAATATTGTTAAAAGTAAAAGAGTGTTTAAGAGACTGTCTTAAGACTTTGGTGCAATGGTGCAAATGATGGTGATGATGGTTTGTTTTCAGATTTTCATAAAAATAATATGCATGAAATAATGTTAAAATGATTTTTGCTAGGCATAAATTCTTAAGTGTGATAAATTTTTTGGATAATTCCCTAGGAATTATACCATCATTGCAAAATTGAAGGTTGACATAATGACATGAAATAGTGACAATGTGCATGCTTTTTTTGTCAAAAAACATAATTGTATAACAGAATGATTTAAGTCATATGGTTTTCATGATTTTTTTTTTTTAAATAAATGGGGAATAAAAATTGGTACAATGGTTTGTGCTAGGCATAGAATATGTAGGTATAGACTTATACCATCATCACAAAAATCAAGGAAGAAAATAGATTGTTTTATTACATGGTTGAATTTTAATAAACAGAAAATATGAAGATGAGGACTTGCGCTAAGCATAAAATTCCAATTTTGGTTTTGGAACTATACCATCGTCGCGAAAGTCAACCAGATATATATGTTTTGATTGTATGGTTTGAAAGAAATTTTGATGTTTCTATTATGCATGTAGTTGTCTTTAGACTAAACAACTGTACTTTTAAAGAAAAAAATAATTTTTTCCAAACAATTTTGCAAAAAAATATTTCAAAGTATTTTAAAGACAAAAGGTAGATTTATAAGGAATCCCATGTGCATATGTGAATTCATTTCCAATCTTGATTTATTATAATGATACACAAAATCTCTCAAATATAAAATGTGTATGCAATTGCTATGTTCATTTACCAGTTTTGAGCAAGATAATTTGATACAAGTGATTTGAATAAACCAAATAAGTGTTCATTAACCATGATGTAGATGCATATAACCATACCAGACTACTATGTAAGTCGGATTATCAAGAGCTAGCTAATCCATAAGCAAACATAGGTTTGTACAAAAGAAGGTCGCTAATGTGACAGACATATCGCCACACTAGGAGTTACCCAAGGCGAAGCAGGTTGGGCACAAACCACCTATTATGGGGTTATCTCATAGTTTTCGAATAATTGAGAATTCCAGGGATTCAAGCTCATCAACCCTTCTTTTATTTTCAAATGGTAGGGAAAGGGATTTTATTGCTTTTGCTTTTTGCTGTCTTTTGCTTTCTTTTGCTGTCTTTTTCTTTTTTTGCTTTCTTTTGCTGTATTTTGCTTTTTTTGCTTGATTTTTGAAATAATGCTAAAATAACTTGTTTCTTTTTTATTTTTCTTTTGAATTTTTTTTTCTTTCTATGCTAGGGATACTTGCTCGGATTAGCTGTAGAGCAAGGGATTTTTATTCTGGGTAGGGGTGAGCTTGTCATTTTGTCAATTCTCAAAGATTCTAGACCATGTGCATGATAGGATAGCAAGGGAAACTTTTCGCTCAAGAAACCAATTCTACTATGTAGCAAAGCATGGAAATTACAAATATAATCATTTTATTGTGAAAAGATGTGCTTGGTTTAAGTAAATAACAAGATCAATTCTCTGTGCTCAAACTTTATTTAATTGAATTTTATGGACTTTGATATAAGAGAGATTAGTTATCATGCCAAATAAAATCAAGATATTTATTTTTGTGTTTGTGAAAGTGAAGGATTCCAAATAAATGCTAATTTATCCAAAATAATTTGAAACATATAACTGCCACATTTGTAAGAAAATATATATAAATAATTTTTGAGAAGTTTTGAGAATGTTGACTCTCTCTTTCTTCTTTATATTGTTTTTGTTTCGAAAGAGTCAAGAATATTGTTGTTTTTATTTTTATCATTTGTTGAAAAAATTAACAAGTGCCATAAATACAAGTAGTTTTGAAGATTTTGATGATTATGAATGTTTTTGGTGTTTTTGAATTTATAAATTGAAAGAAATACAAGATAGTGTTTTTGAAATATGTTAAACAAATATATACAAGGATGAAATGACCAAATTTATACATAGTAACGTTTAAGATGCAAAATATTCATGGGTTCTTTAAGTTCTTTACCATCTAAGGTAGATAATTTGTATGCTCCTGATTCAAATTTAGCAGTGATAATGTATGGTCCAAGCCAGTTGGGTTCAAATTTACCTTTAAGGTCCTTAGTTGCATTAGTATTTTTTTTATTTTCTTTTAAAACAAGGTCGTCGATCTCAAAGGATCGATGACAAACTTTTTTAGCATATGATATTTTAAGCTTGTTTTAGTAGGCACGGAGATGTTCCAAAGCATTGATGCATTTTTCATCTAGGAGTTCCAGCTGACTGAGTCTACCAGCTCAATATTCATCTCCTACTTTGGTATCCTGAAGTAGTAGAGCCAAAGAAGGAACTTCCAATTCAAAAGGAAAAACTTCTTCAGCACCATAAACCAAAAAAAAATGTGAAGTTCCAACAGGGGTTCGAACACTAGTTCGATAAGCCCACAAGGCTGGATATAATTGAATGTGCCAGTCACGGCCAGTTTTATTGACCAATATTTTGAGAATTTTGATTAAGGTTTTGTTAGATGCTTCTGTTTGACCATTACCTTGAGGATAATAGGGAGTGGACCAACGATGTTGAATCTTATATTTTTGGCATAATTTTTTAACATCTTTATTTTTGAAACAAGTTCCATTGTCAGATATGAGATTTGCAAGAATTCCGAACCTACAAATGATTTTATTGAAAATAAATTTAGAGACTTGTGTGCCAGTGTAGGAAGCTAAAGGCATAGCTTCAACCCACTTCGTGAAATACTCAGTGGCGGTTATGATGAATTTGTGTCCATCAGATGACACAGGATTGATTTTGCCAATAATATCTAAACCCCATTTTGAAAAGGGCCAAGGAGATGAAATAGCCTATAGTTCTTGTGCAGGCGCATGGACAAGGCCAACATGTTTTTGGCACTTGTCACAATGGTGCACATAATCATGTGCGTCATTCTCCATGGTAGGCCAAAAGTATCCTATCCTAAGGAGCTTTTTAGCAATGACACTACCACTGAAGTGTCCTCCATAAGATCCATCATGGGCTTCACTCAAGGTTGATTTGGATTATTCTAAATTCAAACATCTTAATAGGATACCTTCAAAATATCTCCTATATAAATTATTTCCAATTATTACAAATTGACTTGCTTGTCTACGTAATAACCGACGTTGGTTTCTATTAGAATTGGCAGGGAAAGTCCCATTTTGGAGAAAATCAAATATGTCCGTATACCAAGGTTTAGGAGTAGTTTCATTGATTAGAAACACATCCAAAGGTTCTAAGCATGACTTATTTGAAGCGGGTTCCTGGAGTCGACAAATAATGATAGTGGCATATTCGTCATCTAACTCCAAGGGCAGGAGAGATGTAGCTGCGGCCATAGCATCAGCTGCATAGTTGCAAGTTCAAGGAATAGCTTCCAAGGTAACTTGATAAAATAGAGACATTAGTTGTAAAACATAGGCCTTATATGGGCACAGTTTATCATCTCTGGTCTGATAAACTTCATTAATTAGGTTTATAACCAATTGAGAATCACCAAAAACTAACAGATATTTAATTTTTAGTGCCAGGGCAACTCGTAATCCAAGGATTAGAGCTTCATATTCAACAATATTGTTGGTGCAAGCAAATGTTAACTTGAAGGACAGAGGAATAAGATGTTTTTACGGGGATATTAAAATAATACCCGCACCAGCCCCACTCATGCATCAGGCTCCATCAAAGTATAAGGACCATTGTTTAATATGGTCTGCTCCTAATTGAAGGCATTCATCAGGGAACTCAATGATGAGGGGATGGGTAGACTCTAAGGGTGTAGCAACTAATTGATCTGCTATGATTTGACCCTTAATACTTCTATCCTATGAATGTGAGATCAAATTCGCTTAGAGCAAGAACCCACTTGGCTATGCGACCCGATAAATAAGGTTGACTCATGAGATACCTCAAGGGATCATATTTCGCAATGACATAAGTTTTCTGACTAAGCATATAATGTCATAATTTTTGCGTAGCAAACATGAATGCTAGACATAGTTTCTTTAATGCTATGTAGCGGGTTTCATAACTGATGAAGGTTCGGCTAAAATAATAATTAGCCCATTCTCTCTTTTCATCATCAAGCTGAGCTAACATAGCTCCTAAGGCAGAATCTGAAGCTAAAATATATAGGAGAAATGGGTGATCATGTCTAGGCGGTGAAAGCACAGGTGGATTAAGGAGGTATTGCTTGAGAATTTCAAAAGCTTCTCTACATTCATCATCCCAATTAAAAGGGACATCCTTCTTAAGGAGTTTAATAAAGGGACCAGTTTTGTCCGCCAGCTTATCGATGAAGCGATGGATGGATTGAAGCTTACCTTGTAAACTTCGTAACTCAGATATATTAGTAGGTGCGGGCATATCAGTAATGGCCGTAATCTTAAGAGGGTCAATTTTGATACCACGTAAAGAAACTAAAACCCCTAATAGTTTACCGGACTTAACTTCGAATATGCATTTTGCTAGATTTAATCGAATAAGATATTCTCGTAATCAATTAAAAACTTTTCTCAAATCATCTAAATGATTATCCTCATTAATAAAGCGAGCTATAATATCTACATAATCATGTAGGATATCATGCATCATATCATGAAAAATATAAGTCATAGCTCGTTGATAGGTTGCACCTGCGTTCTTTAAGCCAAATGGCATCACTTTCCAACAAAAGGTACCCCAAGGGGTAATAAATGCTGTCTTAGCCTGATCTTCAGGAGTTATCCTGATCTGATTATAACCAAAGAATCCATCTATTAAGGACATCATCCCACTCCTGGCAGTAAAGTCAATGATTTGATCCATGTTTGGAAGAGAAAAGTCATCTTTAGGGCATGCAGCGTTAATATCTCTAAAATCTGTGCAAACCCTAACTTTGGTAGCTTCTTTTTTGTTAACTGGAACTACATTTGAGATCCATTCAACATAATCAATAGCTTGTATAAAAACAACATTCAGGAGTTTTTCTAACTCCCCTTTGACTAGCAAAGCCACTTTGGGATGCATTTTTCTAAGTTTTTGTTTAACAGGTTTAGCATCCGGATGGACCACTAGATGATGCATGACTACAAAAGGGTCTAGACCTGGCATATCTTCGTATGTCCAAGCGAAGACATCTTCATACTCTTTAAGGAATGCAATGTATTGCTCTTGTTTTTCTTGACTTAATTCTGATCCAATATTGATTATGTGAGGATTATCTTCAGTTCCAATATTAATTTTAATGACGTTTTCTACCTCCATGCATAGATCTCTTTCAAAATTAGGTGGGGTGGGTGAAACGCCCAATTCTTGTAATTCTTGTAAGGTTAATTTGGATAATTCATCTTGAGGATTAGTGGTCTCAAGTTGGGCTATAGTTGGTATAGAACCATCAAAATAAAATCCATTGTGTAACATCTCTTCAACGGAGACATCGTGGAAGATATCTCCTTCCAACTCTTCATCGGGGTCAACAATCATTTCAGGGTAAGCTATGGATAGCATGTTACATGTAAATGGATGATTTTTTAGAGGCAAGTCATCATGCCTATCCAAATAATCTTGATAACATATGAGGTGATCGTCATCTTCAAAAGGAAAGGGTTGACCCTTACTAGGAAATAGGCCCACACCACAGCGGGTAGGCCACGGTTCTACCTCGAAAGGTTCTTTCATGCCATTTTGGAAAGGTCCCAAGCCTTTCCATTTATATCCCATTTTAAGCATTATGGGTTTAGCTTTAATATATTCATTGGTAAAATAACATCGAGCATATCCCTCATGATGAGTTTTAATGTTTCGAGGGATTCTTCCCCAATCATATCCTTTATAAATGAAGGCACAACTCCCGACTTGGTAAGTACTTCCCATAGGTTGTGGGAGGCCCAAAGTACGAGGAGATGGTGACAAGTTATTTAAAAGAATTGAATCTTGCATGAAAGTATTTGTTTTTTCTGATATTAAGATTGTGGATAAATCTGGTAAAAGTTCATCAAAAAGAGCATAAGATGTAGACGGATCATTCCCTATATCTTCAGATGTGGAAGGGATGATATATGTGGATAATGTGGAAGTGTTAATAGATGGGTCTATAGGTTTTGAAATTATAGGGATAGAACATGAAGGATTGGTTGTAGATTTAAGATCTTTTTGAGGTTCTAGAGTGATTTTTTTAGAAGATTGTTGATCTATATAGGAGGATGAAATTAATGGAGGGGAAATAGGTGAAGCTATGGGTGTGTGTTTCATAGTTTTAGATGAAAAATAAGAATTAGGATGTGTGGATGACAGAGCAGGGCAAAATTGCACTCCAACGGGTTCTGCCAAAGCACACATATCAAAGGGTCTAGGGTCACCATGGATAGTGACCAACTGGTTTTTAAATTCGAATTTAACACATTGGTGTAAAGTTGATGGGACAGCCTGCATTGCATTGATCCAAGGACGACCCAAGAGTATATTGTACGATGCGGGGCAATGTACAATAAACACGGTGGTATCTAGAGTTCTAGGACCAACTTGCAATGGGATGGTAATAAATCCACATGTTTCTTATGTTTCGTCATTGAAAGCTTTGATAATCATATCAGTTTTCTTCATTTCATCACTTCTAAAGCCAAATCTTTGGTAGAAGTCAAAAGTGCAAATGTTTAGAGATGAGCCATTATCAATCAAGACTCGTTTGACAGCTACATCTCCAATTAGAGCAGTAATATATAAGGGATTATCCTTATGTAAACTATGTTGTGGGATATCTTTATCCTGGAAGTCAATACAATCAACTTCTCGAGTGATGATAGTATTGGCCATGGCTTCAAGTTGAATGTTTTGAGGTACCATCATTTGGCTTAATGTAAGCATCAACTCATCCCTATGGGTGGGAGAAGATCTTAATAAATCCAAAAGGGAAATTTTGGCTGTAGTATTGGATAATTGCTCATTAATATTGTAAGGGGATTTAGGTTGAACATTAGAAGCATAATTCCCTTTATTGGGATTTTTCAAAGCAAATGGAGCTAATCCATCATTCTGATTTGGTTCTTGTTGAGAATTCTAAGCCTGTTGTCGAGTAACGACTCCAATCGTACCTACAATGTTATATTGAGGATGTTGAACTGGTCTCGGTCAAGTGTTTATGGCTTGTTCATTAGGGAGGAATTGATTAGAATAGGGTCAAGTAGTAACTCTTCTAGGAAATGGTTCTTCTAGAACCATAGCATCTGTGATGGGTTGAATGGGATCTGATTTGTTTTCAAAACTATTCTACTGGTTTGAAGTGATGTCTAGTTCACTTTTAGTATCTGATTCTACATCACTAGAATCAGGAGTTGGAATATTATGTAAGGGCCTGGTCATAACCAGGGATAAGGTTGTGTCAAATACTTGAGGATCCTGAACAGGTAATTGTCCACTAATAGTTCCTACATATCGGGTAGGAGGGGGAACATTATGATGTTCGATTTGATTGGCCACATCTTTACCATGTCTTGGTAAAGGGTGTTGAAATATGTCTAATGATTGATTAGCATTTTGATTTTGATTTTGGGGAATGGTATTTTGAGCGTTATTAGGAGCATTTTGTTTAGGTTGGAAGGCTTGCACCTCCATTTCATTATTATCAATAAAATCCTGTATTTTATGTTTCAACCTTTTATAGGCGTTGGTAGAGTGTCCAGGTCCTCTATGGAAATCACAACGTAAGTCAGCTCTGTATCCAGGTATAGTTGGATCAGGTTCTCGGATAGCTGGTAATTGGATCAAACCTCTTTCGAGTAATTGAGGTAAAATAGTTGATAACGTTTGATTCAATCTAGTAAATTCCCAAGGAGGCTTATCAAGAGGTTTCAATATAAATTTTTCTGTTGTCTTCGTTGCATTGATATTAGCAACATTTTTGCTATCAGTGACTCCGTCACCTACAAATTGTTTGTTTTTATATTGATTTCTAGAGGTTTTCTCATCATCCTTCTTCCTAAGTTGGCCTCTCCTAATGAGGGCATCTTCTACTCTTCGGGCTAAATCTATAGCCTGATCGAAGGTAGTTAAAGTAGCAGTTGATAACTCATAAGATATTTGTTCTTGTAAATTATTAATAAAAATGTCCAACATTTCCCTATAAGGTAGCACAAAGTGCAGTTTTCCTGTCAACTGCCTCCATCTAGCTAAGAAATCGGCAAAACATTCATCCTTGTCTTGTTTTAAGTTGTATAAATATTTAATGGTTACATACCTCTCGATGTAGGCACTAAATTGATGGACAAAAGATTCAGTTGTTTCTTCAAAGTTTCTCAAAGAATGAGTGGGCAATTGATAGTACCACTCTAATGCCATTCCACCTAAACTTTTTGGGAACATTTTTAGTAATATTTAGTCATCATGTGATATATCATGACATGCTATCCTAAACATACGAAGATGCTCTATGGGATATTCGGTTCCTTTATATATAGGCAAGATGGGCATGGGAAAATGCTTAGGGTATGGTTGAGCTACAACTATGGGATCCAAAGGTTGACTACATATTTCTTGATAATTGTACGAGGGATGATAAGGATCTATCTGGTCCATACGCGACGCTAACTGTTTCACCATGGCTTCTAGATTACTAGTTTGCCCACCATATTGGTTCGATAGGGCATTGATATGGGATTTGTGAGCATATGATGGAGGGACATGAATATTAGATGCTATGTTGCTATTGTGTAAATTGTTGGTAGGAAATGTGTTATGAAGGAATTTTGAAGTGGTATTATGATGTATTCCAGATTGTTGAAAATTGGTGTTTGGCTTCGTTTTAGGTTTTTGTTTACTTGAAGCATATTGATCAATAGTTTGATGAAGTAAAGTAGTGAAGGAAGTTTTATTTTGTGTGGGAATGATTTTAGGTTGAATAATAGGTTCCTTAGGAGGTTGGGTAACCTGTTGTTTTGACATGTTTTAAATCATAGCGACCATATCTGTATTGGATGGTCCAGCCTTATCACTTTCTTGATCAATGAAAGACAAGGTATTAGTGCACACATCAAACATATGTTCCATGGCTGCTTGAGTGTCACTAATTTTCCCTTTATCAATACGAACTGCCATATTAAGAGTGTCAATGTTATCATTGAGGAATTTTTGAAAATGATCCACGTTGTCAAAAGTAATAGTTCCATCTGGAGCTACTCTAGGGGATGAGGGTTCATCCTATTTAACATTTTCTTCTTGTTCATTGTCTTCACCTAGGTCATCTTCTGGTTGACCTAGAGTTTCTCCTTCCAGAATTGGATCTTCAGGAAGGACATTTGGGTCTCTAGTTTTATCTTCTAACCAATCTTCTTCTTCTCCTTTAGTTTGTTTACCATTCCTAAGTTTAGGCATTGTGCTTAATTTAGATTTCAGCAAATATATATATATATATATGCAACAAGCTTAAGAGGTATATATTAATTATATACCTACTACAATATTTAAAATGAAAGGTTTTGGTTTTTGTTATGTTTTTTAGTTTTTCTTTGTTTTTGTAATAATATTGTAAAGACAACAAATAACACAATAAATGCAAGAAATAATACTGAAAGTAATAATCTAGTTTTCTATAAACAATTTATAAATTTCATTAATGGGCTCGAGTTCTTCAGGAGTCATGAAGTGTTCTTCAAATTGAAAGTTTTCCTTCAAAAATTTAATGAAAAGAGCTATAGTGATATTATCTGTCTCAGATGCTGGTTGATAGAAGTAAAGCTCGTGGCAATACTCTCGATATAAAATAGCTTAAGGAACTCTATTCCATCTTTCCCTATCCGTAAGAACAACCTCTTGGTCTTCTACATGACCTAGGAACTGGTGTATAATGGTTGCATTCTCGAGGTATTCCTCGAAGGTGAACAATTCTAAAGACATAAGAGCTCTCCTATAAGCTAACCATCTATGGCAAGTTCTCTAAAGTTCATGATAAAAAACAAGTTGATGAGGATCCAGGATTCTATCTAGGAAAAGCCTCTTGATTTGTTTAATTTTTGTTGACCTAGATGAAATGATACTAAGTCTTCTATCAAGTTCGTCCCACAAGAGTTGATTTCTATCTGTTTCAGGCACACTAAGCACTGAATTGATTTCTATGGCTGCCAATTAGTTTTCAACATTTATAGTAACTGCTAATATTTTCTTAGGAGCTACCATCTAAACATGATATGCAACCTATTAATTTTAAATGATTTGAAATGCATCTATGTTTTTTTTGTTTTATTTTTTTTGTTTTGTTTTCAAAAGGTTTATAATGCATTCACGTCGGGTTCACCAAAATGTATCGCTCCAAATTTTTCACACCCTTACCTTCAGGCTATAGGATCCATGCCCGAAAGGGGGATGTGGAAAGTATGGCATGGTACCTCGGACTGAGAGGCCTTGCGAAGGTCCCACCTCTCGAGGGAGGTGTATTATGGTGATTTTTTGATAGATGGTGGGTTCACCAGGAAACATTTAATGGCATTTTCCACGCTTAGTTTGGGAATGTGTTTGATGTGTTCAGTTTTAGCCTTAAGCATTCAAGTCCTAGGTTTGGCAAAAATGTGTCTAAGCTATTCTATATGAAGATGCAGATTAAATGAATACAGAAAAATAGAATTATGACAGAAAATAGAGAAATTAAGCAATATTAAAAGAAAATACCTGATCCGGATGTCTGATGAAGATTCTAATTCTTGAAGCAGTCAGGATCACCTCTGATTTGACAGGATCATTTGCTATCAAACAAAATCATCTGAGATCTAACGAATTCATCAGATGAATTCGTCAAAGACCTGCAAACAGAGAAATAGGTGCAAAACATAGAAAATACAACAATGCTAATATAGGGCTACAGTGTAAATTGACAGTAACAATATCAAACTGAAACTTATAAACAGAAACATGAATTCATTATGCTAATTTAATCACAATTATGACTTAATTATGCATTTGATCTAGATGGGTGGACTCCAAAATGCAAGATAGCATAAAATAATAAATAAACTAGCTAATTACAACATAAAATAGCATATTGAAAGATGAAAAAATGTAAACTTTAGGCACTGATTGCCTCAATGTTGACTACAGTCAAAATCATCTTGCATTGGTACGAAATCATATCTGATTCAACAGGATTGCCTCTGATCTGAACAGGATCGTCTGCGACGATGTAAGCTTTCTCCGACTAAAAAATGCTAAGGTACCTATAACAAAAATTGTATAGAACTAATGCAAATAGAAATTTGGGATGTCTTAATGCGTGTGAAGTCAAGTTACAGGGAATTATCAGCCAGGGGGGTGCTAAGGGGAGGGCTTAGGATTAAATAAGCTTAGGAGGGAGGTTAGGAGGTTGGAGATCATCCCTATTTGGGAGATATCCAATGGGAGAGGGTCTCTAATGGCATAGACATGCTTTTGCTCGGATTAGAGACCCGTTGGAACAGAAGTTAATTGTGAAAAATCAATTTTGGGACAAGATCGTCTGGATGTCCTGGTCCAGACGAAATCGTTCGATCTAAGGCAATATCGTCTGATCGACGACGATATCGTCAAACGGTCAAAACAAACTCTAAAAATGGCACGAGAAAGGAGGAAATGGATTACACGATGGTTTGGGAGTGGTTTGGGAGGTTAAAATTTGAATTTGAATTATTTACTAGAGTAAATGTAATTATTAAGATTTCACTATGCCAATTTTAGGGTGCTACAAGGAGATAATGGAGAACCCACTAATTCTAATTACTGGTGTACCACTTGCAACGATCCTCATGGAGAAGATTCATGCATGATTCATCAACATCATGTGTAAGCGATTATTAATGAGAGAGCCAAAGAAACTGGCAAGGGACAATTGAACATAATCAGAGAAGTCCACAATAATTTGGCAATGCCATCCATGGAACAAGCCTCAGTCCTGACAAGATAAAAAAAAGTCATTACAAGTCGACCCTAAGGAACTCCAACCGCTAATTTTTCCTTTTGCCCCTAGTGTGACTCCATAGAAAAACCAATCTAATGAGAAAATGTGTTCTGACCCTCCTCAGACTTCTATGACTACACCAAGAAAATAATTTCCTCCTAGAAAAGGTAGCGAGACTCAAGATCAAGCGAAGGAAAGATTCAGATTTCCTTCATTGACAAAAAGACAAATAATAGAAGCCATGCAGGTCTATAGAGACAGATATGATGCATCGACTAGTGGAAAGGAGAAAAGTGCTAAGGTATCCCCAACTGCAACCCTTTCGTTCAACATTGCAAAAGAAATGAAGAGGACTCCTTCCAAAATAAGCATGTATGATGCACTGCAAATTCCTGGTTAGATTGACCTCCTCCAAGAATCCCTAAATTTAAATAATGATACCTCATTCTCAAATGTTATACAAGCAAATGTTATGTCAACCTCTGGGAAAAATAGACTGCCCCCATTCTATCTATCTTTGCAAATGGAGGGGTGGATAGTTCACAATTGCATGATTGATTTAGGGGCCACAACTACAGTGATGCCAAAAATCATATGTGACATAATGGGGATGGAATATACTCGGATTCATCTTGGTGTGTTGCAATTAGATGGTACTCCAGTAAAATCTATCGGGGTGATCAAAGATATCCCTATTCAACTCCACATAATACCAAAAGTAGTCATCATACAAGAGGTAGTCATTGTAGACTTAGAACCATATTTTGGTATGTGTTTATCCAGAGAGTTCACGGCCAAAATGGGTGGTTATCTATCTCTAGATTATTCTCATTTGGAGGTACCTTTCAAAGGTAAAAGATTCAATATCTATAATGAAAAACCATCTACTTTTCATGTAGAAATACTAGAGGAAACAACCACCGTCAACATGATGTCTGAGGAATTGGAAAATATCAATTTAATGGAAGAAACCCTAGAGGAACTCCAATATGAGGATGATTTTTCAATGAAGAACTTCAATGCTATGGTAGAGACATAAATGGGAAGCTATTCCATTGAGAAACCAAAAAAGATCCCTGTTGTTGTCCCTAAAATAGGTGATTCAACCAACCAGTTATGGAAATTGTACTTTGATGGGTCAAGGTGCAAAAATGGAGGATCTAGAATTGTTCTAATTTCATCTACTAGAAAATAAAAAGTCTTTTCATATAGGTTGACATGGAGTTGCACCAATAACGCAGCTGAATATGAAGCTTTGTGTTTGGGACTTAGGAAAGCTGAAAAAATGGGTGCAAAATAGCTGCTGATCTATGGAGATTCAGAGCTGATTGTTAAATAGGTTACTGGAAAATGCATTTGTAAGCAACATTATATAAAGGCTTACAAAAACGAAGTGTTGGATCTATTGGAAAATTGTGAAGCACTAAACATGAAATCCATTTCTAGAGAGAAGAACACACATGCAGACCTGTTAGCATTAGTAGGATCCAATTTTTGCCCAGTCAGTAATGTTATTCAGAAGTCTAAAATAGTCAGACTTATATATAGGCCTTCTGTGCCCAACAAGGACATTTTTTGGCAAGTATTTGAGAACGATGACCAGATCCTGGATTTTCTGATTCATGAGATGAATTTCTCTATAGATAGAGCATTACAAGAAGAGGACAAAGAGAGCCTTATTCAATTAAAAAACAATCATATCCCTAGGGGATTGATCACCCTGGAGAGCCTTTTTGACAATAGCAATAGAGTTGTAGGTCGAAGGATCAGGGTATATGAATGCTGGTATAAAGAAGTAGAACTAGAACCGGGCAAGATGATCAAAGTAGGGACCAATTGTATAGAAGTAGAACTAGAGAAAATAAAACGATTATGTAGAGAGTATCCGGATATAATAGCCTAGACTTATAGTGATCTAAAAGTGTACAGGAAAGAGGTCATTCAGCATACCATCAAACTAGAGGAAGGAGTTAAACCTTTTAGGTAGAAGTAGAGGCCTGTGAATCCTAAAATTAAAGCCTTAATGAAATAGGAGTTGTTAAAACTCCTACAGGATAAGATAATATACCCAATAAAGCACTCTACCTGGGTGGCAAATTTAGTCCTAGTCTGCAATAAAAATGGAGAAATAAGACTGTGTCGATTTCAAAAAATTGAATAGATCCTCTTTAAAAGATCACTATCCTTTAACCTAGATTGACCCAATCCTTCATACTGTGGTAGAAGCAGAAATTTTTTCTCTATTATATGGCTTCTCTGGTTACAATCAAGTTTGGGTGAGAAATGAAGATCAATATAAGACTACATTCACCACTAAGTGGGGAACATTTGCATACCAAAGGATGCCCTTTGGATTATCTAACGCAGGAGCAAATTTTCAAAGAGCCATGGACGTAGCTTTTGGGGAGCTTGCAAATAAAATTATTGTTGTCTATTTAGATGACATGACTGTATTTTCTCACAACAAAAAAGACCATGCCACTCATCTATGGCAAGTATTTGAGAAATGTAGAGAATTTGGAATATCATTAAATCATAAAAAGTCTATTTTTGTTGTGGAAGAAGGAATACTCCTTGGGCATGTTATTTCTAAAGCTGGGATTTCAATTGACCCTGATAGAGTGAAGGCACTTCTTGAGTTGTCGCTTCCAGTTAACAAGAAAGGTTTGCAGTCCTTCTTTGGGCAAATAAGTTTCGTTAGAAAATTCATTGCAGACTTTTCCCATATAGTTAAACCAATGACTGAATTATTGAAAAATGATGCTCCTTTCAAATGGACAGAGCCAAGGAAATAAGCTTTCTAAAAAAATCTAGAAGCCATCGCTCAAGCTCCTGTGCTAGTTAACCCTGACTATTCCCAAGGTTTCATACTATATGCTATCATAGAACAAGATAGTTATGCTACAGTTCTCACTCAGAAAGGAGCGGATGATGAAGAAAGACCCATAGCCTTTCTTAGTTCCACCATGCACAAACACGAGGAAAGGTACAACTTCATATAAAAACAAGTATATGTAATTATGAAATCCTTGAATAAGCTAAAACACTTCTTATCCCATAGTTGAACGATGGATTATGTTATTCATCCCGATGTAAGGAACTTCATAATTCAAGGAGAACTAGGTGAAAAAAGAGCTAGATGGGTGACTCACATCCAAGAGTATGATGTAGAAATACATCCTACTAAAATAGTCATATGGAGAGCTTTGTTACAGGAATTGGCCAAGCAAGCTACAAGTGGATATGGGGAGAGCCACCCCGTCATGGCAAACACTGAGCAACATCAAGACAGAGTAAGTTTAGGTTGAATCGATGACTTTGTGAGGTACTTTCAGACTGGGTCATGCCGTAAAAATATGAATTATTCCCATAGAATGAGATTCAAAACCCAAGCATTAAAATATACCCTTCGAATAGAAGGGTTGTACAGAGTTAATATCAATGGTGTATTGTTGAAATGCATTCCCGATAATGAAAAGTAGAAAGTGTTAGATGAATTTCACGGGGGTCTCTCAGGGGGACATTATGCTAGCCGAACCACAGCTTTGAAGATCCTTAGAGTTGGATGTTATTGGCCTTCCATATTCCTAGATGCATACAAAGTGACCCAAATGTGCAAACAATGTCAGAGGTATGTGGGGATGAACAGGAATGCGCCTATCCCCTTAAAATCTATTCAAGTCGAGGAATCATTCTAGTAGTGGGGATTGGATTTCGTAGGTATAATAGAGCCAAATTCATCATCAGGCCACAAATACATTCTCACTGTCATGGACTACTTCACTAAGTGGGCAAAAGTAGTACCCACAAAGAAAGTTGATTCGAAAGTGGTGATAGAATTTGTCGAGAGTCTAATCACAAGGTTTGGCATACCATATTTTTTTATTACAGACAACATATCTCCTTTCACTAGTACAAATATGATCGAATTTTCCAGTCGATATGGAATTTACCTAAATACTTCCTCTAATTATTACCCATAAGGTAATGGATTAGCCAAGTCTACTAATATGAATATTTTAAGAATCTTGAAAATAACATTAGAGGATAATAAGAAGAACTGGCACTCACTCCTGAATCAGTCCCTATGGGCCGATAGAATTTCAATCAAGAAATCAATCAATACATCACCATATGCTTTGGTTTATGGTAAAGAGGTTGTTTTGCTGATTCATATGGAGATACCCGCATTGAAATTTCTAAACCAAGTTAATGAAGATGAAGGCCATCCAATGGATGCCCGACTGATGCAACTTCTACAGCTAGAAGAGTCTAGGGAATAGGCCTACAATCATCATCAAAAACATATGTTGAAAACAATCGGGTGGTTCGATAAGAAAACCACTTTCAAGAAATTCAAAATAGGTGACCTGGTGTTAAAATGGAATGTCAAGAAAGCGAAACTAGGACATCATGACAAGTTTGATGCATTTTGGGAGGGGCCATTTGAAATTATTTTAGAAAAGCAATTCAATGCCTTCTAGTTAAAAGATCAAGATGGATGGGTTCTACCCATCACGATGAATGCATTTCACCTAAAATTATACTTCCAGTAAAAGGGACAGATCACCATTATATGTACAGTATATTATAAGTTTTGAGTTTTGTAAATATTCCCTTTTTGTAGCCTAATAAGAACCATTTTTGAGGACTATCAGAGTCCGACATTTTGAATAAAATCTAGAGGGAAAATTCTGCCCTTTTTATTTTGCATTTTCAAATATAGAGCTTCCGCATGGTCACCTGAGAGTCGGCAAGAGGGAATGAGTAAAATAATGTTTTGAAATATGTTATGTGTGTTTCTCAAAATATTTCTAAAGATCCACCACCGAATGTTTCTAAGAAACCACGTGTCCGGGGTTCAGTGGAAGAAGATAATTAATCTGTCAGGTAGCATATTTTTTGGCATGGGATAATTCCTAGTCCCCAAGTAGGTTTTTAATGAGCCAACAAGCATTTTTAGGAGTTTCCTAAGGAAGGTGGCTAGAATTAAAACCAAAGAAATATGGACAAATCAAATCGACCAACCGTCATTTAATGCATTAATTTTGCATGTCCTCTCAAGCTACATAAAATTAAATTCAAGGATTTGAAAAGGCATTTCGCCATTTGTAAACTTGCTGAAACACCTGAAGAAGAAAATAAGTGAGGAACTATCTATGTAACACTTGAAAAGCTATAAATATCACCAGCCACTTTTATACCACCATGCTATAGCATAGTGAGGAAAGAGTTGTGAAGCAATCAGAAGAAGTTCAAATTCTGTGTACCTGATAATTCATAATGGCCCCTAAGAAGGTGAAGAACCAGGTAGAATCTACCTCATCACCCTTGACTACTTCGATAGAAAAAATAAGGGAGGAGAACAATGTTGATTTTACTGACAGAGACTCCCGAATTGCAGATACAATAATAACATGGAAGGACCCGACGAAGATTTGGATCAATATAAAGAATCGGGTAGTGACTGGGGTTTTTGCATCTTCTCCTTCAACGTTTGCATACCATTCTTTCTTGTACTAGTATGTATATATTCCTGTTCATCCCTGCCCATAATTGGTAAGGGCAATTACAAATTTCTATGATGAAAAGGAGAGAAAGGTTAGAGATTTTTCAGGGAAGATTCTATTTTCTTTGTCCAAAGATGCTTTTGTTTCTGCTTTTGCTGCGGGCCATGTCCCTTTCTCAAAACCTAAGAATTTCAACCCATTATAATAGGCTACATATTTTGGCTCTTCTAAAAATGTGAAGAGTTTCATAGCCACTCAGATGAAAGATCTTCTAGAAGGGGTAAATCCACCAGAACCCCCAATTTACATGGCAACTTTTAAAAATCCTGAACTATATTCCATCCTGACCATGATTGCTGGACTAAAAAATGATGAAAACGTTCAAAAGTGGCAGGTCACTATAGTAGAATGTTTTTCAAACCCTAGAATGTACGATTTGGCTATTATGAGCAAGAGTGTGAAACCTATTTTCTTTGACTGGCCTGAGTTTTTAAGTGCAGAAATTCATGAGGGTTTGGCGGCATTGAAGGCTGGAACCCAGTTTTCATTTAGATACACTTCATATTTGGTATGGTTATTCTTTTACTTTATGTATCAAGAGTTAGCTTTCATTTCAAAAAATTATAATAATGAGAAGGGAGAAATCTTACTATTGTATGAATGGACCAATGTGTTATACAAATCCAAGTCATATTATGATTTCAATAGGGAATTTTTGGGCCCTGCGCTAAAAATCATGTATGGAAAAATAAGAATATTAACCCCCAAATTAGAAAAGGTATTACAAACCAAGTTTGCAGAGGAGGGGGATTTTTTTATTCTAAAACAAGGAGTATGCATCGGATTATATGGGTTTACAGACAAACCCTTTTTACTTCCTCATTATGTGACTGACAGAATCTTTGCCTTAGAATATGTTAGGCAAACATAAAGCATTAATGTCAAATTTGGGACTGGAAATGGGAAAACTAGTACCTGTAATATGCCTTTTAGTTTTGAAGGAATTACTATTTCAAGAAAGGGGTAAAATGAACAGATAGCAGAGTATTTGAGAAAATTGGGGCTTATTGAGATTCTGTAAAGATGGAAATATGATCCCATGAATAAATTTGCTGAGAGACAATCCATTTTGAATAAAAAATAGGTTAAAGAATTTCATGTTAAATTCAAAGATGATGTTGAAGAAAATAGAAATAACACAAAATATGAACCCCTGGAGTGGCACATAGAAAATATGGAGCCTTTGCCTCCTTGGCATGATTTTTACGAAGTAATTGTTCAGTTTGACCCAGAAAATATAAAAGCTCATCAATTGACGGAGGGTAAAATCACCAGGATTTAGAAGAATAGGCCAGATTGGGATGTGGCTAAAATTCAGGAATGGTGGGTAATGAGAGTCTAGACAAATTCAATTTCATCAAGATACCCCACCAAAAATGACAATCTATTCGAACCTCGGTATAATGAAAACCATGACTCTTGGGGAGGAAGTTTCCCTGTTATAATCCCTCCAAGCATAGGAAGTAGTCATTCTTATACTCCCAAAGTATCTCAGCAACCTGAAGTATCCTAGCCACCTGAGGAATCCTAGCAGCCCGAAGCTGGTAAAGGAAAATAAATTGTAGAAGCTCAGAATCTCTCCCTTATTTAGACCAAACCTAGGACATCTAGGAAAATATCAATAGAAGAGGTTTTTACTGAAGAGCAAGGAAATACTTATAGTTCTAAGGCCACCCAGATGATTTTGAAAATGGGTTATGATGGAAAATGGATGAGAAAATAAGGATAGGGAAGAGTTGAACCTATTCTAGTAACAAAAAGTGAGAAGCATCTAGCACTTAGGGTAGATACTTTAACGTCAAGCCATCATTCCTCAAGAATTGTAAAATTCATTCCACCTTCGAACTCGGGTACAAAATCTGATGAACCCATAGCAGAAAGAATGAGAAAATTGAAAATAATGGATGATAGAAGAAAAGACAAAAATATTATTCAAACTTCTTCTAGTAATCAAGAGCCTAAAGATACAGAAGACAACTTAGGGAAAAGGACTCAAGAAGGTGAACAAGACCATATGAATGAATAAAACACTAATGCTGATGCTTAGGAAGTTGAGAATGAAAATTCACAAAAGGAAGTCTCACGCAGCCCACCCAGTTCGGCTCAAGAGAGCCAAAATAGTGAAAATAAAAAACAAATTTCAATTAAAAAAGAAATCCTGACGATAGGACATCAACAGGAGGAACAAGTTATAAACTTAGACGAAAGTGATGAGGGAAATAAAACTCCTGATAAATACAAAGTGCAAAGTGAAGAAATGATCATCAGTGAACATGAAGAAGAAGAAGAACACCAATAGCAAATCCAGTCGAAAACAGGTATGTTTTCTTTACTTTCTTCTTCTCATTCTCCTACTCATTCCCATTGTAATTCTCCCTCCTTTTCTAAAATCAACAAAAGTATAATGTTCTTGCCAAAATATTACCTTGTTCTCCCAAAAATGGCAACATCTTCCCAGAATCTGCTAAATGTTGGATCCATAGTTGCTCCCATTCCTTTTCTCCCCAACATTGACATCCCGGTGGCTAGAGTTACAACTTCTCAAGGGACTGAGTCACACTCCACCATGGCCAAGATTGAAAATATGAAAAAAGTAAGCAGGAATGCTTTAGATTGGTGGACTTCACATTCAGCTGAGGATCCTAAAGCACCAGCTACTGTAAGAGAAATCATTGCTTTAGACTTGGCTAGTATGCAGAGGAAGAAGTTAAAGTTAACTCCTATTACTAAGAAATCAAAGGGAGAAATGACTGTGGAAGATTACCAAGTAGAAGAGATAAATGAAGATATATCTCGACTGTCGATGCAAGATGAGTGGGTGAAAGCCCAAGCACATTTTGGTACCATATAATTATAGGGAGGACATTATCAAGAAAAAATTTTAAAGGAAAAGGAGAAGAGGAAGGAATTAGAGACTATGGTGAAAGAACAAAAAATAACAGAGAAGGCTCTTACTCTGGAAGCTAAAAAATGGGAGGGTAAATTTAGTGTTGCTGCCATTGAAGTGGCAAAATGTAAATAAAATTTGAGTGTGGCAGAAGCTTAGATTCAGGTGTTGAATACACAGATACAACAGCTACAACAATAGTTGGTAGAACAAAAAAACGCTCCTTCTGGATTTTCAAAGGATAAAGTAAATAAAATGAGGAAAGAATTGTTAAAATATTTGTTATCTTTAGTATTAAATGCTATACCTTTATTATTGTATTTAGCTAAATTAAAGGAAACTACTGAAGTAGTAAAACAGGAATTTGGAGTTGCCGAAGAATTTTTATTGAAAAGAGAAGATGCAGCTACTAAAATTCATATTTTGTCAAAAAATATGCCAGGAAGCATGGAAGCCAAGCTCAGAAGCGAAGCCTGGTCTCAAGCTAAAATTATAGCAAAGAACTTCTTTAGAAAGTTTAAATTGATAGCATAGGGAAATAAGTTTCTATAGGAGCTTGAAGACGAAGCGAAAGGGTTGCTCCAAAACCTTGATTTGGCTATCCATAATGGGCTTCCTTACCTCTGGGATGATGGTTTAAAAGTGTTGAAGGAAGAGGTCCTTTCATCATCAATAAAAGCTTTTGTTGAGGATGAAACAGACATAGACAGCTGGTAGGAACCTATAGAAGAAACACAGGTCATGGAGATGATCCAGAGGTTGACACAGATTAAAGCCTATTTACAAGAACTAATTTTAAGGCAAAATATCATTTCTTATGATAAAGTGGAGGAGTTGCAATATGTATATCAACTTTTCATTGATTCTTCTGATTTAGAAGATGAATACTGGAACCGAGTTTGCAAAACTTATCAAGAGGTAATTACAGCAATGGACAAAATCAGAAGATCTAAACATCAGGGTCAGAAACCAGTAGCCAGAGCTGGGACCAACTCTTAGAATTGAATCTTTTATGTTCCTCAAAAAAAAATTAAGTCACTAAGCAGTAGAAATTTTTTTTGATAAGGTAAAGATCACTTATATTCCAAAGTGCATTATTTTTCTTTTGTCTTTTTTTTTCACTTGAAATTTTACTTTTTGCAACTGTGTTGGTGACTCCGTTTCCCAATGGATGAAGGCCTAGTTTCTATTTATTTTTGCAAGCAAAAAATCCCTTGGAAGGCACCAAGAATGTTAGTCAAAAAGTGACTAACTACAAAAAATGGTTGATGCACCTTTTTTGCATATTTTCAAAGAAGACCGAAGTAGCCCATATGCTAAAGAACAAAGAAAAATAAAAATACACTAAGGAAGAAAAGTGTCATGATTTCGCAACATGTCAAGTTTTCACGGCAAAAAATAGCAAAGAGGGAAAGCAGAGGAAAAAGTCATGATTTCGTGACGTTGCCCATTTTCACCAAGTCCATCAATAAAAGGGTAGAAGTCAGGGAGAATGTTGCGATTTTGCAACATGGCTTATTTTTTCCAGAAGAATAGCAAAATTGCTAAAGAGACTAAAAGTGTCACGACTTTATGACATGTCCCTTTTTCGTGACATGTACCTTTTTCATGGCCAAAATCAACAAGAGAGAGCAAGGAGGCGGAAGTGTCATGATTTCACGACATGTCATGTTTTCACTATCAAAACAAAGACAAAGACCTAAGGAGGTGAAAATGTCACAATTTAATGACATGTCACATTTTCACGGTCAAAACCAAGACAAAGAGCTAAGGAGGTGGAAGTGTCATGATTTTGCGACATGGTCAATTTTCGTGATGCAAAAAGAAGAATCAGGCTGAAGACATAGAAATGTTGTGATTTCATGAGTGTCGTAATTTCATGACGTCTGGTTTTCACTAAAGAAAAAAGTAAAGAAGGCTTCACAAAGGTAGAATGTCACGATTTCGTGACATACACACTGTAGAGAAACAAAGTATATTTTTGGCAACTGGGGCATGCACTGACATCATGTGCTAATTTCTAAAGAATGGTCATTTGATTATAACATGGTAGGTCTGCTGGATGATTGCAGAATAATAGGCTCATTTGAATTTGGCTAGAAGGAAATCTATCTAATCTATAGTAAATCTGTTGTATATTCTTAGAAACTGTAGATAATTACTTGCAATTGATTGAGGAAATTAAATGTACATAGTAGAAGATACTATTTTTAGGGTATAAATAGGAGTGATTCAATCATGAAAAGGTTCAGCTCTTGGACATTTACAGACTTGATGTACATGTTACTAGATTGCAAGCAATAAGAGATATTCTTCCTCTGGCTTCTAAAAATCTATATGCAAATGTATGTATCTGGTTTTTAACTTTTATTCATTTTAAGTTTTATAATGTATCTATTTTGAAATATGAACTGTGCATATATAAAACTTATCTCTAGAGTTGAATATTAATTATATTTACATGTATTTAGACGAACATTTAAAATTGCACTAAGGAATTCATGTTTTCTATAAGAAGATATAAAGAAACTCTGAAGATAGTAATCTGCATCATCATTTTTTAGTTGTTGTCTAATCTATACCATGAGAAAATTTCTAGCTTCGGCTATATTTCCCTTATCTCTTGTTTCCATTTCCCCTAAAAAACTCAAAGGAACCAGCCTTCTCTAGAGATTAGACAAATGATCTCAGACAAAATCTGTCTATTCAATGTTGGTAAAGTCTAAGGTGCAACACTATTAATCGAAGGTAGATTTTGTTCCAACAACACCCCCACCTCCTACTGTTGCCACATCCATGCCCCCTAAAGGCCCCTCACCCCACCATCACCACATAGTCCACCATCGGTCATACTCTATAGTTACCCCAACATCATCCACATTGGGTACATCAATAACTGCATTAGACTCCTTGTCCAGTGGCTTAATGATCGGCTAGACTAGGGTCCTCTCATCCCCATGCTATCGATAAATCAAAGGATCACCAGGAAATCCTTGGTGCACCCCAACTACCGCTTCACCCGGACATATGGGAAGTACTCCTATTCTATCCCATGATGCCCAATCAACCACCTACCCCTACACACCCATCGGAGCCACTCTCTAGCCTCAAGATAGGCTGGATAGTCTCGATACGGTTGCAAAAACACCTAACCTGGCATCATATGAGAGAATGCATCAATATAGTGACCTACATCACCTACCTATCGTTGACTCTATCCATACTCCTCTAACTGCCACCATAGATTGGCATACCCAATCTCTCGATCCACCATATCACCTTGGGTGGTCCAAGGCAAACCCTATGGCCACTCCATAGTTATGTGCTACCACCCCTAGCACTGTAAAAGATAGCTACACCTGATCCACTTCCACTTTTCATAGTAGACCTCGTACAGCTCATCGTACAACTATGCCAGCAATGTCTGACCCCACATCATAATAAGTGGATCTGATGTCGAACACTCCACCAAAGTGAAAACCAAATCCAGCAGGTTCCAAGGGAACTTCACACCTAAAAAGTCCATAAGTAGCATATTAGAAATGAGGGCCATGAGTAAAGCATGCCTCACCCCCAATACACCCTTCTCCAGCCACCATTGCACCAGAATACCACCTATCTAGCAGTCAGCATCAGCCCTCTCCATAGCCCGCTCCACCCCCATATCTCCCACCCGACCAAAAAACTATGTTAGTACTACTATCCGTTGGTCCTGATGGGTCATCTGGATAGGAAGCCCATATATCAAAATCCACAAAATCTGATACACATCCTCTAGAGTCACCGTCATCTCCCCTATTAGGAGATGAAAAGTATTGGTGTGGGGATCCCATAGATTGATAAGGGTAGTAAAATATGCCCGATCCCCCACCATAGGCTCCAAACGCATCACCTACTTGAGCCCAAGGGCATCAATCCACTCCTAATACCCAACTTTCATGGCCTCTCGGGCATTAGAGAAAACAGTCGGCTGGCGGTACCAACTCTTCACAACCTGAAAAACAAAAAAAAATGCAAACGATATTAAGTACATACTTCATATCAACAAAAACATACAATAAAACTGTACAGAAGAAAAACAAAGTATAGAAAAACAAAAGTACAGCAAAAAGACAGAAAAATAAAAGTACGACAAAAAAGAAACATTCAAAACAAACTATATAGCAACGATTGCAGACATTAAAATAACTGTACAACAACAAAAAATAAAAACAAAAACAAAATCATCCTAGGGTTTTAACCTTAAGGTGAACAAAAAACATAACAAAAACAAATTCATCCTAGGGTTTTAACCTTAAGGTGAATAAAGGTAACAAAGATTCAAGAATGTGTGCCCTTTCCATACTTGGGGCATCAAAAGTTTGTTAGGTTACTAAGAAACCCTAATCATTAAGTGCTTTGGTCATCTATTTTTGCTCAGCACTGCACCACACACAGCACATCCCAAAAATGGGCATATGTAGACACCAAAACAACACCAATATGATTATGTGACTACAAGCACTAATCGAATTGACATACATACCCCCTAGGGCAGCCTCCAAAGGTTAAACAGTGGTCCTAACCACTCCCAAATTAGTTTTAGAAGGTTAGAGTTCAATTTGGCACCTTTTAAGCACTCTGATCCCTATTCATCCCACCCTAGGATGATTAGAATCCTATTCTCCCCACCCAGTATGATTAGCAGCAATCGCTCCAGAGTGGGGCGAATAGCAGGTTTGACTGGCAAAAAGTCAAGCCTTGAAAAATGGCATCCTAGATCTGCCACTCAACTTCACCTTTAAGGCATGCAAGTGTAAGGAATGGTTTCAAATCAGATAGAGGGACTTCAATAAGGACTACCTTGATCATGGAGGCCCTAAATTAGGGAGGAATCTTCTCTCCCCCCAAAAGGTATGGTGAGCCAAGTGGTGCCCTCGCATGCGCATTCAAAGGATACCCTCATGTATATAAAATGGTGAGCCTCCTCAACCCAAAAGGAGAATAGATCTGGAGCATTTGGATCAATGGAGTGCTACCAAATTGTACCCCCATTCCCATTTGTGCTTCCTACATCCCTAATTTCTCTTTTGGAAGAGAGGTTATCGAGTGAACACTAGGAACACAATCCTGACCCAAAACCCAAGCAATCAACCATAATCCTAGACAAAATTTGCTGACACAAACCCCTGGGAGGTTTTGGACCCATCCTACTTGGATTGGTGCCAAAACTAAGCCCCAAATGGTGGGCATCCTACCCTCGAGCGCCCCCCGCATTACTGCAGTCCTAATCGTCCCACCCCGGAGTGATTAGAAATTTGCAAAGGATTTCTCTACTATTATTTTTGCATTCTATCATATTTCATGTACTTATTCTGCTGTTCAATTTTTATGTCATTATGACTTGATTTGACTATGTTTTTATCATTTTATGTGTTTACTAACATACATGGAGCACTTTCAGATACAGGACAATCTAGGTAGAATCTGCAAAATCTGACCTTCTGGGTCATCCCAAAATTCCCCTTTTAGCCTAACCGCAAGTTTGTAGGATTTTTGGAGGCCTCTAGGTAGGACATTTGCAAGGTTTCTCTTGCACATTTTGTGACAGTCCTAATCGTCCCACCCCGGAGCGATTAGAAATCAATGCATGATTTCTTGATTGTTATTTTTGCAATGGGTCCCTAATGATGTCTTGATGCTTCTATCAAAATTTGGGTCCATTATGACATGTTTTGACCATCGTTTAATTAGTTTTTACATTAACCAACTGGAGGCTTTGGGGATTGCATGTTTTCCTAATATCCGCATATGCTATTAACTATTTGTTGTTTCTATGAGCATAGGATCTCACTACCAGGAACATCAGAGGGGCAAAAAAAAACCATGAACATACATATGCAAGCGATGGCAATGTTTGGCCCACCCATTTCAAATGTGGGCATGTGAAAGACACTGGAAGCGTACCATCCATTGATGTAACAAACTGTATCAAACATTTTGAGCTCTAGAGGGGGGACACATTGTAACCATATTGAAAGCAACATTAATAAAATAGGCCCTACTTTGTTTTTCTTACATATCATCTCATTTATGCTTTATTTCCTATATGCATTTGTTCATCGCATTCGTAGGACTTAGCATATGCACCTCATATCTGTTTCATTTGCATCAATAATATGTTACATTGTTGCTCCACATTCGGCTTTCATTATTCTGGTATAAAATGAAAAATTAGTGGAGGTCCCACCGTGATCGCCATATGTAGTGACCCCGGGATGCATGCACCTCTCTTTACTCTACTTGCAATGTTATTAAAAACCCAAGATGAAATGGAAGACGATGAAAAATAATATAACACAAAAATAACAAATATGGATCTCTTTTATTTGTATTGAAACTCGGTTACATGTCAGTCCCTCTTAGGGATACCCATTTCAATAAAATAAGTTTACAAATAGGTAAAGAGTGCCCCTTTCACGAAGTGGTGGTGAAATTTCAAAAAGCTTCCCGATTCTACACATGAAAATGTATGAAGGCTTATAGATGCCTCCTTCTCTAGGTCTGTTTCCTAGAGGGATATATTTTTCTATCATATGTTTCAGATTCCATCCGATCAAACATGTGGCCTTGTAAGCAATTAAACAACACATGCTTAGATGTCCGAGAATACCTCCTCGGATGAGGTTGTTAGTATTGAATATAAAAAATGAAAGCAAATGTAAATTCGACTAATGTTATGGATTCAAATGAATGTAAATTATGCTATGCTAATTATATACTAAAATAATGAATCTAATGTCTAAAATCCTAAGCTAAGCCTACGGGCCACTGTCCAAGATAGCGGTCGCTAAAGTGACTCTCGTCCTCTTTGCCCCAAAGCTATGGATCAAAGCTTGTATCCTGATGAACACCAAAAATGCTCATATTTTGTACACATTTTCTTGATCATTATGCGATTGTATAATAAGGATTGCGTACTTTTATAAATGATTATATAGATATTTGATGAAATTATTTATGTTATCTAATTTGTGTATTTTTAGTGTTTTTTGTGGAATTGCAGTTGGTTTAGTTAGATTTGGATCAGTCGAGGTCTTTTTTATGGACCTGGCACTTTGTTTCTTTGAGGATCAATATAGAGAACATAGGTGCCTTCCTCTTCCAAGAAGGAACCAAGATAAAGTAGGTGCCTTCCTCTTTCAAGAAGGTGTCAAGAGAACTTAGGTGCCTTCCTCTTCCAGGAAGGTGCCAAGAGTAAGTAGGCACCTTCCTCTTCCAGGAAGGCACCAAGGAAAGATAAGCGCCTTCCTCATCCAAGAAGGCGCCAAAGGGAAGGAAGTGCCTTCCTATCATAATAAAGGCACTGACGGGAAGGCACCATGATAGCCAAAGCATCTTCCTCCCATAAGGAAGGCACCACTAGAAGACAAATGCCTTCCTCTCACAAAAGGTGAGTGCCTTACTCCCATAAGGAATGTGCCACTATAATGCAAGCTCCTTCCTCTCACAGGAAGGCGCCAATAGAAGGTAAGCGCCTTCCTCTTCTAGGAAGGTGCCACAACAATAAGACACCTTCTGTATAGGAAAGGTGCATGATATACTTAGGTGCCTTCCTCATAGGGAAGGCACCTTCGTTCTTCACTCGTTGACCATATTTGCATGATGTGGATAGCAGCGGCTGGTGCAGTTCCAACTCAACATCATTTAGAGCTAAATTGGAGATCGCACCGATGTTTGAAAGCATCTTACCAATGCTAGGTGAAGCACGAACCAATTAGCAAACACGCCATCGTTAGAACCAAATGCTAGTTTTAAGCAGACGTCGATTGCATTCACCAGACTATCTTGATTTAGTCTGGGATGAATCGACTATTGTAACCTCCTTGTAACAGAAGTTCTTTGGGTGTGTTATATAAACACATGCAGACCACTCGAGATATATATATATATATATATATATATATATATTGATATATATTGATATAGATTTATATAGAGATATAGAGACAGATAGATATTGTAACACTTTGATAAATATATTATAGTTCTAAGAGTTCTAAGCACGTGTTCAGCTGGGAGGAAGTTGTTGGAGCCTAGGCCCACTCCAAGCCAGTATTTCTTCCCCACTTTTCTTCTATTTTCTAGATTAGTTTATTGCTTTTATAGGATCGTTTACCGCATTGCTATTTCCAGTATTTGCAGTAGATTCATTTTTAGGAATGTGTGAATTTTCTATTTTCATAGATTTAATAATTTTCTTCTTACGTAAATTATTGAGGAGTGCATGAGTGATTGAAAACCATTTTGAAAACACCCCCCAATAGTAAAATTAGTGGACTCATCTCAAGTGGTATTGTAAGGAATCTTATTCAGACCCTTTGCAAGTTTACGAAGCTCCCTGGGTTGATAAATTAAATGCACGGGCATGTGACAAAAGTAGGAAAATTTTAACCTTGTTTGGCCGACAATATTTTGGCACCATTTCTGGGGAAGCGTCTCAACTAGATTATTTACAATACCCTAAAACCTTCCATCTGACCTTGTATGAATTCTTTGAGAAGAAGAGGACCGGACAGTCGATTTATAAGAACCAATCCATTAGAACCAGAGTCAATCGAGCATTCTAAATTTGAATTAGACTCTCCCAACCCACCAGAAATCCATTGGAGTGAGGAACCACACTTTGTGCAAAGTGCCTCCTCATCCCATCAATGTGGGGAAGAACGAATCGTCATAAATCCCCTGTTTAATAGGACTCCCTTAGAGGAAGACTTGTTGTGGAAAGCTGTAGAAGATCAGACGATCTCACCAGAAAACCTTAGAGCTTTGACTCAGAAAGTGTTAAATGACCGTAAGGCCATAAGCATTGCATTAGAAACCACATTTCCTAAAAAAATGGTTGATAATGATGAAGTCTCATCTGGCTTTAGTTTCTCGATAAAGGAAGGAGTAGGAGATGCCAAAATTAAAAACATATCCCCTGCTCACCTTTCGACCTTTAGAGGATACCCAACTAAGGACCCTGACCTTTTTTTATTTAAGTTTGATGTCTTATGTATGTCTATGGACTACAAATCCAATACGCAAAAGCTGAAACTCTTTCCTTATACATTGGACGATGCAGCTCTGTGATGGTTCATCGGTCTAGGAGATAAACACATTGCCACATGGGACCAAATGAAGAGGATATTTTTAGAGCAATACCAAGATTTCGAGAGAGCAAGAGACTCTAGGGAGGAGGTCCTGAGCATGACACAAAAATAATATGAGTCTCTCAAGGAGTACTGGGAGAGATTCAACTTTAATCTTCAACGATATCCTCATGCGAGACTATCTGATAAGTCCCTCAAAAGCATATTTTTGAGAGGACTTACCAATGAATCACTGGAGGCTCTTAACATGATCTCTAAAGGTGATGTCTACCAGCATGCTATGGAAGACATCTTACAACTATGCCAAAACTACTCAAGAAGGCGAGGCAAGGCCACCTCCAGAACCATGAAAGCAACTACTTCAGTCACAAAGACAAAAATAGGTAACATGCTAGAGGATTTAAAGAGCGAAATGCTCTCATATCTAGCATTGCATATGGATACATTGCTATTAGAGAAAAAGAAGCAATAAAATGATGCAGCATTGGATTATTTCTGTCCAAAATGCAGAGGGAGGCATGTAAAGAATGCATGCCTGGAGAACAAATTTAGAGTATGCGCAGTTTGTAGGCTGAATCATAAAACTCGATTGTACCCACAACTACCCAGTAATCAGGAGGAGGATGAAAGCACGGATGCCTATTTCATTGGCAATCGAAAGAGTTGGCCACAACCCCCTACAAGGAATATGCCAACTAGAATGCTACCATATGGGGGAGGGCCATACATGCACCAAGGACCGCCTCAACCACCTAACATGGGGTGGTGGGGGCCATCACCCTGGTCTAATGCACCCCCAGCAACATTCTCGAACCAGTAACCATGGATGCCATATCCATATCCTAGGTAGTATTGGAGAGGCCACACTACGTGGAATTAGGCTCCATAGAATGTAGCACCTACTCACCCCCAATAGAATTTACTGGTATTGCTAGTAGTGAGACCTACGTAGCTACCCGCACAATCGATGACAAATCCAAATAATAGGGTGAACCAGCTAGCATACAATGTGGAGGGTGAGATGTATCCTATGTACAATATTTAGCTTAGGTCAGGTAGGTAGCTAGGAGTAGGAACACCTCCACTGGTAGAAGAGGAGGAAGAGGTAGAAGAAACACCTTTGGTAGAGGAGGAAGAAACACTTAAGAGAGTGAAGGCTCAATTTCCCAACCAGCTACAAGAATAGAGAAAAGTAATGTAGCCAAAATTTGACATCTTGTCAAGCTTGAAGAACCTCACAATGACAATTCCATTATTCCAAGAAATTCGAGATGTTCCAATATATACCAAGGCAATCAGAGAGATGTGTCTGAGGAAGCAAGGACAAAGAGCAATCCGGACTATCAACATCATGGGTAAACTAGCAGATTTGATGATGGGCATAACATGCCATTTGAAGTATGCAGACCCAGGCAACCTGGTGCTAATTGTAAAAATCAAGGGACATTCCCTATCGAATATGTTGGTTTATCTTGGAGTAGCCATCAACATAATGCCTCAAGAAACCATGCAGAGGCTACATCTCATGAACATGAAACCCACCATGATAGTGCTACAGCTGGCTGATCGATCGATCGTAGCATTAGAAGGAATGTTGGAAGACGTGATAGTAACGGTCAGTGCATGGGAATACCCAGCTAACTTTTTAGTCTTACAATCCAAAACTAGGTTGGGCGGTTACCCGCTCATCTTGGGGAGGCCATGGCTGGCAATAGCTGATGCTTACATCAGCTACCAGGATGGGCTGATGATCATCTCCGATGGGCAAAACATTAAAAGGTTGACCATTTTGCCCCTAGCACAATCTATTGACTCAGTAGGAGAACCCATGTTCACCGATCATGGGAAATCCGAAGCTATCCATGATATAACCGATGATGACATTGGAGGAGTTGATAGAAGAAGATGAAGATGGTGCTATTGTGGAGTTTCTCCATGGAGAGCCCTCCATCTCCACACCTGGATCATCATTGACTTGCGCCCAAGATCACCATGTTCGACAGATACACGTTGGGCCAAGAAGAATGTTAAATTTCAGTAGTAGGTTGACGCCCACACAACTGATGAAATTAGAAGAGCTCTTGGTAAGATACCAAGAGCATCAGCCCAGAGATTTGTACCCATCGAATTTATCTAGATGATCAGGCAACTCCAAGTCGATAGTCGTAGAGAAGAATGAACCTGGTAATGAAAGACATTGTCAATGAAGAACTGCACAAACTCTTGGCTGTCAGATTCATATATATGATTTCTGATAGTGAGTGGGTATCACCGTTAGTGGTGGTCCCTAAAAATAATGGGAAGTGGCAAATCTGTGTGGACTATAGAGCATTGAAAAAAGCAACCAAGAAAGACCACTTCCCGCTCCCATTCATTGATCAGGTCTTGGACACACTCTCAAGGAGGAAGTACTCCTTTCTGGATGGATTCAATGGATACAACTAGATCTAGATAGGAGAAGAAGATCAGGATAAGACAATGTTCACCTGCCCATGGGGAATGTTTGCCTATAGGGTATTGCCTTTCGGACTGTGCAATGCACCTCCCACCTTTCAAATGGCGGTGCTTAGAATATTCTCAGACATGATGGGAGACGGGGTCAAGGTATACATGGATGACTTCACCATCTATGGAGAAACCTTTGAGGAGGCAATGACAAACTTGGAAAGAGTGCTCGATAGAAGCAAGAAAAATAATTTGTCCCTAAGTAACGAAAAATGCTTTATGATGATGCAAGAAGGCATCGTACTGGGGCACCACCTCTCTACAGAAGGAATAAAGGTTGATAAAAGGAATATTGAGGTTATTAGGGATCTAACCAGCCCTATAACATAGAAAGAGGTGAGGAATTTTCTTGGATCAACCGGTACTATCGGTGATTTATCATCGAATTTAGAAAATTTGCCAAACCACTGCACACTCTATTATCTAAGGATGTGGAGTTCAATTGGATGAAATACTGCAAAGAAGCATTCTAATTGCTTAAGGAGAAACTGATATCTACACCAGTTTTCAGAGGACCAAATTGGGCCATACCATTCCATATCTTCTATGATGCATCCAACAGTGCGATTGGAGCAGTCCTCAGAAAAATAGATGACAAAGAATTTTATGCCATTTATTATGTCAGTAAAAACTTGGCAGGAGCAGAGCTCAACTACACAGTGACAAAGAAGGAGTTCCTCACAGTTGTCCATGCTATAAAAAAATTCTACCACTATATCATCATATATTAGGGATTTGTCCATACGGACCATGCGGCTATCAGATACCTAATGAGTAAGCCGACCATTGGCAAAAGAATTATCAGATGGCTCTTGCCACTACAATAATTTGACATCACCATAGTCGACAAACCAAGAAAGGATAACTTCGTGGCATATTTTCTATCTAGATTGATACCAAAAGACCATCAAGCAATGGAAGACTAGTTTTTGAATGAACATTTGTTCACTATTAGTGAGAAAACCCCGTGGTATGCAGATATAGCCAATTACTTGGCCACCAGAAGGACCTCACCTACTCTCTCTTTCTGAGAAAAGCAGGTGGTCATAGAGAAAAGTGCATCGTTCCTATGGATGGATGGCCTCCTATTTAAAATAATACGTGACCAAATTATAAGAAGATGCATAGTAGAACAAGAGTTCTTAGAAGTGCTCAAAGCATGTCACGATGAACCATGCAGAGGAAACTTTGTAGGGAAATGAACTGCCTACAAAATCCTATAGGCTAGGTACTTTTGGCCCACTATGTTTAAGGATGCAGCTGCGTACGCCAACAAGTGTGATGAATACCAAAGGATGGGCAGACCAACCCATCGAGATGAAATGCCCCTACAGCCTCAGGTACACCTGGAACCTTTCGATAAGTGGGGCATGGACTTCATGGGATATTTTAATCCACCTTCAATGGGGAGGAGGTTTATTTTGGTCTATACAGATTATGTTACCAAATGGGTTGAAGTTTAGGCATTGAGGGATTCAAAGGAAATAATGGTTTTTGATTTCTTATTTGCCCATATTTTTACATGATTTGGGGTCCCTAGGGAGATAACAACATACCAGGGCCTCAATTTACCTCCAAGTTGATTGAGGAGCTGATGTAGCAATACATAGTTTGGCATAATAAAACTATGCCCTACCATCCACAGGAAAATAGGCAAGTGGAAGTAACAAATAGAGAAATAGAGAACATCCTGATGAAGACCATGTATCAACATAGGAAAGATTGGGCTACATAGTTGTCAGAGGCAGTCTGGGCATATAACACCACATGGAAATCCACCATAGGCTTTAAACCTTTCCAACTAGTCTATGGGAAAAATGCGATGATGCCCATCGAATTTGAAATCAAGACGTTGAGAACAACTTCATAATTGAACTTGAGCTTGGATGAAGCTCAAAAACAAAGGATTCGGTAGCTAGATCAGCTGGACAAAATCCTATTAGATGCTTTGCAGAGAACAAAAATTATACACAAGCAAAGAAAGTAGTGGCATGATAGCCACATGAAGCTGAAGTAGTTCCAAGAAGGGGAATGGATACTGTTGTATGATTCTCAGTTCCAGGATAGGAAAGGCAAATTATTGCAGAGATGGATGGGGCCGTATGAGGTGGTAGAGCTCATCAAGAATGGGGCAGTGCATGTTAAGACAATTGACGATAGCAACACCGTGTTCACAGTCAATGGCCACCAACTATGCCCCTATAACACATCCAAAACATTACAGGTAGAATCTAGAATAGGCATGGGGGAGACCCCATCTTGTTAGATCTAGACCAAAATCTCACAGGTGAAATGGTGGGCATGGAAGTGCTCACCCAAAATTAGTTAATGTAGTTTTTTTTTCTTATAGTGTGTTTTTGCAGGGATGACGCCCACATGCAAGCTACAAGCATCCTAACCCAGGGCCTAACAGGCATGGAATGTGTCTAACTGCCTTTATTTTCCTTTCTTTTTTGGTTGCTTTTTGTAGGTGGAGGACCTGATAGCACGAGGAATAGGTATCTGGGAAACCAGGTCTGGTTTGGCTCAGCATTCTGACACCAACACTCATAGGTAGAAGTTGAGGCAGCATGAAACAAGACTGAGAAGGCTTGATCACCCTTTCCCAATCAAATTGCAACATGATTGCTGAAAATAAGGTGCCTTCCTTGTAAAGAAGGTGCCTAGTCAGAAGAAGGCACCTTACACATCCAGAAGGGACCATGTCAGAAGAAGGTGTCTTCCTTATAAAGAAGGCACCCAACCAGAAGAAGGCACCTTCCTTATAAAGAAGGCGCCTAGCCAGAAGAAGGCACCTTCCTTGTAAAGAAGGCACCCAGTCAGAAGAAGGCACCTTCCACATCAAGAAGGCGCCCCACCAGAATAAGGCACCTTCCTTATAAATAAGGCACCCCGCAAGAAGAAGGTGCCTTCCTTATAAAGAATGCGCCTAGCCAGAAGAAGGCACCTTCCTTATAAAGAATGCGCACACACCAAAAAAAAAATATATATATATATATATATATATATATATATATATATATATATATATATCTAAAAAACAAAAAATCCAAGGCACCTTCCACATCAGGAAGGTGCATCCAGCTAGAGGCACCTTCCACATCGAGAAGGTGTATACAGAATGAGGCACCTTCCAAATTGGGAAGGCATACCCATTCAGAAGGTGCCTTCCACCATCGAAAGGTGCACCCAATCAGGAGCACCTTTTGTAGCAGGAAGGTGCCATCATAAAGAAGGCGCATTCCACCATCGGATGACACATTCAATCAGAGGTGTCTTCCATCACCGAAATGTGCATCCATTTAGAGAGCACCAACAACATCAGGAAGGTTCCACATTAGCACCTTCCACATGGGGAAGGTACCAAAGAATGCCTTTCACGTACAACCAACACTTATGCCTCCCAAACGCCTCAAACGGAAAAAGCATCACAAGAATGAGTGGCACCAGATGACCATACCCCTCCCCCATGTCACAAATCAATGAATCAGTAGCCTTCACGATGCCTGAAACATCGAATCAAGTATGCACATGTTAATTCAATTTTTTATATAATTATTTATAAAATATGCAGTACCGGAAAATATACCACCGTCATAAAGATCATATCCCCCCCATAGCTGAAACCATGTGCCAATGATATGGCGCCTTCCATAACTGCTAGGGTTAGGTTCCTTCCCTATAAGAAGGTGCCTTCCTAAGGAAGGAATGATAGAAAAAAATAGTAGTTGTAAGGGAAGGTTCCATGGGATGAAGGTATAAGAATCACGTAGTGAAGAAGAATGAACCAGGTGATACAGACGGAATTAGAGGAGCGGTGAAGACATAGTTTGAGGTTGAGGGATGGCTCGAATACTATACCCTAGTCAGTCAGGGCTAGGATATTGAGGTAGCCAAGGAGTTCACTGCCTCCTTGAGGGGTGATGTAGCTTAGGTGCGAGGGGTAGAAATTCTAGTCACCCCCGAGTTCATCTCACAGGCGATTGGATTACCCCTCATAGGGGAATGTGTATACAAGGGTGGACTGTTGAAGTCGTATGCCAAGGTGCTACTACTAGGGGAGAATGTGCAGATAGACAAGGAGGGGTTACCAAAAAATAGCCTCCCCATGAATTTGAGGAAGATATTTGAGCAGGTTGCTCGATTCTTCACATGCATCGAGAAATATACCCATCTGCATGCTAATCATGTGTATTTTCTCAATCACCTGGTGCATGGAAGTAAGTTGAACGTACCCTTCTACTTGGAAAATTCCTTGAAGGATGAAGTGGATCGATACTAGAAGGGGGCACCGTCCACCTTAGCCCACCATGGGCTAATATCGGCAATGGTATACCATGCAAAAGCTCAGAGGCAGAACCCCGATGTAGAGGGAGATGGTAGTCAAGAAAGATGACACGATGTTGTTGCCAAAACAGGACAAGATGAGAGATGCCCTACAGAGGAAATAGCGAGTATTAGGCAATTGTAATTGCCCTATTTCATAGAGAAAAGGGGTCAAGCACCAGTGCCTGAAAACATGGAGGAAAGAGGGCATTCCCTAGTGCCCGAGCATGAGGAAGAAGGAGCATCACTTATTAGCGGTGATGACGAGTTTTGGATGATAGAACCAGTCCCCAGGAGGAAACATCTGTGGTGACTCCTCTCAGCAGAAGAAGAACAGAGTGACCCATAAGTAGATTTTGCAGCCCAAAACCTTTGAGAATTGACAAACCGGAGCCCATAAGATGCAGGGACTTCTGAGAACAATGACCAGGTCGATGCAGCCTTAGAGGAGGCACTCGAATGGCAAACCAATTACTGGATGACCTAGCGAATTCTAGAGGACTGCCAGAACAAGCATGCAGGGGAGTTGAAATAATGAGATAGACAGATCGCTCAGCTTGAGTAGCTGGTTTTGCAGTTGTGGGAGAAAAACTAGCTACTTTAGGACAGGGGAATGGAAATAAGGGATGTGTTGACCCAAACTGAATGGGCGAAAGAAGTCCCGACGAATTCTCCCACATCTACCGAATGAGTATTCTCTTTGGGAGAAATTCGATCGGACACCCGATAGAGCAGCCCGGAGGTAGGGAAGAATTCCCTTATTTTTGGGAGTGAAGGGGAGAGAAGTCCCACAATACTCCTTGTCATCATCCTGAGTGATACAGAGTAGGACGAGGGCCTCCAATAGTAGACAGGACAAAATGATAAGGAGGAACTCCCCAAACCTAAAGGAGGAGAAGAGCCTGAGGGGTTGACACTAGACATCCAAGAGAACGAAGGACCACCCCCAGAGACAACAGCATAGGATGAAGAGAATGCTCTAGAGCAGGCCCCTCAAAGTGAGGAGACATCTGCTAGGGAGAAAGAGAAGACCCCTATTCAAGCTACCACATTTTTTGTAGAGGCCAGAGGAAAAATGCCCAGGATGGCTTGAAATAAGGTGAAGGTGACCTTCGCCGAGCTATAAGAGGATGAGTGGGATATGTAGCCATTCGTGAAAAGGAAAAAACAATTTGAACGACTGCTCAAGGAGATGAAAGCAGCTAAAGAGGCCAAGAAGGTAGCCTCGAGGATACGAGGAGACTCTGGCATCTACGTTAATCTAGAAGAGGACAGCCAGTTTTGGGATATTTACGATTCATTCGAAGCACGACCCTCCATGATGAGGAGGTATTTGGAATGATGGGGGGTATATGGCCCCCAATTGGAGGCCGTTGCCATTACAAAGGAGAATGCAGGGCTTACTACTAAAGCAACCAGATTATACAAGGTTCAAGTAGTACCTTCCAAGAGGGATAATTTAGATATCTCTCTGGCAGTGGTCAGACCTTCGAACATTGACCTCTAGCAAGCTGTCGAAGCTGCATTCCAGTTACCAGAGACGATGCTAGCTAGATCACCGCCAATAGCGGCCAGAATGAGAAAAGGATAGTCAACAGCTGCACCCTCAGTTCTGTGTAGGAAAAGGTGATCCACACCTTCAGATGCCAATGTGCATAAGAAATAGACTCGGGCGGTAGGTGCAGCCAAATCTTCCAAGAAATGGCAACGATGAAGGGTCAACAGGGCTACCTGTAGTTTTGATGCCATGAGGGCGTGGCATATGTTAGGCATGGGGGGATGATGAGCACCAGAAATGCTCATATTTTGTACACATTTTCTTGATCATTATACGATTGTATAATAAGGATTGCATACTTTTATAAATGATTATATAGATATTTGATGAAATTATGTGTTATCTAATTTGTGTGTTTTCAGTGTGTTTTATGGAATTACAGTTGGTTTAGTTAGATTTGGATCAGTCAAGGTCTTTTTAATGGACCTGGAACTTTATTTCTTTGGGGATCAATGCAGAGAACATAGGCACCTTCCTCTTCCAGGAAGGTGCCAAGAGAAAGTAGGCGCCTTCCTCTTCTAGGAAGGTGCCAAGAGAACGTAGGTGCCTTCCTCTTCTAGGAAGGTGCCAAGAGTAAGTAGGTGCCTTCCTCTTCCAAGAAGGTGTCAAGGAAATATAAGTGCCTTCCTCCTCCAAGAATGCGCCAAAGGGAAGGAAGCACCTTCCTTTCATAAGGAATGCGCCAACGGGAAGGCACCACGATGGGCAAAGCGCCTTCCTCCCATAAGGAAGGAACCACTAGAAGACAATCGCCTTCCTCTCATAGAAGGCGAGCGCCTTCCTCCCTAAGGAAGGTTCCACTAGAAGGTAAGCACTTTCCCCTCATAGGAAGGCACCAATAGAAGGTAAGTGCCTTCCTCTTCCAGGAAGGTGCCACGGTAGTAAGACACCTTTCGTATAGGTAAGGCACCCGATATACTTAGGCACCTTCCTCATAGGGAAGGCACCTCTATTCTTCGCCTATTGACCATATTTGCATGATGTGGACAACAACGACTAGTGTAGTTCCAACTCTATGTCATGTAGAGCTAAATTGGAGGTCATACCAACATATGAAAGCATCTTACCAATGCCAGGTGAAGCATGAACCAATCAGTGAACACACCGTCATTATAACCAAATTCCAGTTTTAAGTAGACGTCGATTGCATTCACCAGACTATCTTAATTTAGTCTGGGATGAATCGACTATTGTAACCTCTTTGTAACAGAAGTTCTACGGGTGTGTTATATAAACACACGTAGACCACTCTGAGATATATATATTGATATAGATTGATATAGATTTATGTAGAGATATAGAGACAAATAGATATTGTAACACTTTGATAAATATATTACAGTTCTAAGAGTTCTAAGCACGTGTTCAGCTGGGAGGAAGCTGCTGGAGCCTGGGCCCACTCCAAGCCAGTATTTCTTCCCCACTTTTTTTCTATTTTCTAGATTATTTTATTGCTTTTATAGGATCATTTACCGCATTGCTATTTCCAATATTTGCAGTAGATTCATTTTCAGGAATGTGTGAATGTTTTATTTTCGTAGATTTAATTATTTTCTTCTTACATAAATTATTGAGGATTGCATGAGTGATTGGCAACCATTTTGAAAACACCCCCCAATAGTATAATTAGCAGACTCACATAAAATGGTATTTTAAGTAATCTTATTCATAGCTTTCACAAGTTTAGGAAGCTCCCTGGGTTGATAAATTAAATGCACGGGCATGTGACAAAAGTAGGAAAAAGTTAACCTTGTTTGGCCCGCAACATATCCAATGTTGAAATAATAGTTGCTATGCTCTCCAATATTTTAGGGCTTCACCGTACACGTGATCTCCAAGGGAAATCTCCAAGTCTCGAAAGCTCTCCTCAATGACCAACACTGATAAAAGATCAATTCTTTGATAAAATATCTCTCTTTCTGATAAAATATGTCTCTCTATCTATCCTTTGGTGCTCTTTGGCTTGCACCTTTTATATTGTGAAACCCTAGGTCTATGTCCAAGCCCTAGAAATGAATTTCTCATGCATAGTGTAAGTTAGCATGAGAGGCTTCTTGTCTTTTCTATGTTTGGAAGCTAGTTAACTAAAATATAATTGCCAACTTGAGTCTCCTATGTGAACTGGTCATTAGCATGAGAAGATTTTGTCCTTTGTTTATGTTTGGAGGTCATTTAACTCAAGTCTAAATGCAAACTCAAGTCTCCTATGTGAACTGGTCGTGAAAAGGAATGCAAAGTTACTCTCACTCACCTTTATTGCATGCAGACTATCACTTCCACCTATGATTAGGCCTATTTGTCAATAAAACTACTTCTTATGGCTTAGTCCTATTGTATACATCGACTAATATTTGGTCATTGTCACCTGTAGTGGCTAAGGTCTGGTCGCTCTAGGATTTAGCAGCTAGGATTTGGCCGCTCTTAGCTTGAGCAACTAGGCTTGGATGACTTGAAAGTCCAATATTATGTCATATGATCTTATGAATGTGTCTATGTTATCAGCTCCCCTAAGCATGACATGATTTAGGTGTCTACAACAAGCCTCTCATCATAGAATTGCCTGACAATGTAGTCTTCACATTATCATATCCGCTTGAACTTGAAGAACCTAAAAAATAAAGAGATATGGCATTATTATTCGATGGTTCAAAGTGTGAACAAGGGGCAAAGCAAGGATAGTCTTTATCACACCATAGGGTGCTCTATTACCTTTATCATTCAATCTGGACTTCCTTTGCACGAGCAATAAAATAGAGTACGAGGCCCTGATCTTGGGACTCCAAACAACCATTGCAATGGGCATTAAAAGATTGAATATCTTTGGTGACTCTTTGCTCATAGTTAATAAAGTCAAAGGATTGTTCCAATGTAGGTGCCCACTCCTGAAAGCTTACAAGGAGCTTGTTAACACTTACCTAGACTGACTATAATGGTATAACATCAAGGCAATCCCTCGTATATCAAATAGATTTGTAGACACCATGGCATATTTGGGATCCTTAATCCCTCAGAATCCATCTACTGATTTCACAACCATTCACATAAAAGTGCTCATGCAATAAGCATTACAATGTGAGGCTACTGAAAACCAAAAGTCAGTCAACATGATCCAAACCAGACCAAATCAGTATTTGTCTTTCAGAACTAGAGCTTTCTTGCAAATGGCACCTTGGGAATATTTGATCTCTCAAGGTCCTACAGAGTGTGGTACGACCATTCACCATAGGGTTGTTTCTCAATATATTTTCTTAGATTCTAGATCATGGGAGGATCATATCATTTTATCCATAGAAGTTATGGCTTATCAGAATTGGATTTCCCAATTATGAGATTTCCTAAAATTAGGAATGGTATCGTAAGGCCTATCGCATTCTGAAAGATAAGCATTTAAATAGAATGTGATTAGGTATATCTTGATAGGAGAGATCCTTTATAAACGAGGCTACAATAGAATACTCCTTTGTTGTATTGAGCCTCAGGAAGCATCCTAGGTAATTTTGCAAGCTCATTATGGTACGTGTGGTAGTCACTTCAGTGGTATGGCCATCGTTAAGCACATCTTGAGAATGGGTTACTATTTTCCCACTATGGAAAATACTATTATGAGTATGTCAAGAAATGTGTTAAGTGTCAACATCATGCAAATCTCACTCACTTACCATCACAAGCCTTGCAACCAATCTAGGCAACATGTCCCTTCTCATTATGGAGACTAGAATTGGTTGGTAAGATCTCACCCCCATCCTTAGGCTAACACACATTCATCATAATAGCCACTGAATATTTCACCAAATGGGTTGAAGCGATCACATTGACATCGACAACTGCACCAAGGATTGTGGAGTTTATACTCCACAATATCATAAGTCATTTTGGGGTCCCTTCGAAAATAATATCAGATAATGGGCCATCTTTCAAGAACAAAAATGTGTGGGATTTGATGAACAAATACCACATTTAGCATAGTTTTTTAACACCCTATTATCCGTTGTATCACCCAAATTTTGTGCACCCTTACCTTTGGGCTAAAATATCCATGCCCTGGAAGGGGGATGCGAGAAGTATGGGACAATACCTCGGATGGAGAGGCCCTTTGAAGGTCACGCCTCTCGAGGGAGGGGTATAAGGGTGAATTTTTGATGGATGGTGGGGTTCACCAGGAAACTTTGAGTGGCAGTTTCTGCACCTAGGTTGAGAATGGGTTTGATGTGTTCATTTTATATTCAATCCTTCATATTACTAGGTTGGCCAAAATGAATCTAAGCTATTCTATATGAAATTTTGGGTTTATATGTAGACAACAAACATGAATGAATCTTAAATATAGAGACTATGTGAAATGGAAAGGAATACACCTTATTCCTGATGTCTGATGAAGATTCTGAATCTTGTAGGAGTCCAGATCATCTCGGATATGACAGGATCATCTATAATTGTATAGAATCATCTCAAATCATAGGAGATCATCTGAGATCAGAAAAAATTGTTAGCGACCTGACGAATTCGTTAGATGAATTCATCAGAAACCTGCAATCATGGAAATAAACACAAAAAACCGAAAATGCAATTGCAAGAATGATGCAAAATGATAGAAATAATAGTATAGATGCTTAAATAATAAATCCAGATAACAAATCAAATGGTATGCACTACTTTAATAACTTATTTTAAATTTTATCATGCAAATATGCTAAATGAGGTGAACTCTAAGATGCAAAACAGAAATAAATCGATCTAATGCATAATTAAATAAGAGAGAAAGGTAGAAAATGCAAACTCAGGACTCTGGTTGCCCCCAATCTGAACTGTAGTTGAAATTGTCTACAATCGTACGAGATCATCATCGATCTCATCAGGATCATTCAAAATCTTTTTGGATCACCTGCAACGATCCGAGCTTCCTCCGGCTGAAACATAGTAAAATCCTGCAATAAAACCTAAAAATACAAATGCAAATGATGCGAGCAAGGATGTTCTAATACAACACAAAACTAGAGTTGCAGGGAAATGATCATCTAGGGGGATAAACTAGGAAAATCCTAAGTTTATATAGGATTAGGGGGAGGTTAGGAGGTTGGGGATCACCCCAATATAGGATATCTCCAACGTAGGAATCTTCAACTGCGCAGACACGCTTCTGCCCGAGTTGGAGAGGTTGTTGAAACAGAAGCTAATTATAAAAATTTGGTTTTGGGACGAAATCATCTGGATGTTCTGTCCCAGATGAATTCATCCAATCTGTGAAGATATCATCAGATCAATGACGATATCGTCCAACGGTCAAAACAAATTCTAAAAATGGCACAAAAAATGAGGTGAGCGATTAACGAGCGGTTTTGAGGGTTAAAATTCAATTTTTTGATCTTTTTACTAATGGTTTAACTGCGTCAATTTTAGGGTGCTACATTTTGCCCCCTCTTTAGTGAATTTTCCAAATAAAATGCGTTAAAGACGAGTTCTTCATGCTTTATGAGAAAGCAAAAAAAAAATTATTCCATTTTTTTTAGATGACGATTCTAGGTCGAATCGTACAACTGCTTGCTATGGTGCCCCCTCCGATTTTTTACCCAAATCGAACGTTTGAGGTAAAAGCATGAAAAAGTAAAATTAAAAAAATGTTGTTTTTAAATAAAAATAGGAAAAATAGGGTAAAACCCTAATTCATTTTTACTATTCACTTTCACTGTTTTAGAGCTCTACAGGCAAAATGGTGGAAATAGCACACAGATCGACAGAGGTCCGATGCGGGTTGCGGGTAAGGATCTAAACCTAGTTTATTATGTTTTTAGCTTGATTTGTTTAATTTTTTAGTTGAATTTTAATTATTTTTGGGAGTCGCGACCATTTTTAGGCCGTCGACGATGTCGGGACGAAATCATCCCAATTCTACCGAAATCATCCCTAGATCACCGATTTCGTCTGAGGTCAAAATCAGAGAAATAGGGGCGATTCCATCCAATAAGGGGCAATTCCCAAATTGACGAATCGGAGATGATTTTATCCTATTAAGGATTATTTTGCTAAATTTGGTACGATATCATCCAATAATGGGCGATATCATTTTTTTTATGAGATGAAATTAATTTTAATCGATTTTAATGATTATGTACTAATGATTTTTTCTTTTTTATTGTTTATTATGCAGATGGGATTACTAAAGAGTCGAGAATAGAAATACGGGAGGCTCAGAGATGATGTGGCCACAATCGATCAGGCCGAGTGAGACAAGCTAACAAAGGTTGGATTACAGCATGTGGCAGATATGCCATAAATTCCTATGGACATGGGGCTACTAACGACCCTAGTAGAAAGATGGTATTTGGGATCATCCTGCTTTCATGTACTGATAGGGGAGATGGTTTCCACTCTAGAGTATGTATGGAGGATCTTGAATATCCCCATACATGGGCAATTTATGACTCCTTCGGCCAATTAGGGCCATGCTATGATGTGACTGTGCGCAAACCTAAGCTTCACCCTGGAGAAGGATAGAGTGAACATTGAGGCATTTAGGCAGATGCCTGGGGTGTCTCGATTGACCCAAGTTTTGGTAGGGGTAATGGGTGGCCTAATTCTATGCCACTAGAGTGGATTCAGGTTATCGTGGCTCCTCTTATATGTGGTCTATGACATGAGAGACCATAGTTACAGGTTTGCTTGTATAGGATCCTCTACGAGGTCGTATACAAGGGAGGTCGATGTCTGGTACTGACATCGCTACTATAGGTTTGGTGTTGGGAGAAAATTGTGATACAGAGGTTGGTAGGGCTTACACTAATAAGATTTGACCAGGAGAGACCCCAAGTTTTCTATTGGTGGCTCTAGAGAGGGTCATAGCGATGGATAGATTTTTCGATGTCTCAAAGGTTGCTATATGACATCATCCTAGATCAGATCACTTGGAGGCCATGGAGAGAGAATCCAAGGTGGGGAGAGGATGGATAGGAGCTAGCTCACATCAGGCAAGTCTTTTGGTTGAGGATGGAGTGGGGAGAGGTGGAGCTCCACCGCTATGATCAATTTTTGAGGTAGTTCGGTCTACAGTAGGGGATCCCTTCTCTTAGGGATTACGAGTACTCCCATACTATCCGGGATAATACTACACTAAGCAAGGCTCTAGACATGTAGTAGTTCTAGAGTCAAGATGCAGACGATGCCCCCATTTATCTAGTGGATGGGGATGATGCTGGAGTGGTAGACAGATATGATGCCTGGTATGCAAGAATCTGCCCTCCTCAGATGATGAGGACACAGGGTCTGATGCATGCTATTGTGCAACGAATGGGGAGGTGGTGCCAGGATACCATCGATGCAGTGAGGAGTCACGGAGAGAGGGATTAGTGATGGTCTCCTCAAGAGAGATGTCAAAGAGTGCCAAAGGCTCCAAAGATACCGCAACAACCAGAGAGGAGGGAGGAGGTACTCCCTTCTCAATAGAGGGAGAGGCCACCATCACCCGATAAGGGCAAGGGTGTCGAGGTGGGGGGAGAGCCATGAGATGGTGACTCTTTGAGTGGAGAATGCTTGCCTACAAGCTCAATTACATACGCTATAGGATGAGGCTACACAACTTAGGGCTCAGAGCAGAGGGGCGAGCATGTGGGAGCTAGCATGGGCTATTGCTCAGATCGTGTTCTATCAAGGAGTATACTTCCAACTAGTTCTAGAGGGCTAGAGGATACAACTGCCAGCCAGCATTATGGAGCCAGTCAAGATGGGGTCGTCAAGGACATCCTCATGATCAACGTCGAGGACCCACGACACAGGACGGACTATGATGGGACCATCTCCTCCACCTCAGGGCGGGAGAGGAGATGAGGCTGAGAGCTCGAGGGCTTCTTGAGACTAGCTGCATATTGACTATAGACTGTATAGTTTTGAGAGGATTGAGTATGCCAGGGTATAGATTGTGGCATACCAATCCGTTTTGATATGATGTACATATATTTCTTGATATATATATATATATTCTTTTTGTGATATGACTTGTGCATATGTTTTATGATGCTTTAATATTTTAATTGTTGATTGATTATTCATGTAATTATGTCATTGAAAATATTATAATTTTTATGTCGTGCCATAAAATTTAAATGAAATAATTTGATATAAACAAATTTTTTGTTGTGGTGTGATTTGATGAAAAAAATAAAGTGACTTCTAACAATAATTGACCGCTCACTAGGTCATTAAGCTAATCCTAGTAGAGAAATATTGCTAAAATTAAAAGGGTGCTTAAGAGACTTTCTTAAGATTTTTGTGATGTGATGATGAAAAATGATGATGGTGATGATTTTTTTTTAGATGTCCATGAAAATATTATGCATGAAATATTAAAAATATGATTTTTGCTAGGCATAAAATTCCTAAGTGTGATATAAATTTGAACAATTGCCTAGGAATTATACCATCGTCACAAAAAACTGAATGTTGACATAATGAAATGAAATAGGAAAGTTTTCGTTCTTTTTAAAGCACAATTGTGTAACATAATGATTTAAGCCATATGTTTTTATGGATTAAATAAATGGGAAATAAAATTATAATGATGGCTTGCGCTAGGCATAGAATTTTAGGTATAGACTTATACCATCATCACAAAATCCAAGGAAGAAACTGATATAATAGTTTTATTGTATAGTTGATTTTTTATTTTGAGATAAACAGAAAATATAAGATGACTTGCACTAGGCATAAAATTCCAATTTAGGTTTAGGAACTATACCATTGTTGCGAAAGTCAAAAATATATAAATGTGACTTTATTGCTAGATTTTTGAACATGTTTTGAAAGAAATTTTGAATTTTGAAAAGAAAGGTATTTAATTGTTTTTATGCTAAGCCAATATTCTCAAGTAATAAAATCAAATTATTCCAGAAGATTTGCATAAATATTTTAAATTATCTCAAAGACAAAATTTAGATTTATAAGGAACCCCATGTGCATATGTGAGTTCATTGTCGATCTTGATTTATCATAATGATACAAAATATCTCAAACACAAATGTGTGTGCAATTGTATTGTTCATTTACCAATTTTGAGCAAGATAATTTGATACAAGTAATTTGAATTAACCAAATGAGTGTTCGTTGACCATGATTTATATGCATATAACCGTACCAAACTACTATGTAAGTCAGGTCGTCAAGAGCTATCTGATCCATGAGCAGACATAGGTATGTACAAAAGAAGGTCACTAATGTAATAGACATATCACCACGCTAGGAGTTACCCAAGGCCAAGCGGGTTGGGCACAAACCACCTATTATGGGGCTTACCTCACAGTTTTCGAATAATTGAGAATTCCATGGATTCAAGCTCATTCACCCTTCTTTTCTTTTCAAAGGGTAGGGGAAGGGATTTATTGCTTTTTGCTTTTTCTTTTCTTTTCTCTCTTTTTTTTTTGTATTTTTGTGTGATACTGAGATAATGCTAAAATATTGCTGAAATGGTACAAAATGCTACTAAAATAATGCTTCTTTTTCTCAAGATTTTTTTTCTTGATTTTCTTTTTCTTTTTCTTCCTATACTAGGGATACTTGCTCGGATTGGCTGTAGAGCAAGGGATTTTTATTCTGGGCGGGGTGAGCTTGTCCTTTTGTCAATTCTCAAAGATTCTAGACCATGTGCATGATAGGATAGCAAGGGAAACTTTTCGCTCAAGAGACCACTTCTACTATGTAGCATCATTTTGAATTTGCAATGAAATCATTTTAATATGAAAAGGTATACTTGGTTCAAGTAAATAACAAGATCAATTCTCTATGCTCAAAAATTTATTTAATTCAACTGTGGACTTTGATATAAGAGAGATTAATAATCATACAAAATAAGTTCAAGATATTTATTCATGTGAGTTTGAAAGTGAGGGATTTCAAATAAATGCTAATTTATCCAAAACAGCTAAAAATATAACTGCAATACTTCAACAATTAACAGGTGCAAAAATAAAATATGTCTTTTGAAGATTTTGATGATTTTGATTTTTTTAGATTTTGATTTTGATTTATGAATTGAGAGAATACATAATATGACTGTTTTTGAAATTTTTATATGAATTTACTAAGAATGAGACAAGATGTACAATATATACAATGATTAAATTACCATAATTATGCGTAATAGCGCTTAATATGCATAATGTTCATAGGTTCTTTAAGATATTTACCATATAAGGTAGCTAATCTGTATGCTCCCGATCCAAATTTAGCAGTGATGATATATGGCCCAAGCCAGTTAGGTTCAAATTTACCTTTAAGGTCTTTAGTTGCATTAGTATTTTTTTTATTTTCTTTTAAGACGAGGTCACCGATCTCAAAGGATCGATGATGAACTTTCTTAAGATATGCTCGTTTGAGCTTGTTCTAGTAAGCTCGAAGATGCTCCAAATCATTGATGCACTTCTCATCTAGGAGTTCCAGCTGACTAAATATGCTAGCATGATATTCATCTCCTACTTTAGTATCTTGAAGTAGCAGAGCCAAAGAAGGAACTTCTAATTCACAGGGAAAAATAGCTTCAACGCCATAAACCAAAACAAAAGGTGAAGTGCATGTGGGAGTATGAACACTAGTTCGATAAGCCCACAAAGCAGGATATAATTGAATGTGCCAATCTCGGCCAGATTTATTGACCAGTCTTTGGAGGATTTTAATTAATGTTTTATTAGATGCTTTTGCTTGGCCATTACCCTGAGGATAATAGGGAGTGGACCAACGATGTTGAATTTTATATTTTTGACATAGTTTCTTTACATCTTTATTTTTGAAACAAGTTCCATTATCCGAGATGAGATTTGCAGGAATTCCAAACCTACAAATAATTTTATTAAAAATAAATTTAGAAACTTGAGTTCTAGTGCAAGAAGCTAATGTCATAGCTTCAACCCACTTCGTAAAATACTCGATGGCGATTATGATGAATTTGTGTCCATAAGATGACACAGGATTGATTTTTCTAATAATATCTAAGTCCCATTTTGAAAAGGGCCAAGGAGATGAAATAGTCTGTAGTTCTTGTGCAATCCAATGGACAATGTCAGCATGTTTCTGGCACTTATTGCAATGGTGCACGTAATCATGTGCATCATTCTCCATGGTAGGCCAAAAATATCCTATCCTAAGGAGCTTCTTAGCAATGGTGCTACCTCTAAAGTGTCCCCCACAAGATCCATCGTGGGCTTCACTCAAAGTTGATCTAGAATCTTCTAGATTCAAATATCTTGTTGAGAAGCAACACACCCCCACTGAAAAATAATTTTCCATCCTTTGAAAACATTAAGCTTTCATTTTGCAGTAGGGACCCTCTTGATGATTTTCAGGTTTTAATTCCAATTTTTACTTGCCTCTTTCTTCTTCAAGTTTTGCCTGTTTCTTTATCCAAGTTTTCTTGCATTCTGGCTTTGTTATCACAGACTTCACTTTTTACATGCTAGAATCATTCATGGATAAATAAAATCTTACACCGGTATGAAAAAAATGCAGAAAACAGATAGATAAATTCATTGAAAATCAAAACTTTTCTTTTTTGGCAAAGTCGCGAAATCGTGACACTTCCATTTATGGAAATGTCATGAAATCGCGACAGGTTTTCAGAAAATCCGCCAAGTCCCAGAAGCGTAGCGAAATCGCAACACTTTCCATTTTTGGAAATGTCGCGAAATCGCTACCGGCCAGGAGAGAGAAAGGCAAGTCGTACGGAACGTCGCGATTTTGCGACATGTCGTGAAATCGCGACATGTCACATTTTCGCGACTGAGAGAGAGAAAAATCAACTAAGGCATGAATAGGTCGCGATTTCGTGACATGTCACAAAATCGCGACATGTCTCATTTTTGCGGCTAGTAAAGGAGAAAAGGGTCACGATTTCGCTACATGTCACGAAATTGTGACAGGTCCAGGTCAAAGCAAAGGAAGCAGAAGTGAGTAAGAGGAAGAAAAAAGTCTAAGGCATTAAGAGTGTAGCGAAATCACGACGTTTTCAATGGAAGAAGCCCAGATCGTACGGACCGTCGCGATTTCACGACATGTCACGAAATCATGACAGGTCCAAGGTCAGCAAGGGGCAAGAAGAAAGAAAAGGGTCGTGGATTTCGCAACATGTCGTGAAATCGTGACATGTCGCATTTTCGTGGATCGCAGGCAAGAAAGGCGTCGTGATTTCATGACATGTCACGAAATCATGACATGTCGCATTTTCACGACATGAAAGGAAGAAAAGCTGCTAAGGCAAGGAAGGGTCGTGATTTCACGACATGTCGCGAAATCGTGACATGTCATGTTTTCGCGGCTAGAAGGACAGAAAAGCAGCTAAGGCAGAAAAGGGTCACGATTTCGTGACATGTCGCAAAATTGCGACATGTCACATTTTCACGACTGGCAGGACAGAAGAATGCCGAAGGGGGAGAAGGGTCACGATTTCCTGACATGTCGTGAAATCGTGACATGTCGCATTTTCGCGGCAGTACAACGCAGAAGTTGCCGAGAGGAGAAATTGTTGCGATTTCGTGACATGTCGCAAAATCGCGACATGTCGCGGTTTCGCGGCTGGAACAGCTGAAAGACGCCTTTGCCAGAAAGATTTCATGATTTTGCGACATGTCATGAAATCGTGACATGTCGCATTTTTGCGACCCTGCCAGCAGAGAACCAGAAATGCAAGACAACTGGAAATGGACATGTGTCGCGATTCTGTGACACGTGTCAAAGCACTGCGGGCCACGTATCAGATTAATAAGGCCGACATGCAAGTAAACTTTAGGGTTTTTAATCTGATTTAATAATTAAAGTTCTGATTTAATATTTTAAAAATACTAATCCGTATTTTGTTCTTTCATGCAGGAAGCCATCTGTCACTTACGGGATAACGGAGAAAGGGCCATAAAGACAAAGTCGAATGCAAATTAATCAAAGACAGCCATATTGAAAGAAAAGTTGTTGTGTCATCCAATTTTTTCAGATCTGGCTGCAAAGAGACTTTACGGTGACTAAGCAGCTTCCCATAGTGGAATATGTCGAGAATTGGCTGGGAAATGAAAATGTATGCACACAGTTGCCGGATTTTGCCGGTGAATGCATTTAATGAAGATTTATGGCAAAATTAATGGCGTGTAGATATTTTCAACTCACGGATGACTCTGCGGAGATGAAATGTCAAAGAAGTGGTGACTCATCCAGCTTACCCGAGGGAATTAATGAGGGCATTTATTTGTAGTTGCGGGTGAATGCAAGTGGCATTTGAATTCTATCTTCTCCATTTATGGCAACTGACTACACTGATTTGCAGAATGGTTAAGTTTTATCCGAACTTTGTTTTAAATGGCTTTATATTGTAAAACCTAGGTCCTAGGGTTTGAGATGATAAGATTTAAGGTTTGAGAGGAAGATATTTCTGAAAAGATCAGGGTCTATCCTGAGTCTATAAATACTTCTTCTCAATGTAATCGCAGGAGGCGAAAACTTAGAAATAAAAGACTATTGAAGCAATTTCTTGCAAATTCTGTGAAATATTTTATTTCTGGACTTGGAGTTGATGTGCTTTTGTTTTCTGTGATAGCATGGCCAGGAGCCTAATATTTTGCAGATTGTGATAAGTTCATTTTATTTTGTTATCCGTTTCATTAAATTTTATTAGATATATGCTGTAAATCGGTGTTATCAAGATTAAATATGTTGTTAGGCTTCATTTGTTCTATTGTATACTAGGAAAAATTATAGATTTAAGGTTCAAGTTTGTTCTAATTGCTCTATCCTCACTGTGCGAGCTAGGCTACCGGTGAAAGATATCAATTTTAATCGACTTCCCTTCGGTTTATAATTTTTTGTTAGATCTGTTCCATCTTTGCCTTGTGCTCTTAGTAGAAAGTGATCTTAGAAAACTGGACACTTTCTTCTTTGATTTGTTCTGTTGTGAAGCTGATAGTATAAATAAAATTGGTAGTTTTTTTTTACAGTTAAATTGGATAAAATTCTCTTTCTGCCTTACCCTGCCCTCTTTTTTTTACCGTGAAATGATCCATTTTTATTTTCTTTATTTGTCTTTTATTTAAATCTACTGACCCATTAGAGCTAGATCAAAGAATTAATTTTAAATCTGATTGTCAACAAGTGACAACTTTTGAACATTACTGAGCAAGTTCAGTGAGCCCGTTGTAAGGTACAGATAGTCCATATTGAAATCTATTCCAGAAGCAGAAAAGAGTGAATTGACATTCGACCCGACTCTGTAACTCACACCTTGGATAACCAGCTAGATCCTAAAGTGAGTGGGATTTATCCCGTATAAGTGTTATCAGAGTTTTGTGCTCATTCTTCACAGGGTGTGTATGAAAGTCGGACCAACATTTAAAAATGGCACTAGAAGGAGGGCCACAGTGAACTTCGGTCAGTATTGTAAGTTGTCAGTACAGTATTTTAAGATTGCCAAAAAATAAAACCTCAAGTTCAGTACTCTGTTAAGAACTGTAAGTTTGTAAGTGCTTGTGAAAAGTTGGATTCTACATACAAGGTAACAAGGTCCCACCCCAGAGCTAGAGAGCTCCTTGTCCTTGAATTAGAAACTCTGAGAAGAAGTAGCCTCAGAAGGGCTAAGTCTCTATCAAAAATAGTTTTATCATCGCTGATAGTTACCCCAACCACAACTCAAAATATCACTAACAACCAAGTAGTGATGGCAAATTGGTTGGGCTCCACTGCTTTGAATATTCTGGGTATTGCCCATGACCTGCCCAGAAATTTGAAAAGATATCTCCCCAGATATAAACATGATGGGACAAGAACTGCAGAAGAACATTTGGTTGCATTCAAGAATGCTTTGAAATTATTAAATGTACAGCATGAGGATGTTGCCTGCAGACTATTCTCGTTCACTCTCCAGGAGGGAGCTTATGATTGGTTTCTAAACCTCACTAATGATTCTGTCACCAGCTGGAATGAATTAGAAAAAGTTTTTGTGTCATAGTTCGGAGAAGTGATAGATCCTAGTATATTGTACCAGCAATTTTTTGGCATCAAAAGAGAATTAGGTGAATCTATCAGGTCTTATAATGTTAGATTCCAGAAAGCTTATGGCAGACTTACTGGGTATTATGTACCGAATGCTAACCTGGCATTAGAGATCTTTATAAACTCTCTGGATCCAATGACCTCTGTCTTTTTGAAGAGAGATCCCACTATTACTAATTTGACAGAAGCTTATAAAGAAGCTTTGATTCTGGAAAGACAGTTGAGACCCCAACCATTAAATGCTCAGCAAGTTCCTCTAGTTGCACAAGCTGCCCCTGTGTTCAATCCTATTCCACATCAGGTAATGTTTCCAGTTTTTCAGACTCTACCATCAGCAAATCCACTAGCTGTAGCACCTGTTGAGAATGTACAGCACCCAGGCAAAGAGGCTGACAATGCAAGAGTGGAAGAAGTCTCAAAGATTGTTCAAAAGCTGGCCAATGATTTCTTGAGTTTTAAAAGGCAAGTTTTTATTGGGGAAAACTCCAAAAAATATTCATATCAACCAAACAGATTCAACAGGCCCCCATATGAACCTAATAAAGATTACAAGGGCAAAGGCCATGATGTGAACATTTGTGATTTAGATCTGCCCAACTGGTGCAGAATACATGCCACTTCATAGCATGGGGAGTTGGATTGTCTGGAATTTTGCAATGCATTTGAAGCTTTGTTTGGAGATTTGATCTCCCCTGAAAATCAAAGAACTGCTTATGGACCAAGTTCATCCGGCAACAGTGTAGCTATGGTCCTGGATTCTTTCACTTTCCTGGATGAATCTGAGAATGTAGTTGAAATGCCTATGGATGAGGTGCAGGCTTTTCAATAGTACAGAAGAGATAATTACAACCTGAGAAATAGGAATCCGGAGCCTAATACTACATCAACTCCTCCGGACAACTCTCATAATGTTCCTCCCGACCCCTCTCCAAGCAATAATCCATCTCCACCAAAAGGAGGGAATTTGATAGGACCAGATGATTTTGTCCCTCCACTTAACAAAGGATATAACATAGTGGAGGATATGAAAAATATTAAGGCCAACATTACTCTGCATGAGCTGGCACAGATTTCAGAGCAGAGAGACAATCTGATAAAAACATACTCTGGCCTTGCTACTAAACCTGTGGACAAAGGAAATAAAATAGCACATGCCAATCTAGCCATGTATAAAGAAAAAATTGAAGTTCCCCCCTTTTTACTGACTGTCCGTATTTTTGGGAAGAACTTACATAATTTTTTGGTAGATTCAGGTGCATCTGCAAATGTTATGCCTTTGGCCATTTGTCAGCAGTTGGGTCTGACCCCAATTATGTCTGAAAGGAGAGTTGTCCAATTGGACAAATCAGAGGTTAAAGTTGTTGGAGAGCTTCAAAATATTCATATCCAATTAGCATCTGAGCCAAGGGCTCAACATAAAATTGAAATTCAGGTTGTAGATATCCCTATGGGGTACGGGATGCTGTTGAGCAGGGATTGGTCGAGATCTCTGAACGAATACTTGGCAATAGATTTTTCACACATGTGGTTGCCATGGAAAGGAGTGGCAAATCAATTACGGGTTGAAAGAGAACCCAGGTACAAGCATACAATTACAGAATACAATGTAGAGAATGAAACTGTAAATATTGCAGAGGTAGATATTGGAGTCTACAATTTAACAACTGGGCAAAATAACAAGTTTAATAAAGCCCATCCTGTACATACTAATGAAGTCTGGACACTTCATGTGGATGGAGCTAGATCTAAACAGGGTTCTGGAACAGGGGCAGTCCTCAAAGGGCCTGAAAGTCAGACATATTTTATGTCTTACCGCCTGTAGTTCCCGTGTACAAATAATTTAGCAGAGTATGAAGCTCTGGTATTAGGTTTGAAGTTTGCTTTGGACAAAGGAGCAAGAAATATTAAAGTTTTTACTGATTCGAATTAGTGGAAAATCAATTCAAGGGTAAATTCCAGTGTAAAGCATCTTATTTAAAAGGATACAAACATCGGGCTTGGGATCTTGTAGAAGACTTTGATGCTTTTAATCTGACACATATACCCAGAGAGCAGAACTCCCATGCAGATGTCTTGGCTTCTTTAGCTGCAAGTTTAAAGCCATTGGAAGTGTAGACACCAAAATCCAGCCACTTGTAAGTCATCTATACCTTCCTGTTAGCCACGTGTCAGTCATCCATCCTTCCCGCCATTATTTGGCCCAAATCCACACCTTCCCGCCATTATTTGGCCCAATTTCACCTTTTCCCGCCATTATTTGGCCCAATTTCACCTTTCCCGCCATTTTTCATTCCCAAATTTATTTAAATTAATATTTATATATATATTTTAATATTTTAATATATTTTAATATATATATAAAGATACTTTAAGTGATTTAATCTGAGCCGTCCATCCTTCATTTAATCTCATCCGTCCATCCATCTTAATCCGTTTCACAACCTAGATTTATTCTCTACCCTTGGATCCACTTTAATCTTAGCCACACGTTCAAAGTGTCGTTAAAACCCTAAAGTGTGCCCTAAGAGTAGATTATAAATTGAGTCACCTTGATGGCTCAAACCCTATCTCTTTGACTATCTCTCTTTTGTTATCTATCGCTATCTATCTCTTCTTTTCAGCTAAACCTACCCATCCATCGCCGTCCCTTTTCGTCGCATCCATCGCCGCATCCGTCGCCAACTTCACCGCCATCCCTTCTGCAGAATCCCCCATTCTTGTCGCAAGTGCCCACGGGCGTTTACCCGTAGTCACAGACGCAGACCGACATCTACAACCCTGATCCAGAAGCACGTGGGCGTTCAACGAGTGCACCAGGGCGCCTTCCGTAACCGATTTGACAGCCACATTACTTCCAGGTGCCGCCCGGTCTAGCCGCGTTAACATAGAATAGTATAAATCAGTTTAAAGCAAGTAACTTCTTTTTTTTATTAATCTGTTGTTGAACTCCTGCATTCTATTTTTCTAGGGTTTTAAATTGTTTCTGAGGGCTCACACAGTGGAGCCCTCTTATTAATTTCTAACTCCTTGATAGTGTTAATGTGTGCAGGATTTTAATGGCAGATCCGGTGTGTTGATAGCAACTGTTTAAGCTGGAGTGGTCCGAGCTACAGGATACAACAAAGCCCACTCACTTTGTTGGGATTAAGGATATGTCTTCGGAAAATGCCACCACTTTGTGCCAGCTAGGGTTTCGGAGAACCCTAGCACAAACTGTAATTTTTGTATCACGAAAAGGGTTACAGGCCCTGTTGTACTCAAAAGGAGTTTTTAAACTCCATTGATAAATAAAAATCGTTTATTTTGTACAACTGTGTTCTGTATTACTTTTTATCGTGATTTCTTTATCTTTTGTTTGGCGTTGTATCTTTAATCTACAAATGGCGATCACGGTGGGACCCCCTAGGGTTTCATGTTTTTAATACTTGCTTTACTGATCTATTCCTATTTTTGTTTTATTTTGTAGGTTCCAGAAATCATGAAATTCGCTGTTCCAGCGAACTAGGGTTTCTGAGCTTGCAGAAAACGCAGCAGACGCAGAGCGGCGTCTGGAAGTCCAATCCGAAACGCAGAGGTGCGTTTCAGCTGCACAGACTCCCTTGGGCGTTTGAAGGCAGTTTTACAGAAAAAGCGTAGGCTTCCAAGTAAGTGTTGTACTTTTTACGTTTTTGGTTTTTCTGCCGTATTCTGTTTCTTTTTCAGATCATTGCTTTAAAATGAACAAAAACTAAGTAATCTGGAAAAGAACAGTTAGTTTTTGTTAATTTTTAGTTACATTTTTCTGCATTGCATTATTGGTTGTTGCTTGCATAAAAAAAAAAATTTGCATACCTAGCTGCATATTAGAATAGCTACGAATTATCTGTTTTAGTTATCTAAGTAGGACTATTGATTGGATGTCAATAGTACTCCTGCCATTGGGTGATTCCAGGCAGAGAAGTGGATGAACCTTCCGGTTGCTCCTTTGATATCTGATATCATTGGTAGGCAGGGGGTTTTAAACGGTGTACTCCACTTCTTCAGAGGAAATGGCATGTTTTCAGTAGCCTCTTGCTTAGATCATTAGAACTTTTGATTTATAGCTTTGTATGTATACATTAGACAACTAAAACACTTAAAATAAAATTCACTGCATTTCATATTGCATTTAAAATAGTAATATCTTCGGATTTCATCACTAGTGTATTGCTTGAAGTTTAGTGACGGTGGAATTCATCTCCATCCATTAAACTTCTGCCTTAGACACCATAGGTCACCCCCGAGCAAACTTGCTGGATTTCATCACAAGTAAGAATCTCGTTGTCCTTTCCTAGCCATAGTTTTTACCTTTTTTGTGAATAATTCAAGATTAGATCACATGCAAAACTCATAAACCGGACACTTAAAATTTACTACAGATTAAGATCAGAAAATAATTAATTAACCGCAGGTAAGACATATTGGTTGAAACCTAGGTTGTGACTGTTTTCTGATAATTTCTTTAGTGTAAATTTATCATTCAAGTTTTGCATTCTTCTTTTCTGAATTTGTTTAGATTTATTGCTTTATGGTCTTAACAAGGAATCAATCTAAAATGTTAAATCTAAATAATCAAATGGGTAATTCACAGAACATCCCCACCACCAACATGACCACTTATCCTAGTGAATTTCAGGCAGGTTCGCCTATAGGTCTTTCACGTCCTTCTACCGTCTATCACATGGCCATGCCCATGGAGGAAGACAATTCCTGTCATATTACCCACATTGATATGGCCCAAGTGCAAACTCACTTAAGAGATGGCACTGGCTATGTCCTTGAGCCAATCCAAGATTCCCCTATGCAAGATTCTATTTTTCAGCAGGATATTGCATCAACCATACCCGCTGGTTTCACTCAGGTCTACACTAACCCTTTTTTTGAGGCTAATGTTGTATCTTCTCAGCCGGCTTCATCTCCAACATCTTCCCAGATGCTCAATTGTCCTCCTTTGGAGACAAATGTAGTGTCTTCCCGACCACTTTCTCCTCCATTTACCCGGGTGTACACCAATTCTCTCTATGAGGCTGGTGGAACCTCCTCTAGCCATGACCAATTTCAACCCTCTTCTTCCCAAACCATTTATGGTTTCACCCTACCTGGGGCACAGTCTACATCGTTTCTTCCTGTGTACCGCCTACTTCAGCCACCTTCATTGCCCCTGCTATGCAGTCTCCTGTGACTACCATGGCAGCCTGCCCTCCACCTTCATCCAATCATCCCACCTCCCTTGGGTTAGAGATTAATAAGGTTAGGGAGTACCTCGACAAGTTGCTTCAGCAACAACAGCAACAAAATGCCCAACCACCTGTCGTAGTAAATCCTACACCCCAACCAATTTCTACCCAGCCAGCTTTTCTTAGCTCAGGCCCCACCTGGGTACCCCAATCTTCGGTGGTGTCCATTCCTACCCCACCTTTCTCCCAACCCAGTCCAGTTCATCATTCACCCCAATCACCTTCTTTTCGGTATCATCCATACCAACAACCTGTCCATTCCACACCGCCTAATCCAGGCAATTTCATCCCATCTCATCATTTTTCCACTCCTCCATTGCATCATCATAATCATCAAACGAATCAAAATTTTCATGAAGATTCTCGACTCCATGCTATGCAACAACAGATTGACAACCTTATGCTCAACATGCCCGGCTCATCTAGTCGAAACCTACGCTAAGGTCGTTGATCAATCAACCAATTCATCCTTCGGTACCTTCACCGCCATATCCGACCGATTTCACATTACCGAAGTTTGACAAATTTCGAGGAACCGAGGATCCTCATGAACATGTGAGCTCATTCATGCATGCTCGCTTTAGAATCCAAAATAATGACGCTCTTATGCTCAGAACTTTTCCTTATACATTAGGAGGAGATGCTGTACAATGGTACAATCATTTAGCTCACCATAGCATTTATGCTTACGAGCAATTGATTAATCTATTTTTAGAACGATTCTCCCTAAATGTACAAAGGAAAGTCTCATTGTCCGACTTATACAAGCTCAAGCAACATGACGATGAGACTGTTTATGACTTTGGAAACCGTTGGAGGGCTATCATTAATAAACTGCCATTCTCCCTACCAATGGAGGAGTTAACCAAAATGTTCACCCACAGTTGTCTAAAACCTATCTCTTGGTTACTCCAATTACAACAATACAGGACTTTTGAAGAGGCTTTGGCCCAAGCAAGTATCATAGAAGACATTAAAGTCCAAGAGGGTGTTTTAAAACCCCGTAGAAAAGAATGGCAACAAAAGGGCCAACAACGAAATAATAATTATGGCCAAAACAAACAAGCACAAGCTAGTACAACCTCAAATGTTAACCAAGTTAATCAAGTGGTGGCGAGCCAGCCCGTAATGGCTCAACAACAACAAGTAATGCAAAGTCAACCGCAACCAATTGCTTATCATGCGGTACCCGCCCCTCCTCAACCAGCTCACAATACTGAGCCAACCATGGAAACTCGACCTTGGCAAAAAAATCGTCCCAAGCGACAGTTCACACCTTTAGATGAACCATATGCGGTCATATTCAACAAGTTATATAGCACAAATCAGTTAACTTTACCTGAGTTTAAACCTTTAGAACCATCTAGAAGGGGGAAGTATTACAAGGAGTACCTATTTTGTCCTTATCATAGGCAAAATGGGCACGATATCAATAATTGTACGACTTTCAAACATGTGATCCAAGATCTTATTGAGATTGGAGCCATTAAATTGGATAGCCCCTTAGCCCAACAAAATCAAAATCTTGGTATATTTCAAACACCCCTTCCACATCGGGAGGAAGCTCCAACAACTTCATGGGGAGTAACTCATGTAACTCCTCCTAATCAAGTCAACCATGTACAACAATACCAAGGTTTTGTGGGTACTATTAACGTAGTAACCCGGGGTCAAAGGGCGAACCAACCAAATCAGGCTGAACCACAACCACCTGTACAAACCCCCAGTCCACCTCAGGTAATAGTGACCCAACGACGTGCTAGTACTTCTCAACAACCGCTAAATCATTCTACTCAACGCCAACGACCCATCATGTCATTGAGTAGCCGGTTAACTACCAGCTTTAAAAATGGCTTCTGCCAAGTTATCGATCTATGACCTCATTCAACAATCTCCCCGCATAGAGAGGCATTAATGGAAATATTAAAGTCAATCGAGCTTCAAACTCAAGATACTAATGCCTTCAACAACTTTGTGGGGAGTATTCAAACATGCATGGAGCCCTCCATCACTTTCTATGATTTTGAAATCAAACCTATGTCAACAGAAAGTATAGATCCTCCACCGCATATCATGGCCAAGATCGATAACAAGCCATTCAAGAGAGTCTTAATTGACACCGGTTCCTCAATCAATATCATTACAACATCGGCGTTGAGTCATCTAAAGCTGTCGCCATCCCTTATCACAAAGTCGACTTTTACTCTTAAAGCATTCAATGATGCTTTATCTTCCACGGTTGGCACGGTTATCTTGCCCATTGAGGTAGGGGCCCGAACTTTGCATACCTTGTTTCACATCTTGGAAGGGTCCATGGCATACAATGTATTGCTTGGACGGCCTTGGCTTAGGGAGATGAGATGTGTCCCTTCTATACCGCATCAATGTCTCAAGTATGTATATGAGGGACAGGTTCATTGTGTACCTGCCGACATTGAACCCTTCAAACATTGCAACTATGTCTCAAATCCTTATGAGATTGTGTTGCCATCCACTCATCTTTTCTTGACCCCATCTACTTCTTCTATACCATCTTCTTCTAAAGCTCCCATTCCCGAGGAGCTACCCATCATATCGCAACCATCTTCCTCTTCCGCTATTCCATCTCATTCACCACTTTCTTCATCTCCTAATCTTCCTTCTTCTTCATCAGTGACCACATGCACATGTGGCCATGACCAATCATCTCTTTCCACGTCATTACCCCATTCTTCTACACCTTCTTCAACATCACCTATTATTCCTCCATCTTCCCAACCATCACCAACTGATGTTTCACAAGTTAGTGAAGCATCAACCCAACCAAATCCTTCCAATTCTTCTATCCCACATTCTTCTATTCCATCATCTAGTCCATCTCCCTCCCAAGTCAAGGTCCATCTCACTGATGCAGGTATTGGTGAGTATGCCATCCAAGATGTCCACATCACACCGTTCAATGTGCAAACAGTTAAAGATTTTGGTCGTCCACATGACCAACATTTATCCATTGGATCGGTTTATAACATGGGTTCTATGCCAAATTCCATTAATTTTGTATATGGGGGAATAGAGTCATCTTCTAGTCCTACCACCATACTAGAACCTAAGCATCCAGTCCCTGCCAATATCGAAAGGATGGAGGGTTTTCCCTCTCACTATTTCCACGGACATAATTGGCAGCAATTTGGCCTAGGTCGATACGAGCAAGGGGTAACTGAACGCATCGATATGCCATATCAGAGACCCACTGAGCGTTTTGGTCTGGGCTACCAACCACTTCCATCCCTTTCTTCTTTTGAACGAGCTTTTCAAAGCATTAATCTTAATTCAGAAGAAGAAATCCTCCACCCCGACGAATCCGAAGATGAAGCCTATGAAGAATTTGACGTCATGTCAAATGGTGATGAATCTGAAGAAGAGTCGGCGCCAATTGTTACCCTCATTGAACAAGACGAGTTTTATCTCCAATTGTTCCCTCTCCAAGAAGCCATCTTTCGCTTGTTTCTTCCACAAGAACGAGGTGAACCACCCCCTCCGCCACATCCATAAGCCATAATCCAAACCTGTATTATATGTATATACTAAAATAGTGGTTTTCACCACTACAAAAAAAAAAAAAACTCAAAAAAAAAAAAAACTGAAAAACTATGTTGTTTTGCATCTCGTGTCTTCCGAGGTCTTCACCGGTTTTCCCTTCCATTCCGCCCATCCTTTCTTCCATAAGTCGACAATGAATTTCGAAGACTTATTCACCCCGCTCCATAATCCATATGATCCGGATAAGCCTAAGAAATGTGTCTTTGGTGTTACCTCATGCAAACTCCTAGGTTTTATTATCTCTAAACGAGGTATTGAGGTGGACCCAAACAAGGTCAAAGCCATTATGGAAATGTGTCCCCCAACTAATTTGAAGGAGTTGCGTAGTTTACAAGGAAAGATTAATTCAATCCGTCGCTTTATTGCACAACTTTCTGATAAATGTAGGCCATTTTGCCACCTACTACAAAAGGGGGTACAATTTTCATGGACAGATGAGTGTCAGAAAGCCTTTGATGACATCAAGCAGTACTTAGCATCTCCGCCAGTCTTAGCTCCGCCTCGTCGAGATCCCTTCCTTGCGAATTTCTTTGCAGGAATTTATCGATGATGATACTGCTAGACAAGCACGTCTTGATCAACTCACACTCATAGATGAAAAACGAATCAATGCTTTAGAGCATTTGCGAGTTTATCAAGACCGATTGAAACGTGCTTACAATGCCAAAGTTCATCTAAGAGAATTTCAAGTAGGGGATCTTGTCCTTAAAGAGAATCAACAAAACACCAATGCATTGCCGCATCTTCGAGATAAATTCGCGGCTAATTGGTTAGGTCCATATATGGTCACCGAAAGAGTGGGTAATGGAACTTATAGACTTGCCAGTTTAGAGGGAGAGGAAGAACCCGAACCACTTAATGTTATACACTTGAGGGCATTCTACGCATAGTTTGAATTTTATATGTACATATATACATGGCTTGTACAACAAAAAAAAAAAAAAAAACAAATAAAATAAAAAGAATTTGCATTTCATTGTTAGTTGCATACATCTCATTCAAAAACATTGCATTTCATGTGCATACATCTCATTGAAAACCATAACATTTCATTTTCAGCCATAGTTGCATATCATGTTAGAGACCATTCTATCTTTTGGATATAAAATTTGGTCAAGCAAAAGTCATGTTGCCTTAATCAGGGGCACCTTCATAAAATCCATCAAACCGAATTGTCATTCGTACACCCATTTTCCATTTGCACATATTTACATTGCCAAAATGTTTTCAAGTCACTCAACCATTCCTAGTGTTTTAAGCAAACTTTGAAATGCATGTCAAAGTTCTCTAGGGCCATATCACAAATTACACTAAATAAAATCTTGAGTATTGGGAAATGATTTCAAAAGCGGTCTTGAACCTATCACATTTTCACATCTTAAAAACATCTTGTGTCAAAGAGAGATAACACCATCCTTGGGTTGTGCCTTGAAGTGAAAAGGGTAATCCTCGTTTGTCCTATCATGCAAACATAGTCCATAAAACAGTGGTTCTTACCACTATCACAAGCAATCACAAAATATAAATATAAACAGAGTAGTAAGGATAGGGTAAAATTCTCATCATACTTCGGTTGAGAATCCGATTCCCCAAAGCTCTAAGGAAATGAACATTTTTCACACACCACTGATCCCAAATAAGTTGTAAGGATCGTACTACTTGTCCAATCAGACGGATAGGTAGTCATCCCCAAGGCTTACAAAGGTCAAAAACAACATGGACTATGGAGTTAACCTTCACCGGGGCTATAGACGCTTGACTCGGCAAGTGGAGTATACTCATTGCGTGGCGACATGTCTCTCCTCAAAAAGAGACCTCTCGAATGCTCATACGGACAAACTAGCTTCGGGGTCTTCTCCATAACAGGGTTACCTAATTTATGCAAGATGAGGTTAATGAACACACTTGCACACACACAGGTTTTTGATTGCCTAGAGTCACTACCATGCTTCCGATTTGGTTAATGAACTCGCATGCACACACATTTGGTCCTAGTTGAATTAGGAAGTATTAGTAAGTTTGTTTGATACCACTAGCATGTTTGAGTCTTTGTAAAACAGTCTTCCATATCAACCTCCATATCACCCTCCATATCTTCTTCCATATTCATGTCATTCCATACGTCATCCATTCACAAGCCACCAAGTTCGGTGCCCCTGATTAAACAATTATGATAACAATTGGCTAAATCTAACTATCTAAAAGTATGAGTGCTTCTTAGTGCATATTTCATTTACTTAGTCTTGCATTAATCATCCATAGATTTACATATCATTTAATTAGTCTTGCATTAATCATCCATAGATTTGTATGTTATATACTTAGTCTCGCATTAATCATCTATAAGTTTGCATTCCATTCCATCACATATGCATCAAAAACATTAAAACATATAAAAACATGCATCACAAAAACATAGGCATTCACACAAAAGAGAGTAAAACACCAAATAAATAAAAGCCATGTATATATATATATGTATAAAGGTCAAATTGTACAATGAATGCCAAAAGGCTACAATATACAATAGAGCACCAAGGCTCATAAAGAGTGCATCTAAGCACTAAGCTAACCATCAAAAGAGGACCCCCGAGACCTAGTAGGAGCCCTAGACCTAGTGGTGTGCCTAGAGGACCCCTCATCCAACTACCTCCAACCGGCTGCCTCCGCTAGCCCCATCGCCTCCAATATCTCCCGTTCCTGGGACAACGACCTCCTCATCCCCGGAATGATAGGGGAGAATCGGTGTCGTGCCTCTAACACCCTAAGCTGCAAAACAACAAAACAAAAATTTGTTACAAATTTTTTCCAAAAAAAAAAAAAAACACATAATAAGTACTTGCTTAAATGAACAAATACCTCAGCTGGCTGCACTGGCGCGTCCGCTCCCATCTCCGCCATAGCTCCCGCGTGCTTCACAACTTCTCACTCCACTTCACTCCACTCCCTCAGACGCACTTCTCTCAAGCTCGAACGCACAAATGAGCGAAATTCTCGCTGAAATTGTTTAAATAGCTGGTTTTGGCGCCCTGAAATGCAGTGGGGCATTTCATGGCGCATTCAGACGTAGTGCTGCATTTGCAGAGCGCCTAAACACCGGCGGGCGTCTCTGCCACCCCCAAATGCAGACCGGCGTTTGGTGTCAGTATTGAATAAAGGAACAAAACTTGCAAAATTGAAGCTTACCTCCTCCAAATTTCATCAAATTGCATTCATCCATTCTTCTTATCATAATAAAACATTTTGTGAAGGTTACAACAGCTTTTGGACACAAATTTTGTCATTTCGCTCAAAAAGCGCATCATTCATCATTGTTTTACAAATTGGGTTAAAAATATTCAAAACCTTCACAAAATTAACCACATTCATCAATTCTTCTGATCTATCGTCAATTTCATTCATTCTTCTTTCATCATGCATATTTTTGCCAAATCAAATTAAAGTAAACCTCGTATCTAGTGGTATATTCTATCACCTTGGCGATTGCAGCGATTTGAATCCATGCAATTCGGTAAGAGGATTAAACCACCATAAGGACACTTACCATTTATCATCATCAATTATTTCACCGTTTGAAAATTGGAAATCAATTTTGGGTATTCTACTTTTCAAGTGACCTCATACCAAGATTAATTTGCTCAACAGCTTGTCATTGATGGCCTAGTTCATGGGGCCTTAAACATGGACAATCTTTAATATCATCATTATTTTGAGTCTTGCTAGAGATTGAGGCTACCTAGGTTGATTGGTTCCGACCCGAGGAATTATCCATACAAGTCACTAGGAGCATCTCTCGAGTTCTGACTCTTTTCATGCATCTTTCATCTCTCGCATATCAATGGCGCCAACAAGGCAATTTCATCAACAAGTATGGACTCACACACAGGAGTTGGGGCATCCGTTATCAATTTCTAATTTTCCTATAGTGGAATTCATCTTACATGATCATGGAACTTACAATTTGGCAAAAATCCCTTTATAACCGTTGGGGCAGAAAACGGTCCATCTTTCACATCACTCATATCGTCTTCAATCATATTCTTTTCTCGGTTTGTACACCAACCCCTTTCCTCGTTGGGACATAAACAGATGGTTCATACACCAACCCCTTTTTTTCACCGTTGGGGCAAAAACGGTTCATTTTCTTCCAAATTTCTTCCAATTGGCTTGTGAGAACCATTCTCGCTCGCCAATTGAGGGGGTAAGCTGATAAAATTTTAAATATTCTTTTATTCTTTGGTCTTCAAAGTTGTGCTTTAGTCTTGAGAGAGAGTTGCGTCCGATCCAACTTTTCAGTGTCTTAAGTTTTTGTGCCGCATTGTGTCTTCACACAAAGCAGCTCAAAAAGGGGCATCTATAGACACCAAAATCCAGCCACTTGTAAGTCATCTATACCTTCCTGTTAGCCACGTGTCAGTCATCCACCTTCCCGCCATTATTTGGCCCAAATCCACACCTTCCCGCCATTATTTGGCCCAATTTCACCTTTTTTTTCCCGCCATTATTTGGCCCAATTTCACCTTTCCCGCCATTTTTCATTCCCAAATTTATTTAAATTAATATTTATATATATATTTTAATATTTTAATATATTTTAATATATATATATAAAGATACTTTAAGTGATTTAATCTGAGCCGTCCATCCTTCATTTAATCTCATCCGTCCATCCATCTTAATCCGTTTCACAACCTAGATTTATTCTCTACCCTTGGATCCACTTTAATCTTAGCCACACGTTCAAAGTGTCGTTAAAACCCTAAAGTGTGCCCTAAGAGTAGATTATAAATTGAGTCACCTTGATGGCTCAAACCCTATCTCTTTGACTATCTCTCTTTGCTATCTATCGCTATCTATCTCTTCTATCATCTAAACCTAACCATCCATCGCCGTCCCTTTTCGTCGCATCCATCGCCGCATCCGTCGCCAACTTTGCCGCCATCCCTTCCGCAAGATTCTGCAGAATCCCCCATTCTTGTCGCAAGTGCCCGCGGGCGTTTACCCGCAGTCACAGACGCAGACCGGCGTCTGCAACCCCGATCCAGAAGCACGCGGGCGTTCAGCGAGTGCACCAGGGCGCCTTCCGTAACCGATTTGATAGCCACATTACTTCCAGGTGCCGCCTGGTCTAGCCGCGTTAACAGAGAACAGGTATAAATCAGTTTAAAGCAAGTAACTTCTTTTCTTTTATTAATCTGTTGTTGAACTCCCGCATTCTATTTTTCTAGGGTTTTAAATTGTTTCTGAGGGCTCACACAGTGGAGCCCTCTTATTAATTTCTAACTCCTTGATAGTGTTAATGTGTGCAGGATTTTAATGGCAGATCCGGTGTGTTGATAGCAGCTTGTTTAAGCCGGAGTGGTCCGAGCTATAGGATACAACAAAGCCCACTCACTCTGTTGGGATTAAGGATACGTCTTCGGAAAATGCCACCCCATTGTGCCAGCTAGGGTTTCGGAGAACCCTAGCACAAACCGTAATTTTTGTATCACGAAAAGGGTTACAGGCCCTGTTGTACTCAAAAGGAGTTTTTAAACTCCACTGATTAATAAAAATCGTTTGTTTTGTACAACTGTGTTCTGCATTACTTTTTATCGTGATTTCTTTATCTTTTGTTTGGCGTTGTATCTTTAATCTATAGGAAGAATTTAAATGGAACAAGTTTTCAATTGAGTTAGTCCCTTGTCCTTCAGTTCCAAACAATATAGATAATTTTCAAGTTTTCTCTAATGATCAACAGATTGTAAACTTTTTGCAGAGTACTAACACATTTGAAAATGCTATAATTGATGAGGGCCAAAGGGATACCCCGCTGGAACAGTTAGATGATGACAGGGGAATAATGAGGTTGAAAGACAACAAGAATTCCAAAAAGAATGGTGGAGCTGGAGCGGCTCTTTGATGTTGACAAAATCAAGCAAAAGGTGAATTCTGAGGATTATGTGGGTGCCACTGACAGTGAAACTGAAGACCTTGAACATGGGGATCGAAGAAGATCCCAGGCACATCAAGTTGGCTAAGAACTGTGATCCGGAAATAAAAAGAAGTATGATTGATTTTCTTCACAGGTCCAAGGATGTTATGGCCTGGTCATACAAAGACTTAAAGGTATTTGATCCTAAAGTTTATACTCATATTATACCTTTAAAAGAATTCTGCAAACCTTTCAGGAAAAAATAGAGGCATGTCAATGCTCTGTTAGAGCCCCTCATCTAGAAAGAAGTAGAAAAGCTATTGAGTGCAGCCATTATTTTTCCCATCAGGCATTCTACTTGGGTGGCCAATCTGGTGCCAGTCAGAAAGAAAAATGGAGAGATCCGCCTGTGTGTGGACTTTAGAAATTTAAACAAGGCATCTAAAAAAGATAATTACCCTCTACCTTCCATGGATGAGGTGCTGCAGATTGTCAATGGCTCGGAGATGATGTCTTTCCTGGATGGTTTCTCAGGGTACAATCAGATTTTGGTTGAGAAGGAAGACAAAATGAAAACTGCTTTCACAACTAAGTGGGGAACTTTTGCTTACAAGAGGATGCCATTTGGATTAATAAATGCCGGAGCTACATTTCAACGAGAAATGGATCATGCTTTCAAGGGCCTTATGGGTAAATGCATTATTGTTTACATGGATGATTTAATAGTCTTCTCTAAATCTCGGTTTGACCATGTAAAACACTTGGAGTCTGTGTTTAATAAATGCAGGGAGTTTGGTATTTCTTTGAATCCGAAGAAGTGCATTTTTGGTGTAATAGAAGGAAAGCTCCTTGGGCACTTGGTCACAAAAGATGGCATTTCCATGGATCCGGGAAGATTTGAAGCCATATCCGGCATACCATTTCCCAACTCCAAGAAAGAGTTGAGGTCCTTCTTTGGAAAAATTAACTTTGTCAGGAATTTCATCTTCGATTTTGCAGATATAGTTAAGCCAATGAACGACATGCTAAAGAAAACTACTCAGATTGTCTGGACCATAAAAGCTAAAACCACTTTCCAAGAAATCAAGACAACCATCAAACAAGCACCAGTTCTGGTAAGCCCAGACTTCAGTGCAGATTTCTATCTGTACACTTTTTCTTCTGAACATACACTTGCTGCAGTTCTGACCCAACGGAGGGAAACCGAAGAACATCCAATTGCTTTCAAGAGTACCAATTTGAAGGGGGCTGAGCTGAAATATTCTCGTTTAGACAAACAAGCTTATGCCTTGGTGAGAGCGGTTAAGCAGTTCAGGCACTATATATTAAGAAGCAGAATTCATGCTATAGTTCCAGACCCAGCTGTTAAATACCTTCTAAGTCAGAATGAATTGGGTGAATTGAGGGGTAACTGGGTTACAAGGCTGCAAGAGTATGATTTAGAAATTAGGCCTGCAAAATTGATCAGAGGACTTGGTTTGTCCCGACACATTGCCGAAGTACCTGTATGGAAATAAGTTAATCAGTTAAATTCTGAATCTAATGACTGGTATGGAGATATTATCCATCTACTGCAATTGGGAATTTGCCCGTCTCACTTGAACAGAACCCAAAGGAGAGCATTAAAACTGAAAGCTGCTCATTATCTCCTCAAAGCAGGTAATTTGTACAAAGAGAATTATGCTGGCATTTTATTGAGATGCATTTCTCCGAGTGAAGTCAATGAAGTCATGTCCAGTTTTCATGAAAAGTTAGGGGCAGGGCATTCATCAAGATCTGCTATTGCGCATAAAATATTGAGAGCAGGCTATTACTGGCCTACACTATTTAAAGATGCACATCAGCATGTAATAACCTGCCATCAGTGCCAAACTTTTGCAGCCAAAGAGGCCAACCGGGCTCTACCATTGCAACCTGTTGTAATAAATAAACCTTTCATGCAATGGGGACTTGATTTTGTGAGAATGATTAATCCAAATTCTTTAGTAGGGCATAAGTATGTTCTAACAGCTACTGATTACTGCACAAGATGGGTTGAAGCAGCAGCCACCACAAGAAGTACAGCTCATGAAGTGATTGAATTTCTAGAATCAAATGTCATAACTAGGTTTGGGGTTCCTCTGAATTTGGTGTGTGATAATGGACCAGCCTTCCAATCATTGGAGTTTGCAGAATGGGCATACCAGATGGGGATAGTTATCAGATTTTCATCCAACTATTATCCCCAAGGAAATGGACTGGCTGAGTCCACAAACAAGAATTTAATGAATGCAATTAAGAAATCTGCAATAGACAAACCCAAACAGTGGCATACATTATTGAAATATGCACTTTGGGCTGATTAGATAAAATATAAAGTGGCTCTTAAAACTTCTCCTTTTGCTTTGTTGTATGGTACCCAGCCAATTGTTCTCATCTCTCTAAAGTTACCTACTTACCAATTTGTCTTAGACTATTTTGAGTATCAAGCTGATGCAAAGGCTCGTGTTTTAGATCTAACTAACTTGCAGGATGAAATACTCCAAGCCCTGGAACACTTCAGTCGACACCAAGAAACCGTCAAGCGCTAGTTTGACAAGAGGGCCAAAGTGAAAGCTTTCAGACTGGCAGACTTGGTGCTTCTATGGGACAAGGCCCATGAGAAGAAGGGTAAACATACAAAGTTGCAGCCACTGTGGATAGGCCCCTACCAGATTGCTGAGATTCTAGGTAACAATGCATTTCGATTACAAGACCTTGATGGTAATTTTTTGGACCTCCCTGTTAATGGTTAGTACTTAAAAGATTATTTCTCGGCTGTTCCGTCCAATGTATCATTTGAATGAGTCATAAAGAAGTTGTAACATGTGTATACATTGTAAATAACTTTGCAGTTTATCTGCTTTAGTTTACTCTTCATGTCTGTACAGTTCTTTAGTTTAGTTTTTTTTTAGTTGTTTAGTTTACTTTTAATGTCTGTACAGTTGATTGCTTTAGTTTAATTTTAGGTGTCTGTGCAGTGCTGTTTAATTATTTTAATTCTATCTGCCTGTACAGTTTTTAGCTTTAGTTTTAATTGCCTGTACAGTTTTTAGTTGCTTTGTTTTAATTTTTTTTTAAATGTCTGTGCAGTGTTCTTTTTATTTATTTAATCCTAATTTGTCTGTGCAATTTCAGTCTGTCTTGAAGTTCTGTTTTTTTTCCTTTGTAAATAACCCTGCAGTTTTAATTCCTTTCAGGTCTGTACATTTATGTATTCTATTTCATGTGCTATCTGTACAGCAGTTGTTTTATTTTAAAGTTCTGTATTTTATATTTTATTTAAGGTCTGTGCAGTTTATTTTATTTGTAAATAGCTCTGCAGTCTTGTTTTATTTCATTTCCTTTAATGCCTGTACAGTTTTATTTTGTTTCCTTTGTAAATAACCCTGCAGTTTTGTTTGCTGCCTGTACAGTTTTATTCTAAAGTCTGTGCAGTTTTATTTTATTTTGTTTTTAGAGGCCTGTGTTTATCCTTGGAGGTCTGTACAAAGTTCTTTGGCTTTTAAAATTCTATTCTTTAGCCTTTGCCTGAGCATTCATAAAAAGGTCAGCCTTCCAAAATTGTTTTTATTCTGAGCTGATCAATCCAGTGTTCATTATCACAAGTGTGAGATAGTCTGTTTGAACTGAACAGTGGAACTATTTTTTTAGTCAGAACAACAGTGGAAGGATGATTGGATTTTGTGTCTTGCTTGCCACAGTTGTTTTAATCATAAAGAAACTGCTATGCTGTTTAGGTGGAGGAACTCCCGGGGAATCCAAGAAAAGTTGGTTATAAGAGGGGACTATGATTCATGTAATTATTTGAGTATCCATAGAGACTATCAGTGCCTAGGCTGAAGCAGTTCCAGATTGATGAAATATTAAAAGAAAATTGTTATTCTTTCTAAGGCTTTTCAGATGTTGATGTATTTTAAAAGAAATAGATGTAAGTTGAATTGGCACTCTGTTATTTCCAATATATATATATATATATATAAAAAAAGAGTTATTTAATGAAGGAGGCAGCCAAGATTTCAAAATATGTTTTTCTTCTACCAAGTTATAAATCCTACCTTACAGTTGTAAATTTGGGTCATGTAAATCTAAAGGGTAACTTTGTCGGGGCTGTAAAATGCTAAACTAGTAAACATACCTCTACTCGGTTTCCCTTTTTTTACAACCTAGAAAAGTTGATCAATCCAGAGTTCAACATTCGATCCAGTCATTCTTGAAGAAAGTTTTATACCCTTGTAATTGCACATCAGAAATCTTCCTTAAGTAATGCATCCTAGTATGTCCTTGGGAAATTTTAACAACTATCAGTTAGTAGTCAATTTATTTTGAAGAATATCTGTGGCAAGGCTTGATGCATGGTCTATGTTGTTTTGAAACTAGAGTCCTGGGTTCTAAAATAATGCTACTATTTTACCCGCAGATATCGCCATTTGTTGAGAAGCAACACACCCCCACTGAAAAATAATTTTCCATCCTTTGAAAACATTAAGCTTTCATTTTGCAGTAGGGACCCTCTTGATGATTTTCAGGTTTTAATTCCAATTTTTACTTGCCTCTTTCTTCTTCAAGTTTTGCTTGTTTCTTTATCCAAGTTTTCTTGCATTCTGGATTTGTTATCTCAGACTTCACTTTTTACATGCTAGAATCATTCATGGATAAAGAAAATCTTACACCGGTACGAAAAAAATGCAGAAAATAGATAGATAAATTCATTGAAAATCAAAACTTTCCTTTTTTGGCAAAGTCACGAAATTGCGACACTTCCATTTATGAAAATGTCGCGAAATCGCGACAGGTTTTCAAAAAATCCGCCAAGTCCCAGAAGCGTAGCGAAATTGTGACACTTTCCATTTTTGGAAATGTCGCGAAATCGCTACCGATCGGAGAGAGAAATGCAAGTCATACGAAACGTCGCGATTTTGCGACATGTCACGAAATCGCGACATGTCGCATTTTCGCGGCTAAGAGATAAAAATTGACTAAGGCATGAATTGGTCACGATTTCGCGACATGTCACAAAATCGCGACAAATCTGGAGAGAGAAGGAAAAGTCGTACGAAACGTCGTGAAATCGTGACATGTCGCGAAATCGCGACATGTCGCATTTTCGCTGCAGATTGAAGGAAAAATCGGCTAAGGCACAAACAAGTCGCGATTTCGCGACATGTCACGAAATCGTGACATGTCGCATTTTCGTGGCTAGTAAAGGAGAAAAGGGTCACGATTTCGCGACATGTCACGAAATCGCGACAAGTCCAGTCAAAGCGAAGGAAGCAGAAGCGAGTAAGAGGAAGAAAAAAGTCTAAGGCATCGCGACGTCGCGAAATCGTGACGTTTTCAGCGGAAGAAGCCCAGATCGTATGGACCATCGCGATTTCGTGACATGTCACGAAATCGTGACAGGTCCAAGGTCAGCAAGGGGCAAGAAGAAAGAAAAGGATCACGATTTTGCGACATGTCACGTTTTCACGGCTCATAGGCAAGAAAGGCGTCGCAATTTTGTGACATGTCACATTTTCGCGACATGAAAGGAAGAAAAGCTGCTAAGGCAAGGAAGGGTCACAATTTCGTGACATGTCGCGAAATCGTGACATGTCACGTTTTCATGACTGGAAGGACATAAAAGCAGCTAAGGCAGAAAAGGGTCGCGATTTCACGACATGTCACGAAATTGTGACATGTCACGTTTTCGTGGTTGGCAGGACAGAAGAGTGCCGAAGGGGGAGAAGGGTCACGATTTTGTGACATGTCGCGAAATCGTGACATGTCGCATTTTCGCGGTAGTACAGCGTAGAAGTTGTCGAGAGGAGAAATGGTCACGATTTCGCGACATGTCACAAAATCGTGACATGTCACGGTTTCGCGGCTGGAACAGCTGAAAGACGCCTTTGCCAGAAAGATGTCACGATTTCGTGACATGTCGCATTTTCGCGACCCTTCCAGCAGAGAACCAGAAATGCAAGACAGCTGGAAATGGACACGTGTTGTGATTCTGTGACACATGTCAAAGCACTACGGGCCACGTATCAGATTAATAAGGACGACATGCAAGTAAACTTTAGGGTTTTTAATCTGATTTAATAATTAAAGTTCTGATTTAATATTTTAAAAATACTAATCCGTCTTTTGTTCTTTCATGCAGGAAGCCATCTGTCACTTACGGGATAACGGAGAAAGGGCCATAAATACAAAGTCGAATGCAAATTAATCAAAGATAGCCATATTGAGAGAAAAGTTACTGTGTCATCCAATTTTTTCAGATTTGGCTGCAAAGAGACTTTACGATGACTAAGCAGCTGCCCATAGTGGAATATGTCGAGAATTGGCTGGGAAATGAAAATGTATGCACACAGTTGCCAGAGTTTGCCGGTGAATGCATTTAATGAAGATTTATGGCAGAATTAATGGCGTGCAGATATTTTCAACTCACGGATGACTCTACGGAGATGAAATGTCGGAGAAGTGGTGACTCATCCAGCTTACCCGAGGGAATTAATGAGGGCATTTATTTGCAGTTGCGGGTGAATGCAAGTGGCATTCAAATTCTATCTTCTCCATTTATGGCAACTGACTGCACTGATTTGCAGAATGGTTAAGTTTTATCCGGACTTTGTTTTAAATGGCTTTATATTGTAAAACCTAGGTCCTAGGGTTTGAGATGATAAGATTTAGGGTTTGAGAGGAAGATATTTCTGAAAAGATCAGGGTCTGTCCTGAGTCTATAAATACTTCTTCTCAATGTAATCGCAGGAGGCAGAAACTTAGAAATAAAAGACTATTGAAGCAATTTCTTGCAGATTCTGTGAAATATTTTATTTTTGGACTTGGAGTTGATGTGCTTTTGTTTTCTGTGATAGCATGGCCAGGAGCCTAATCTTTTGCAGATTGTGATAAGTTCATTTTCTTTTGTTATCCATTTCATTAAAGTTTATTAGATATATGCTGTAAATTGGTGTTATCAAGATTAAATATGCTGTTAGGCTTCATTTGTTCTATTGTATACTAGGGAAAATTATAGATTTAAGGTTCAAGTTTGTTCTAATTGCTCTGTCCTCACTGTGCGAGCTAGGTTGTCGGTGAAAGATATCAATTTTAACCGACTTCCCTTCGATTTATAATTTTCTGTTAGATCTGTTTCATCTTTGCCTTGTGCTCTTAGTAGAAAGTGATCTTAGAAAACTGGACACTTTCTTCTTTGATTTGTTCTGTTGTGAAGCTGATAGTATAAATAAAATTGGTAGTTTTGTTTTACAGTTAAATTGGATAAACTTCTCTTTCTGCCTTACCCTGCCCTCTTTGTTTTACCGTGAAATGATCCATTTTTATTTTCTTTATTTGTCTTTTATTTAAATCTGCTGACCCATGAGAGCTAGATCAAAGAATTAATTTTAAATCTGATTGTCAACAAGTGACAACTTCTAAACATTACTGAGCAAGTTCAGTGAGCCCATTGTAAGGTACAGACAGTCCATATTGAAATCTATTCCAGAAGTAGAAAAGAGTGAATTGACATTCGACCCGACTCTGTAACTCACACCTTGGATAACCAGCTAGATCCTAAAGTGAGTGGGATTTATCCCGTATAAGTGTTATCAGAGTTTTGTGCTCATTCTTCACAGGGTGTGTATGAAAGTCGGACCAACAAATCTCAGTAGGATACCTTCAAAATATCTCCTATATAAGGTATTGCCAATTATGACAAAGTGACTTGCTCGTCTACGTAATAACCGACACTGGTTTCTATTAAAACCTTTAGAAGGTCCCATTTTGTAGAAAATTGAGGATATCAGTGTACCAAAGTTCAGGAGTAGTTTCATTAATTAGAAACACGTCCAAAGGTTCCAAGCATGATTTAATTGAAGCGGGTTCCTGGAGTCGACGAATAATGATGGTAGCATATTCATCATCTAACTCCAAGGGTAAAAGAGATGCAGCTGTGGCCATAGCATCAGTTGCACGATTGCTAGTTCGAGGAATAGCTTCCAGGGTAACCTGATCAAATAAAGATATTAATTACAATACATATGCTTTATATGGGTGCAATTTATCATCTTTGGTCTGATAAAAATCATTAATTTGATTTATAAAAAGTTGAGAATCACCAAAAACTAATAGATTTTTAATTTTTAGTGCCATGGAAACTCGTAATCCAAGGATTAGAGCCTCATATTCAGCAGTGTTATTAGTACATAAAAACATTAATTTAAAGGATAGAGGTATGAGGTGTTTTTGTGGAGATATCAAAATAATACCTGCACTAGCCCCACTCATGCATTGTGCTCCATCAAAGTATAAGAACCATTGATCCGAATGATCTACCTCTAATTTAAGGCATTCGTCAGGAAACTCAATGATGAGGGGATGGGTGGATGCTAAGGGTGCAACATCTAATTGATCTGCTATGATTTGACCCTTAACAGACTTCTGTCCTATAAACATGATTTAAAAATTTCTTAGTGCAAGAACCCACTTTGTTGTGCGACCAGATAAATAAGGTCTATTCATAAGATATCGCAAGGGATCAGATTTAGCAATAATGTATGTTTTTTGAATGAGCATATAATGGCATAGTTTTTTTGTAGAAAATACGACTGCTAGACATAACTTCTCTAATGTTGTGTAGCGGGTTTCATAACTAATTAATGTTATGCTAATGTAATAATTAGCGCGCTCTCTTATCATCATCAAGTTGAGTTAACATAGCTCCTAAAGCAAAATCTAAAGCAAAAATATACAAGATAAATGGGTGATCCAGTCTAGGTGGCGAAAGTACAGGTGGGTTAAGAAGATATCGTTTGAGGAGTTCAAATGATTCCTGACATTTGTTGTCCCAATGGAAAGAGACATCCTTCTTAAGAAGCTTGAGAAAGGGTCCAGTTTTATCTGCCAGCTTATTGATGAAGTGACGGATGGCTTGAAACTTACCTTGTAGACTCCATAATTTAGATATATTTGTGGGTGCGGGTATATCAGTGATAGCTACAATCTTGAGAGGGTCAATTTTTATGCCACGTAAAGAAACTATAACCCCCAATAATTTATCGGACTTAACTTTGAATATACATTTGGCTGGATTCAATCGGATAAGATATTCCCTTAACCAATTAAATACTTTTCTCAAGTCATCTAAATGGTCATATTCTTCAGTAGAACGAGCTATAATGTCATCTACATAATCATGTAGTATATCATGCATCATATCATGAAAGATATAAGTCATGGCTCGTTGATAGGTTGCACCTACATTCTTTAAACCGAATGGCATCACTTTCCAACAAAAGGTCCCCCAAGGGGTAATAAAGGTTGTTTTAGCCTGATCTTCAAGAGCTATCCTGATCTGATTATAACCATAAAATCCATCAATTAAGGATATCATTCCACTCCCAGCAATAAAATCAATGATCTGATCCATTTTGGGAAGGGGAAAATCATCTTTAGGGCATGCATCATTAATATCTCTAAAGTCTGTACAAACCCTAACCTTAGTAGCTTCTTTCTTAGTTACTAGAACTACATTTGAGATCCATTCAGCATAATCAATGGCTTGTATAAAAATAACATTCAAGAGTTTTTCTAACTCTCCTTTGACTAGTAAGGCCACTTTAGGATGCATTTTTCTAAGTTTTTGTTTAACAAGTTTAGCATCCGAATGGACTACTAGGTGATGCATAACTACAAAAGGGTCTAAACCTGGCATATCTTCATATGTCCAAGCAAAGACATCTTCATATTCTTTAAGAAATATAATGTATTTATCCTATTTTTCTTGACTCAATTCTGATCCGATGTTGATTATGTGAGGGTTACCTCGGTTCCAATGTTAATTTTTATGACATTTTCTACTTCCATGTGTAGATCTCTCTCAAAATTAGGTGGTGCAGGTGAAACGCCCAATTCTTGTAATTCTTCCAAGGTTAGCTTGGATAATTTTTCTTGAGGAGTCATGGCCTCAAGCTGGGCTATAGTAGGTATAGAGCCATCAAAATAAAATCCATTATGTAATAATTCCTCAACGGAGACATCATGGAAGATATCTCCCTCCAAATCATCATCGGATTCAATGATCATCTCAGGATAAGCTATAGATAGCATATTACATGTGAATGGCTTATTCGTTAAACGTAAAACATCGCATTCATTTAAATAATATTGGTAACATATAATATGGTCATCATCCTCGAATGGTTGACCCTTACTAGAAAATAGGCCCACACCACATCGGGCAGACCACGGCTCTACCTCGAAAGGTTCTTTCATACCATTATGGAAAGGTCCCAAAACTTTCCCTTTATATCCCAATTTAAGAATTATAGGTTTGGCTTTAGTATACTCATTAGTAAAATAACATCGAGCATATCCATCATAATGAGTTCTGATGTTTCTGGGTATTCTACCCTAGTCATATCCCTTATAAACAAAGGCACAGCTCCTGACTTGGTAAATACTTCTCATAGGCTGTGGGAGGCCCAAGGTATGAGGAGATGGTGGTAAATTATTTAAAACAAGGGAATCTTGCATAGAAGCATTCGTTTCTTCTGATATAAGGATTTTAGATAGATCGGGTAAGAGCTCGTCAGTAAGAGCATAAGAGGTAGAAGGAACATTTCCTACATCTTTTGATGCAAAAAATATGACTTTGGTAGATGTCGACGGTGTAGAGGTGTCAATAGATGGATCTATTATAGGTATGGAAGTTATAGGAGTAGAACAAGAGACATGGGTTGTGGGATTAGGATCTTTCTTAGGTCCTAATACGATTTGTTCAGAAGATGGTTGAACTATATGTGAAGGTGCATCTGATGGAGAAGAAGTAGATGGCATTGTGAGTGTGAGTTTCACATGTTTAGATGGATAATGAGAATTAGGATGTGTGGATGACAGTGTGGGGCAAAATTGAACTCCAATGGGTTCTGCCAAAGCACACATATCAAAGGGTCTTGGATCACCATGAATGGTAACCAATTGATTCTTAAATTTGAATTTAACACATTGATGTAAAGTTGAGGAAACATCTTGTATCACGTTGATCCAAGGGCGACCCAAGAGTATATTGTACGATGTAGGGTAATGTACAATAAACACATTTGTATCCAAGGTTTTGGGACCAACCTGCAATGGAATGGTAATAACTCCACATGTTTCTTGTGTTTCGTCATTGAAATATTTTATAATCATATCAGTTCTTTTCATTTCATCACTTCTAAACCCAAATATTTGGTAGAAGTCAAAAGTGCAAATATTTAAAGACGAACCATTATCAATCAAAACTTGTTTGACTGCTACATCTCCAATTAAGGCGGTAATATACAAGGGGTTATCTTTATGTAAACTATGTTGTGGTATGTCTCTATCCCGAAAGTCAATACAATCAACTTCACGAGTTATTATAGTATTGGCCATGTCTTGAGGGTGAATGTCTTATGGTACCATCATCTGGCTTAATGTGAGCATTAATTCATCTCTATGTGTGGGAGAAGATCTTAAAAGGTCCAAGAGAGAAATTCTAGCTGTAATATTTGATAATTTTTCATTAATATTATAAGGAGGTTTAGGTTGAACATTAGGTGCATGATTCCCTTTATTAGGAACCTTCAAAACAAATGGAATTGATCCACCATTCTGAATTTGATCTTGTTGAGAATTTTGAGCTTGTTGTCTAGTAACAGCTTCGATGGTACCCACAATATTATTCTACGGATGATGAATGGGTCTTGGTCTAGCATTTATAGCTAACTCATTAGAAAGTAATTGGTGGGATGATGGTCTAGTAGTGATTCTTCTTGGAAATGGTTCTTCTGGAACCATATGATTTGTGATAGGGTGAATAGTATCTGATTCATCTTCAAAGCTATGCGATTGATTTGATGTGATTTCCATATCACTCTCAGTCTCATATTCTGTATCACTAAGATCAAGTATCTGCATATTATATAGAGGCCTAGTTGTAACCACAGATAAAGTTGCGTCAAAGGTTTCTAGATCATGAACAGATAAATGCCCACTAATAGTTTCTATATATCGGGCAGGAGGAGGAACATTATGATGTTCAATTTGATTAGCCACCTCCCTACCATGTTTTGGTAAAGGATGTTGAAAGATGTCCAATGACTGATTGGCATTCTGATTATGGTTTTGTGTGATGTTCTATTGAGTGTTATTATGAGGATTTTGCTTAGGTTGAAAGGCTTGTACCTCCATCTCATTGTTATCAATCAAGTCCTATATTTTATGTTTTAATCTTTTACAAGAGTTGGTAGTGTGTCCAGGTCCTCTATGGAAGTCACAATGTAAATCTGCTATGTATCCAGGTATAGTTGGATCAGGTTCTTAGATATTTGGTAATTGAATCAAGCCTCATTCTAATAATTGTGGTATAATAGTTGATAAAGGTTGATTTAACCTAGTAAATTCTTGAGGATGTCTATCAGGAGGTTTCAGTACAAACTTCTCCGCTATCTTTGCAGCATTAACATTAGCAATATTTTTGCTATCGGTGACTCCATCACCCACAACTTTTTTATTCTTATATTTATTTGTGGATGTTTTCTCATCGTCTTTATTTTTAATATGAACTCTCCTAATGAGAGCATCTTCCACTCTTTGGGCTAAGTCTATAGCCTAATCGAAGGTGGTCAAGGTAGCAGTTGATAATTTGTAAGATAGTTGCTCTTGCAAATTATTAATAAAGATGTCCAAAAACTCCGTATAAGGTAACGCAAAGTGCAATTTTACATTCAATTATCTCCACCTAGCTAGGAAATCAGAAAAGCATTCATATTTATCTTGTTTTAATTTGTACAAATATTTAATGGTCACATGTCTTTCGATATAGGCACTAAATTGATGAACAAAAGACTCGGCAGTCTCTTTGAAATTTCTCAAAGAATTAGTGGGTAATTAATAATACTACTCTAATGCCATTCCTCCCAAGATTTTTGAGAACATTTTTAGTATTAACAAGTCATCATGTGAGGTCCGAGGTGTAGACCAATTGGTTCATCCAAACCCCATAAGGGAGGTAGAGGTCCAAGGTTCAAATCTCGAGCCTTGCCAGACGGAATGCTTGTCCCTTTCCTGGTGCTTTTAGTGACGTAAAAGGTTTAAAATGATTGTGGCATGGTGGTTATAGGGGTGGACTACGTGAAGATCTGTGTGGTGGCTTCTAGGGCGGACAGCGAAGAATACTATGGCAGCCATAAAAATCTGGACAGCCTGCCCGAATTCGTGGCGGCTACCGATTCCACCATGCAAATTCAAAAAAAAAAAAACAAGTCATCATGTGATATATCATGACATGCTATCCTAAACATACGAATATGATCTATGGGATCTTATGTTCCTTTATATATGGGTAGGACAAGCATAGAAAATTTTTTAGGATATGACTATGCTACAACTATAGGATCTAAAGGCTGACTACACATCTCTCAATAATTGTACGAGGGCCAGTAGGGATCTATCTGGTCCATGTGGGAATCTAAATATTTCACCATGGTTTCAAGATTACTAGTTTGTCCACCATATTGGTTCGGTGGGACATAGATATGGTATTTATGAGTGTATGATGGTGTGGCATAAGGATTAGATTCTATATTGCTATTATGCAAAGTGTTGGTAGGAAGAGTATTATGAAGGGGATTTGTAATAGTATTATGTTGTATCCTAGATTGTTGGTAATTGGTGTTTGGTTTTGTTTTGGGTTTTTGTTTATTTGAGGTATGTTGCTCAATAGCTTGGCAAAATAGAGCAATAAATAATGGTTTCTTTTGTGCAGGAATGACTCTAGGATTGTTAACAGGCACTTTAGGTGGTTTAGTAACCTGTTGTTCTTGCATGTTCCAGTGGTCCAGCTTGATCACTCTCTTGTTCAATAAAGGACAAGGGATTAGTGAGTGTGTGAAATACATCTTCTAGAGTTTCTTGAGTGTCACTAATTCAATCCTTGTCCATATGGACTACTCTATTAAAAACATCAATATTTGTGTTAATAAACTTCCAAAAATTTTCCATGTTTTCAAAAGTGATAGCTCCTCCTGAAGACATTTTAGGGGATGAGGATCCTTCCTATTTATTAATTTCTTCTTGTTCATTTGATACAACAAGCTCTTCTTCTTACTGGTCTAGGATTTCTTCTTCCTGAACTTGGTCCTCAGGAGGGACATTTTGGTCAATTAATGGTCTTCCTAACCAATCTTCTTCTTCGGTTTGTTTTCCATTCCTAAGTCTAGGCATTGTGCTAAACTTAGGTTTTAGCAAATATATATCATTATATATATATATATATGTGTGTGTGTGTGTGTGTGTGTGTGTGTGTGATAGGGTTGAGAGGTATATATTTTAACTATATACATACTATAATACTTAAAAAGGAAATGTTTTTTTTTTTTTGTATTATTATTTCACAAGTATAAAAATAACAAACAACATGCTAGTTGCAAGAAATAACAATAGTAAAAAGAATGACTTAGTTTCTATAAATAGTTTATGGATATCGTTGATAGGATCAAGTTCATCAGGAGTCATGAAATGCTCCTCTTCAAATTGAAAGTGGTTTTTCAAGAACTTGACAAAGTGTGCTATGGTAATATGATCTACTTCAAACTCTGACTTGTAAAAATAAAGTTCATGGCAATATTCTCGATACAACACAACTCTAGGAACTCTATTCCATATTTTTCTATCCGTAAGAATGACTTCTTGATCCTTTATACGAGATAGAAACTTATGTACTACAACTACATTCTCAAGGTATTCCTCAAAGGTGTACAATTCTGAAGACACAAGTGCTCTTTTATCTGCTAACCACCTATGGCAAGCTCTCTGGAGTTCATGGTACAAGGTCACCTGATCGGGATCCAGGATTCTATATAGGAAAAACCTCTTAATTTGCCTAAGTTCTGTATATCTAGATTCAATAATACCCAATCTCCTATAAAGTTCATCCCACAAAGGTTGGAATCTATTTGTTTGAGGTACTCTAAGCACAAAAGTAATCTCTATGGCAGTTAATTGATTTTCAACATTTATGGTGACAACTTGTCTTCTATTATAATCTACCATCTAAATATGATATGCAAATTTAACAGTTTTCTAATGATTCTAGATGTTCTTAATAATGTGTTTTTTTTTTGGATTTTTTTCAAAAGGTGTTTTAGTTTCACATCAAGTTCACCAAAATGTATCGCCCATATTTTTTGCACCCTTACCTTCGGGCTAAAGGATCCATGCCTTGGGAGGGGGATGCAAGAAGGATGGGACAATACCTCAGACGAAGAGGCCCTTTGAAGGTCGCGCCTCTCAGGGGAGGGGTATAAGGGTGAATTTTTTATGGATGGTGGGGTTCACTAGGAAACTTTGAGTGGCAGTTTTCGTGCCTAGGTTGAGAATGGTTTGATGTGTTCATTTTATATTCAATCCTTCATATTCCTAGGTTGGCCAAAATGAATATAAGCTATTCTATATGAAATTTTGGGTTTATATGCAGACAACAAACATGAATGAATATTAAATATAGAGACTATGTGAAATGGAAATGAATACACTTGATTCTTGATGTCTGATGAAGATTCTGAATCTTGTAGGATTCCAAATCATCCCGAATATAACAAGATCATCTGTAATTGTATATAATCGTATCAAATCATAGGATATCATCTGAGATCAGACAAAATCATCAGGGACCTAACGAATTCATCAGAAACCTGCAATCATGGAAACAGACACCAAAAACCGAAAATGCAATTGCAAGAATGATGCAAAACAATAGAAATAACAATATAGATGCTTAAATAATAAATACAGATAACAAATCAAATGATATGCACTACTTTAATAACTTATTTTAAATTTTACCATGCAAATATGCTAAATGAGGTGAACTCCAGGATGTAGAACAGAAATAAATTGATCTAATGCATAATTAAATAAGAGAGAAACGTAGAAAATGCAAACTCAGGGCTCCGGTTGCCACCAATCTAAATTGTAGTCAAAATCATCTATAATCGTACGAGATCATCATCGATCTCGTCAAGATCATCCAAAATCATGTTGGATCACCTACGACGATCTGAGCTTCCTTCAACTAAAACATAGTAAAATCCTGCAATAAAACCTAAAAATACAAATGCAAATGATGCAAGCGAGGATGTTCTAATACAACACAAAAATAGAGTTGCATGGAAATGATCAACCAGGGGGATAAACTGGGAAAATCCCAAGTTTATATAGGATTAGGGGGAGGTTAGGAGGTTGGGGATCATCCCAATCTAGGAGATCTCCAACATAGGAATCTCCAACTGCACAGACACGCTTCTACCCAAGTTGGAGAGGTTGTTGAAACATAAGCTAATTATAAAAATTTAGTTTTGGGATGAAATCATCTGGACGTTCTGTCCCAGATGAGTTCGTCCGATTTGGGATGATATCGTTAGATCGGTGATGATATCGTCCAATGATCAAAACAAATTCTAAAAATAGCATGAAAAATGAGGTGAGCGATTAACAGGCAATTTTGGGGGTTAAAATTCATTTTTTTGATCTTTTTACTAATGGTTTAACTATGCCAATTTTAGGGTGCTACATCCGTAAGAAAATAGGCAAGCAGAAGCTTAAAAAAAAATAATAGTCTCCATCTTGAGGAAGATAGTGAAAGATAATCATAAGGACTGGCATTTGCAATTGCCTCTGGCATTATGGGCATATAGGACTAGTGTGCAAATGCCCACTAGGGTAGCAATATTTTCACTTGCATATGGCACTGAGGCCATCATGCCCTTAGAGTTGTAAATTTTGACCCTACGCATAGCATTGAAGGACTTCATCTATGATGACACCGCACAAAAAAGCCACTTTGATCAATTAACACTTCTTAATGAACATCGAGTCAATGCCTTGGAACATCTCCGTGTTTATCATGATCACCTTGCGTGAGCCTGTAATAGTAAAGTCCACTTAAGATATTTTAAGGTTGGAGATCTTGTGCTCAAGGAAAACTAGCAGAACTCAAATATTTCGCCGCACCTATGAGATAAATTTATGGTAAACTAGATAAGCCCCTACATGATTTCAAAAAGAATTGAGCCTGGAGCATATCACCTCACATATTTGGATGGTTTTGAAGAGACTGAGACTCTCAATATCATTCATTTGAAGGTATTTTATACATAAAATACAAAAACATTAAAATATACATGAAATACAAAAACATTCAAATATACATGAAATATAAAAGTATTCAAAATATAATCAAAAATACAAAAACAATACAAAGCATCAAAAATACAAACAAATTCGAAAAACATAAAAATTCAAAATTCAATCAAAAATACTTCAAGGGTATCTTCATTTTGCTTGGTCACCTAAATTCAAAATACTCCAAGGATATACAAGCCGCTTGGTCAAATTCAATCAATTCTCAAAGGGTGGCTTCACATCGTTTGGTCAAAATCTAAATGCCCCAAAGGCACAATAAGCCCTTTGGTCAAAATATAATCAAAAATACAAAAACAATGCAAAAATAAAAAATACAAAAACAGTTGCATCTTACATCTGCATCCATATAGTCGCATTACATAAAACATGCATATCCATTGCGTTTGTATATGTTATTATCACACTCTTCCAAACAATGCCAAAATTTGTATTACAACCACAAATACACAAGTCCACATTCATCCATTCATCCATGTGTGTAACTGTGTTTTTCAACATAACCATATCATGTTTCTATAAGGAATAGGCTAATATTTTCTTGTCATTCAACCATATCTAATGGTCTTATCAGTTCTTGCAGGAATCCATCATGATTAGTAGAGAGTAAGGTCTAGTCGTGAATGCCTCAGATATTCAGGATCTTATCACTAATTAAAAACACTAAAATCCTAGTTGGTACAAGGGAAAGATGAAAGCTACAAAAGTGGTCTAGGTTACCTTAAGCAAAAAGGGTCTTCCTTGCATATCCCCCTATGCAACCAATTCAAAGGTGTTGAGAATTTGTAAAAGGACAAGTTCCACCCTACCCAGTTAAATCCCTTGCTTTCATTAAAACAAGCAAAAGTCCTAAAATCAAGAAAAAGTCAAAGTTGAAACAAACAAGTGATTTTCATCCTTACATAAGTACCTTGCTCAAGAGAAAAATCAATAAAAAATAAATAGTGATTTTCATCACTAAGCATGAGAAAGTATCCCAAATGAAATGAAGAAAATAAGGGAATGAAGCTTGAATCCCTAGAATTCTTAGCATTGTACAAAACTGGAAGGTGATCCCTATTACGGGTTGGTGTACAACCATGCTTGGAAATGGTGATACCCTTATGCATGACGATATGTCTATCACAATAGCATCTTGTATTTGTGTAGACCAATGTTTGCATGTGGATGAGCTAGCTTTAGGTAATCCAATGCTACCTTGTGGTATAGTCCAACTAAGTCCAACATAGGATAATATGAACAATTGAGAATCCACGATCTTAGCAATGGGCTGAAATAATCCCGCTTGACATCGGAGGAAATGCTTGAGTTCTATCTAAATATATTCATTTGTACACATAGTGATAATGAATCTCTAGGTCCATGATGAAAGCCTTGTTTTTCAAAAGTCTTGTATGGTCAGTACGCAACTGTTGATAGGGTAACTAGAGTGTTTGAGTCTCAGGAAGAGACTCAAAAATTCCTACATAGCAAAAAATCATATCATTCATCACATCATCAATTTTTTTTATGAAGTTTTGTAAGTTAAGAGGTATTAACAAAGTATGCTCTATACCAGATAGATGTCAGAAATAATATCTACACAGCCACTGACTACTTTTAAGCTTTTAAATAACATAATCTTTATCAAGAAATTACATACATTCTACGCCAATACATTTCACATATGAACGCCTAAATAATTAGTTCTTATGATAAGAATGATTATTTACATTCATGATCATTATACTTTCTATGGTATCACCTATTTATATTGTTGAAATCATATCATATGCATTCCTTATGTTTTAAATGATTAAAGCATACACATTTATTCACATCAGATTAAACATCCTATAAACAGTGCAAGACACATTGCATTTACCATAACATAACATAAGTTAGATGCATACAATTAAATAAAAATTAAACATGCATCTAACGAAAATATTGCATCCATAAACACATAATTTCATAAATCATCCATCCACATCTAAGATCACATCATTGCATCCACCCATGTATAGAATCATAAATCCATCATCAAATTAACTCATAATAACACATCATGTCACAATAATAAAATCATATAAGCATATACATAAGCATCCATCTCAATATCCATATCATCATAAATATCACCTATCATCTAACACATATATCAACTCATCATAATGCCATCATCACATCACATAAGTAAAATAAAAACATAAGCAATAAATGACACACATAATGAAGCATAATGCAAAGATATCATATAAATGTATGTCTCAAAATGTGTATCTCAAGTGCATGGATTTGCAAAATCAAAGGCTACAGTCATATAGCCCATCTGACCTCAAAAATAAAAGCCTAATGCATCATAAATCAAACACTAGGCCTATAGCCCTTGCAGCATCTCCCCCTATGGTTGGATCTCAGGTGGAGTGATGTGAGCCTGTTGGCCTCCCTGTGTGAGTATGAGTCCTCTGATTAGACTGAATGGAAGACTACCCTGAAGTGTAGCATCCACTAGCATGTGATCCACCTGTACCTATCCTCTCCTTAGGAGTGGCTCCTAGCCTCCTGCTCTACATTTGGAGAGAAGCAATGTGGCCTATGATGAGGCCTGGAAATGCCTCAATCATAACATGTTTTGAACACTGAAATTGCCTATAAACTCTTATGTTTAATCTAATATGCTAGTTAAGTTAATTCAATATGTTGTGTATTAACTATTTGCATGATGAATGTATCTGAAATACTATATTCTGATTTTTATAGCTTTTTGCATAAGTTTTATGTTGTTTTGTTATGATTTGCTGAATGAGATATGCTTAGGTTGATAGCAGCATTTCACTAATCATGTTTTGATATGTCTCAAGCATTTATTTTACCTAAATCTGGCAACAGTGCAAGCAAACTATTATCGTGCAAAAAAACTAGTTTTTCCCATGTAAATTCCAGCCAGCTGCCAATGAATGGCAAGGCATGGAATTCACATATGGAAAGAGATGAAGATCATTGGAATCTGATCCTGAGAGATAACCCACCTGAGAAATGCAGAGGAAAACATTTAAGGAGCACACATTTGTTCATTCCGAAGTCTCTTCGAAATGAACAGATATCTTCGGAATGAGAAAACACAGTGTCTTCGAAATGAGCGGATCTTCGAAATGAGAATTGCAGTATCTTCGAAATGAGCCACTTATCTTCGAAATGAAAATAGAATGTGCTTTTTGACTTATTGACCAATTTTTGATGCTGGAAAAAGGGAAATAAAGATTGAAAAGGGTAAGGGAAAATATCTCAGATCTGCCTTTGCCATCCTTGCCGACCAAAGCCACCATTTATGGAAAGATCAAGTTTGATCTTCTTCTAGGATAAAACCAGGAATTGTTGCAACATAATAGGATTAGATCTTTTGAGATATTCTCAGCTTGTTAGTAGATCTTAGGACATCTATAAATATGGCTCCCGTTCAGGTTGAGCTAGTAGGAGTAGAGAGAGTGGAGATAGAAGATAGAGAAAGCAGAAAGTAGAAAATAGGCAATAACTAGAAAAGTGATTGTTATAGTCCTATAACAGGTTTTCAATAGAATTATTGTAATCATGTGCTTGAATCAATAAAGTGTACTATTTCTATTTCATATTGCTTGTAAATGAGTGTGAGTAAGATCTAGAGAGAGAGAGACTCATACCTTCTTCTGGACAAGGAGGCTCGCCACTTCCAGACCTAGGAGGAGGACTAACAACATGTTTTTATTCTGATTTTTCTGTAGCAGAATGAGTTGTAGAACTTGTCATTTCATTCCTTTGTAAACAACTAATGATATTTGCAATCTTAGCTTATTTTATGTTTTGTGATTAATGGTTTGGTTGTAATCCCCACTTTCAGCAAAGCTTTCAATTTATTGCAGATTGTCAATTCCAGAATTTACTATTTTCTGTAATTTCTTGCATTTTGTGTTGTTGTCAACCCCTGCACAAAATATTGACAACCTTCTGTTACAGAGCCTTGACAGGGTTTTATTTCCATGTTATAAATAGGTTTCCATTGCTGCAAAAGTAAATAGATTTCCTTTCTGCAATTATAATCAAACTTTTAATTCTACAACTGTTATTTCTGCAACATAATTAGGTCTCATTCTGCAATTGTAATTAGGATTTCATTTCTGTAGTTAATGATTAGTTCCCATTTCTGCAACTTAGATTAAGGTTTAATTCATGCAATTTAGAGATAGGAATGTCCTAAATCCCCCACACAATCGGTTTCACCAATAAGACCTGTTGCTCTAAATTGACCTAAGTTATAACCCTGTTCACCCCTTCTTCCGTAGATAGCCTTGTACACTACCCTAGATTGACAAATTCATTGAGAATTAATGATGTGTATAATGACAACGCATCATTTTGGCACCATTGTCGAGGAATTGTGTTGCTAGAAGGTAACAACAGTCCAATAGCTATTAGTTAGACTGAACTGTGAAGATTCAGGATAAAATCTGAATAGAACAACTGGTTAAAATAACAACTATTGACCTATAATTTATGTCATTTAAGAGTAAACATGAATGAGTAAGTCTAGGGATGAAAAAGGTAGAATTACCCAAAAGGATCCCTGGCTTGTTCCATTAAGGAGATCTTCATGCCTAAGGGGTGAATCACCTGTGTTTGAATTACCAAAAATATTGAAAGAAAAATCACCAGTCTCACCATCATTAGAACATCCTAAGAAAGAAGAATCATCAGACTCATTATCAACAGAGGATCTTGGACCTCTTGAGAGAGAAATTTGGATAAGTTTAACTAAGAAACCAGAAACTATGGCAGAGGGAGGCAATCTAGATAGAGATGGCCAACATGGCTATGTCCATAATGAAGAAGATGATCAGGATATTCCTCAACCTTCCAGAACATTTGAATATCCTATTCGTTTGAATCCAACACAAAACTCTCCCATGAAAACCATTTCACCTTCAGTACTTCCAACCTTTCGAGGTGTTGTATCTGAAGATCCTGATCAGTTTTTGTTTGAATTCAAGGTAGTGTGTCAAACCTATGATTATGTAAATGACAATCAAAAACTTAAGGTCTTTCCCTCAACACTCAAGGACTCAACATTACGCTGGTTCATGAGCTTAGAGCCAAATTCCATCCGAACTTGGGATCAAATGGAAACTATGTTTTTAGACAAATATCAGGAGTATTGCCGTGTAAGGAACAGAAAAGATGAGTTATTCAGGATTAAACAAGAAGATGATGAAACATTAGAAGACTATCTTGATAGGTTCTCCTTTGTTCAAAGGAGATGTGGACTTGTAGAACCAGAGTTATGCAAAACCATATTTTTAAGAGGATTACAAGATGAATCCAGAGATGTATTGGATTTGATGGGAAAAGGGGATGTAAATACTCTCAATAATGAGGAAATTGTGGATCTCTATAGGAATTACTCTCACAATAAGTAGGGAAGAAGAAAAAAGGTTACAAATGGCACTGATGTGAAGGAATTAATAGAGGAACTTGCAAATTTTAAAACTGATATTCTAGTGCAATTAAACACAACTTTGGGGGAAATGTCTGCAAAAGCAAAAACCATAGAACCTTTGGCAATTTATTGCCCAAGATGTAGAAATAAACATGCTTTGCAGGAATTTCCTTTGAATAAAACATCTATCTCAGCCATTTGTAGTATCTGTTCAAAGAAGCATTCAACTGATAAATGCAACCTGCTACCACAACTCAAAACTATGTTAGAAAGTCGATCGAGGAACTCAACTATGTTGGACAAAAACAAGGAGGAAATTTCTCTCAAAACCAAAATCCCCCTCGTTTTCCTACAAATTGGGGGCATAATCCCCGGACTATGCCTTGGGGACAATCAGAACCACCCCAACGTCCTTGGAATTATCCTCAATGGACAAATTCCCAAGAATGGCCACAAACAAATTGGAGTAATTCAGCCTAGAATCAGAATCAAAATAACCCATCATGGAATCAAAACAACCCATCATGGAATCAAAACAACCCATCCTGGAATCAGAATCATACTAATCCACATTGGATGCAAAATCAACCATAGTGGAGTCAGCAATACCAGTCCTATCCAAGGAAGCAAAGAAATCAAGGTCAAAATCAGCATTTGTTGCCTACACCTAATCAAAATTTTCAAGAAAAATAGAACCAACCACAACAAACACAACAGGTGAAACAACCTCAACTTCCAGCTCAATCATTCACTAATCCAAATAGCATGAGACAGGCATCCCCTGTCTATGTGGTTGAAGCTGAAGAAAATGTTGAAATAAATGTTATTGATTGTAGTAACATCCAACTTCGTTCAGGAAAAGTTGTACCTAAACCCGTTTCAAATAAAAGCAAGGAAAATGAAGAGCAAGAACCTTTGGAACCAGTTAGAGTTGAACCAACAATAGAGAAAGAAGAAGAAAAAATAGAACCACAGACATAACAATTACCTTCATCAAGGATAATTCCATATCCCGAAAGATTCAATACCACAGCAAAAATTTTGAGTCGGACCTGGTCAAGGAACTTAAAAAGTTAACTATATCATTGCCCTTATTGCAAGCCATTAAGGATATACCAATGATTAAAAGTACTATCCGAGATTTGTGCATTAGAAGAGCAGGAAGAAAAAAGAAAGCATTTCCCAAGACTGTTCAGGTTGAAGGAAAGATAGCTGATCTCTTATCTGGAAAACTAGTACCTCCAAAGTATAGTGACCCAGGAAGTCCAGTTATCATAGTTACTATAGGTTCAATACCAATATCAAATGTCTTAGTAGATCTAGGAGCTGCAATAAATGTCATGACCAAGGATATAATGAAACAATTACAGCTCAAACATCTCAGCCCCACATTTACAGTTTTAGAAATGGTTGATAGGTCACTTGCAAAACCTCGAAGGTATCATTGAAGATGTTCCTATAGAAGTTTCTTCTTGGGAATTCCCTGCAGATTTTTTGGTTTTACAACCAAGAAATTCAACACATGGATATCCCATCATTTTGGGAAGACCTTGGCTTACAACTGTAGCAGCCTTCATAGACTATAGATCTAGAAAAATGACTATTTCAAATGGTATTGATCTAAAATAGATCTCTCTCGTATCCTCCCCGCAAGACCCTCCAACAATTTTTTAGGTCGAGTTATGGTTTCCCGATTTAGATGAAGAATCAAAGGAGGTTATTTCCACACTAGCCACCTTGGTAGTAAGGGAACACACAGAAGACCTCCATGACATAGAAAACTTAGAAAATGAAACTATCCTAATGAATGTTCTGCATGAACAAGGGTTAGAAGAGGAAGCAGTAAATATCTAGCAATTGTTAAGGAATGAGGAGAACCAAAACTCTAAGGTGAACCATCTGTACTATTACAGGAAAACTCTGTTTCACTACCACATGGGTGGCACCATCACCTAATTTTTCCTTCTCACTGTTCCATACAGGATATGCTTCCATCAAAAAATAATGAAACAGAAACTTCTTATTTCCTTCCATCTCAGCAATGTCCTCTTAACTCCCTAATCACTAAGTATGAAGAAGTGAATTCAGTCCTTCCAAATACAAAACAAATAGAAGTCCAGCCAGGCAAATTTTTGAATATTTATAGCTGGCTTACTAGGGAAGAGGAAGACAAATTGATAGTTATCTTGCAGAAGCATGTTCATGCTTTTGCTTGGGACTATAAAGATATGTCAGGAGTTCACCCTGATATATGCACCCACAGAATTTATACTGAAGAAGTCAAGCCAGTAAGACAACCCCAGAGAAGATCGAATCCTGCCCTAAGGGATATTGTAAAGGAAGAAATTGAAAAACTTCTGGAGGTAGGATTCATTTACCCAATTTTTGATAGCCAGTGGGTCTCTCCATTGGTTATAGTTCCTAAGAAAAATGGAAAAATGAGAGTATGTGTAGACTATAGAGAGCTGAATAAAGTGACATACAAAGACCATTTTCCATTACCTTTCATAGATCAGGTGTTAGATACCCTTGCTGGAAAGAGATACTTTTGTTTTCTTGATGGATTTAGTGGATATAATCAAATTCAGATTGCACCTGAAGATCAAGAGAAAACAACCTTTACCTGTCCATGGGGAACATTTGCCTATAGGGTTTTACCTTTTGGTTTGTGTAATGCCCCAACAACATTTCAACGAGCAATTTTAGCAATTTTTTCTGATCTGACTACCAACAGTGTTGAGATATACATGGATGATTTCAAAGTATGTGGACAGACTTTTGACTTTACATTAGAAAACCTTGACAAAGTTTTAGCTCGTTGTGAAACATACCAGTTTATCCTTGAATCCAGAAAAATGTTTTATGATGATGAAGGAAGGAATAGTTATTGGTCATCACATCTCTCTTCAAGGGATCCAGAGTTGATCCAAAGAAGGTGGAAATTATCAAGAACCTCCTTCCTCCTAAAACTCAGACTGATGTCCGAAGCTTCCTAGGACACATTGGTTTTTACCGCAGGTTTATTCCCAACTTTAGCACAATAGCCAATCCCATGTTTGCCCTATTGACTAAAGATTCTAAATTTTCCTGGACTGTAAGGTGTCAGGAATCATTTGAAGCTCTGAAAGAGAAATTAGTAACTCCACCTATGTTAAGAGGACCTAATTGGACATTACCATTTCACATACAGGTTGATGCTTCCAATACTGCAATTGGAGCAAGCATTAGGACAAATTGACAATGGTGAACACTATGCCATCTACTACATTAGCAAGAATTTGATAGGAGCTGAGAAAAATTATACCACAATTGAGAAAGAATTCTTGGCAGTAATTTATGCCATCAACAAATTCAGGCATTACATCAAAGGTTATCAAATATTTATTCACACAGATCACACAACCATTAAATATTTGATGAATAAGCCTATGGTAAGTGCAAGAATTATTCGTTGGTTACTGTTGCTACAAGAATTTGATATCACTATAATCAACAAACCAGGAAAAGCTAATGTTGTAGCAGATTTCTTGTCCAGATTACAGAACACATATGAAGGGGAATTAGTTGAAGACACCTTTCCTGATGAAAAATTATTTGCTATATCAGTCCAATCACCTTGGTTTGCAGATATAGCCAATTACTTGGTCACAGGGAAAGTTCCTCCACATTTCACTTCAAAACAGAAAAAAAATTGATCAAACAGAGTTCTTCTTTTGAATGGATCAAGGGTATACTTTTTAAGTGCAGTCCTGACCATGTGTTACGTAGGTGCATCCGAAAGGATGAGGTGTATGATATCCTTAGGGCTTGTCATGATGAACCCTCGGTGGACACTACTCTGTAAAAAGCACAATTAGGAAAATCTTAGGGACAGGATATTATTGGCCATCTCTTCACAAGGATGTGAAAAAGTACATCATGCATTGTGATGCATGCCAAAGAATGGGGAAACCCACTCATACAAATGAAATGCCACTGCAGCCTCAATTGGTTTTAGAGCCATTTGAGAGGTGGGGGCTTGATTTTGTAGGACCTATTGATCCACCTTCTCAAGGAAAGGTGCATATTCTAGTATGCACTGATTACTTGACAAAGTGGGTAGAGGTGCGTGCTTTCAAACATGCTCATGAAGAGAAGGTCATTGATTTCTTGTATACTCAGATTTTTTAGAGATTTGGAGCTCCCTGGTCTATCACCACAGACCAAGGACCCCAATTTGCATCTAAAGTCATTGAGGCATTTACAGAATTATATGAAATCAAACATAGAAAATCATCACCTTATCACCCACAAGCAAATGGCCAGGTTGAGGTAACAAATAGGGAACTAGAATGAATCTTAACAAAAATAGTAGCTTTTCATAGGAGAAACTAGCTAGATAAATTACCTGAAGTAGTATGGGCTTACAATACTACTTGGAAATCCACTACTGGATTCACACCTTATGAACTAGTCTTTGGTAAAAATCCCCTCTTACCTATTGAATTTGAGCTACTAACACTGCGCACAACATTGGAAATTGGAATTGAATTGTCACAGGCATAGACAGATAGGATTCTACAGCTGAATGCATTGGATGAACTTAGGTTGGATGCTCTGCACCAAACTCAAGTAATTCAGGAGCAGAGGAAGATGTGGCATGACAGTCACATTCAGCAGAGGAAACTTCAACAAGGAGATTGGGCTTTACTATTTGATTCTCGCTATGAGGACTTCCCTGGAAAGCTGAGAACTAGATGGCTTGGACCTTACCGGATTGAAGAGGTATTTGACAATGGAGCAGCTCATTTATCTCCTATTGATGGGTCATAGAGAAAGTTGGTAGTGAATGGACATCACCTCAGGGTGTACCATACACCTCTGACTAAAGAGGAATTCTTGCAGTAGCTTGACAGTTTGGATACACAATAGGTGGAAGAAATTTCCTCTTCCACTTCAAAACAATCAGCATGATCATGGATTTCAAGAAAAAAAAAAAAAATACAAAAAAAAATAGAAAAAATAGAAAACAAAAAGATGAATAAATTTTGATTATGAATTCCTTCATGGGCATGATTTCAGGGAAATCATGAATTCCTTCATGGGCATAGTCAGAATCAAGAAAAAAAGAGAATCAAGAAAAAAAGAAAAAAAGAGAGAAAAGGAGAGGTAAAATAAAAAAAAAAGAAAAAAAAGAGAGAAAAATGAATAACTCAGCAGTGAAAACCTTTTCTAAGGCACTACTGGGTTGGTATGCATGAAAACCAGTTTTCTGGCATGCATAACCTTGAAAATTTCTGAACCATCATTGTACAAATTCACCAACTGCACTTGTTTTGAAATATTGCAGAAAATCTCAGTAGAACATCAACAGAAGCAATCATCTTTCAAAAACTTGCATTAACTTGTTTTAATCAGGTATATATTTCTTACATTTCTTCATTGTAAATGATTGGTATATAGTATATAACAATTAACCATTAGCATAAAAGGTATCCATAAGAGTTGGCATACTTAAAACATGTTTTGAGAATGGGAATATTGATTTCTGCCTAATCTTCGAAACAAGAATGCCAAAAATAGTGCCTGCTATCTTCTTCAGACTAATTGTTGTATTGTCTTCGGATTGAAATTGTCTTTGGAATGACAGTAGAATGAATGTTGCACTTTGTCTTCGGAATGAAGCTTTGTCTTCGGAATGACGATTTGTCTTCAGAATGAAGCTTTGTCTTCGGAATGACGATTTGTCTTCGAAATGAAGCTTTGTCTTTGGAATGACGATTTGTCTTCACAATGAAGCATCATCTTCGGAATGAAGCTTCATCTTCGAAATGAAGCTTTGTCTTTAGAATGAAGCAGGATTTGTCTTCAGAATGCAACAGGAATTGTCTTCGAAATGAAGTTCTGTCTTCGAAATGATTTGCCTTCGCAATGCAGCCTGATCTTCGAAAAGAGGATTTGTCTTCGAAATGAGGATTTATCTTCGAAATGAGGATTTGACATCGCAAAGAAGCATGATCTTCGGAATGAAGACTTGTCTTCGAAATGAAAACATAATCTTCGAAATGAAGACTTGTCTTTGGAATGAAGTCATAATCTTCGGAATGAAGTTTTGTTTTTGCAATAGATCATAATCTTCGGAAAGAGCATTCAATATAACATCTCCACGTGGCATCCAAGGAAGAAAAGAAACACGATCAAATAAAAATTCTTTTGGCTGCATACGAGAAATGAACATGTGTCAGTTAGGATATGGTTTATTTTTGCACCCATTTAGAAAGTACCAGAATCACGGAGGACGTGACCAACAGTATGCCACCAATTTTTGATGCTGATAAACATGCACGTGAGAGTCCGCAGGCAAAATAGAAAAACTAAAAATGAGTAAGGTGGATCTGACGACAAGGACATCTGCACAACCATTGATGGACATGTGTTCGAAGCAAAAATAGAAACACGTGCCACCCTTCTTTTCGAAGACATATTTGCTAGCGCAAAATGACTACGAGGTACAGTGCTCAGATTACGGTTCATTTCAAAGAACAAAAATAGGGCAATTGAAAACTTGGAACCAAACCCTGCAAAGTTGCAAACACCAGAAACCAGAGATCCAACAGAGGAATAGCAACAGAAGTGAGCAGTTTGTGACGTACCAAGATAAGAAAATGGGGCAAAAAATGAAAATGGAACCAGCGGATACCACCCACCTCCGAGAAAATCTAGAAGTGCTGCAGATTTTTGAAGATGGAGGGCTTATGCCATTTTTGGATAAGTTTAATGGGTCCTCTGAAGATTTGGCCGGCATGTTCACCCACACATTCAGAAACAACCGGGCACACGTTAACGACATGACTATTGAGGTAACCCCTGAAGTTTTGAGTCAAATTACTGAGCTGCCATTAGAAGGTCTTCCAATTTCTAGGTCTGGCAAAAATACATTGGTAAATATAGTTAATCAATTTCTGGAAGAAAATGATAGGGCACCAAAATATTTAACACATAATAACACATGCAAGGGGGTAAAAAGGGCCAGCCTACAGGAACCCTGGGATGAAGTGGCCACATGGGTAATTAAATTTCTAACCTATGAAGGGCAGTATGTACTATTGTCAGGGCATCATATAAAAATTTTAAACCATCTCAGACATGGTAGGCAACAACCAGACGTTAGGGTAAATCTTCCCCTATACCTGCACTAGGAATTGAAAAACATGGCAAAAAGATATCAGGAAGGAAAAGGGAGTCTTCGCCACCATGGTCTCATCAAACTAGTTTGCCAACACCATTTTAGAGGAAACCCTAGGAGCTTTGAGAGGTTTTACTCTACCTTAAATGATGTAATTTTTGGAGATGAGGATGAAGAGGAAGAAATAGATACTACTGATGTTGTTGCAGAAGAAGAAATAACTACTGCAGAAGATGTTGCAGAAGATGAAATAGAAACTACTATAGAAGCTATTGCAAAAAAAGAAACACACCCAACAGCAGCAGCAGACCTTGCTCCAGAACCTTCAACTTCACGAGTCAAGAAGCAAAAGAAAAGAGGGTCTGGAACTGGCAACAGAACAGAAAAATAGAAGAAGGTCCATTTTTTTGAAGTTGCAACTGATTTTTCAGAATAGGGAAATGAAGCACCTAGCCCAATAGGGGAAGAAACAACAAGGGAAATAGAAGCATCTGAAACTGACCCCACAACCCCTGCTGTCACCAAAAAATAGAGCAAAAAGAAGAAATTTGCATCTGGAACTAGGAGGTCTACAAGACTCCACTTGAGGGAAATGGCAGACCAGGTCATAGAACAAGAAGGTGGACAAAGCAGTCCAGATGTCACAGAAATACAACCAGCCCCTGAAAACTTTCTAGAATTCCCTGAATAGATAATTGAGGAAGAGGCTAGGCAGGATAATTTGGAGGTGGCTACAGTTCAACAGGCCATAGAACTGGTAGATGCAATTATAGATAGTTTCATAGAGCCTCCTGAACAAGAGCAGATAGATGTTGCAGAGGAAGAGATAGTTGTTGAGCAGCCAACTACAGCTGACTTGTCTGCATCTGATTCTGAAGCAGAAATAGAGGAGGAAGACATCACAGAGCAGCTGAGAGCAGCAAGGAGTGTTGTCAAAACACAAACCAGATGGATTGAAGAGAGAGAAAACATCATTGAGATGCAGGAAAGAAAAATTGCAGAGTTACAACAAGAAGTGGCAAAATTGAGAAAAAGGTTATCACAATCTAAAAAATAGCCAATTGTATCCATTGATGAGGATGATTTGGCTCAATTGCTTATGGATTTATCTAGGGTAGATGACTCTATTGAGGCAGACATAGGTGCTCATTCTAAAGCAGCACCCTTTCATCCTAAAGAAGTACCTTCTCATTCTGAAGCATCACCTTCTCATTCTAAAGATGCTTCAGAATTGGCAAAGAGCATAGCAAAAAATATTGGAGATGAGTTACCATCATAGGAACAGTCCATGCAGTAGCATGAAACTATTCAAGTAAGTACTTCTATTGATGTCCCTGTATTTCAAACTGTTACACCATCAGTAGAAGTAGCAGATAAGGGGGTGCAAGTGGAATTACTGTCTGATGACAACCCAATAGAAATAGCAGATAAGGGGGTACAGGTAGAATTATTGATAGATGAACAACCAGTAGAAGTGGCAGAAAAAGGGGTTCAGGTAGATCTGCTACCTAGAGTTCCACCTGTAATCAGACCACCTAATACTGTGTCCCTAGAACAATACAATGCAGACATAGCCAGTTGGGTGATTAGATATGAGAAGCTTGCCACTAAGACTAAAAAATTCAAATTAGAAGGAAAACAACTAGAGGCCAAGGAAACAGAGATTCAGGCATTGAAAGAAAAGGTGTCTGATTTATGTCAAATTGCTGAATTTTTAGTCCAATTCAGATGACCAGCCAGATTTTACAGTCTTATTCTGAAGGAGAAATACCTCAGATGGCAGGTCATGAGGATTAGCTCAGGTCTTCCATATAAATTGGACACCACTACAGATTTCCTGGAAGCATACTTTGACAACCCTATTGAGCAAAAAAATCTCCTATGTGAACTATTTTTACATAGCTTCTTTATTCCAGAAGAAGTAGAATTTCATCCTCAAATCTACATTGGAGATGTTCAATTGAGGGCATTCATGTCCACCTTGCAGAATCAATTTTATTGGGACCAGGAGAAAAGGTAGAATAAAGAGATTGAAACAAGAGCTGAATTGTTAGTCAAAGCAATTCAGCCAAATCACCCCATTATCACAAGACAACACTTCACCATGATGAACAGGGATGATGTGAAGAGAATGTACTTGACAAACTTGAGGGACTGTGTGAACAGATTCCACAATTTTTGTAATGACAATTTTGTGCCAGCATTATCAATCTGTAGAAACAGATGGGCTGAACTTTCCATGTCTTTGCAGAAAAGAGAACCCATTTCCCCCATCAACTTAGAATGGTCCAGAAGAAGGGCAGAAGGAGTAATACAATTGATTGAAATCATGCAACATAATTGGATAGGTCTCAGATTTAGGCCTCCAACCATCATCACTCCAGTTCCATTCTACTTTGAAGAAGATGCCCAACCCGATGAACAATTTGAAGAATGGCTCAGGGACCTTCAGAAGAACAGGGGATTTTATATAGGCAAGAAGTTGTTCTACAGGTCATGGAATTTGACCATGGACATATGTGATTCCATAGCTCAACATAATGCATGAGGACATGCATCAATATAAGTTGGGGGAAAATGATGAGGCCTGGAAATGCCTCAATCATAACATGTTTTGAACACTAAAATTGCCTATAAACTCTTATGTTTAATCTAATATGCTAGTTAAGTTAATTCAATATGTTGTGTATTAACTATTTGCATGATGAATGTATCTGAAATACTATATTCTAATTTTTATAGCTTTTTGCATAAGTTTTATGTTGTTTTGTTATGATTTGCTGAATGAGATATGCTTAGGTTGATAGCAACATTTCACTAATCATGTTTTGATATGTCTCAAGCATTTATTTTACCTAAATCTGGCAACAAGTGCAAGCAAACTGTTACTATGCAAAAAAAACTGGTTTTTCCCATGTAAATTCCAGCCAGCTGCCAATGAATGGCAAGGCATGGAATTCACATATGGAAAGAGATGAAGATCATTGGAATCTGATCCTGAGAGATAACCCACCTGAGAAATGTAGAGGAAAACATTTAAGGAGCACACATTTGTTCATTTCGAAGTCTCTTCGAAATGAACAGATATCTTCGAAATGAGAAAACACAGTGTCTTCGAAATGAGCGGATCTTCGGAATGAGAATTGCAGTATCTTCGAAATGAGCCACTTATCTTCGAAATGAAAATAGAATGTGCTTTTTGACTTATTGACCAATTTTTGATGCTGGAAAAAGGGAAATAAATATTGAAAAGGGTAAGGGAAAATATCTCAGATCTGCCTTTGCCGTCCTTGCCGACCAAAGCCACCATTTATGGAAAGATCAAGTTTGATCTTCTTCTAGGATAAAACCAGGAATTGTTGCAGCATAATAGGATTAGATATTTTGAGATATTCTCAGCTTGTTAGTAGATCTTAGGACATCTATAAATATGGCTCCCATTCAGGTTGAGCTAGTAGGAGTAGAGAGAGTGGAGATAGAAGATAGAGAAAGCAGAAAGTAGAAAATAGGCAATAACCAGAAAAGTGACTGTTACAGTCCTGTAACAGGTTTTCAGTAGAATTATTGTAATCATGTGCTTGAATCAATAAAGTGTACTATTTCTATTTCATATTGCTTGTAAATGAGTGTGAGTAAGATCTAGAGAGAAAGAGACTCATACCTTCTTCTAGACAAGGAGGCTGGCCACTTCCAGACTTAGGAGGAGGACTAACAACAGGTTTTTATTCTGATTTTGCTACAGCAGAATGAGTTGTAGAACTTGTCATTTCATTCCTTTGTAAACAACTAATGATATTTGCAATCTTAGCTTATTTTATGTTTTGTGATTAATGGTTTGGTTGTAATCCCCACTTTCAGCAAAGCTTTCAATTTATTGCAGACTGTCAATTCCAGAATTTACTATTTTCTGTAATTTCTTGCATTTTGTGTTGTTGTCAACCCCTGCACATAAGATTGACAACCTTCTATTACAGAGCCTTGACAGGGTTTTATTTCCATGTTATAAATAGGTTTCCATTGCTGCAAAAGTAAATAGATTTCCTTTCTGCAATTATAATCAGACTTTTAATTCTGCAACTCGTTATTTCTGCAACATAATTAGGTCTCATTCTGCAATTGTAATTAGGATTTCATTTCTGTAGTTAATGATTAGTTCCCATTTTTGCAACTTAGATTAAGGTTTAATTCATGCAATTTAGAGATAGGAATGTCCTAAATCCCCCACACAATCGGTTTCACCAATAAGACCTGTTGCTCTAAATTGACCTAAGTTATAACCCTGTTCACCCCTTCTTCCGTAGATAGCCTTGTACACTGCCCTGGATTGACAAATTCATTGAGAATTAATGATGTGTATAATGACAATGCATCAGCCTACATGATCAACAATCTCTACCTTATACTAATCTAGAAAATTCTACATCCACTTGATCTCTGCCCCTAGGTCTACCCCTATAGAATCCTAAGGTGTGGGAGGATCAACAACAACCTACATCCTGGTAGCACCACCTTTGATAGAAGCCTATAACTGAGCTGTGAACTGCTCTATAGTAGCATCTCATTATACTATAACTAGTGGACAATGGTATTGACACGGTGTTTTGGTCCGATGATGGAGAGGGGGGTGGAGAGGGCTATGGAGAAGGCAGAGGTTGACTGCCAGATAGGCAGTATTCTGGTATGATGGTGGCTGGAGAAGGGCATATTAGGGGTGAGGTATGCTTTGATCATGACCCTCATCTCCAATATGCTACTTCCTAACTCCTCAGGTGTGAGGTTCCCTTGGAACCTACTTGATTTGGTTTTCACATTGGTGGAGTGTCCTACATCAGCTCCACTTATTATGAGATGGGGTCAAACATTATTGGTGCAATTGTACGACGAGCTGTACAAGGTCTGCTACTGCAAGTGAAAGGGTATCAGGTGCAGCTATCTCTTGCAGTGATAGGGGTGGTAGCACATAGCTATGGAGCAATCGTAGGGTTTGCCTTGGACCACCTGAGGTGAGATGGTGGATAGAGAAATTGGATGTGTCGATTTATGGTGAAGGTCAGAATAGCATGGATAGAGTCGATGGTGGACAGGTGGCATAGGTCACTATACTAATGCCTTCTCTTGTCTAGTGCCCGGGCAGGTGTTCTGGCAGTCGTATCGGGACTGTCCATCTTGGCTTGAGGCTAGAGAGTGGCTTCGGCATGTGCACAGGGGTAGATGGTTGATTGGGCAACACAAGACAAAGTAGGAGTACTTCCCATATGTTTGGGTGATGCGGCAGTTTGGGGTGCACCAGGGATTTCTTGGTGATCCCTTGATCTATTGGTGTCACGGTGATGAGAAGACTCTAGTATGGCCTACCATTGAGCAGCTAGGCAAGGGGTCCAATGCAGTTATTGATGTACCCGATGTGGATGATGTCAAGGTGACTACAGAGTATGACCGGTGGTGGATTATGTGGCGATGGTAGAGTGAGGGGCCTCTAGGAGGCATGGATACTATAGTAGTATGAGGTGGGGGTGTAGAGGCACCGGTGGAGGTTTGGGGGTCTCTTCTTGATGATGCTGACATGGTGGAGGTCGATGACTTCATCGATGATGGAGACAATTTGGGGGTTCTGGAGAAGCCAAATGTACAGGATGTCCCAGAGCAGTGGGTGCCAGAGCAGCAGGCTATCTCGGAGGTGCCCATGCCTCAGGATGTTTGAGGGGATGTGGAGGATGGGCTTCATGCTGAGATAGCATGATTGGATGATCTCCTACAGAGATGGGAGGAGGAGCATAGAGATGCTTTGGTGGAGGTAATATAGGAGAGGGATCTCCTGCGAACTCAGTTGGCACAACGAGATAGTGCATTGGATGTGTATCGCCAACGAGATATGGAGTGGGGTCAGTACCAGATAGAGTTAGAGATAGAGGTTGTCTGCATAGGTGGACAGTTGCCTGTGCTTGATGGAGGTGGTTCGTCATGTCGTACGAGAGGTAGTGAGACTGAGCAGTCTGCATCATCTTGTTGCAGGCAGCTAGGTGAGGGTAGTGTTGGTGGGCAGGGAGCGAGGGCTGGTAGCAACCACCCTAAGAGGTCCCATAGGACCCATACTACTGGGGTAGTTCCAGTCACACCGATCCTGTGTGATCATGGTGGCCGACACCCTAGGCTTTGGGGATTTTGAGTTTTTGGTTTTTGTGATGTCAGAGGACCTTCTTATTGTAGCCTGAGGGCATTTTGACTTGATATAGATACATGACTCTTTTTGGTTTGATTATATACTTGTCATGGTTTATTGTTCTTTATGCACATTTATTTATGTTGATGTATGCATATGTTATTATGACTGCGAATGATTTTAACTATATGATATAGATGTATTCATATGGAATGGATGGAATGATTTGTTGGTATACATGCGATGGAACCATAGACTATACAGGATTTACTGGCTTTCTGTACTATGTGATTGCTTTATGGAATAACTTCGAATTTGTAATTTTTGTTTTGTATTTTTTGATGGTGATGTAAGTAATGAAATATACAACAATTGTTTTAGAATGTAGTTAAGGTTTTTTTGAGACTCAGATGCTTTAACTAACTAGTCAAGACTATACATTATCTTACAAGACTTTCAAACAAGGTACGAATTAGACTTGAGTTTGACCAAGTTATTTCACATCCCTTTGTGTGCGATTGAGTTTTTTTATGTGGTATTCGTAAGGATACCATTAGTGCTAGGTAAGCTATCCATCAAAATTGTACTGAGGATCACATAATTAACTCCACTAACTCATTTGTTGTATTTAGTAGGATTAATCTACAATGCAATATAGGATACCATAAGCTAGCTCGTCCATATGCAAACATTGGTCTACACACACATAAATCTAATGTGATAGACATATCGTCATGCGTTTAGGATACTGCCATTTCCAGGTAGGCTATCCACCAAACCCGTAATGAGGATCATCTAAATGGTTTTTCAAATACTGAGAATTCCAGGGATTCAAGCTCAGACGTATTTTGGTTGTTCATTTTGTTGGGATACTTGCTCTCACATATAGTGATGAAAATCACTATTTATTTTGAGTTTTTTTTTTTTTTTTTGTTTTTTTTTTGGCATGGCATTTGAGTAGTGGTGATAACCACTGTTATTTTTTATTATTGCTTTTTGAGGATTTAGATTTTGAATTTTTGATTTCAAAGTTGAGCTTGTGGGATTTTTGGCTTATGAATGGCATTGATCCTTTAGGCCTTGGGGATGACTACCCATCCTTCTCAGGGGTGTGTAGTATGAATCCTTATGAATTTGAGGATCAAAGGTGTTTGGGAATTTTGATGGTGAACTTTTGGAATTTTGCTTTGGAATGGTATTGATCCTTTAGGCCTTGGGGATGACTACCCATATTTAATAGGGGTGTGTAGTATGAATTCTTACGACTTTGGGGATCAAAGGTGTTTGGGAATTTTGATGGTGAACTTTTGGGATTTTGCTTTGGAATGGTATTTATCATTTAGGCCTTGGGGATGACTACCCATCCTTCTCAGGGATGTGTAGTATGAATCCTTATGAATTTAGGGATCAAGGGTGTTTGGGATTTTTGATAGTGGTGAAAGCCACTATTTATTTTGGGGAATTGGATGGGGAAGAGCTTGTATTTTTGTCAATTCTTAGCATTCTTGAACCATTCACACAGGGGGATGAGCAGGATAAAATTTTTGCTCGAGGTACCCTAGACCACTTTGTAGGTTTTGTCTTTCGTTCACACAACTTGGGAATTTTTATGTGTTTTAAGCTTGTGTTGGGATGCTATGTAACAAGGTGTGATCCAAGTAAAACTCTACCTTGTAAAAATCGGTCTGACTTTGTACAAAATTTGACTAGAAATCTAAATACAACTGACTAACGAAAACCCTAAAGACATTAGAAGACAACTGACTATGATATGGCAAAAATGCGACGGTGTTATTCTTGTTGGATCATTTACAAAATGGAAAAATGTGGAAAATGATGGAATTGCCAAGTAATTATAGTCCATGGTGCATTTGACATGTATGACCAGCAAATATGCAATGTATGTATGTGATGCCTAATGCAACTTTTTTGTGTTTTGATTTTTAAGACTATGCATGAAAGTGAGATGCAATTTTTTTGTTATTTTTGATTATCTATTGTTTTTTAATATTCGTTATGGAAGGTTTAACCCGAATGGGTGTGGACCAACGAATCCTTGGAGGTTTTGACCAAAGGGATTATAGATACCTTTGGGGCATTTTGGATGACCAAGCGGTGGCGAGAACCCTTGGAGCTTTTGGTTTGACCAAAGGGATTATTGATACCTTTGGGGCGTTTTAGGTTGACCAAGAGATTGTGGGAACCCTTGGAGCTTTTGGTTTGACCAAAGGGATTATAGATACCCTTGGGGAATTTGGCTGACCAAGCGATTGTGGAAACCCTTAGAGCTTTTGGTTTGACCAGAGGGATTATAGATACCCTTGGGGTGTTTGGCTACCAAGCGATTGTGGGAACCCTTGGAGCTTTTGGTTTAACCAAAGGGATTATGGATACCTTTGGGGAATTTTGGTTTGACCAAGTGATTGTGGGAATCCTTGGGGCTTTTGGTTTGACTAGAGGGATTATAGATACCTTTGGGGAATTTTAGGTTGACTAAGCGATTGCGAGAATCCTTGGAGCTTTTGGTTTGACCAAAGGTATTATAGATACCTTTGGGGCGTTTGGCTGACCAAGCGATTGTGGGAACCCTTGGAGCTTTTGGTTTAACCAAAGGGATTATGGATACCTTTGGGGTGTTTTGGGTTGACCAAGCAATTATGGGAATCCTTGGGGCTTTTGGTTTGACCAGAGGGATTATAGATACCTTTGGGGCATTTTAGGTTGACCAAGCGATTGCGAAAATCCTTGGAGCTTTTGATTTGACCAAAGATATTATAGATACCTTTAGGGCATTTGGCTAACCAAGCAATTGTAGGAACCCTTGGAGCTTTTGGTTTGACCAAAGGGATTATGGATACCTTTGGGGCATTTGGTTGACCAAGCGATTGCGAGAATTCTTTGAGCTTTTGATTTGACCAAAGGGATTATAGATACCTTTAGGGCATTTTAGGTTGACCAAGCGGTGGCAAGAACCCTTGGGGATTTTGGTGTGGTCCATGGCTCTCTAAATGTTGAATGGCCTCAAATTACTGATGTTTAAGGGTTCTAGTTCCTTTATTACTTCAAGAGAGGTGAGCCGATATGTTTTGGGTCCTATTTTATTGTCGATTACATAAGGACCTAACCAATTTGCCACAAACTTGTCCCTTAAATAGGACGGCAAGTTAGAATTTTGTTGGTTCTCTTTTAAGACCAGGTCATCGACATAAAAGTCCCTCAGGTGAACTTTCATGTTGTATGCTTTCTTAAGTCGCTCTTGATAGATACTTAAATGCTCAAGAGCATTGACATGTCATTCATCGAGTAACGTAAGCTGGTCTAATCGGGCCTACCGTGTAGTGTCATCATCGATGAACTCTTGCATTGATATGCGCAGGGAGGGTATTTCCAACTCAAGAGGCATGATTGCCTCGAAGCCATACACTAGCAAAAATGGAGTTGCCCCAATGGGCATCCGAATGCTAGTGCGATAAGCCCATAGGGCAAGTGGTATCTGGATGTACCAATCCTTATGACTATCTACGACCGTATTTTTAAGGATGGCAACTAGAGTTTTGTTTGATGCCTCTGCTTGCCCATTTGCCTACGAATAATAGGGTGTTGAAAAACTATGTTGAATTTTGTACTTTATTGTCAAAGCACGCACATATTTGTTTTTAAAGGACGTCCCATTATCCGAGATGATCTTGGATGGAATACCAAAATGACATATGATGTTATGTAAAATGAACTCTACAATACGGGGCCCAGTCATAGAGGTAAGCATAATTGCTTCCACCCACTTGGTGAAGTACTCTATGGCCATTATGATAAACATGTGATGACCTCACGATGTAGGGGAGATCTTTCCAATGATATCTAAGCCCCATTACAAAAATGGCCAAGCCGATTGGATCAACTATAAGGCCTAAGAAGGTATGTGTGTCAAGTTAGCATGGTGTTGACACTTCATGCACTTTTGCACATATGTGCAATAATCTCGCTCTAAATATGGCCAATAATAGCCCATGTGAAGAATGCACTTTGCAATGGCCATATCGTTGAAGTGGCCACTGCATGTACCATCGTGCGCTTGGGTGATTTCCCAAGTGGACTCCTACTGGTCCAAGCAACGGAGGAGGATTCCTTCGTAGCTCCAATGGTATAAAATGTATCCTAGCAAGACATGTTTTGTCACTTTCTATTTGAATGATCTTTTCATGGCATGCAACAATCCAAGTGGGAGGCTACCTAATTTGAGATAGTATCTTATGGGTGTGTACCGATCTTGCTGATCAAAAACCTTGATGGTATGAACGGCTGATCCCTCTTGAAGTTCATCCCTAGCAAAAGCTGAGCGGGAAAGAACTTGTAAAAATAGTGTTGTGTTGCTATTAATAGAGGTTAGAGAGAACAAAGACCCCCAGTTGGCATGATTTAGACTATCATGGATTCGAGAGAACCTATCCTAAGATGGTTCAATCTAGATCAGGTGGATTCCTGGCATTAAGTCAGAGCTTGCACACTCCATCATGGATTGCGATAACTTTTTGACTTGAATGGTTGTCATCTCACTAGAAATGTCTTGCAGGATTAGTGACCCCAAGGAGGCCATAGTGTCTGCAAAATGATTCAATGATCAAGGGAGTGCCTTGATGTCGTACCATTCAAGCTTTGCCAAGAATTTATCCACAAGGGCTTTGTAGGCCTACAAAATTGGGCATTTGCATTGGAATACCCATTTCACTTGGTTGATAATTAACAACGAATCACCAAAGATATTCAAGTGTTTGATGTTCATGGTGATGGTTGTCTAAAGACCTATGAGCAAGGCTTTGTATTCAACATTGTTATTGGTGCACGGGAAATCAAGTTTAAATGATAAAGGCATTGGAGCCCCTTGCGATGTGAAAAACATGATTCTCGTGCCACCCCCTTGCTCACATTTAGAACCATCAAAAAATAAGGTTATGTCATCCTGTGACTCAAGTTCATCAGAATATGAAAATTTTGAGACATGGAAGACCCCATCATTGGGCAGCTCTACGGTCAGAGGCTGATCATATTTGAGAGGAGCCTCTGCTAGTTGATTGGCGATGACTTGAACTTTGATGGAATTTTGTCCAATGAATTCAATGTCAAACTTCGTCAACAACATGATCCATTTTGCCATGCGACTACTATGATAAGTACAACTCATCATGTACCGCAATGGATTCTCCTTAGACACAACATACGTCATATTGCTCAGCATGTAATGGCGTAGCTTTTTGGTGGCAAATACCACCGCCAAGCATAGCTTCTCAACGTATGCATAGTTAATTTCATAACTGACCAGGGTGCAACTAAGATAATAATTAGCCTATTCTTTATGTAATTCATTTTTCTAGGCTAGCATGGCACCCAATGCCACCTCAGTAGCTAAGATGTATAAATAGAATGGCACTCCTGGTATAGGTGGTGCCAATACTGGCAGAAAAGCCAAGTATTGTTTGATATCATCGAAGGCTAACTGGAACTCGTCATCCCAATGAAATGCTACCCCCTTGTGTAATAATTTATTCATGGGTCGACACTTGTCAGATAACTGCACTATTGAGCGCTTGATCGACGTGACATTACCCTGCAAGCTTCTAAGATACCTGATGGTGGTTGGGGGAAGCATTTCAAGGATTGCCTTGACTTTATTTGGATCTACCTTTATGCCCTTTTTTGAGACTATGAAACCTAAGAGTTTTCCAGATGTGATGCAAAATATGCACTTCTTGGGGTTTAGCCTAACCTTGTGTTCGATGAGGCAATCAAGGATCTTATGTAAGTCATCGAGATGATTTTGGCACAAAATATATTTGGCCAAAAATCATCCATATAATCTTCCAAAGTTTTATGCATGTGATCATGGAAGATGTATGTCATAGCATGCTGGTAGGTGGCACCAGTGTTTTTAAGGCCAAAAGGCATGACCTTATAACAAAATGTCCCCCAAGGCATTATGAACACCGTTTTTAGTTGATCATTGGGATTGATACAAATATGGTTGTATCTCGAGAAACCATCCCTGAGGGAAAGCATTTCATGGCTTGTTGTAGCATCTACCAATGCATCGATGCTAGGCAAGGGGAAATCATCCTTGGGACTCACTTTATTTAAATATCAAAAATCGATGCATATGTGAATCCTCCCATCAGGATTTTTGATGGGTACCACATTGGACAACCATGGTGGGTAATATACATAGATGACAAACTGTGCATCCAACAGCTTTTGTAGATCATCTTTGACCATTAAGGCCACTGTTGGGTGCATCTTACGTAGCTTTTGCTTGATTGACTTGACTGTCAGATCAAGTGTTAGATTATGTGTGGCTAGCTGCGAGTCTAGCCTCGGCATGTCTTTATAGGACCATGCAAAAACCTCCTTCTTCTCTTTTAGAAGGGCAATGTAATCGAATTGCTCTTCAAGGGATAAACTTACCCCTAGATTGATGATTTGAGAATTCATTGGATCAAAACCGATGTCTACATCAATCGTCTCTTCGACTGACATGTGGGATCTGTCCTCCAACTGGTGTGGATTTGGGATCAGGTGGATATCATTTGCCAAATTTAGATCTACGTTGGGAATGTTGGGTTCCTCTTCAGCATGGAAGATATCCAGAGTCTATCCTGGGTGAAATGAAACATCTCACTACAAGGCCAGTACTCTGATGGGGATGGTGGTGAGTCAACACAATCTCAGTCTATGGCATGTAGGTCTAGATACAATGGTCATGTTGGATTGATTGGATTATGGATGGGGGTGGTTAAATCAATGGAGATCATGTTGATGGAATGAATTTGGTCTCCATTGCCACATGGGTGTTGATTCGGACATCCTTGGTGATCCTTGTACCCTAGATCTGGCTCTGTGGGTACTGGCACAAAAGGATTGGCCCTATGTGCGAATAGAAGGATAGGGTCTACCCTTGGCACTGATGGCCCTATAGGGTCTCTAGGTGGGAGGTGCTCCCTATATGCCCAAAGTGGTGGATGAAGCACTTGGTTTAACTATACTTGGTTTAAATGCCACCTATGCCTTGGTCCCATATTTAGATGTTCAAACATATCATCGATGTCTATGGGGTATTCCTATTGCCTCTTATGGTTGAGATATGTCATCTCAGTCTCATCCTCATAGTCACTATCTAAGATCCATAGGCCTTCATTGGCTTCGACAACTATGTGCCCCTCTAGCTAGTATAGCCTCCCACTAGGCATTTCTTAATCACTATTCTCACTCTCTATGAAAACCAAAAATCTGGCATGCAGGTAATTGATGTTGAAGAAGACATTTGGATCTTCTTCCTTTGATGGATCACTTGGCCTTATGACTGACATGGGAAGCTCATTTTGTTTGAGCAAGTTTATTTGGTCCCTTTTGGGTTGATCCACTCTCTGTGGGAGGGTTGGATTCTCTGGAGGTAGCAATTTATTGATCAAAACATTAAAGGAGAACATTACCATGAAGTTCTCCTGATATTCATCAATGGGTGTCACCTGCGAGTAATTGCTATCTGGTATCGCTCCAAATTTTTTGCATCCTTACCTTCAGGCTATAGGATCCGTGCCCGAAAGGAGGATGGGAAAAGGATGTCGCGGTACCTCGGACTGAGAGGACTTTGCGAAGGTCCCGCCTCTCAAGGGAGGTGTATTTTGATGATTTTTCGATGGATGGTGGGTTCACCAGGAAACATTTAATGGCAATTTCCACGCCTAGGTTTGGAATGTGTTTTTATGTGTTCGTTTTTAGTCTTAAGCATTCATATCCTAGGTTTGGCCAAATGAGTCTAAATTAATCTATATGAAAATGCGGATTTAATGAATACAGAGAACAAATTTAAGACAGAAAAATAGAGAAATTAAGGAAGAATAAGAAGAATACCTGATCCGGATGTCTGATGGAGATTCTGATGTTTGAAGCAGTCAGGATCGTCTGGAATTCGACAGAATCGTCTGAGATCAGACAAGATCGTCTGAGATCTGACGAATTCGTTAGACGAATTCATCAAAGACCTGCAAACAGAAGAACAGATGCAAAATACAGAGAATACTACTGTGCTAACAGGGGGAAACAACACAAAATGACAATATGAATACTAAACAATAATTATGAACAAAAATTCAAACAAATTATGATGTTCTAATGATAAATTATGATCTTATCATGCAAGTTGAGCTATATGGGTGAACTCCAAATGCAAAATAGTAAGAAATAAGGATAAACTAACTAAAATGCAGAATAAAACAACGAAAGGAATAAGAGAAAGCGCAAACTCTGGGCACTGATTGCCCCCAATGCAGATTGCAGTCGAAATCGTCTAGAAGTAATGAAATCATCTCGAATTACGACAGGATCGTCCGAGATTTGAACGAGATCGTCTGCGATGATCTGAGCTTGCTCCGACTGAAGATCAATGAGGTCCCTACAAGAAAACTTCAAAATAACAAAGGCAAAATAATGTTCTAGGTATTCTAATGCACGCAAAATCAAGTCATAAAGAAATTCAGCCAGGGGTTGGGAAGGGAAGGTCCTAATGATTAAATAGGCTTAGGGGAATAGTTAGGAGGTTGGAGATCATCCCTATTTGGGAGATCTCCAATGGGGGAGGGTCTCTAATGGCGCAGACACGCTTCTGCCCGGATTAGAGGCCCGTTGGAACAGAAGCTAATTATGCAAAATCAGTTTTGCGACAAGATCGTCTGGACGTCCTTGTCCAGACGAAATCGTCAGATCTGGGGCGATATCGTCTGATCGGTGACGATATCGTCAAACGGTCAAAACAACCTCTAAAAATGGCATGAAAAAGGGGGAAACGGATTACCCGACGGTTAACGGGCGGTTTGGGAGGTTAAATTTTGAATTTAAATTATTTACTAAGGTGAATGTAATTATTACAATTTTACTGCGCCAATTTTAGGGTGCTACATTTTGCCCCCTCTTTAGCGAATTTTTCAAAGAAAATGCGTTAAAGATGAGTTCTTCTCGATCTACGAGAAAGCAAAAAATTATTCCCATTTTTAGGCGACGATTCTTGGTCGAATCGTACGATGCACTTACTATGGTGCCCCCTCCGTGTTTTTACCCAAATCGAACGTTTGAGGTAAAAACGCGAAAAAGCAAAATTATTTTTGAATAAAATTTAAAAAAATAGGGTAAAACCCTAATTCATTTTTACTGTTCATTTTCTGGTTTTTAGAGCTCTGAAGCAAAAATGGTGGAGACGACGCACAGATCAACAGAGGTCCGACGCGGTCTACGGGTAAGAGTCTAGACTTAACTAGAATGCTTTAATTTGATTTTACATGCTTTTTAGGTAGATTTTAGATGAATTTTGAGCATCGCGGCCGTTTTTGGGCCGTCGACGTCGTCGGGACGAAATCGTCCCGATTTCGACGAAATCGTCTCAATTTCGTCAATTTCGTCTAAGGGCGAAATCGACGAAAGGGGGACGATTTCGTCAAATTAGAGACGATTTCGGCTTGCGAAATCGGAGACGATTCTGCTCAAATTTGGGACGATATCGTCCAATAGTGGGCGATATCATCAATTGCATAAAATTGAACTTTAACTTGCATTATTAATTACTTGAATTGTTTATTAATGATTGTTTGTTGTTTCATTGTTTATGTTGCAGAGAGGTTTGCTAAAGAGCAGGGAATGGAAGTATGGAGGTTTGAGGGATGACTTGGCCGCTCTTACATAGGCAGAGCGGGATCAGCTGGCACAGGCCGGCTTGTAGCATGTGGCAGAGATGCCACAGGTGTCTACGGATATGGGGCTACTGACAGCCCTAGCAGAGAGATGGTATCCGGGTTCCTCATGTTTCTGGCTACCGACAGGGGAGATGACTCCCACTCTAGAGGATGTATGGAGGATTCTAAGAATCCCCATACAAGGATGATTGATCACTCCTACGGCCAATCAGGGCCATGCTATGGGACGATTGTGTGGTGACCCGAGCTTCACCCTGGAGAAGGGCGGAGTTAATATCGAGGCACTGCATCAGATGCCTGGGGCATCTAGACTCACACGGGTTCTAGCTGGAGTGGTTGGTGGACTTTTGCTGTGCCACCAGAGCGGGTGCAGGGTGCCATGGATGCTCGTAGATGTGATCTACGACATGCGAGACCACGGGTACAGGTTCTCTTGGGGCAGTTATGTACTATGCCGGTTGTACAGGATCCTGTATGGGGTCGTGTACAAGGGCGGCCGATGTCTGGTGATGACATCGCTCCTACAGGTTTGGTGCTGGGAGCACATTGCAGTGCGGAGGCCGATAGGGCTTCCTCTGATAGGGGTTGACGGGGAGAGGCCCCGAGTCTTCTACTGGTGGCTCCGAAGAGGGTCACAACGACGGATCGACCTTCCTATGTCCCGAAGACTATTAGATGACCTAGTCCCAGACCAGATTACCTGGAGGCCATGGAGGGAGCATCCAGGGTGGGCCGAGGATGGACAGGAGTTGGCTCACGTCAGGCGAGTTTGCTGGCTTCGGATGGAGAGGGGAGAGGTGGAGCTCCACCGCTATGACCGAGTTTTGCATCAGTTCGGTCTACAGCAGGGGATCCCATCTCTGAGGGATTATGAGTTTTCTCAGACTATCCGGGATAACACCATAGTTAGCGGGGCTCCAGACATGCAGCGGTTCTGGAGTCAGGACACAGACGATGCCCCCATTCAGCCAGTGGATGGGGATGACGCAGGTGTAGCCGATGGCTACGATGCCTGGTACGTAGGCATCCGCCCTCCTCGGATGACGAGGGCTCAGGGTCCGATACATGCAGTCATGCATCGGATAGGGAGGCGATGCCAGGCGGCTATGGAGGCGGCCCAGGGTCATGGCGAGAGAGAGCCGAGGAGGCCACAGGCACAGGAGAGGCCACGACAGAGGGAGAGGAGGGAGGCGAGACCCCCATCTCCATAGAGGGAGAGGCCACCATCGCCCGATAAGGGCAAGGGTGTTGACACGGGGGAGAGTAGCGAGACCGCTACTCTTCGAGCGGAGAGAGATTGTCTCCAGGCACAGGTGCAGACTCTACAGGATGAGGCTGCACGCCACCGAGCTGAGGTGACACAGCTCCGAGATGAGATTGCACGCCTCAGGGCATGGGGCGGAGGGGCGAGCACTGGGGAGCTGACACGGGCTATTGCCCAACTTACTTTCTACCAGACTTTGTACTATCAGCTGGTGCCAGAGGCGGATAGACTACCCCTGCCAGCCAACATCGCAGATCCGATCAGGATCGGGTCATCGAGGACCTCGTCCCGATCGAGGACTAGGACTCACAGTACTACTCAGACTGCGATGGGGCCACCTCGTCCACCTCAGGGCAGGGGAGGAGATGAGGCGGAGAGCTCGAGGGGCTCTCGAGGCTAGAGGACTGCACAGCTTTGTACAGATTGACATGATAGCATTGTATTATTATTATTTTTTTGTTGATAGAGGATTGAGTATGCCGAGGTACAGATTGTGGCATACCAATCCAGTTTTGATGATGTATATATACTGTTGACATATATATGATATGTTTTTGATCATATGACTTGTGTTATGTGTATGTGTATGATGCTTTTATGTTGGATTGATTAATTTGAGGATTCATGAAATTATGTCGTTTTGAAAATTTATAATTTTGATGTCATGCTGTAATATTTTAAATGAAATAATCTGATGTAACAAATTGATTGTTTGTAATGTGATGTAATAAAAAATAAAAAGAGACTTCTAACAATAATTTCAAAGGACATTGTCGCTATTATAGACCATTTCATGGAGTCGCTGCTCACTCGGTCGTCAAGCTAATCCCAGTATAGAAATATTGTTAAAAGTAAAAGAGTGCTTAAGAGACTGTCTTAAGACTTTGGTGCAATGGTGAAAATGATGGTGATGATGGTTTGTTTTTCAGATTTTCATAAAAATAGTATGCATGAAATAATGTTAAAATGATTTTTGCTAGGCATAAATTCCTAAGTGTGATAAAATTTTTGGATAATTCTTTTAGGAATTATACCATCATTGCAAAATTGAAGGTTGACATAATGACATGAAATAATAAAAATGTGTTTGCTTTTTAAAAGCATAATTTGTGTAACATAATGAATTAAGTCATATGGTTTTCATGATTTTTAATAAATGGGGAATAAAAATTGTTACAATGATTTGCGCTAGGCATAGAATATGTAGGTATAGACTTATACCATCATCGCGAAAAGCAAAAAGAGATAGTTTTATTGCATGGTTGATTTTGTAATAAACAAAAAATATGAAGATGAGGACTTGCGCTAGGCATAAAATTCCAATTTTGGTTTTGGAACTATACCATCGTCGCGAAAGTCGACAAAAAGTTATATATATATATATATATATATATGTTTTGATTGTATATTTTGAAAGAAATTTTTTATTTTTCTATTATATAGTTGTCTTTATGGTAAGCAACTGTACTTGATTTATTCCAAACAAGTTGCAAAAAGAATATTTCAAAGTATTTTGAAGACAAAAGTTATATTTATAAGGAATCCCATGTGCATATGTGAATTCATTTCCGATCTTGATTTATCATAATGATACACAAAATCTCTCAAATACAAATGTGTGTGCAATTGCTTTGTGCATTTACCAGTTTTGAGCAAGATAATATGATACAAGTGATTTGAAGAAACCAAATAAGTGTTCATTAACCATGATGTAGATGCATATAACCATACTAGACTACTATGTAGGTCGGATTATCAAGAGCTAGCTAATCCATAAGCGGACATAGGTCTGTACAAAAGAAGGTCGCTAATGTGACAGACATATCACCACGCTAGGAGTTACCCAAGGCCAAGCAGGTTGGGCACAAACCACCTGCTATGGGGCTTACCTCACAGTTTTTCGAATAATTGAGAATTCCAGGGATTCAAGCTCATCAACCCTTCTTTTCTTTTCAAAGGGTAGGGAAAGGGATTTTATTGCTTTCTTGCTTTTGCTTTCTTTTGCTTTTCTTTTGAACTTTGCTTCTTTTTCTTTTTGTATTTTTTTTTGCTTGATTTTTGAGATAGTGCTTGAAGTATTGCTGTAATGATATAAAATAACATTTTTCTTTTCTCTTTTTTTTTTTTTTTTTGAACTTTTCTTTTCTTTTTCTTTGCTAGGGATACTTGCTCGGATTAGCTGTAGAGCAAGGGATTTTTATTCTGGGTAGGGGTGAGCTTGTCCTTTTGCCAACTCTCAAAGATTCTAGACCATGTGCATGATAGGATAGCAGGGGAAACTTTTCGCTCAAGAAATCACTTCTACTATGTAGCAAAACATGGAAATTACAAATATAATCATTTTATTGTGAAAAGATGTGCTTGGTTTAAGTAAATAACAAGATCAATTCTCTATGCTCAAACTTTATTTAATTGAATTTTGTGAACTTTGATATAAGAGAGATTAGTAATCATGCCAGATAAAATCAAGATATTTATTTTTGTGAGTGTGCAAGTGAGGGATTCCAAATAAATGCTAATTTATCAAAAATAATTTGAAACATATAACTGCAATAATTGTAAGAAAATATATATAAATACTTTTTGAGAAGTTTTGAGAATACTGACTCTTTCTCTCTTCTTTATATTGTTTTGGTTTCGAAAGAGTCAAGCATATTGTTGTTTTGATTTTTATTCTTTATTTTGTTTTTGGTAAAAAATGTAACAAGTGCCATAAATAAATGCAACAAATAGTTTTGAAGATTTTGATGATTATGAATGTTTTTGGTGTTTTTGGATTTTATAAATTTGAAAGAAATACAAGATAGTGATTTTGAACAAATATATACATGGATGAAGTGACCAAATTTATACATAGTAACGTTTAAGATGCAAAATATTCATGGGTTCTTTAAGTTCTTTACCATCTAAGGTAGATAATTTGTATGCTCCCGATTCAAATTTAGCAAGTAATAATGTATGGTCCAAGCCAGCTGGGCTCAAATTTACCTTTAAGGTCCTTAGTTGCATTTGTATTTTTTTTATTTTCTTTTAAAACAAGGTCGCCGATCTCAAAGGATCGATGACGAACTTTTTTAGCATATGATCTTTTAAGCTTGTTTTGGTAGGCACGGAGATGTTCCAAAGCATTGATGCATTTTTCATCTAGGAGTTCCAGCTGATCGAGTCTCACAGACTCGATATTCATCTCCTACTTCGGTATCTTGAAGTAGCAGAGCCAAAGAAGGAACTTCTAATTCAAAGGGAAAAACTGCTTCAGCACCATAAACCAAAACAAATGGTGAAGTTCCCATGGGGGTTCGAACACTGGTTCGATAGGCCCACAAGGCTGGATATAATTGAATGTGCCAGTCACGGCCAGTTTTATTGACCAATATTTTGAGGATTTTGATTAAGGTTTTGTTAGATGCTTCTGCTTGACCATTACCCTGAGGATAATAGGGAGTGGACCAGCGATGTTGAATCTTATATTTTTGGCATAATTTTTTAACATCTTTATTTTTGAAACAAGTTCCATTGTCAGAGATGAGATTGGCAGGAATTTCGAACCTGCAAATGATTTGATTAAAAATAAATTTAGAGACTTGTGTGCCAATGCAGGAAGCTAAAGGCATAGCTTCAACCCACTTCGTGAAATACTCAATGGCGGTTATGATGAACTTGTGTCCATCAGATGACACAGGATTGATTTTGCCAATAATATCTAAACCCCATTTGGAAAAGGGCCAAGGAGATGAAATAGCCTGCAGCTCTTGTGCAGGCGCATGGACAAGGTCAGCATGTTTCTGGCACTTGTCGCAATGGCGCACATATTCATGTGCATCCGTTTCCATGGTAGGCCAAAAGTATCCTATCCGAAGGAGCTTTTTAGCAATGACGCTACCACTAAAGTGTCCTCCACAAGATCCATCGTGGGCTTCACTCAAGGCTGATTTAGACTCTTCTAAGTTTAAACATCTTAATAGGATACCTTCAAAAGATCTCCTATATAAAGTATTGCCAATTATTACAAATCGACTTGCTCGTCGACGTAATAACCGACGCTCGGTTTCTATTAGAATTGGCAGGGAAAGTCCCATTTTGGAGAAAATCAAATATGTCCGTATACCAAGGTTCAGGAGTAGTTTCATTGATTAGAAACACATCCAAAGGCTCTAAGCATGACTTATTTGAAGCGGGTTCCTGGAGTCGACGAATAATGATAGTGGCATATTCGTCATCTAACTCCAAGGGCAGGAGAGATGCAATCGCGGCCATAGCATCAGCTGCACGGTTGCTAGTTCGAGGAATAGCTTCTAAGGTAACTTGATCAAATAGAGACATTAATTGTAAAACATAGGCCTTATATGGGCGCAGTTTATCATCTCTGGTCTGATAAACTTCATTAATTTGGTTTATAACCAGTTGAGAATCACCAAAAACTAACAGATGTTTAATTTTTAGCGCCAAGGCAGCTCGTAATCCAAGGATTAGAGCTTCATACTCAGCAAGTATTGTTGGTGCAAGCAAATGTCAATTTGAAGGACAGAGGAATAAGATGTTTTTGTGGGGATATTAAAATAATACCCGCACCAGCCCCACTCATGCATCGGGCTCCATCAAAGTATAAGGACCATTGTTCAATATGGTCTACCTCTAATTGAAGGCATTCGTCAGGAAACTCAATGATGAGGGGATGGGTAGACTCTAAGGGTGCAGCAGCTAATTGATCTGCTATGATTTGACCCTTAACAGACTTCTGTCCTATGAATGTGAGATCAAACTCGCTTAGAGCAAGAACCCACTTGGCTGTGCGACCCGATAAATAAGGTCGACTCATGAGATACCTTAAGGGATCGTATTTGGCAATGACATACGTTTTTTGACTAAGCATATAGTGTCGTAATTTTTGCGTAGCAAACACGATCGCTAGACATAGTTTTTCTAATGTTGTATAGCGGGTTTCATAACTGATGAAGGTTCGGCTAATATAATAATTAGCACGTTCTCTCTTTTCATCATCAAGTTGAGCTAACATAGCCCCTAAGGCAGAATCTGAAGCTGAAATATATAGGAGGAATGGGCGATCAGGCTTAGGCGGTGAAAGCATAGGTGGATTAAGGAGGTATTGTTTGAGAAGTTCAAAAGCTTCTCTACATTCTGTGTCCCAATTAAAAGGGACATCCTTCTTAAGGAGTTTAAGAAAGGGACCAGTTTTGTCCGCCAGCTTATCGATGAAGCGACGGATAGCTTGAAGTTTACCTTGTAAACTTCGTAACTCAGATATATTAGTAGGTGCGGGCATATCAGTGATGGCCGCAATCTTGAGAGGGTCGATTTCAATACCACGTAAAGAAACTAAAACCCCTAATAGTTTACCGGACTTAACTCCGAATATACATTTTGTCGGATTTAATCGAATAAGATATTCTCGTAATCGATTAAAAACTTTTCTCAAATCATCTAAATGATTATCTTCAATAATAGAGCGAGCTATAATATCATCTACATAATCATGTAGGATATCATGCATCATATCATGAAAAATATAGGTCATAGCTCGTTGATAAGTTGCACTTGCATTCTTTAAGCCAAATGGCATCACTTTCCAAAGAAAAAGTACCCCAGGGGGTAATAAAGGCTGTTTTAGCCTGATCTTCAGGAGCTATCCTGATCTGATTATAACCGGAGAATCCATCCATTAAGGACATCATCCCACTCCCGACAGTAAATTCAATGATTTGATCCATGTTTGGAAGAGGAAAGTCATCTTTAGGGCATGCAACGTTAATATCTCTAAAATCTGTGCAAACCCTAACTTTGGTAGCTTCTTTCTTGGTGACTGGAACTACATTTGAGATCCATTCAGCATAATCAATAGCTTGTATAAAGATAACATTCAAGAGTTTTTCTAACTCCCCTTTGACTAGCAGAGCCACTTTGGGATGCATTTTTCTAAGTTTTTGTTTAACAGGTTTAGCATCCGGATGGACCACTAGATGATGCATGACTACAGAAGGGTCTAGACTTGGCATATCTTCATATGTCCAAGCGAAGACATCTTCATACTCTTTAAGGAATGCAATGTATTGTTCTTGTTTTTCTTGACTTAATTCTGATCCAATATTGATTATGTGAGGATTATCCTCAGTTCCAATATTAATTTTAATGACGTTTTCTACCTCCATGTGTAGATCTCTTTCAAAATTAGGTGGGGTAGGTGAAACGCCCAATTCTTGTAATTCTTGTAAGGTTAATTTAGATAATTCATCTTGAGGATTAGTGGCCTCAAGTTGGGCTATAGTTGGTATAGAACCATCAAAATAAAATCCATTGTGTAACATCTCTTCAACAGAGACATCATGGAAGATATCTCCTTCCAAATCTTCATCGGGGTCAGCAATCATTTCAGGGTAAGCTATGGATAGCATGTTGCATGAAAACGACTGATTTTTAAGAGGCAAATCAACATGCCTATCCAAATAATCTTGATAACATATGAGATGATCATCATCCTCAAAAGGAAAGGGTTGACCCTTACTAGGAAATAGGCCCACACCACAATGCAAGGGCCACGGTTCTACCTCGAAAGGTTCTTTCATGCCATTTTGGAAAGGTCCCAAGCCTTTCCCTTGATATCCCATTTTAAGCATCATGGGTTTAGCTTTAATATAATCATTGGTAAAATAACACCGAGCGTATCCCTCATGATGAGTTTTGATATTTCGAGGGATTCTTCCCTAGTCATATCCTTTATAAATGAAGGCACAACTCCCGACTTGGTAAGTACTTCCCATAGGTTGTGGGAGGCCCAAAGTACGAGGAGATGGCGGTAAATTATTCAAAAGAATTGAATCTTGCATGAAAGCATTTGTTTTTTCTGATATTAAGGTTGTGGATAAATCTGGTAAGAGTTCATCAAAAAGGGCATAAGATGTAGAAGGCTTATTTCCTATATCTTGAGATGTGGAAGGTATGATTGATGTTTCTGTAGGTTTTGAATTTATAGGGATAGAACATGAAGGATTGGTTGTAGATTTAAGATCTTTTTGAGGTTCTAGAGTGATTTTTTTAGAGGGTTGTTGATCTATATAGGAGGATGAAATTACTGGAGGGGGAATAGGTGAAGTTATGGGTGTGTGTTTCACAGTTTTAGATGAAAAATAAGAACTAGGATGTGTGGATGACAGAGCAGGGCAAAATTGCACTCCAACGGGTTCTGCCAAAGCACACATATCAAAAGGTCTAGGGTCACCATGGATAGTGACCAACTGATTTTTAAACTCAAATTTAACACATTGGTGTAAGGTTGATGGGACCGCTCGCATGGCATTGATCCAAGGGCGACCCAAAAGTATATTGTACGATGTTGGGCAATGTACAATAAACACGGTTGTTTCTAGGGTTCTAGGACCAACTTGCAATGGGAGGGTAATAACTCCACACGTTTCTTGTGTTTCGTCATTAAAAGCTTTGATAATCATATCATTTTTCTTCATTTCATCACTTCTAAAGCCAAATCGTTGGTAGAAGTCAAAAGTGCAAATGTTTAGAGATGAGCCATTATCAATCAAGACTCGTTTGACAGCTACATCCCCAATTAGAGCAGTAATGTATAAGGGATTATCCTTATGTAAACTGTGTTGTGGGATATCTTTATCCCGAAAGTCAATACAATCAATCTCTCGAGTGATGATAGTATTGGCCATAGCTTCAAGTTGAATGTTTTGAGGTACCATCATTTGGCTTAATGTAAGCATCAACTCATCCCTATGGGTGGGAGAGGATCTTAACAAATCCAAAAGGGAAATTCTGCCGTAGTATTGGACAATTGCTCATTAATATTGTAAGGGGGTTTAGGTTGAACATTAGGAGCATGATTCCCTTTATTGGGGTTTTTCAGAACGAATGGAGCTGATCCATCATTCTGGTTTGGTTCTTGTTGAGAATTTTGAGCTTGTTGTCGGGTAACGACTCCAATGGTACCTACAATGTTATAATGAGGACGTTGAACTGGTCTCGGTCTAGCATTGATGGCTTGTTCATTAGAGAGGAATATATTAGAAGAGGGTCGAGTAGTAACTCTTCTAGGAAATGGTTCTTCTGGAACCATAGCATCTGTGACGGGTTGAATAGGATCTGATTCATTTTCAGAACTATTCGATTGGTTTGAAGTAATGTCTAGTTCACTTTCACTATCTGATTCTATATCACTAGAATTCGAAGTTTGAAAATTATGTAAGGGCCTGGTCGTAACCAGGGATAAGGTTGTGTCAAATATTTGAGGATCCTGAACAGGTAATTGTCCGCTAATGGTTCCTACATATCGGGTAGGAGGGGGAACATTATGATGTTCGATTTGATTGGCTACCTCTTTACCATGTCTTGGTAAAGGGTGTTGAAATATGTCTAATGTTTGATTAGCATTTTGATTTTGATTTTGGGGAACGGTCTTTTGAGTATTATTAGGAGGGTTTTGTTTAGGTTGGAAGGCTTGCACTTCCATTTCATTATTATCAATCAAATCTTGTATTTTATGTTTCAACCTTTTACAAGCATTGGTAGAATGTCCAGGTCCTCTATGGAAATCACAGTGTAAGTCGACCTCGTATCCGGGTATAGTTGGATCAGGTTCCCGGATAGTCGGTAATTGGATCAAACCTCTTTCGAGTAATTGAGGTAAAATAGTTGATAAGGGTTGGTTTAATCTAGTAAATTCTCGAGGAGGCTTATCAGGAGGTTTCAATATAAATTTTTCTGTTGTCTTCGTTGCATTGATATTAGCAACATTTCTATTGTCAGTGACTCCATCACCAACAACTTGTTTGTTTTTATATTGATTTCTGGATGTTTTCTCATCATCCTTCTTCCTAAGTTGGCCTCTCCTAATGAGGGCATCTTCTACTCTTCGAGCTAAATCTATAGCTTGATCGAAGGTAGTTAAGGTAGCAGTTGATAGCTCATAAGATATTTGTTCTTGCAAATTATTGATAAAAATGTCCAACATTTCCCTATAAGGTAGCACAAAGTGCAGTTTTCCTGTCAATTGCCTCCATCTAGCTAAGAAATCGGCAAAACATTCATCTTTGTCTTGTTTTAAATTGTATAAATCTTTAATAGTTACATGCCTCTCGATGTAGGCACTAAATTGATGGACAAATGATTCAGCTGTTTCTTCGAAGTTTCTCAAAGAATGAGTGGGCAATTGATAGTACCACTCTAATGCCATTCCACCTAAACTTTTCGGGAACATTTTTAATAATAGCAAGTCATCATGTGATATGTCATGACATGCTATCCTAAACATGCGAAGATGCTCTATGGGATCTTCGGTTCCTTTATATATAGGCAGGATGGGCATGGGAAAATGCTTAGGGTATGGTTGAGCTACAACTATGGGATCCAAAGGTTGACTACATATCTCTCGATAATTATACGAGGGACGGTAGGGATCTATCTCGGTCCATACGTGAAGCTAACTGTTTCACCATGGCTTCCAGATTACTAGTTTGCCCACCATATTGGTTTGGTAGGGCATTGACATGGGTTTTATGGGCATATGATGGAGGAACATGAAGATTAGATGCCATGTTACTATTGTGTAAATTATTGGTAGGAAAAGTATTATGAAGGAATTTTGAAGTTGTATTATGATGTATTTCAGATTGTTGAAAATTGGTATTTGGCTTCGTTTTAGGTTTTTGTTTACTTGAAGCATATTGCTCAATAGTTTGGCGGAATAAAGTAGTGAAGGAAGGTTTCTTTTGTGTGGGAATGATTTTAGGTTGAATAACAGGTTCCTTAGGAGGTTGGATAGCCTGTTGTTTTGACATGTTTTGAATCATAGTGACCATATCCGTATTGGATGGCCCAACCTTATCACTTTCTTGATCAATGAAAGACAAGGGATTAATGCGCACATCATACATATGTTCCAGGGCTGCCTGAGTGTCACTAATTTGCCCTTTATCTATACGAACTGCCACATTAATGGCATCAATGTTATCATTAAGAAAGTTCTTGAAATGATCTATGTTGTCAAAAGCAATAGTTCCATCTGGAGCTACTCTAGGGGATGAGGATCCATCCTCTTTAACACTTCCTTCTTGTTCATTATCTTCACCTAGGTCATGTTCTGATTGATCTAGAGTTTTTCCTTCCGGAATTGGATCTCCAGGAAGGACATTTGGGTTTCTAGTTCCATCTTGTAACCAATCTTCTTCTTCTCCTACAGTTTCTTTACCATTCCTAAGTTTAGGCATGGTGCTAAATTTTGATTTCAGCAAATATATATATATTTATATATATATATATATGCAACAAAATTAAGAGGTATATATTTACTATATACCTACTACAATATTTGAAATGAAATGTTTAAGTTTTTGCTATGTTTTTTAGTTTTTTAGTTTTTAATTTTTAGTTTTTCTTTGTTTTTGAAATAATATTGTAAAGACAATCAACACAATAAATGCAAGAAATAATACTGAAAGTAATAATCTAGTTTTCTATAAACAATTTATAAATATCATTAATAGGCTCGAGTTGTTCAGGAGTCATGAAGTGTTCTTCTTCAAATTGAAAGTTTTCTTTTAAAAATTTGATGAAAAGAGCTATAGTGATATTATCGGTCTCAGATGTTTGGTTGATAGAAGTAAAGCTCGTGGCAATACTCTCGATATAACACAGCTCGTGGAACTCTATTCCATATTTCCCTATCTCGTAAGAACAACCTCTTGGTCTTCTACACAACCTAGGAACTGGTGTACAATGGCTACGTTCTCGAGGTATTCCTCGAAGGTGAACAATTCTGAAGATACTAGAGCTCTCCTATAAGCTAACCATCTATGGCAGGCTCTCTGAAGTTCATGATAAAAGACAAGTTGATGAGGATCCAGGATTCTATCTAGGACTAGCCTCTTGATCTCGTTTAAGTTCCGTTGACCTAGATGAAATGACACTAAGTCTCCTATCAAGTTTGTTCCACAAGAATTGATTTCTATTTGTTTCATGCACATTAAGCATAGAGTTGATTTCTATGGCTGCCAATTGGTTTTCTACATTTATAGTAACTGCTAATATTTTCTTAGGAGCTACCATCTAAACATGATATTAAACTTAAATGATTTAAAATGCATCTATGTTTTAGTTGTTCTATTTTTTTTTGTTTTGTTTTTGTTTTTTGTTTTCAAAAGGTTATGATGCATTCACGTCGGGTTCACCAAAATGTATCGCTCCAAATTTTTCGCATCCTTACCTTCAGGCTATAGGATCCGTGCCCGGAAGGAGGATGGGAAAAGGATGTCGCGGTACCTCGGACTGAGAGGACTTTGCGAAGGTCCCGCCTCTCAAGGGAGGTGTATTTTGATGATTTTTTGACGGATGGTGGGTTCACCAGGAAACATTTAATGGCAGTTTCCATGCCTAGGTTTGGAATGTGTTTTTATGTGTTCGTTTTTAGTCTTAAGCATTCATATCCTAGGTTTGGCCAAATGAGTCTAAATTAATCTATATGAAAATGTAGATTTAATGAATACAGAGAACAAATTTAAGACAGAAAAATAGAGAAATTAAGGAAGAATAAGAAGAATACCTGATCCGGATGTCTGATGGAGATTCTGATGTTTGAAGCAGTCAGGATCGTCTAGAATTCGATAGAATCGTCTGAGATCAGACAAGATCGTCTGAAATCTGACGAATTCGTCAAAGACCTGCAAACAGAAGAACAGATGCAAAATACAGAGAATACTACTGTGCTAATAGGGGGAAACAACACAAAATGATAGTATGAATACTAAACAATAATTATGAACAGAAATTCAAACAAATTATGATGTTCTAATGATAAATTATGATCTTATCATGCAAGTTGAGCTATATGGGTGAACTCCAAATGCAAAATAGTAAGAAATAAGGATAAACTAACTAAAATGCAGAATAAAACAGTGAAAGGAATAAGAGAAAGTGCAAACTCTGGGCACTGATTGCCCCCAATGCAGATTGCAGTCGAAATCGTCTAGAAGTAATGAAATCATCTCGAATTACGACAGGATCGTCCGAGATTTGAACGAGATCGTCTGCGACGATCTGAGCTTGCTTCGACTGAAGATCAATGAGGTCCCTACAAGAAAACTTCAAAATAACAAAGGCAAAATAATGTTCTAGGTATTCTAATGCACGCAAAATCAAGTCATAAAGAAATTCAGCCAGGGGTTGGGAAGGGAAGGTCCTAATGATTAAATAGGCTTAGGGGAATAGTTAGGAGGTTGGAGATCATCCCTATTTGGGAGATCTCCAATGGGGGAGGGTCTCTAACGATGCAGACACGCTTCTGCCCGTATTAGAGGCCCGTTGGAACAGAAGCTAATTATGCAAAATCAGTTTTGCGACAAGATCGTCTGGACGTCCTTGTCCAGACGAAATCGTCAGATCTGGGGCGATATCGTCTGATCGGCGACGATATCGTCAAACGGTCAAAACAACCTCTAAAAATGGCACGAAAAAGGGGGAAACGGATTACCCGACGGTTAACGGGCGGTTTGGGAGGTTAAATTTTGAATTTAAATTATTTACTAAGGTGAATGTAATTATTACAATTTTACTACGTGCCAATTTTAGGGTGCTACACTATCGAACTCAAAATGGTCCCAAGGTGCTACCTCATAATCTGACTCATATTCAAAATACCCCCCTTGATCTTTTTCATTTCCCTCTTGGAGTTTACTTCTTGAACTTTACCCTTCCTCGATCAAAGGGGAGGGGTTGTTGAGGTCAACAAGGTTTGTTGTTAACAATGGGAGATAATCCCCCAATGTGTATGTTGTGTTGGGATTGGCATATGGATCTTGTGCCAACCCATCCCTGTTGCCTAGACCTAGGCCTTGCATGGTTTCTACCAATATGTTGAGGGGCAAAGGGTGGTTGAAATCTACTCTTGATTTATCATATTGTATCTGGTATCTTAGTTGATAGAGAATGTGCATTCCTTGTTCGTATCTGCCTAATCCATATCCATACTAATTACATTGGTCTAGGTATTTCAAGGCAAATTCCAGGTTGGACAGATAGTCAACATTCTTAGAAAATGGCTCTTCATCCTCTTCCTCTTGTAGGTAGGGTTCAATGTCATTCTCGAGGCCCCCATATACAAAATTGGTCTGATTTGGCAGGTAGCCTAAAGGGACAATAGTTCCGATGGGGAGGTGAGGTCTCCCCATGTATTGCATGGATTCGAGCATGGGTGTTGCCACAATGTTCCACACTAGGTACTCCCACAGGCCTGTATTTGCCATCTCAATGGTGAACATCGGTAGTTGAGGGGGAGGGAATGGGATTTCTCCTTGATTCCACTCCATGTTGGGTGAACCAGGTGTCTCGAATTCCAATCGGCTGGGCACCTCTTCGATAGAGATGATTGAGACTAATGGTGGTACCTCCTCTAAGGGCTTCTTCCCATTTTCCTTCGATGTGGCCACCATAGGTGGCATTTTTGGTGAAGGAATAGATGATGAAGATGGGCCAGGTTGGTGAGTTGAGGGACTCAATAGTGAGGATGTAGGTGGAATCAAACTTTGTGTGGATGGTGAAGAACATGGACTTATACTGAGAGGGGGGGTGAACAGTATAAGACTTAACCAATTAATAATTTTAACTTTAGATAGCAGTGGCATCAACACAACATTAATCAAGACAGAAAGCATCACACATTGAAGACCCATTTTTAACGTGGTTCACCCAAAATGGTTGGGCTACGTCCACAAAAATTTTCTCTAAAAGTTATCTCAAAGTTCTTTGGGAATCCTTCCCAATTACAATGTTTATGAGCCTCGGCCCAAAGGAGATACCTTCCCCTCTGCTCTGGAAATGATCCCTCAGAAGATCAACTGCCTCTACCTCTTGCCAGCACGTGGAACTCCTTTCCACCGAAGACCTCCTGTCCTCAATGCTTAGCCTAAGAGACCTCTACCTTCTATGATCACGTCCACAGCAGCTCAGCAACCTGTACCAAACACAGTCAGTCGGTCTAGTACAAGTCTTCCTCTGTCTGTCAGATCTGTCCAACTCTTGAACAAATCAATCCTCTACATACAAGCCTTCTCAAAGACTTGCCAAATCTGTCCTCAAGTTCTCTCATAGAACCAATGCACCTCTGTCCTCAAGTTCTATGATAGAACTATCAAACTCAGCTCACAAGTCCTCTGCTAGGACCTGTCCAAATCTGCTCACAAGTCCCCACTACGGAAACCTGTCCAAAACTGCTCACAAGTCCCCACGGAACCTGTCCAAAATTGCTCACAAGTCCCCACCGGAACCTGTCCAAAAACTGCTCACAAGTCCCCACTGGAACCTGTCCAAAAACTCAGCAAGCTCACCAAGAAAAACTTTCTTAGTAGGAAATCACAAAGTGAATTGTTAGAGACCCAATGTGATTTGTCAAACTCATAGAAGCATAAAGAGAATTGTTAGAGACTCAATATGTTCTATACTCAAATCCCAATCTCAAAACTCAACTCAAATCAACTCAGCTCAATCTCAATCTCAAATCTGAAAACTCAACTCAATATCTGAAATGGATAGGATAGAATGTTTTCTTTCAAGAACATGAAACCCCAACAATTGCCAACTATGCAAAGAATCACATAACAATGATACTCATGTTCTTTTCACCATCAATTAGGGTTTCAACAACAATGCTCATCAAACAAGGTTTAGTCAACCAACACCATTCAACTCAACATCAACCTTGAAGCATTCAACCAATCATCACAAGAAAAGGAAACAAGTAGAAATCCTTTTCCCTCCAAAGATATTTGAACAAAACAGCCACCAACACAATATCACCAAATGCAAAGAATAACTTGCTCAAATCAACTCAATGGAGTAAGCCCAATATCATGAATCAAGTAAAGCAATAACTTGATCAAACAACCTCTATGGAAGCAACTCAACCATCAAACTCAAAACAGCCAACCAAGGGTTCCACCAACTCAATGCAAGTAGCTAGACTCACAAATATAAACCCTAGTGCACAAAGCTTCCACTATCTCAAACCAGAAATTATGCATTCACCAAAAACTCTCCTTAAGGATAACAATGCATAAGTAGTCTTCAACAAACCAGAAAATAGGATTTACACCTAGCCAAAGGATACCTAGTAGAATACCTTTTCACTCCAACCTTATTTCAGAAAACATACACCAATCATACTCATAAGAAGAATGTGCCCATACCTTATTGGAGTAGAAGATAATTGAACCTTCAAGTTGTCACCACACACAACTCTCAAACTTCCAACCAAGTTAGGGTTAGAATAAAAAGAAATGAGCAATAATATAAACTTCCTTTATTACACCTTTTAGCTCCACTTCTTTAAACACAACCACCATAAGATGCCAATAAATCAACAATCACAGACTCACACCTTATACCTCCATTTTTAATTTTAGCATAGCAAAAGAATAATCTTAAAAATACATCCAAAGAAATATGCCCTTATTTCTCCTAAGCTTTTATTCAATGCTAATCACAAAAGCCAAAAATCATAAAATTTAATCACACCTTATAAATCGCTGTCCAAGAAACTCTGAATTTCGTGGCATAAAGACGTTTTAATAAAAACGTGTGTTACTCTAGCAAAGCACCCCCACGAGACTCGAAATGGTGACCTCCACCAATGCAGCGCCCAAAAGCAGCCTTCACTGCCACTAGCCCACACGGGCTACGAAGTTCACAAGTGAACTTCCCTCCACTTCACCCTCGAAAAAACTCCCAAAGACTTTTCAACCGCACGTGCTTCTAAGTCTTCCTTCGATCACAGCGAATATAGAGCACAAACATCACAAATTGCATTCGAGGAATTTTCAATTAATTAGCCTTCCAACCTTAGGAGTTGGAGAATAAATAGTCTCTTCGAAGACACCTTGACGTCGATGAAAATAAAGACCATTTCGAAATTAATCAAAAGTCTTTTCAAAAAGGGTTTAAAAACCCTTAAATAATTTTAATAAATTAAAAATAATTTCTCCCTTAATTAATTAAATAATTAATTAATTAAAACCTTGAAGGGTTTTAAATAATAATTAAATAAATAATAAAGAGAACCTCCATTGGTTTTAATAAAAACCATTTAACTTGGTCTTAATAAAAACCCTATCCAACTTGGTTTTAAATGAAAAACCCTTGCCAATGGAATCTCTCCGGATTCTCTTAAAAATATTCTCTTGGAATCTTCCACCTTTGAAGCCAACACATCCTCTTAACATTAATGCCATTTCCTTTTGACATCAATGACAACTCATAGACAAGAAGCTAGGATCTCAAACCCAAAATTGCCAACAATCTCCCCCTTTGTCATTGATGGCAAACCATGCTTCTCAACAACACAGAAACTCAACATAAATAGCTCCCCCTGTCTTGAGGCTTTCCCCCTTTGAAGCTCTCCCCCTTACTCATATCTCTCCCCCTTTGTCATCAATGGCAAAGGGTCACCTTTGGGGCTCGGGACTAAGAATGAGCCTCTTAGCTTAGTCCCTCCCCCACCTCCTGATGAGGTGATTAATTCTGGGGTGGGAGTACAACTCCCAATTTCTCCCTTAGATACTCAAACGTATCTCTTGGAAGAGGTTTGGTGAAGATATCTGCAATCTGCTCTTTAGTAGACACATACTCTACCTTGACTTGCTTGTCTTGCACTTTCTCCCTTAGAAAGTGATACTTGATGGAAATATGCTTTGTCCTTGAGTGCATTACTAGATTTTTGGAAATACTTATGGCACTTGTATTATCACAAAGTATGGAGATGGGTTGTTCATGCTTGACTTTGAAATCCTCCAAGGTGGTTTTCATCCATAAAACCTGTGTACACCCAGCCACTGCTGCTATGTATTCAGCCTCTGCTGTAGATAAGGAAACTGAAGGTTGTTTCTTACTTAGCCAAGAAACCAAACTCTTTCCCAGAAAGAATGCTCCACCACTAGTGCTTTTCCTGTCATCAATACTGCCTGCCCAATCTGCATCTGTATAAGCTGTGAGGGTGAAATCATCACCTTTGGGATACCAAAGCCCAAAGTCCATAGTGCCCTTCGGATATCTGAATATCCTCTTAACTGCTATAACATGAGAATCTTTTGGAGCTGCCTGAAATCTTGCTACTAACCCAACTGCCTGCATGATATCTGGTCTGGTAGCTGTAATATATAATAAACTGCCAATCATAGATCTGTACAACCTCTGATCTGCCGCTGGAGATTCATCATCTTTACTCATCTTGCACCCTGTAATCGTTGGAGTACACACTTGGTTTGCTGTCCATCATCCCAAATTTCTTCAACATTTCTTTGATATACTTTCCTTGAGAGAGAAATATACCATCTTTTGATTGAGCAATCTGAAGACCTAAAAAGAATGACAGCTCTCCAATCATAGACATCTCAAATTCCTTCTGCATGGTGTTAGCAAAAACTTTGCACATCTGAGTATTATTTCCCCCAAAAATAATATCATCAACATAGACAACCATAATCAACATATCATCATCTTCATTCTTAATATACAAATTGCTATCTGCCACACCTTTCCTGAAGCCTTGCTCATGAAGATACCTGTCAAGTCTTGAGTACCAAGCCCTAGGTGCTTGCTTTAACCCATACAAGGCCTTTTTAGTTTACACACATAGTCTGACTGTTCTGAGAGAGACACTCCTTCTGGCTGTTCTATGTAGACTTCTTCTACCAACACCCCATTTAGAAAAGCTGACTTTACATCCATTTGATATACCTTGAATGATTTGAAGCTTGAAAGGGCCAAAAATATTCTGATAGCTTCAAGACGAGCAACAGGAGCAAACGTCTCTTCGAAATCAACACCTTCTACTTGAGCATAACCTTTGCAGACTAACCTAGCTTTGTTTCTGACAATCTTTCCATCCTCATTGAGTTTATTTCTGAATATCCATTTTGTGCCAATGACATTCTTGTCCTTAGGTCTTGGAACCAATTCCCAAGTTTCACTTTTCTCTATTTGATTTAGCTCTTCATCCATTGCTTTTACCCAAAACTTATCTGCACATGCTTCACTAAAATATTTTGGCTCAATCTGAGATAATAATGAAACATTTGTAGAATCATGTGAAGGAATGACTCTTCTTCTTGTTTGCCTACTATTTGGATCACCAATGATCAAATATTTGGGATGATGTTTCTGAACATATCGTGAAGGAGTTTTGGGAAGCAGTTTTTGTCTTTCCTCTTCTTCATCCGAAACCTCTCTGAATTCTTCTTGACAAATTTCATCACCGAGTTCCTTGACTGGTTCTCTTATCCCTGTCTTTTCATCAACTCGTTACATTTATGCTCTCTACAACTGTATGAGTTCTTTTGTTGAAGCATTGGTAGGCCTTGCTTCTGCTGGAATATCCAAGAAAGATTCCCTCATCACACCTAGGATCAAACTTACCCAAATTCTGATCTTCCCTTCTGATGAAGCACTTACTCCCAAACACTTTGAAGTATTTTACTGTAGCTGGTCTTCCTTTCCACAACTCATAAGGAGTTTTATGATGATTGACTCTAAGTTGGGCCCTGGTGATAATGTAGACTATTGTACTGATTGCCTCTTTCCAAAAGCCATCTGAAAGTTTTGACTCATTTAACATAGCTCTAGCCATATTTTCAATAGTTCTATTTTTCCTTTCAACTACTCCATTTTGTTGAGGAGTTCTTGCTGCTGAATATTCTCTTTTGATTCCTTGTTGCTCATAGTATTCCACAAATTCATTTGAAGTGAACTCTCCTCCTCTATCTGATCTTAAGCATTTGATTCTCTTGTCAGTCTCATTTTCAATCATTTCTTTGAAAGCTTTAAATTTTTCAAAAGCTTCAGATTTTTCTTTGAGAAAAGTAACCCAAGTCATTCTAGAATAATCATCTATAAACAACATGAAGTAGCTTTCTCCCTGAATGCTCCGAGTTCTGGTAGGGCCACATAAATCAGTATGAATAAGATCCAATGGTTTTGAAGAAGTATACCCTTTTGATTTGAAACTGGTTCTGGTCTGTTTTCCATGTTGACAAGGACCGCAAATGATGTTATGGGGCCTTTTTATTTTGGGCAAGTCTCTAACTGCTTCCTTGTTACTAATATTGACAAGATTATCAAAGCTCAAATGCCCCAATATTTTATGCCATAACCAACTCTCATCTTCTTGAGTTAGAAAACACTTTTCCTTTTTTATCTCACTTAGCATGTAAAGATTGTTTGGAGTCCTTGTAGCACTAGCAATGAGTTTTCCATTTTTTTCTTTACTTATCTCACATCTATCTGAAAAGAAAGATACTATGTGCCCTTGATCACAAAGTTGACTCACACTTAGAAGATTATGTCTTAGGCCTTCTACATAAAGCACATTTTCTATTTTGGATTTCCCATCCAAACTAAGAGTCCCTTTACCACATATTTTAGCTGACCTGTTATCTCCAAAACTGATTGTTCCTCTGTTTGTTTCTTTTAAGACCAAAAACTTTTCCTTTTCACCAGTCATATGTTTTGAACAACCACTATCAAGATACCATTTTTCTACTTTGTCTTGAGCATGAAAAGCAGTTTGAACTATCATTGACTTAGATTTGATCTCATTTCTCTTTTTAGTGAACTCAAGGCTAGATCTATCCAAACCGCACATCCTTGCTATATGCCCAAAATTCTTGCACTTGTAACACATGACATTTTTATTCATAAGAGGTGCAAAAGAGTTAACATTTTCCTTACTATGGCTATTCAAAGACTTATTGCAATGCATAGCTTTGTGACCAAATTTCTTGCAGGAAAAACAATAGCCATGGAAAGTATTATGTAACCTGTTTTGATGCCTTGGATGATTGTTCTTCTTGTGACCAACTGGAATCCACCGCTCTTCAGGATGAAGATTGATCTTGCTCGAAGACCCTATTTCATGAATGGTGATACCATCCTTCTTTTGCTTTTCACATGGAGTATTCTGTCTGAGAGCCAACTGTTCCAACTTCACTCTAAGAGACATAACCTCTTCTTCTAGTTTCTCGCAATCAACTTCCTTTCCTTTGAGAGCCTCTGTCGAACCTCGTTCAACCTTCTTCCCTTCTTCAACTAGAATTTTGAAGTCTATAACACTTTGAGACAATTCTGATCTTGCTATCTCTTCTTCCTGACATTGATGCTTGAGAACAGAATTCTCTTCCCTGAATTTCTCAAGCTTTCTTAAAGCCAAGAAGAATTCACCTTTGAGATCGAACTCAACCTCTTCATCTCTTTCTGAATCTGTATGTTCCTCTGATAGATCCTTCTCCAAGCTATTAGGCTCTTTCTGGAGAGACCCGCTCTGATACCAATTGAAGAACATGGACTTATACTGAGAGGGGGGGTGAACAGTATAAGACTTAACCAATTAATAATTTTAACTTTAGATAGCAGTGGCATCAACACAACATTAATCAAGATAGAAAGCATCACACATTGAAGACCCATTTTTAACGTGGTTCACCCAAAATGGTTGGGCTACGTCCACAAAAACTTTTCTCTAAAAGTTATCTCAAAGTTCTTTGGGAATCCTTCCCAATTACAATGTTTATGAGCCTCGACCCAAAGGAGATACCTTCCCCTCTACTCTGGAAATGATCCCTCAAAAGATCAACTGCCTCTACCTCTTGCCAGCACGTGGAACTCCTTTCCACCGAAGACCTCCTGTCCTCAATGCTTAGCCTAAGAGACCTCTGCCTTCTATGATCACGTCCACAATAGCTCAACAACCTGTACCAAACACAGTCAGTCGGTCTAGTACAAGTCTTCCTCTGTCTGTCAGATCTGTCCAACTCTTGAACAAATCAATCCTCTGCATACAAGCCTTCTCAAAGACTTGCCAAATCTGTCCTCAGGTTCTTCTCATAGAACCAATGCACCTCTGTCCTCAAGTTCTCTGATAGAACTATCAAACTCAGCTCACAAGTCCTCTGCTAGGACCTGTCCAAATCTGCTCACAAGTCCCCACCGAAACCTGTCCAAAAATTGCTCACAAGTCCCCACTGGAACCTGTCCAAAATTGCTCACAAGTCCCCACTGGAACCTGTCCAAAAACTCAACAAGCTCACCAAGAAAAACTTTCTTAGTAGGAAATCACAAAGTGAATTGTTAGAGACCCAATGTGATTTGTCAAACTCATAGAAGCATAAAGAGAATTGTTAGAGACTCAATATGTTCTATACTCAAATCCCAATCTCAAAACTCAACTCAAATCAACTCAGCTCAATCTCAATCTCAAATCTGAAAACTCAACTCAATATCTGAAATGGATAGGATAGAATGTTTTCTTTCAAGAACATGAAACCCCAACAATTGCCAACTATGCAAAGAATCACATAACAATGATACTCATGTTCTTTTCACCATCAATTAGGGTTTCAACAACAATGCTCATCAAACAAGGTTTAGTCAACCAACACCATTCAACTCAACATCAACCTTGAAGCATTCAACCAATCATCACAAGAAAAGGAAACAAGTAGAAATCCTTTTCCCTCCAAAGATATTTGAACAAAACAGCCACCAACACAATATCACCAAATGCAAAGAATAACTTGCTCAAATCAACTCAATGGAGTAAGCCCAATATCATGAATCAAGTAAAGCAATAACTTGATCAAACAACCTCTATGGAAGCAACTCAACCATCAAACTCAAAACAGCCAACCAAGGGTTCCACCAACTCAATGCAAGTAGCTAGACTCACAAATATAAACCCTAGTGCACAAAGCTTCCACTATCTCAAACCAAAAATTATGCATTCACCAAAAACTCTCCTTAAGGATAACAATGCATAAGTAGTCTTCAACAAACCAGAAAATAGGATTTACACCTAGCCAAAGGATACCTAGTAGAATACCTTTTCACTCCAACCTTATTTCAGAAAACATACACCAATCATACTCATAAGAAGAATGTGCCCATACCTTATTGGAGTAGAAGATAATTGAACCTTCAAGCTGTCACCACACACAACTCTCAAACTTCCAACCAAGTTAGGGTTAGAATAAAAATAAATGAGCAATAATATAAACTTCCTTTATTACACCTTTTAGCTCCACTTCTTTAAACACAACCACCATAACATGCCAATAAATCAACAATCACAGACTCACACCTTATACCTCCATTTTTAATTTTAGCATAGCAAAGAATAATCTTAAAAATACATCCAAAGAAATATGCCCTTATTTCTCCTAAGATTTTATTCAATGCTAATCACAAAAGCCAAAACTCATAAAATTTAATCACACCTTATAAATCGTTGTCCAAGAAACTCTGAATTTCATGGCATAAAGACGTTTTAATAAAAATGTGTGTTACTCTAGCAAAGCACCCCCACGAGACTCGAAACGGTGACCTCCGCCAATGCAGCGCCCAACAGTAGCCTTTGCTGCCACTAGCCCACGCGGGCTACGAAGTTCACAAGTGAACTTCCCTCCACTTCACCCTCGAAAAAACTCCCGAAGACTTTTCAACCGCACGTGCTTCTAAGTCTTCCTTCGATCGCAGTGAATACAGAGCACAAACACCGCAAATTGCATTCGAGGAATTTCAAATTAATTAGCCTTCCAACCTTAGGAGTTGGAGAATAAATAGTCTCTTCGAAGACACCTTGACGTCGACGAAAATAAAGACCATTTCGAAATTAATCAAAAGTCTTTTCAAAAAGGGTTTAAAAACCCTTAAATAATTTTAATAAATTAAGAATAAAAAAGGTTTAAAACCTTTAAGTATTTTTAATAAATTAAAAATAATTTCTCCCTTAATTAATTAAATAATTAATTAATTAAAACCTTGAAGGGTTTTAAATAATAATTAAATAAATAATAAAGAGAACCTCCATTGGTTTTAATAAAAACCATATCCAACTTGGTTTTAATAAAAACCGGTTTGGTTTTAATGAAAAACCCTTGCCAATGGAATCTCTCCGGATTCTCTTAAAAATATTCTCTTGGAATCTTCCACCTTTGAAGCCAACACATCCTCTTAACATTAATGCCATTTCCTTTTGACATCAATGACAACTCATAGACAAGAAGCTAGGATCTCAAACCCAAAATTGCCAACAATCTCCCCCTTTGTCATTGATGGCAAACCATGCTTCTCAACAACACAGAAACTCAACATAAACAGCTCCCCCTGTCTTGAGGCTTTCCTCCACTTTGAAGCTCTCCCCCTTACTCATATCTCTCCCCCTTTGTCATCAATGGCAAAGGGTCACCTTTGGGGCTCGGGACTAAGAATGAGCCTCTTAGCTTAGTCCCTCCCCCACCTCCTGATGAGGTGATTAATTCTGGGGTGGGAGTACAACTCCCAATTTCTCCCTTAGATACTCAAACGTATCTCTTGGAAGAGGTTTGGTGAAGATATCTGCAATCTGCTCTTTAGTAGACACATACTCTACCTTGACCAGCTTGTCTTGCACTTTCTCCCTTAGAAAGTGATACTTGATGGAAATATGCTTTGTCCTTGAGTGCATTACCGGATTTTTGGAAATACTTATGGCACTTGTATTATCACAAAGTATGGAGATGGGTTGTTCATGCTTGACTTTGAAATCCTCCAAGGTGGTTTTCATCCATAAAACCTCGTGTACACCCACCACCTTGCTATGTATTCAGCCTCTCTGTAGATAAGGAAACCGAAGGTTGTTTCTTACTTAGCCAAGAAACCAAACTCTTTCCCGGAAAGAATGCTCCACCACTAGTGCTTTTCCTGTCATCAATACTGCCTGCCCAATCTGCATCTCGTATAAGCTAGTGAGGGTGAAATCATCACCTTTGGGATACCAAAGCCCAAAGTCCATAGTGCCCTTCAGATATCTGAATATCCTCTTAACTGCTATAACATGAGAATATTTTGGAGCTGCCTGAAATCTTGCTACTAACCCAACTGCCTGCATGATATCTAGTCTGGTAGCTGTAATATATAATAAACTGCCAATCATAGATCTGTACAACCTCTGATCTGCCACTGGAGATTCATCATCTTTACTCATCTTGCACCCTGTAATCATTGGAGTACACACTGGTTTGCTGTCCATCATCCCAAATTTCTTCAACATTTCTTTGATATACTTTCCTTGAGAGAGAAATATACCATCTTTTGATTGAGCAATCTGAAGACCTAAAAAGAATGACAACTCTCCAATCATAGACATCTCAAATTCCTTCTGCATGGTGTTAGCAAAAACTTTGCACATCTGAGTATTATTTCCCCCAAAAATAATATCATCAACATAGACAACCATAATCAACATATCATCATTTTCATTCTTAATATACAAATTGCTATCTGCCACACCTTTCCTGAAGCCTTGCTCATGAAGATACCTGTCAAGTCTTGAGTACCAAGCCCTAGGTGCTTGCTTTAACCCATACAAGGCCTTTTTCAGTTTACACACATAGTCTGATTGTTCCGAGAGAGACACTCCTTCTGGCTGTTCTATGTAGACTTCTTCTACCAACACCCCATTTAGAAAAGCTGACTTTACATCCATTTGATATACCTTGAATGATTTGAAGCTTGAAAGGGCCAAAAATATTCTGATAGCTTCAAGACGAGCAACAGGAGCAAACGTCTCTTCGAAATCAACACCTTCTACTTGAGCATAACCTTTGCAGACTAACCTAGCTTTGTTTCTGACAATCTTTCCATCCTCATTGAGTTTATTTCTGAATATCCATTTTGTGCCAATGACATTCTTGTCCTTAGGTCTTGGAACCAATTCCCAAGTTTCACTTTTCTCTATTTGATTTAGCTCTTCATCCATTGCTTTTACCCAAAACTTATCTGCACATGCTTCACTGAAATCTTTTGGCTCAATCTGAGATAATAATGAAACATTTGTAGAATCATGTGAAGGAATGACTCTTCTTCTTGTTTGCCTGCTATTTGGATCACCAATGATCAAATATTTGGGATGATGTTTCTGAACATATCGTGAAGGAGTTTTGGGAAGCAGTTGTTGTCTTTCCTCTTCTTCATCTGAAACCTCTCTGAATTCTTCTTGACAAATTTCATCACTGAGTTCCTTGACTGGTTCTCTTATCCCTGTCTTTTCATCAACTGTTACATTTATGCTCTCTACAACTATATGAGTTCTTTTGTTGAAGCATCTGTAGGCCTTGCTTCTGCTGGAATATCCAAGAAATATTCCCTCATCACACCTAGGATCAAACTTACCCAAATTCTGATCTTCCCTTCTGATGAAGCACTTACTCCCAAACACTTTGAAGTATTTTACTGTAGCTGGTCTTCCTTTCCACAACTCATAAGGAGTTTTATGATGATTGACTCTAAGTTGGGCCCTGGTGATAATGTAGACTATTGTACTGACTGCCTCTTTCCAAAAGCCATCTGAAAGTTTTGACTCATTTAACATAGCTCTAGCCATATTTTCAATAGTTCTATTTTTCCTTTCAACTACTCCATTTTGTTGAGGAGTTCTTGCTGTTGAATATTCTCTTTTGATTCCTTGTTGCTCACAGTATTCCACAAATTCATTTGAAGTGAACTCTCCTCCTCTATCTGATCTTAAGCATTTGATTCTCTTGTCAGTCTCATTTTCAATCATTTCTTTGAAAGCTTTAAATTTTTCAAAAGCTTCAGATTTTTCTTTGAGAAAAGTAACCCAAGTCATTCTAGAATAATCATCTATAAACAACATGAAGTAGCTTTCTCCCCGAATGCTCTGAGTTCTGGTAGGGCCACATAAATCAGTATGAATAAGATCCAATGGTTTTGAAGAAGTATACCCTTTTGATTTGAAACCGGTTCTGGTCCTGTTTTCCATGTTGACAAGGACCGCAAATGATGTTATGGGGCCTTTTTATTTTGGGCAAGTCTCTAACTGCTTCCTTGTTACTAATATTGACAAGATTATCAAAGCTCAAATGCCCCAATATTTTATGCCATAACCAACTCTCATCTTCTTGAGTTAGAAAACACTTTTCCTTTTTTATCTCACTTAGCATGTAAAGATTGTTTGGAGTCCTTGTAGCACTAGCAATGAGTTTTCCATTTTTTTCTTTACTTATCTCACATCTATCTGAAAAGAAAGATACTATGTGCCCTTGATCACAAAGTTGACTCACACTTAGAAGATTATGTCTTAGGCCTTCTACATAAAGCACATTTTCTATTTTGGATTTCCCATCCAAACTAAGAGTCCCTTTACCACATATTTTAGTTGACTTGTTATCTCCAAAACTGACCGTTCCTCTGTTTGTTTCTTTTAAGACCAAAAACTTTTCCTTTTCACCAGTCATATGTTTTGAACAACCACTATCAAGATACCATTTTTCTACTTTGTCTTGAGCATGAAAAGTAGTTTGAACTATCATTGACTTAGATTTGATCTCATTTCTCTTTTTAGTGAACTCAAGGCTAGATCTATCCAAACAGCACATCCTTGCTATATGCCCAAAATTCTTGCACTTGTAACACATGACATTTTTATTCATAAGAGGTGCAAAAGAGTTAACATTTTCCTTACTATGGCTATTCAAAGACTTATTGCAATGCATAGCTTTGTGACCAAATTTCTTGCAGGAAAAACAATAGCCATGGAAAGTATTATGTAACCTGTTTTGATGCCTTGGATGATTGTTCTTCTTGTGACCAACTGGAATCCACCGCTCTTCAGGATGAAGATTGATCTTGCTCGAAGACCCTATTTCATGAATGGTGATACCATCCTTCTTTTGCTTTTCACATGGAGTATTCTGTCTGAGAGCCAACTGTTCCAACTTCACTCTAAGAGACATAACCTCTTCTTCTAGTTTCTCGCAATCAGCTTCCTTTCCTTTGAGAGCCTCTGTCGAACCTCGTTCAACCTTCTTCCCTTCTTCAGCTAGAATTTTGAAGTCTATAACACTTTGAGACAATTCTGATCTTGCTATCTCTTCTTCCTGACATTGATGCTTGAGAACAGAATTCTCTTCCCTGAATTTCTCAAGCTTTCTTAAAGCCAAGAAGAATTCACCTTTGAGATCGAACTCAACCTCTTCATCTCTTTCTAAATCTGTATGTTCCTCTGATAGATCCTTCTCCAAGCTGTTAGGCTCTTTCTGGAGAGACCTGCTCTGATACCAATTGAAGAACATGGACTTATACTGAGAGGGGGGGTGAACAGTATAAGACTTAACCAATTAATAATTTTAACTTTAGATAGCAGTGGCATCAACACAACATTAATCAAGACAGAAAGCATCACACATTGAAGACCCATTTTTAACGTGGTTCACCCAAAATGGTTGGGCTACGTCCACAAAAACTTTTCTCTAAAAGTTATCTCAAAGTTCTTTGGGAATCCTTCCCAATTACAATGTTTATGAGCCTCGGCCCAAAGGAGATACCTTCCCCTCTGCTCTAGAAATGATCCCTCAGAAGATCAACTGCCTCTACCTCTTGCCAGCACGTGGAACTCCTTTCCACCGAAGACCTCCTGTCCTCAATGCTTAGCCTAAGAGACCTTCGCCTTCTATGATCACGTCCACAGCAGCTCAACAACCTGTACCAAACACAGTCAGTCGGTCTAGTACAAGTCTTCCTCTGTCTGTCAGATTTGTCCAACTCTTGAACAAATCAATCCTTTGCATACAAGCCTTCTCAAAGACTTGCCAAATCTATCCTCAGGTTCTTCTCATAGAACCAATGCACCTCTGTCCTCAAGTTCTCTGATAGAACTATCAAACTCAGCTCACAAGTCCTCTGCTAGGACCTATCCAAATCTGCTCACAAGTCCCCACGAACCTCAGTCCCCAAACCTCCTCACAAGTCCCCAATGGAACTGTCCAAAAACTGCTCACAAGTCCCCACCGGAACCTGTCCAAAACTGCTCACAAGTCCCCATCAGAACCTATCAAAAACTCACAAGCTCACCAAGAAAAACTTTCTTAGTAGGAAATCACAAAGTGAATTGTTAGAGACCCAATGTGATTTTTCAAACTCATAGAAGCATAAAGAGAATTGTTAGAGACTCAATATGTTCTATACTCAAATCCCAATCTCAAAACTCAACTCAAATCAACTCAGCTCAATCTCAATCTCAAATCTAAAAACTCAACTCAATATCTGAAATGGATAGGATAGAATGTTTTCTTTCAAGAACATGAAACCCCAACAATTGCCAACTATGCAAAGAATCACATAACAATGATACTCATGTTCTTTTCACCATCAATTAGGGTTTCAACAACAATGCTCATCAAACAAGGTTTAGTCAACCAACACCATTCAACTCAACATCAACCTTGAAGCATTCAACCAATCATCACAAGAAAAGGAAACAAGTAGAAATCCTTTTCCCTCCAAAGATATTTGAACAAAATAGCCACCAACACAATATCACCAAATGCAAAGAATAACTTGCTCAAATCAACTCAATGGAGTAAGCCCAATATCATGAATCAAGTAAAGCAATAACTTGATCAAACAACCTCTATGGAAGCAACTCAACCATCAAACTCAAAACAGCCAACCAAGGGTTCCACCAACTCAATGCAAGTAGCTAGACTCACAAATATAAACCCTAGTGCACAAAGCTTCCACTATCTCAAACCAAAAATTATGCATTCACCAAAAACTCTCCTTAAGGATAACAATGCATAAGTAGTCTTCAACAAACCAGAAAATAGGATTTACACCTAGCCAAAGGATACCTAGTAGAATACCTTTTCACTCCAACCTTATTTCAGAAAACATACACCAATCATACTCATAAGAAGAATGTGCCCATACCTTATTGGAGTAGAAGATAATTGAACCTTCAAGCTGTCACCACACACAACTCTCAAACTTCCAACCAAGTTAGGGTTAGAATAAAAAGAAATGAGCAATAATATAAACTTCCTTTATTACACCTTTTAGCTCCACTTCTTTAAACACAACCACCATAACATGCCAATAAATCAACAATCACAGAATCACACCTTATACCTCCATTTTTAATTTTAGCATAGCAAAGAATAATCTTAAAAATACATCCAAAGAAATATGCCCTTATTTCTCCTAAGCTTTTATTCAATGCTAATCACAAAAGCCAAAACTCATAAAATTTAATCACACCTTATAAATCGCTGTCCAAGAAACTCCAAATTTTGCGGCATAAAGACGTTTTAATAAAAACGTGTGTTACTCTAGCAAAGCACCCCCACGAGACTCGAAACGGCGACCTCCGCCAATGCAGCGCCCAACAGCAGCCTTCGCTGCCACTAGCCCACGCGGGCTACGAAGTTCACAAGTGAACTTCCCTCCACTTCACCCTCGAAAAAACTCCCGAAGACTTTTCAACCGCACGTGCTTCTAAGTCTTCCTTCGATCGCAGCGAATACAGAGCACAAACACCGCAAATTGCATTCGGGGAATTTCGAATTAATTAGCCTTCCAACCTTAGGAGTTGGAGAATAAATAGTCTCTTCGAAGACACCTTGACGTCGATGGAAATAAAGACCATTTCAAAATTAATCAAAAGTCTTTTCAAAAAGGGTTTAAAAACCCTTAAATAATTTTAATAAATTAAATAATAATAATTAAATAAATAATAAAGAGAACCTCCATTGGTTTTAATAAAAACCATTTAACTTGGTTTTAATAAAAACCCTATCCAACTTGGTTTTAATAAAACCGGTTTGGTTTTAATGAAAAACCCTTGCCAATGGAATCTCTCCGGATTCTCTTAAAAATATTCTCTTGGAATCTTCCACCTTTGAAGCCAACACATCCTCTTAACATTAATGCCATTTCCTTTTGACATCAATGACAACTCATAGACAAGAAGCTAGGATCTCAAACCCAAAATTGCCAATAGATGGATTCAATTGAAAGTCCAAATGTGTCGATGGGAGGGTCGATTATGGCATCATCTGCACCACATTGCAGAACTTAAAGGGCTCTAAGTCCGCTAGGACTACATGTACTTGACCTTTGTATGTGTATTTGAGGCATTGATGGGCTATCGAAGGGACACACTTCATGTCCCTGATCCAAGGCCGGCCTAGCAAGATATTTTAGGCCATCTCACCCTCAAGGATGTGACACAACGTAGGAATGGTATTTTGTCCTACTTGGATGGGCAAGACAATTGTGCCAACCTTTGAGCATAACGCATCGTTGAATTCTTGAAGAGTGTAAGTGGACATCATAATGTGGGATGCTGGCAGCTTAAGATGTTTTAATGTCACAGTCGTTATTATGTTGTTGGATGAGCCAATGTTCAACAACACCCTCATGAATAGAATCCCATTGACCCACGTAATGATGTGCAAGTGTGGATCCACTATATCACCAATCACCAGTTTCAGTTTGTCTTCCCTAAAGGTTATGACTGGTTCTGTGCATTGTCTCACATGTCCCATGAAATCGTTGAAGGAATTGGCTTCATGGATTTGTAGCTCAATGACTTTGAGTATCTCCATCAGATCCTCCTGATGGGGCGGTGATTGTTGGATGAGCTCATAAATGGAGAGCCTAGCTGACATGGTCCTTAAACTTTGAGTAATTTTGGTCCAAATCATGGCCACTGGTCTAGGTGGGGGAGGTTGCATAGGGTGTTGTGGAGGTTGTGACATTGATGGAACATCTCCTGTAGCTGCAGTGGGTGCAGCCGTGTTTGGGTATCTTTTGTTTTGTGTCATGATGCTTATCATCCCTACATATCCTTGCATGGGGCAGTTTTGTGTTACCTCATTCACTTGTAAAGTCTTTTCCTGTGAATCATGGGCAGGCAGGGGGTCTTTGAAGATCTCCATCTGTTGGTTTCTCAGTGCTACGGGATTATCTACCATGAGCATTTTGTTTTCTATCAAGTCCTGCACTAAGTGTTTGAATTTCCAATAATTGGATATTTCGTGTCCTTTTTGCTGATGAAATCTACAATATAAGTCTTCCCTATAGCCCTTGGATTTTGGCGTGTTGGGGTCTATGGGTCAATTTTCTTGCAAGTTTATCAGGTTTACCACGAACAAGTGATCAAACAAGGAGTCTCTAGACTATGTGAATTATGTGAATTGTTGCCTAGGACGACGCTGTTGATTTTGCTCTTGTTTATGATTTTAATTTTCATAGTTATCAAGAGGAACTATCTGATAATTAGCCTTTTGGGGCTATGTCATTTGTGCAAGCTTCGGTATAGTTATGGCAACCTGATTGACCGCGATGGGTTTCGGTTATGTGGGCCCAGTTTTAGCATTTTTTGGCCACTCTTTCTTACGTGGCTTGGCAATATTGTCATCTTGTATTTTGATCTCCTGAATTATCTTGGCTTGCGCCAGGGCTTCTTTGAGGGTGGCATATTACTGCAACTGTAATAGCATGGAGATCGACCTTAAGCAACTCTTTGAAAACATTTGAGTCATGTCGGCCATGGGAGGGAGGTAAGGTAGCTTTGAAAGCAATGTCCTCCACCAATTTCCATAAGCGGCTATGGTCTCATCATCATACTACTTAAGGCCAGCTAGGTCACTTAAGGATGCCTTCTTCTTGGTGTTGAAGGCAAAACGTTCAAGGAACGCATCCATTAGCTGGTCTAGATTATTGATGCTATGCTTCGGCAACTGGGTAAACCAATCTGAGGCAGGGCCTACAAATGTGGTTATAAAAATTCTTAGAAGCAATGCATCGTTGTCCTGAATGCCAAAGCATTGAGTCAGGAACCTTGTTACATGCTCTTGGGCATCCTCATCCCCTCTAAAAATTGCCAATTGAGGCACTTTGAAGTGGTCAGGCTATGGGGGTGCCAGAACTGAACAATGCACAAGGTGACTGCAGAGTTGGCATAAGGTGGGCTTTTGGGGCCCTGAAGTCTTAGTCTCCATAGACTCTAAGCGCTCTAGTAGTGCTTTGTATGCATCAGAGGATTTGATTTTGTCTTATTTGGTTTGTTCCTATTGTGAATTGCGAGGAACTTTAGGCCTATGGAGGGGTAGTCGGATAGAGCCCCCTGCCTTGGTAGGGCATTGCAGCCCTCTCTTCTTCTCACTCGAATTCCTCATAGGCCTTGTGAGGAGTTTTTGGGCGTGACCTATAAACGTGAACGGGTGCCCGAGGAATGTGCCCATCATTGGTTCTAGGAGTGGCCTCCCACTCAGGTCTAGGAGGTCTTGGAGGCAACGCTTGATAAGGTCGTGGAGACCTATCTCATACTAAGGGGTTGTGCCTCTCATAAATTTTTGTCTTATGCGTGCGAGGGGTTGGAATCCTCTCATGCATAGTGTTCTGGAACAACTCATCTATCTGGCATTGAATGTGCTCTTTGTTAAGATGATATAGTTGTTCTAACTACTGCTGATCTTGCCTAAGTTGCATGATTTGTGCTTGGCGGACAACATGTTTAGCAAATGCCAAGTCAATTTGTTCTACCGTCCTAGGTCTAAGAGGCCTAGATGCCTCTCCTACATATCTATCTTAGTCATGGTGATCCGAGATCTCTATGGGTCACTTTCCTCTATCAAGGTTAGCAGCATTCACCCGAGGCTCTGGCCTCAATAGGTGATCTTGATAATTAGCAGGTGTGGAGGCGCATTGCTCTCGCACGGTGTATTGCTCTTGAGGAATATACTGGTTTTCCTCATGCTCCCTTTCATACATGTGAATGGGACGAGAAGAGTTGGCTTGCCCTATCTTAAGGGCCTTGCACTCTATATTTGGCCTATTAGTTCTAACAGTAATGAGGGGTGGAGGAGGAATGATATAATCATGTGGGCCCTCCTTATGAACCCTATGCTACTCTAACACTTCATCGCACAGTGGCCACTCATAATGAGTGTCTAAGGGGGCCTTCCCATGTGTGTACTCCTCCTGAGAGGGTCTATGTTGAACGAGAGTGCCCCTCAAAGGGGTGCCTCTATAGTCCTATTCTCTAGTGGTATGGTGTGGACTATGTTGTGGGTCAGGCTGCCAAGGTGGTATAACCAAGTCCTTGGGGCTATACCGGAGGCGACTTGTGCCTCCTTGCATACTTTCCACAGCTTCTGCCCATGATTGGGCTTAGCTACGGGTATACACCATGGTGGTGGTTTTTCTAAAAATATATGTATATTTTTATCTCCTTTACAATTTTTATGCTATACCAAACAAAAGTGGACCACACAAACAAATAAATGATTATCTTGTTTACATATTAAATGTGTGTCCTAGATCTAGTTCAGTGTGTTTGATTTTTGTTATGTAAATCTTGTAAAAAAAACTTTGTTATACATGCATAATGAGGGATATTGTATCTCCAAAATGGTCACCCCTTAAATATACCATTGCGAGGCCATTATACCGAACCTCTCAATATACCCGCCCTTACGTGAGGGAAAATATTGGTATGCGAGAGTAGAACAGTAAGTGGAACATAGGCGGTACGAAAGGGGGATCACTCTATTTTTGACACCTACCTTAGAAGACTTATCCTCATGCATGGGGAATCACCCCCATTACACTTGGTCAACTTTCGTCAAGATTTATGTCTAGCAACAATTGTGATCAAGGTATATGTATGCAAAATCCAAGCCAAGGTGGTGATGAAACCCACCATTGGTCTTGATCAAGTGTTGGGGTATTAAGACCAACTCCTTGATGTTAATTTTATTAGGTGGTGTGTGTGGTTCCTTTTAATTGTGTAAAGAAATAAAACATACAACAAAATATTATTTTTACTAATGCAATACTTTAAAGTGTGTTTTACCTTTCAGAGACAATTAGTAGCAAAAAGGAAATCACAAAACCTAACTAGAACTGAAACCTATAATGAGGACTTCCCATTTGTGCAAGTATCATGCAAGCAAACCAGAGAAAAATGCATTCCTAATCAAGTTCCTTCCATTTCATTTACTCTATGTTTTTATTTTATTTTTCTTTATTACAAGAAAGGAAAACAAACTACTTAACCTTTCTATGCAAGTGTCTGAAAATAAAGCAAAGAAAACAGAAAAATGCAGAAACAGAAAGTAAAAAAACACAGAGGATGTTCAGAAGGCCTACCTCTTCTCTGTCTAAACTAGATGCCTCTAAGGTTTTTCTCAAAAAATGCACAAAGCTCTAATCATCCTGGGGTGGGATGAATAGCAGGTCTGCATTCATCACAGGGTGGGACGAATGCATATTCATCCCGGGGTGGCACGAGTAGCAGTCCAATGCCCAAATAAGTAACACCTGTAAAGAAAAACCACAAAAATTGGATCAAAAACTTGATCCTAATAGAAGGGGATAGGGTCCCACCATGATCGCCACTGAAAGCATGCAAAAAAATGGCGTATCGATATGATTCAAACAAAAATTAGATATAGATTCTAAGTCCTACAAATGCATGAAGGAAATGACGTAGAAACGAGATGTGAGAAAACAAAGTGGGGTCTACTTTATTGATATTGCTTTTAATTCAATTACAATACGTCCCCCCTATAGGGCTCAGAATGTTTGATACAATTTTTTACATCAAGGGATGCCCGAAAGAAGTCGCGCTTCCAATATCGGATGGTTCTTTCGTGTGCCCACATTTGAAATTGGTGGGCTAAAATTTGTCACTACTTGTGTATATGTGTTCATCGTTCCTTTCTACCCCTATAGTATTCCTGGCAGTGAGATCCTGCACATAGAAAGACAACAAATTGTTAATAGCATATACATATCTAGAAAAACATGCAATCCCCAAGGCCTCCAACGGGCGTTTGTGGTATATCAGTGATAAGATTGATAAATCAATTACAGAATGATATGGAAATGTAAAGGACAACTTCCAGAATTGGTATCACCTAATTTTGTGTCGAAGCAGCGTCAGACGGCCCCATTATGCTCGTTTTCCCGTTGGGGGCCTCTCCGAAGTGAGCGCTCCAATGTCCTTCCTATGCTTATCCAAATCACCTAAAAATCATAAGTTATGCATTATATGTATTTCTAAGACTACCCAGATTCTTGGAATTTGCATATCCTACCCATATTCTCCTATATGTGACAAGGGCACCCTGCGAGCTAGTTAATACATAAAATAATAAAACAACATTCAAATCATGTAAAAATGAGTTCAAAATTTAACAGAGGAATTAGGATATCATCTAGGACATATTGCAAAAATAACAGTAAGAAAATAATGCACATATTTTTAATCACTCTGGGGTGGGACACTAGGAACTGTCGCACAACCTGCAAAAAGTGACCTTGCAAATGTCTTGCCCAGAGGCCTCCAAAACTCTTGTAAACTTGTGGTTAGACTAGAAACAACATTTTGAGATGACCCAGAAGGTCAGATTTGGCATATTCTACCTAGGTTATCTTGTATCCTAAGGTGCTCCCTATGGGTTAGTAGACGCATAAAATGACAGAAACTGGGTCAAATCATGTCAGAAAGCAATGAAATTTGGATAGCAGCATAAGTACATTAGATATAAAAAAATGCAAAAAGAACAGTGACAAAACCATGCATATATTTCTAATCACTTCGAGGTGGGGCGATTAGGACTGCAGCAGTTTGGGGGGCACCCGAAGGTGGGATGCCCACCGTTTAGGGCCTAGTTTTGACACCAATCCAAGTGGGATGGGTCCAAAAATTCCTAGGGGGTTGTGTCAATGAGTTTGGGGTGGGATCGTGGTTGATTTCTTAGGTTTTTGGATCTATATTGCATTCCTAGTGTTCACTCGATAACCTCTCTTCCAGAAGAGAGATATTATGGATGTAGGAAGCACAAAGAGGAATGGGGGTATAGTTTGGTAGCACTTCGTTGCTCCAAATGCTCCAGCTCTATTTTTTTGGGGGGTGAGGAGGCTCACCTTTTTATAGACCTAAGGGTCTCCTTTGCATGTGCATGCAAGGGTGCCACTTGGCTCATTATGCCTTTTTGGGGGAGAGAAGATTCCTCCTTGATTAGGGGCTCCTTGATTGAGGCCTCCATGATTTGAAATGTTCCCTCACACTCCCATGCCTTGAAGGCAGAGTTAGGTGGTGGATTTGGGCTGCCATTTGTCAAGGTTTGACTTTTTGCCAGTCAAACCTGCTAATCATCCCACCCTGGAGCGATTGCTGCTAATCATATCGGGGTGGGTCGAATAGGATTCTAATCATCCCAGGGTGGGACGAATAGGGAGCAAAGTGCTTAAAAGGTGCAAAACTGACCTCTGACCTTCCAAAACTGATTTGGGAGCGGTTAAGACCACTGTTTAACCTCTGGAGGCTGCCCTAGGGGGTATGTATGCAAATTCGGTCAGTCTTGATGAGGCCAAATATTGCCTCATTTTTTATTATTTTTGACATCCTTAGTAGACCTTTTTGATATTTTTTAATGTTAATTTTGCTGATGAAATGCAATATTTACTACTATTTACATATTTTACTGTTTAGAAGCATAATATTCTGTTTTTACTAATTTTCTGTATTTTTTGCATAAGTTTTGTTGATAAATAATGATTTATTGTGAAATGTGTTAAGTGCAATCACGTGTGGAATATATATCATTCATATCATGCTCTCTGAAGTTGTCAAATACAGAAAATAGCACTAAAAATAGGTCAAAACTGCAAGCTGTGCAAAACTGTTTTTGATTGTTTTGACTTGGACAAATTCTAGCCAGATTTGCAAGGCTTGAGATTTGGTCAAATTCAACTTAGGAAAGTGTGTGACCAGGTTATTGAAAGACTTATAAGTCTGGTCCACCCAATTCTCAGCCAAAGAACCATAAACAGTGTTGAAAACAGTAATTCTGCGCTGCTCTGGAAAAAAATAGGGATTCTGCTCCGAAATAACAGGACTGCTCCGGAATAACCGGAAATGCACAGTTTTGACCAGAACAGCTCAGGAAAGACAGCAAATTGTAGGAGAATGATAGGGATAGCTATGTAAATCTGTTATGCATCTTTTTCAATGTAGAAGACCTCCAGCAAGTGTGCAATGAATAGATTTCATATGTAACCATATTCTGCATTTTAGGAATGCAGTTTTAACAACATTCCTAAAATGCCTGAATTTGAATCATTCCACATCTGATTTAGCTATTTTTAATATAAATAACTAGCTCCCATATGGGTTGAGCTAAGTAGGAAGAATTAGGATTGCAATTAGTGTAATTCTGAATATTGTGAAATCAGATTTCTGTAGCAATAATATGTAGAATTTTTCTACATGTTTTTAAATCAATAAAAAGTGCAGTTTTTATCAATTTTATTTTATGATTGAAGGAGTGATTAGGTAGAACACCAGAGCTACTTCTTCACCTTCTTCTGAACCAGGGAGCAAGGGCCACTCCCAGGAGTAGAAAAAGGTTCATATCAGGTTTTCTTGTTTAATTCTTGCCTGCAGTAGAATAGCGAGAAACCTGTCATTTTTTCTCGCATTTTCTTATTTTGCTGAATTTATTTCCGGTTTTAGAATTTGTAGTTACATTTTCATTTCTGAGTTTATTTCTAGATCTGTTCTTTTATTTTGCAAGATAGTTAAGTTTATTTTCTGCAATTCTAATTTCAGCAACTTTCATTTCAGTAATTTTACTTCAGTTTTTGAGTGCATTTTCAGATTCAGCAAGAGTAAATAGGTTTCTTTCACTGTCATTTCATTTTTGTAGTTTTATTTCAGCAAGCATAATTTAGTTTCCTTTCAAGTTATAGGGTTTAGAGTGACAGAAGAACCCCCAGCAAACACTAACTGTTCTACCAATAAAGCCATTTTCTGAATGGAGTGTCTTACACCTGCCTGAATTGACTATCGTAAACAGCCTTAGGACACCTGCCCGGATTGATAAATAATGATCAAATGATGAATTAAACGACACTCATCATTTTTGGCACCGTTGCCGGGGATCATGGTGTTGTTAGTCAAATATAAGTAGGTCAAGAACTGTAGGCTGGATACAGAAAATAGTTCTTGTAAATTCTACAGTCTGTTTAGTAAATGTGTATGAATGCATAGGCTGAGAGACGAAAGAGGGAGGTTTATCCGAAGTGGCTCTGAGCCACCAAAGAGACCTACTCGGTCTGATGAAGAATTGCATTCATTTGACATCACTGAGGAAAAGCCAGACATACCTTCTTCATCAGAAGAATTGTTGGCAAAATTAGAAAAGGAGCTTTTTGAAGCACTAGCTGCTAAACACTCCCCTCTGACTAAACTATTTCCAGCATCCTTTAGAAAGAAGACAACTATGGCTGCAGCAGCAGCAGCAGGTGGATATGTTGATCCTGATGATGCTCCTAAAACTTTTGAATATCCTATTCGGTTGGATCCACTTCTAGATGCCCCCATGAAAATAATCTCCCCATCTATATTGCCAATCTTTAGGGGAACTGTTGCAGAAGATCCTGATCAATTTCTGTTTGAATTCAAAGTGTTATGTCAGACTTATGACTACATAAATGATAATCAGAAATTGAAGTTGTTTCCTTCTACACTTAAGGACGCTGCTCTCCGATGGTTCATGAGCAATCTTGAACCTAACTCAATTACTACCCGGGATGAGATGGAGACTGCATTCTTAAATAAATATCAGGATTATTGTAGAGTAAGAAATAGGAAAGATGAGTTGTTTAGGATCAAGCAAGAAGAGGATGAGAGTTTAGAAGATTATCTTGATCGCTTTGCCTTTGTCCAAAAGAGGTGTGGTGTTGTAGAGCCTGATTTCTTAAAGCCTATTCTCTTAAGAGGATTACAGGATGAATCTAGGGAAGTGTTAGATTTAATGGGAAAAGGAGACATAGATCAACTTGACCTTGATGAGATTGTGGAGTTATGCAAAAATTATTCCCGTACTCACCAACGAAGAAAGAAAAAGAATTTTGGCAATAATGGTATGAAAGAGTTGATGGAGGAAATGGCCAATTTAAAAACTGATATCCTTGTTCAACTTAATACTGCATTAGGTGAGAAAAACACAAGAAATAATTCTACACCACCTTTAGCAATTTATTGCCCAAGGTGTAGGAGTAAGCATGCCTTGCAGGATTGCCCCCTAAACAAAACTTCTATTTGTGGAATTTGTTCCAAGGAACATTCAACAAATAAATGCCCTTTGTTGCCTCATCTAAAATCTGTTTTGGGAACCCAAGCAGAAGAACTCAATGCTATTGGGCAAAGACCTGGTGGTGGTTATGCACAATATCCCAATGCTCCTAGATTTCCAAACTGGGGACAATCTCCTTGGAATATGAATATGCCATGGGGACAAGCAGAAGCTTCTGCACAACCTTGGAACCAACCTTGGACAGCTCCTCCAGATTGGTCACAATCTGGATGGATGAACCCACCTTGGCATACCATGCCTCCACAATGGACACAACAAGGACAAATATGGGGACAACAATATCAAGGACAGCCATTTCTACCACAACAATATCAACCTTATCAAAGCCAGCAATATCAATCCCATCAAGGACAGCAAAGGTATCAAGGCCAAACTCAAAATTTGCTGCCAGCTCCTAATCCAAATTTTTAGGGAAGAACACAACATCAACAAGCACAACCAGTAAGACAACCTCCACTCCCATCTCAGCCTGTGACTAACCCCAATAATGTCAGACAAGCAGCCCTTGTTTATGAGGCTGAGTCTGAAGATATTGCTGCAGTTCATGTACTTGACTGTGGTAACATCCAATTATGCTCAGGGAAGGTCTTACCTGACCCTGATACACCTACAGTTGAAGAGCTGAAGGTATCATGCAAGTTATTCACCTTGGCATACAACATCTTACTTTCAACTATTCAAATTTGGGGAAGACATTTCATCAAACACTTCACGACCAACTACGGTGCACCTTACTCAAAATCATACTTCGGGACCTCTTATTGGCATGGTTCAAAAAGCAAAGTTGCTCATATTGATGAGCTAAACATGAATCCATAATCAGACTTCAAGATTTTTCACAAAATGACATGAATTTTATCAATTTACCGTTGTCACATAAAACTGTCCAAAACTGAAAAAAGTTCTCTGAGGCCATTTTTTGAGAGTCATAAATTTCTTCTGGGATCTCCAAACGAGATGAAACTTGGAAAATTGATTCATAGTATATCAAAATACCTCCAGTTCAAATTTCAGCATCTAACTCTTTCTGTATTGCTTAGAATTATTCTTGCAAATAGGCCTCATGCATTGATTTTGCACTTGTCAGAAAATTGTCAAGTGACTCACACCTGTACCAACTTTTGTCCAACACTATACCGACATTGCAATTTTACTTCCAACTAACAAAAAATATGCCAAATGATATGTTGGGCCATCCAAAATAGTCCATTTACATGCAAGAGCAAGATTTGCAACTTTTGCTCCTTGTTGACAACTTTTTCAATTTTTGCAACTTTGACAGCTTTGTGACAACTTTTGCAACTTTTGAAAATTTGCACAAATCACCTACAACAACCTCAACGGAGCGTACACCACATATACACAATCACTAAAAAACTCTATACAAGCACCAAACATTGTACCACAACACCAACCAAATCCCACTGAGTGTGTTGACAACAATGACAACACCTTGCTCAACACCCTAGGCGTTAGAGAAAACCAAGTATTTTGGTAACTTTTGAGGTTACCAAAAGGCAGGTTCATCTGCATTGTTATATGATTAATTGAGATATTTGCTTTTTTTCTACCCCAAGCAGGGCCATGATTGTCTTTGCCAAATATTGGTTGGACGAATGCAACTTGCATGATTGAGTGTTTAATTATTGATTTTTTATTATGAATTTGTTAAGCATGACTACCCCCTCAAGCAATGAATCAATGATGGAATGACCAATGAGAAAAATGATGAGTCACTTGACCCAGATGATGTTTGTTAAGGTTGCGTTCAGTTGTTCTCATTGAAAAATGACATAGTTTTGAAAGGATTTGGATGATGCTATGGATTTTTCATGGAAGAAAAGAGTTGAAAACCCCCTTGCCATGGGGCGGTCTACCCATAATGACCTTCTTGGGGAGTGAAGTAGTAACTTGTCCATGAATCCATGAGAATTTTGCATTCCATCTTGACCCTGAATGAATTCCATCATATCTAACTTGTTTTAGTGGGTGTTGAACCCGTTTCTTTGGCTTTTGTGTTGTTTTGTTATTTTTTTTTTTTTGTTTTTGATTAATATATATGTATGTATACTTGACCAATGGGATTATTTAATGCCATTGGGGTATTTTGAGTTACCAAAGTGTTTAGGGATACCTTTGGGGCTTTTTTTGGTTGAGCAATGGTTTTATGGAGACCTTTGGGGCTTTTTTAGTTGACCAAAGGGTTTATGGATACCTTTGGTGCTTGTTGGATGACCAAAGGGTTTATGGATATCTTTGGAGCATTTTGGGTTGACCAAAGGGTTTATGGATACCTTTGGGGAATTTTGGGTTGACCAAAGGGTTTATGGATACCTTTGGGGAATTTTTTGGGTTGACCAAAGGGTTTATGGATACCTTTGGGGCTTTTTGAGTTGACCAAAGGGTTTATGGATACCTTTGGGGCTTTTTGGGTGACCAAAGGGTTTATGGATACCTTTGGGGCTTTTTGGTTGACAAAAATATTTATAGATACCTTAGGGGATTTTTGGGTTGACCAAAGGGTTTATAGATACCTTTGGGGCTTTTTGAGGCTCTTTCGAATCTTTTTGGATTTTTGTATGTTTAGCCTTGTGAGGTCTAAGGACCCACTTTATTGTAGTCTACAAGCATTTTTGGAAAATATGATATATTTTTTTGCCGCATATATATATGAGATTTTGTTATGGTCATCATGTGTCTCCCTTATTTCTTTATGATATGGATGCAATGTATGCATTTGCTTCAATAGATGTGTTGGATGCTTATTATGTATGCATATGGATGCTTTTGTGATATGATGGAATGGTGATAAATATATATCATGTATGCATGTGTATTTTCTTTGATTTGATGCTATCTATATGCATGGATGCATAGTGAGATAAAATATGGGGTGATTGAAAAACATGAATTGTGGCTAATGATTTGACATACTATGTGAACAATATAGACTGTACAAAATACATTAACGCTCTTTTTTTTGCTTCTTTTATTTTTTTGTAATGGAAATGTGAAACCATTATTGCGATGTAAAAAATGGAGCAAATGATATGACACATTTAAATAATGTAGGTGATATTTTTAGGAGACTCAAACACTCTAGCTAATGTGATCAAAGGTTGTATACTGACTATGCAAGACTTTTTGACAAGGTATGAATCTGCTAGAATGACCAAGGTATGTCATATCCTTGTGTGTGCAAGTGAGTTCATTCCTATGAAATGCATAAAGATGCCACCATTGCCAGATAGGTTATCCACCAAACTTGGAATGAGGATCACCCTATGCATGTCACAATCTTGTGTTCTGTACTTAGTAGAACTAGACCACTAGGCAATGTAGGTTACAAAAGCTAGCTCGTCCACATGTAAATATTGGTCTGCACACACGTACAAGGCTAATGTGACAAACATATCATCATGCGGGAGTCTACCACCATTGACAAGTAGGCTATCCACCAAAACTGTAATGAGGATTACTTGATGGTTTTCCAAATGCTGAGAGTTCCAAGGATTCAATTTCGATTCCCTTATTTTCTTTAATTTTATTGGGATACTTGATCATATGTAGTGATGATAATCACTATTTATTTTGAGTTTTTTTCTTTTTCTCTTGAGCAAGGGATTTGAATTTTGAGTGATGGGGATCACTGTTTCTTGTGCTTTTTGATGTGTGCACTTTTTTATTTTGTACTTTGGTATTTGTAATTTGAATTTTTGCTTTGTGGGGGTTTGCAAATTTAGACTATTGCAAATATGTGAAAATATGGGATTTTGATGAAAAAACAAGGAGGAAAACAACTTATTGTTGTGGGGGAATTGGGTAGGGGAGAACTTGTCCTTTTGCCAAATCTTAGCATTCTTGAACCATTCACACATGGGGATGAGCAAGATGACATTTTCGCTTAAGGTAACCTAGACCACTTCATGGATTTCATATTTCTTTGCATAAAACTTGGATTATTAATGTTTAACTATGTTTAGGATTTGATGTACACAAGGAATAATCAACGCAGGACTTTACCTCCTAAAAATCAAGCTAGCTTTCTACAAAACCTGAAGAGAAGCTAGAAATGGTTGATTGACCAAAAACACTAATGACATTCTAAAAAAAATGACTAGGTGAAGGGGTGGACACAAATATGGAATGTGAAAAATGTGGGTGAAAATGATAATTGCAACATTGAACTATGAGTACTTTCACAACATTGATTTTGAGCGGTAAGTAGTGTACCATCATGGTGCTAGACATGCATGAGCAACTCTAAAATGTAAAGTACTAATGATGAATATGCCTAAATACAAGCGACAAAAAAATGCAATGGGATGCAATGTGATGTGATGCTTTGAATTTTTGAAATTTTGATAATGTTATTTTTGAAATTTTGATTGATATATATGTATGAAAGTGCAATATGATGCAATGTTTTTATTTTTTGATGTTTTGATGATGTTTTTGAATTTTTTATTGATATATATATGTATGTACATGTGACCAATGGGCTTATTGGGGGCCATTGGGACATTTGGGGGACCAAAGTTCTTATGGATGCCTTTGGGGCTTTTTGGTTGACCTAGATGGTTCTAGACCGTCTAGGAGTGTTTAGGTTTACCAAGCGGTATATAGGCACCCTTGGAGCATTTTTGGGTGACCTAGATGGTTCTAGATTTCCTAGGAGCATTTTAGGTTTACCAAGTGGGATGTAGGCACCCTTGGAGCATTTAGGGGTGGCCTAAATGGTTCTAGACTACCTAGGAGCCTTGTAGGTTGATCAAGCAGGATGTAGGTACCCTTGGAGCATTTTAGGGTGACTTAGACGGTTCTAGATCACCTAGGAGCATTTTAGGTTGACCAAGTAGGATATAGGCACCCTTGGAGAATTTAGGGGTGACCTAGATGGTTCTAGACCACCTAGGAGCCTTTTAGGTTGACCAAGCAAGATATAGGCACCCTTGGAGCATTTTGGGGTGACCTATACGGTCATAGACTACCTAGGAGCATTCTAGGTTGACCAAGCGGGATATAGGCACCCTTGGAGCATTTAGGGGTGACCTAGATGGTTCTAGACCACCTAGGATCATTTTAGGTTGACCAAGCAGGATATAGGCACCCTTGGAGCCTTTTGTAACTTTTCTTACTTTGTGTTCTTAGGAGGAAGGTGCAATACCTTGTATACCCCCATCATTTACTATGATTGATGCGATGTTGTTGAATTGGATAGAAGGAGCAATAGGAATTGACCCCCCTTGTTTTGGCAAGGAATATTGGGTAATGCTAATGTCTTGAGGGGGTAAAATGACCCACTCATGGATAAAGCTCCCTCATCAATAATATCTTGTACCTTGCATCTAAAAACATGACAAGTGCTAATGTCATGCCCTCTCATTCAATGATAGAGGTAAGAATGATCCTCCCTATATAGTTTAGATCTGGGTCTATTTGGGTTGAACAAGGGTATATCTGGTAAGATAATTACCTCTGTATCTTGTAGGTTGTGAAAAAGGTTGACATGGGCTTAGATAACAGAGTCCAAGTACGATATTGATGCCTTAAACAAGGTGAACGCGACTGACTCATTTTACAAGGTGATGAGGTTGTATGTGTTTCAGTCACCTGTTTAGGTTGCTCTTCTTGACTACCATCTATAGGTAATAGATTTTGCACTATGTCAATTTGTTGGTTTTTCATTTGAAGATCATTCTTGTCAAACATATCCTATACCAGGTTTTTGAATTTAAAGCACCTATGCACATCATGCCCCTTCTACCTATGGTATTTGTAGTATAGGTCTTTGCGATATCCATAGGGCTTAGGTGCATAGGGGTCGACAAGTTACCCTTGGGAAAAGTAATTGCCTTTGCCACACAAAGTAACTCTAATAAAGAGTCCTTGGACTCATTAATGGGTATAAATTGTCTCTTAGGACGACATTGTTGGTTTAGCCCTTGATTTGTTTGAGACTTAACATTGGACTGTGCCGAAGTGGGTTGGTTATGACAATCAAGGGGTTGAGGTTTTTGATGACTCAACCATAACTCAATGCTTGTGAGTCGATCCATGATTTGTTGTAAAGCATTCTATTGGTGACTCACTTGTAACTCCACATCGGCTAGCCTATCTAAGATATGTTGTGGTACTAGTGGAGGCAAGGATTGGATGGCTATTGAGGGAGTTGGATGGCAACTTATATGTGGTGGAGATGAAGTAGGTGTGGGAGCTAGGAGATAATTTATTGAGGTTGGATCAAAAGTCCCTAATGTATGAGCAGATGTGGATGCTTCATGATGATTGGAGTTGGTGATTATATCCACATGTTCTTGTTCTTGATTTAGCTCATGCTCATGTTCCAACTTAGAGTTTTCAACTATGGTAGTTGGGTTACCCTTACTTTGGTCTAGGGGTACATCTGTTCTTGATATTATGGATATGTTGAGTGATATGGAGTAGGTGTGATCGAATCCATCGATGGTATCTCCCATGGTGTGGATGGTATGCTGGATGGAGTTGCAAGTTACATATATGGATTTAGATGACTTTGGTTCTCTGTCATCACATTGATCATTCCCACAAACTCATGAGAAGATGCATTTACATTTGGACAATTCATGGCTACCTCATAAACTTGTCCAAGGTGATTTGTTTGGCCCCCATGTTCAGAGGGTGCATCAAAAATACTATCAATGGATGGCAACTTGGTAGGGAGACTACCTAGATCCTTGATCGACTCGATGATAGGTGTGAATGCAACATTGGGTACTATGCACTCATCGAGTTCTAGATAGGTGAATTGAATTGTGTCCTCAACTATGGTGGATGAAGATGGTATGATAGGATTTTATTCATTTGTATCAATAGTGGGCTCTTACTCATTTTTGGTAGGAGTGAAAAGATCTTTTGTAGGTGTATTGATGATAGCTATGGGAGCTTCTATAGATGGCTTTTATAATTATTCCTTACTTGAAGATATAGAGGATGGTACTAGCGGTGGTGAAGGTAGCTTCACGACTAGCCATGGGGTTGAATTTGGACTTTGAATAAGCTCATTCGATTTGGTGTCCAAATGCTTGGGTGAAACTATAGTCCTTTGTGGATGATCCACCTACTTATAATACTTGAAGGGATCTGGGTCAACATGGACCACATGGACCTTACCTTCATCAATGTATTTAACGAATTGATGCACTATAGATGGAACACATTCCATGTCTCTTATCCATGGCCTTCCAAGCAGTATGTTGTACTATCTTGCACCCTCCAAGATGTAGAACAATGTAGGCATAGTCTTTTGTCCAACTTCAACAAGTAGGATTATTGTGCCCACAATAGAGGATAAAGCATCGTTGAATGCTTACAAGGTGAACTTGGATGGTGCAATGCGTGAGGATGGAAGGTTGAGATGTTTTAGTGAAGTTGTGGTAATAATGTTTATTGAGGAACATGTGTCAACCAATAATCACTTATAGGGGAGCCTATTGATGCTTGCAATTATGTGTAGAGTAGGATCTGGTGAACTTGTAGGCATGGGTTTGACCTCATGATTTTGAAAGGATATAATAGGATTCTTGTACATTTGTATGTATTCCATAAATTTGGTGAAAGCATCAGAGTCATGATGTTGTACCTCCATAGAATCCAAGACCCTCATGAAAGGTTCCCAATATTTGGAGGACTGTAGTAGAAGCTCGCTCATGGTCACTTTGGTTGATGGTGCATGCAAAATTCACATAGGCCTACTCTGGGTTGTTAACACTTGTTGGATGGGAGTTCTAGGTGGTGAAGACCATAATGTAGAGGGAGTGTAGACCTCCTTGCTAGGCCCTTTAGAAGGCTGATTATATCTAGTTTGTGATTGGAATCAACATTGTCTAACCGAATAATCCACTTGATCATGTGGGTAATCCATTTATGTTCTCTTGGTAGAGGTACTTTGGTGGTCGGGTATTCTATGTGAGGAGTGGACCTCACGATGACTTTCAGGATGTCATGCAGGAATGATGAGATCCTCGGGAGAATAGCAAAGGTGACTACTATCAGGGCTCCATGTAGGAGTGAGGAGATCCTCATACCTATAATTATGGTGCTTAAGGCATCTCCTAAATTTTTCTACTTCACTAGCTCATGATCGATCTCGGCCATGCATAGTTTTCATAATGTTTTGACTAGGCAAACCTTGAAGGAAACCCACACTAAAGAAAATTTTGACTTTTGAGAAAGGATATAAGTGTTATATATCAAAATTATTAGTGTGACGAGCTGATCATAATGGGCTAAGTCTCCAAAATTTTATTTTTGGATCAAAAATTTGTATTTTTGGAATATTTGGCCAATTGAGGCCTGTGCGAAAATGCCCAGTTTTGGAATTTTTTAGGAAATTTTGAACCGTGAAGAGTTAGGACTTAAAATTTTTGGGAGAGGTGCATAAGGGTTTAAATAAGACAACAACAAAAATTTGGCAAGTTTTGGAGTTGTCTAGATAATTATATGACCATTTTAGTGTAGTTTTTATCTATTTTCGGCTTCGAAAATAGAGTAATCATAAAACCAAAATAAATTTTTCGTTATAGCTTCGATTTGCACAATTCTCGATTCGTTGCTCTTTTATCTTGTTGTAGAATTAGAATTAGGGAACAACCAAATTTGTGACTAGGGACACTAGTGCAAAACATGATTTCTAACAAGATTCTAGGGTACACTGCTTAAATCCCAATGGGGGGTTCGCCTAGCTCTTCCACTATGAAACAATATTTCCAATAGTGGGAGGCAGTTTGAACATTAGTGACCTATTCCATCTTTATAGAGTTCTCTATTCTATCTAAGGAATCTATAGGGCAAGCTGGTGGAAGGAGGTGAAATCCAACATCACCAGTCTGAATTGGGGGTTGGTGATGAAATCCAACCTTACCAATGTTATTGTGATACGTGCAAGTGGGTGTGGTTCCTTTTAAGCCCAAATAAAGTAATAAAAGAAGAATTCAATGGTAATTCACTAAATGCATGCAATAGGTGTGTTTTACTTTCAAAAATTTAGGATAAATAAACCTACAAATGTAACTTATGAATACAAACCCTAAATGCTAACTTATCCATTGGGTAAGCCATAAGCAATCAAGCCATGAAGATGCATTGCTACTGCAAGTTTATTTCAATTTTTATTCTTAATTTTGTTGCTTTATGTTATAATAAAAGTAAAAGTATGATTTTTAATCTTTCTATACAAACAAATGATGCAAAAAAAAAACCAATTTTAACAGTCTTTGAAAATACAGCAGAAAAACAGAAGATTTAGGCACTCACCTTAGCAGTTTTGAGACCTCCAAATTCTAGATTTTTTGGCAAAAATTTCGCTGTCTTCAATGCTCTAGGGTGGGATTATTAGAAGCCCTACCACCATCCCAAGGTGGGACAGTGAAGCCATAATCCCAGGGTGATCCAGATAAAGGTTCTACCACCATTCCAGGGTGGGGAGGGGAGCATCTGCAACACAAAAAGGGCAAAAATTGCAAAAAATAAGGTCATATTTTCACCCAAAGCACAATGGAAAAGGGTCCCACCATGATCACCACTGAAGTAGGGAAAAATAGTGCACATAATGATAAGAAAAAATATATGTATCTATCCCCTATAGCGTATGAGCATCAAACGGAAGCATGCATGTAAAATGGAAGCAAAAACCAAACAACAAGATATGAAATGAAAAAAGTATCCTTATTATTAATTTGGTGGATCAGATCCAAGGTTACACAGAAGTACTCTTGAGGTCTCAAAGGTGATACAATTGTTACAAATTTTTGGTGCCCAAGGATCAAATCCTTCAAGAAATCTGGGTGCACATCCAGTATCCTTCCTCGTACCCACAATCAAGGTGGGCAGGCCAATGTTGCCGCTACTTGTATGTTTGATCTTTGATGTATTTTTTTCCTTACCCATGCCTTCTAGGAACCTACACCTACACACAAGGAATATGAAAGGGTCAAATAGCAAGTGCGTGTGATGGAAAACATGCAATCCCCACAGGCACCAAAAGACTAGTAAAGGACATATATATTAAAAACATATCAAATCAACTCAAAATGACTTGAAATTTTATGGAGATGTTAAATAGGAGGTTTTAAAGGGATATAACCAAAAATATATTTGAAATTGCATCCATAGGCCCATAAATTTTGTGCAACCCGTCTACAACCTACGAAGACCAAGACAAGCAATTCCCACCCCTAAACATATCCAAAACACATGAAATTTGGAAAGAATGCATAAATAAACATTTCAACACAACCCATATTGTTATATTTTCAAAATGAGGCACAGATCCACCTACATGCAACCGGGGTACCCTGATGGGCCCTACAAACCTGTAAAAACTTAAAAATACGATATCTCAGCTAATTTAACTCCAAGGTGCATGAAATTTGAACTGTAGAATCCTATGATAGTATAGAATAATACTAAAAAAATAGTAAAGAAATTTTCCAAGGATTTTTCCTCATCCTGGGGGGACGGTGGTAACTGCAACTAATTGGAGGGCACCCCAGGGTGGAATACCCACCAATTGTGCCCACCTTTTGCTACCAATCCCACTGGGGAATGATCCTAAACACTCTAAGGGTTATTTTCATTGAATTTGGTGAAGATATTCACCCATATGGTAAATTTATGCCCAAAATACTCTCTTGAAGTCACCTGGTAACCTCCTTCGCTAAGAGGAGATTTTGAGGGAAAGAGAGCACAATAAAGTGAGGGGAAATCTTGACAACACTCCATTGCATACCCTAGAACTCCTATCTATATTTTTGTGTGGAAATTGAACCCATTTTATAGCCCAAAGGTGCTTATGTGCAAAAATGCATGCATGGTAGGAGGCACCATTTGTCAAAAGGGAGGCATGCACTGGATGTGGAAGAGAATCTCCCCTTTTAGCCTCCATTATAAAGCATGTCATAAGGATTCACTACCCTCTGACTTGCATGCTTTAATTGGTGAAGTAAATGGCAATTTTTGGGTGCCATTTGTCCCAGATTTGACTCTTTTGGGTCAAACTTGCTCACCGTACCACCCTGGGATGATGACTCACCATTTTCCCAAGGTGGGACGGTGGGAATTTTCCACTATCCTAGGGTGGGACGGTGGTGAATTTTCGGCCAAAACCTCCCAAAATTGGGCCAGAAGCCTCCAAAACCTCTTCCAGAGTGGCTAGAACCACTATGTGCCTTCTTAGGGCTGCCCAAGGGGCCATATGGTGTCAATTTAATCATTGTTTATGGATGCTTAATTGGGTTAACCATATTTTAGTGTCTACACATGGTTCAGCCAGGTCCTAAAAGATCTATCCCTATTTCCTTTGCCTGCATCCCTTTTAACATTTTCTCCCAATCTATTCATTTACTCCTTTTTTGGCTTTAAAACAACCCTATATTTCATTTGACTAATTGTTTCTAATGACTAATTGTTTGTTTTTTGTTTTTGGTTTGTTCTCTGTAACGTCTTTTCAAATTATGTACATCCTTCATTTAAAAACTGTCATAGCCTTTATCTTTATATTTATTTATAATGTAATAAATAATATCATTTTCGTGTGAATTAATAACATCAATAACCCTTACATGGTAACTATGTTTCCCTCGGTGAAAAATACCCCACATAATATAATATAATATTTCTTCCTTGCTACCATCTGCGTGTGAGGCTACACCAATCCACTTTCACACCTAACCATGAAAAAACCCATATCTTTAAATTCATCATCATCATTAATGTAAGCCATAATATGATCACCACGTGATGGTGCATAGTCATAAAGTCAGCTACCTCCATTACTTGACAAAACACTGTAGTTTCAAAATATTTGTTACTGCCACATTGCAACTGCCATCGTCAACCTTTGAATCTTACCACATGTACTATCCTACCAAAATTTCTATACATGCTATGCCTTTCATCTAGCTCATCATATCATCCCTTCACTTCTTTGGTATTGATAATTTGACTATTCTTTGGAAATGTGATCATATTCTATCATTTTTTGTCTATACCTCTAAAAACATGTCACCGATGTCGCATCCCTACTAGCTCGAGCAACCCATTTGATATATCATCTTATTGTAACCATCATGCCATTAAGTCCTCCTAATCTATTGTCACTGCATGCTACATGGACGTTCATGGTTATATTACCGTTCAGCCCAGAAATCCACATAAAATCTTCACTGTATTAGTAGCTATACGACTCAATTTTCCTCCATCATCCAACTACCATCAACCTTACCATGTAGGTCCATGTTGATCACCCCATCATCTATATCACTAGTCCTCTATGCAAAATATCACCATATAACACTCCCTTGAACAGTTGTCTTCGTTTCCTCTCACCTGTGCATAGCTCAGAAAGACCCCCACTGTTTACATTCCTCTACTATAGGCATCACATATAAAGTCCAAATTCATCTAGGTTATATCACCCACAAGCCGACCATCTCAATCTGTCTGCTACTAAGTCTTCGATGTGGGCCCCAACTAGAATGCCACGTCATAGGTCTCAGGATTTTATGCCTTGTTGTGTCACCTTAGTTGATGGGGTTCACATCAACTATTCTATGTTGCATTATATGCTCATAAACCACCACAATATACCCTTGTGGGCTCCCCGTCATTATCTACAAAAATAGATGAATACCGAATTACATTAGCTCTTAAAACATTAAACTTTACCTATTAGACAATAAAGCCTTAAGGCTTTTTTTTAAATAGAACGAAGTTGAGAAGGCCTTAGACCTTATGAGGGTAAAATTAGGGTCTTGAGAATACTATTTTACTACTTTACATATTTTTATTATTATTATTATAATAGATATATATAAAATCATTTTCAATTTTTTATATCTTTGTTTTTATTTTAAACTTTTATATATAAATATAAAATTTTCATTTTTATTTTATTTAATTTTTATTTTCTTTTTATAATTATATATATATATATATACTTAAAACTAAATACATATATTATTTATTTTAATTTTTATGCTTTATTTGAATCAATCAATATTAAAAGATTTATTAAAATTAAAAATAAAATGTAACAATAAACCTTAACACTAGAACTTAAAATACAACTCTAAGTCTTTCAAACTAAACCAAAAACACTCAAACAAAGACTTCGACAAAACAAAATGCCTACTCTTACAAGAGAACAAGAAGACCTCACAAAAAAAATGTGGACACCTAAAATGCATCATGTTAAGGAGACTACACATATGGACACATCTTTAGGCCATATGAACCCTCTTGGATCTCCCCAAGGGCAAGCAGTGGTTCTAACCACTCAAGTAGGGCAGCTCTAGCCCATCTAGGCTTGGATGCTCTCAAGTAGAGTGACTAGAACATCTGGTCGTTGGAGACTACAACGGCTAGACCTAGCCACTGAACCTGGTAGCAGCTAGCATCATATTCAATCTGGCCATGAATACGGGCCTAGATCACACAATCTGACTACAATTTTACATGGATAATAGGTAGATTTTGGTGAGCAACTCCTTTAGTTCCTCCTGACTACCCCTTCCATGCCAGTTTGTGACTAATGCTTCCTACCCAAAATGGTTATTCGCATGCATTTGGCACTGAAGCTTCTCCAGGAATCTAAAGTTCTAAATCTAAGAGGGAGGTCTACATATAGACTCTCCCATGAAGAGTAGAAGGAGGTAGAAATTTTGAGAGTTAAGCAACAAAATCTTGTCAAAATGGATAACTGATCTTCAGCACTTTGAGGAGCATTGGAGCGTTGTTCGGCTGAGCTACACCAACATAACCCATTGGCATATTCACTATTCCCAACCACCAATTAGTGTAGGAGACACACTCGATGACCCTTGAAAATAAATTTTGATAAAGAGGATGGCACACAAATTCCTAAACCACAAGGAGGAGAGCTTCACATCGTGACTGTTGTCTCAGATAGTGGCACGTAGGTATATATTAGGGCATAGGTGTTATTCCTTCTTACTTTTAGTTTAGCTTTATTACTATTTAATGTATGGCTTGATTCCCAGTTTGAATCTAGTTTCATTCATGCTTTTATGTCATATTTCTATAGCTTACTGTGTGTTTTTTTTTTTTGGTAATTATTATAGTAGATTAAAAAAGGGTTTTTATAGAGGATCCCAAAACCTTATGTACAAAGCCTTGCATCATGCCTCCTAGCTTTATGTATAAGCCTATTACAGAAATCGTAACCCCTAAAAAAAACTTGATTACATAAGCAATGGGCCTAGGGCATCAATCCCTTGAAACTGAACACCAAAACAGAAATCCCGCCCAGCGGTAACAGTAAGCATGAAACAATCCCTCTCAGCGGGAAACAAACAAATAAGAAGGAAAGTAGTTTTGGAGATCCCGCCCAGCGGGGAGTAGCCAAAAACCACCATCGAGAAGATCCCGCCCAGCAGGAAGCAAAGAAAAACCGTTACAATAAAATCTCGCCTCGTGGGAAGCAGTCAAAACCACCACAAACAGTCCCACCTAGCGGGAAGCAACAGGGAAATCCCGCCATCCGGGAAACCAGCAAAAAAGAAAGGATCCCGCCTCGCGGGAAAATTGGCAGATTTGGCGGATCCCGCCCTGTGGAGAAACCATCCCGCCCATCGAGAAAACATTCCGTTCAGCGAGAGCCATCCTGCAGGAAGCCGACAGCCAGCACAGAGAGGATCCAGCCCATCAGGAAGTGACTAGAGAGTTGCACCACAAGGAACCCGCCCCGGGAAAATAGAAGAGGATCCCAGCAGTAGGGACCAAGAATCTCGTCCAAGCATAGAGCCCGTCGAGGATTCACAAGAAAAAGGGGGAAGCTGTCCAAACCCTAAACCGTCACCTCCATCGCACCGAGAAATGCAGGGGACCAGATCCACTCGAATAACCTGCAAAAAACCCCAGGGGGAAGCCTGAGGGAAAAAGGGAAGGGATCCCCAACCAAACAAGGATCCCTGGGAAGCACCAGTCCGAAAAAACAACCAAGGAAACCCTAGCCGACCGGGAGGGGCACAGATAGTGGAGAAGGATCTCCCCCCAGGAGATCATCTGCAAACAACCACTCCTCGGGAGGGATGACCTGGGTTGAGCCAGGGACTGGGTAGGAACCAAGAGCCATGGGAGGGGGAGCAGGGGAGAGACCAGAGCCCTCCCCTCTCTACTTTCTTCCCTCTCCATAACCAGCTTACTGTGTGTTTTATTATTTCATTCGTGTTCATATTTTATTATCGATATCATGAGTATTCAGATCCACTAACAAAGGCCTCATCTGGAGAGGTGGCCCATCCTACTGAGCATACTTTTTTGTTTTTATGAGTGTAGGTACAATCCTCAAGATCATATTGAAGCAACAGAAGCATAAAGACCCCTTCAGGACTAGATCTAGAGAAGGGGGCATCTGTAAGCCCCATACAATTTTGTGTGCGGGACTAGGATGCCTGTGTAGATGCATCATCCCCTTGTAGGGAACACATCCGATCGTTGTCCCATATTATGTAATATTTGTATCAAAGTGATGGGTATCCCTTAGAGGGATGAACTTGTAACCAAATCCTAGAAAGATTAATAAAAAGGCTTCATTATTTATTTTCTTTATCTTTGGGTTACATGTGTGTTTTCATTCTACTCACTTTATCACAAATAATAACGAATAAATCAAACTACAAGTAGGGAAGCCAGGGTGCATGCTTCCTGAGGTCACATAGATGGCGATCATAGTGGGAAGCCCACTAGGTTTTTGTTTTTTGGCTGATTCACTGATGTTTTAGATGTTTTAGATGTTTTTCTATAGTGGCTAATAGATCTTAGCCACTACAACTATCAATGGCCAGATTCAATCACTCTGGTCGATAGCGGTTAGAATTAGAATAGAGACATGGATCATCTAGGTCATCATCAGATAAGAAATTGAGGTTGGTACACACTTCTAATTTTCTATGACTTTTTGTATGTATTTATTTTATAGAAACAGCAAGCAAGAACATAGCTAAGTAGGGAAAAACAAAGAAAGTGAAAAGAAAACTGCATGATATGTTTCTTAGATTTCTTTAGTTTTCTCTAGGCCCTGCTAGGAACAGTAGAACTCTACATGTAAGTTCTTCCCTAGTCTCTAGAGTTCTAGGCCATTCAGTGATATGCTTTTCTTGCATGTGGCCCAATCAGTGATATGCTTTGCTTGCATGTGGCCCAATCAGTGTCTGCCTATCCACAAAGTAGAAAATACATTGCATGGAAAATCATCTAGGTTATGTTAGATATTTATATTTTTGTAGAAACCTAAAACACATCATGTCGATGGTGACTTCTCATATGGACATGCTACAAGACCATATGGAATATCTTGGACAAACTCCAAGATAGAGCAGTGGTTCTAACCACTCAATTTGGTCTCCTTGGCCTAATCAATCTAAATCATAGCTGATACCTGTGGTCTATAGTCTGAACCATGGTTGAAACCTATGGTCTACAGTTTGAACCGCAGTCATCACCTGCAGTCTAAACTAAATTTTAGTTGGCATTCATCCATGCCAAATCAGTTTGAATGGCCATTTAATCTATAAGAAGGTGGTTAAAGAATGAAAGCTTCCAATCCAACTGTCTTAACCACCCCTTCTTGTTCTTGGCTTCTCCATGAAGCCACCGCTAGCCCTCTGGTAGTCCTATAAGTACCCCTTCAAATTAGGGCAAAGATATAGCAAGAGAGCATTTGAGCAGTGAAGCCCTATCGAATTGTGGACTCACTTGAGTGCACTAAGAGAGATATTTGTTGCTATCACTTTGCCAACCCAAGCATCGTGACAAATTATGACATGGATGTCTTAAGGACCTAGAACACCAAGAAATGCTAATTTGGGTAAACGGAAGCCCTATCAAGAAATTCAACCACCAAACCTATCAAAGGACATTGAGGCTATCCTTGATCATCAATTTGACAAGGAGGATCAATCCCATAATCCCTGATTTGGATTGCAAAACTACTTGGTTGCTCACCGTAGCTTTCATCCATGGTTTACAGTGCAGACCGCTCATACGATCTATGATTTTGGTAGGGTACCTAGGAATAGATATTTGGGGATTTATTATTATATTGTATAAGGGTTGGCATGGACCACACATAACCCAAGGTTGATTGTATTATAATATTATATTATATTTTAATATAATATAATATTAGTAGTAGGCTCTCTAAAGTAGAACAAGAATATGCATATATAAAGAAGAGATATTTTTCATTGTAAGGAGATTCATATCATTGAAGAAGAATCTTATGTAATCATCGTGCCCACGAAGTGGCCTCTCATATTGGGAGATATTGTGGAGTTATTCCTTCCTTAAGGATTATTATTGGTGTTTCCCTACCTTAAGGGTATTATCTATCTCTCTCTCATTTGTGGATTGTTATTGTGGATAATGTATTGTGGATGAATTATTTGATATTTCTGCATATTGGTGAATGGTTCATGTTAATAATAATAAAGTTATGCAATAGATTTGCAACAAGTATACGATCCCCTTACTATCCCTTTTACAGTATGGTTAGCTAGGTCAGATAAATCAGTTTAGTACTTGATTTGGTAGTTTAAAGACTCTAACCGACTAGATTAAGCAATTGATTAGATTTACTCTATTTTAGCAAGTAGGGCATAATTAGTTTATTTTCATACTATAATGCTTTATTTCATATATTAGATCCATTATATTGGTAGTTGTAGTCCTTATTTACATATTTCTAACAATATTTATAATAGTTACTAATGTTTAGCATGGTTTATCCACTTTCTTGATTTCGTGTTGCTATGCTATATTTGTGTATATTTCCTTTAAAGGGCCTCATCATGAGAGGCTTCATATGCTTTTAATTCTTTTCTATTATTTCTTGACCACAAAGAATTATATTCAAAGGAGGTTCAACCATCCAATTCCTTCCTCAATGCAAATAAGAGGGTTCACTCCACCCTAGAGCAGTTTGTGTCACCTTAAAGGTTTGAAAAGTGCATTGTATCCCCAAGGGTATTACAAAATTATAATTGTGTATCAAAAATGGGTATCCCTAAGAGGGATTCATTTGTAATATATGAATTGGTTCCAAAAGGAAATAAAGATGCATTTTACTTAATTGTTCAGTCTTTGTCAATTTGTGTTCGAATATCGCTTTTTACTTCATTTTACGTAATTGCAATATCAGGTGCACGTCTTTATGGTCATACAAAAGGTGATCATAGTGGGACTCCATATTTTAAGCACATAATCTGACATCTTCAATTTTTTTTGGATTGCAAGTGCAAACCACAGCTTCTAGCTACGGTCTCATTGTTGGCCTGTGGCTTCAAGACGTGGCCTACAGTCGAAACCATGAATCAGACCTACGGTTTATAGTAGATAGATCAGATAGTAGAGGATAAAACACAAATCGAATGTGGATCTAAGGTAGGTCCCACTTTTTACCCTCTATAACTTTTTCTATCTTTGTGTTTTTCCAAAATGCCAAATTTGTAATACAACTAGGAAAACTAAAAAAGAGAAATGAACTAAGTTCTAGATTTGTATTCGTATTTGCATCATTAGAAAGGTGCTGCTAGGAACAACGGACCTCTAAGTGGAGTCCACCCTAGAATAAAGTGTGCTTGATAAAAATTGTGTGTTGATTTATATGCTTGAGGCCCAATAAGGAGCTATATCATCATAATTGCATTGTCAAAAATAATATAGGATATAGCATGCATATTATTTGAAATGAAATGTTTATTTTTGCATATCATGTAGGAAACAATCATTTATGCTATATTATGGATTTTTATTTTATGCAAAATAATAAAACAAACTACACACACCACGTTTCACTTAAACGCTAGTGAGTTGAGAGTCACATCCAACCACTAGTAGGGTTCAATGACGATGGGTGTAATTTCCATCTATTGGCCCAAATACTACGTACCCTTGGATACTAGACCAATAACGAATCCTAGAACCTTTCATACCTAGGAAAATTTGCATATATTCTCTTCGGAGGATATAACACTGACTGGGGAAAACAAGTGAGGATCTTGGAGAACTTGTGCTCCTTGACCGTGTTTGGGATTCATTACCACACATTATAGGTTGGATTACGTGACTTGGAGTTCATAGCTAAGTTATCGAGCTACGAGTATACAAGTGAAAGCCATTTAAACTAATAATATCATCCAACAAGCTTTCAAAACATAATAAGGAGTTCTTTACTGATACAACAAACTTGAAACAACATCAAATAGCCTAGGGCTCACTTTTAAAAGTTAATACTAGATAAACACCATTGTATACATTGTTTGTGTAATCAAGAATAAATCTAGACACTAGGTACACCATGGTGGCGACATGGGGCAGTCGACAAAGGCATAAGCCTGATGCCCATGACCAAGCCCCAATAGATTCACATCAACACATGTCGAATCTTCACCCACATGCACTTACTGAACATCGTTCGGTGAGCATTAGATGAGATAACTTGACATGAGGGGAACCTATTGAGCATACCCCCGATAGAGGAGTTTCTATGCATTCTTCTAGGCACATAATAGTGCAGGTAGCCTCTCAGCATGAGGGTGTTCCACTCAGAAGCCATTATCAAGATTACATTGCATGCACATCCATGGGATCGGCCAAAGAGTATGTTATCTAGGGGTCCAAGTTAGTACCCCTACGTCATAGGTCTGTAGGAGGATCCATGGCTCCACATTCAAAGTATATATGGGATCAAGATCTGTCCATTCAGGGGTATGCAGACAGGGCCATTGTTGAGCATAGGTCTATGCAGACTCCTACACATAGTGAACATCAAAATATCACTATTGATATGTCTAAGGTGGTAGCCAATGGTAGACCATCATATGAGCGATGGAGATCCAAATAGTTGGACGGCTTACGTAACATCCTTGAGTAGCTAGGCTATAAGCCTTTGGCTCCATCCACTTGTGCCCTGAGTGAGCATAGTGCAAGTTCTATTAGGACTGCTAGAGAGCATGGAGACTTCTAAGTGCCCTCATGTGATACATCCACCATCTGCACATGGTGGCACAGAGCATAGACCTCAACAGGATGCCAATGCCATATTCATAGATAAGGGTAAAAGCATCATAAATTAGTCATATGGGTACATAGCCCATAAGGTCGCTCACACAGAGCATACATACAAGAGTCCTATCATGGCCAATCAACTTGATAGATCACATAGACTTGTATCTGAGTAGTGATGACATCTCCTCCAAGATCAATTGGAGGATGCTCATTTAGAAAGGAAGATTATTAAAAAAGAGAATCTTCAATCACAGAGGCTCATCAAAAAAATACTATATGAGTAGCACATGCGTAAGGAATGCATCCTTGCCCAAAAGGAGCATGTAGAGTAGGAATATAGGCTAGCCAGGGCTGGTCTATACACTCACATGGAGAACTAAGAGCGCATTTAGAGAAAGGCATTTTCACAGGCCGATGTGCATCAGGAGCACAGAGATTCTCACACTCATATTAGTGCCCTACAAAGAGAATGGCCACCATCGTTCGAACATAAGAGGCAAAAATAAAATGAAGAAGAAGGAGAGGGAAACAATCAAGAGTATCCTAAATACTTCCAAGTTGAGGAGGAGGAATAGCAACGTCCTCCACCCTAATAGAGGAAGAATGTACCTCCAAGAACACCCTCGCGTTAGCTTAGGGAGGATGACTTTTTATCATCATAGGCTTATAAAGCCCTAGCAACAAAAGTAAAATTGATTGAGAGGCAAGGCATAGCTCTTCAAAATCCGACATTAAAAATATTCATAATGAGCCTTTGGATCCCTCGATACCTGCTTCTGCCTATACTGAGCATTTTTTTATGCCCAGGCTAGACAAATTTAAAGGTGACGAAGATGCGCAAGAGCATATCACAAGCTTTCTGGATGCCTATTTCTAAATTGCAAGAAATAATGCCTTACTTTTGCACACATTCATCACAACCATCTCAAGACCAACCTAGAAGTGGTTCAATCAGCAAAAGAGGTACAGTATTACAAGTTTTGAGCAACTGGCTAATGCTTTCCTTGAACGCTTTTCTTTTGGCATCAATAAATAGGCTAACCTTTTCAATTTGGGTGTGCTAGCTCAGCACGATGATGAGTCAATTTAAAAGTACAAAAAGAGATGGTGGAGGTTAATGGTGAAGCTACCATTTCCTATTCCTACTACAGAATCAACTTGAATGTTTACCAAGAGTTGTGCCAAGCACATCTTGTTGTTATTGCAACTACAACAGTATTCAACATTTTAGGAATCTTTGGTGCAAGCCAAGGTAATTGAAGATATAAAGTTGCAATAAGGTAACTTGAAGCTTAATAACAGGAAAGAGGGGCCCAAGAAGAGCTCTAAAAAACATAAGGCCAAGTAGTACCACATCAACCAAGTGGTGCTAAACATCTAGAGGGAGGATAAATGGCAGCAAAAGAAAAATTATTAGGCCCAACCTCCTCCTGTGCAGTAGGAAAAGTGCAATAATAATTATAAGGGAAAAAATAAATAACAACACCTGCCTCACAAATTCATGCCCCTAACAAAATTATTGATGTCAATATTCCATCAGTTATGTGAGGCTAATGCGATTAGACTACCTGAGGTTAAGCTATTCAATCCGAATCAACCCAAGTTAAAGGGGTATTAGGATGACCTATTTTACATTTACCATCGTGAAAAGGGACACGACATCGAAGTGTGTTGGTCCTTCAAGAATATTGTACAAAATATGATTGGAAAGGGTGAGCTTGTAGTATCAAGTAACCCATTGGTGTCTGACAACCAAAACATGGGGATTTACAAGAATCCGTTACCAAACCATGAGGCACCATGCAACATTGGATAGGTCAACCAAGTGCGCATTGAACTACCTACCTAGGGATTCATAGGCATGGTGAACATTGTTACAAGACATGGGAGATATGATAAACTGAATCAACCATGCACTCCTATTAGGATACAAGATACACTGAATCAATGACCAGCACAAAATATTCTAGGCCCACCAACAAAATCGATGGTGATCATACAAAGCAGGCTAGTCCAAAACCTGTAGATAACTCATACGAAGCTATATATATATGAATCGATACAGCAGTCCCCTAGGAATAGGGAGACTCTTATGGATATTATAAGGTCCATCAAAGTACAGTCTCAATATGATCAAACATTTACTAATTTTTTGGGACATGTACAACAATTTCAAGAACCCATGATCCAATTTTATGATCATGAAATCAAGACGGTTCCCACAGATACAGCTAACCCGTCGTTGCATATCATCACATGTTTCAATCACATGACTTTCAAGAGGGTCTTGATCAACATTGGTTTGTTGATTAATATAATAACAACCAAGGCATTGAATCATCTAAAGCTACCAAAGTCACATATTGTGCCCACCACCTTCATGTTGAAAGCATTTAAAGATCTCCTATGCTCGATGGTTGGCACAATTGTCCTACCTATTTAGGTAGGCCTAAAGACCATATATGTGATGTGTCATGTGACCAAGGGTGCTATGCAATATAACATCCTACTCGAGAGGCCTTGGATTCATGAAATGCATTGTATTCCCTCTATATTACACCAATGTGTAAAATATCTGCATGAGGGATGGGTTCATTTAGTTTCGTCATACAAAGAATCTTTTAATTTCATGAACCTTGCAGATTTGCCTAGGGATTTCATACTCCCATAAACTCACCTAGACATCTGGTCTACATCACTGGTTAAAAATCTAGGAGGTAAACCAAAAGTACATGCTCAACCATCGATATTTGTATCGCACAGATCTGATTGCACTACAACAACTTCGCTAAAATCGACTGCATCAGTGATGCTTCGAGATGATAGGAAGTTAAAGGTAAAAATGGGTAAAAAAGAGAAGAAAAATATGCCTGAACCAGTCATCGAGGAGGCTTCCATCCCCATGGAAGTGTAGGAATCCCAATACATAGTCGAGGAGATACCTCAGCCTGCCTCACCTACATCATCAGTAGGGTCATCCGCACTGTGGGTGATTGTACATCTCATCAACATAGGGTTTGGTGAGTATATTATGCATAATGTAATCTTTAGACCAATTTTAGATACTACACAAGATATGGGCTAACTGCATGCTCATCATTTTCTAGTTGGATCAGTGGTACCATTGGGAGAGCCACCCAATCAAACTAACTTCATTTACGTTGGGCTGGATCAACTTCTAGTGTGAATGCCCATGGATGAAGATGATGACGAACCTTTCATAGTAAATGTTTGTTATTTATCCAACCTGAAGTACTCCATGCATATTTTTGAGTTATATCACTAGCATGGGTATGGACTTGGCCTATTTGAACAAGGGCGTAGGACTCTACTTGAGCCATGTTATCAGCTAGCAAATGATAGGTTCAGGTTGGGATTATAGATACAAGGACAAGATGACTTACTCATAACATCCTTATATATCTTGTACCTTAGTCTAGGGGACTATGTGGACTTTAACCCATATCATCCTAATCCATATAGCTTCTAGAGGACTAACCCGATGGTATTTGTCATCATATCATGAAGGGATCTTAAAGCAGACTAATACAGAGCGAAACCCCAGAGGTAACCTGGGTAATAAAATCCATAATATAACCAATAACACAGGTGTGTAAGAGCATAACCCCATAGTTTTAGGTGATCTCAAGTCAGGAGATCTATACAATGATGATGGAGAGGAGTCCACCTCCGAGATAAGTGGACCAAGTTATGATGTCGATAGTGAATCCTCAAATGGCAATCAATCTAATAGTGAAGCTGAGGGGGGTTATCTAAGGCATTTGTATGTGTATCACCTAATACCTATAGAGTCGGTACATGTTATCAAGGATATTATTTCCAACATTGATCATTTGGGGGAAGAAGTAGAGCCAATTTTCTCATCAACATAATACACACAGACTTATTATCTGATTTTTTCTTGATCTGGATGATAGTGACCAGGAAGTGACATTCATGGGACCACACCTGCTAGAGCATCCCCCACCTATAGGGATAAATGAAGGATTGTATTATGACAGTGATGAAGAATATGAAATGGAGAGAGCCTATCTAGGACCTCCCTACTTATGTCACCACAATGCGTCTTATATGATTTAGGACATGTGAAGAGAAATCAATCTTGACCCTCACCTTATGGGAATACCACTAAACTTTAATGTGATTTATCACATGTTGTTTAACCATATGCCTACCTACATGGAGCTCTATGAGCTGAATGATACCATATTTCAATCAGTGCATAGGGAGGACCCAATCATCCATAGTTTGCATAGAGAGGACCCATTTGTGCCTGTGTTGTTAGATCCAGATATCGGGTATGAGGACTACATTGATTATGTAGAAGTTTGTCCATGTGGTCCTAGAGATCAATTCCATTCCATCAATATGGTCTCCATTGATTTGACCATTCCACTCTACAATCTAGTAGATCCATCCAAACCATTTCATCTCAATGTAGATGCTATCAATTGGGATCATGCTGACTCACCTGTAGAGCCTGAAGATTTCTTCCCTAATGAAGAAATGCTACAACCATTTCATTTTGCACCAAGTTGTGCTTACGATGTTTATCATGCTGAGAATGCTTCCAACACAGAATATATGAACCCAGTGGATGACATCCATTTGATTCCTACACCTCTTCAGCTTGAGAAGGGATCACACATGTCAGTAGAGGAAATCTTTGATGTGGATATCAGTGATGAGCCCACCAATCCAAGGTTAAATTTTGAGAGAGTCTCACTCCAAATGAGTGTGCCACCCTCATCCCTCTGCTAAAAAAGAGTCCTAATATTTTTTCTTGGACATACAAAGACATGCCAGGTCTAGACCTAAAATTGGTTACCCATAACCTTTCTCTATATCTGATAAAGAAGTCGATTAAGCAGAAGCTTAGAAAGATGCATCCAATATTAGCCTTAATGGTGAAATATGAGCTACAAAAGCTGTTGGATGTAGAATTTGTAATCTCCATCAACTATCCAAAATGGATGTCCAATATGGTACCCGTAGGAAAACCTGATGGAAGAATTCATATTTGTATGGATTTTAGAGACCTAAATAAGGAAACACCCAAAGATTCATTTCCATTGCCTAATATCAATGCTCTTGTAGACACAACTATAGGTCACAAAATGCTCTCCTTAATGGATGATTTTTTTTGTTACAATCAAATTCAGATTAAACCCAAATACCAACATAAAATCGCATTTATAATGCCATGGGAAAAATTTTTCTATAAATTTATGCCATTTGGTCTTAAAAATTTTGGTGCCACATATCATTAGGCCATGACATGTATATTTCACTACTATATGCATAAGATTCTAGATGATTATATGGATGACTTGTTGGCCAAGTCATTAACATGTGCTGAGCATGCAGAAGTCTTGAGAAGTTCTTCGATCACATAATAAAATATAATGTTAGGTTGAATCATAAGAAGTGTGTATTTGGTGTAACTTCTGGTAAGCTCGTAGGATTCATCATTTAAAATTGAGGCATCGAAGTCGACCCAGCAAAGGTCAAGGCTATCTTAGAGATGCATCCTTTCTCAAATATTAAAGAGTTAAGAAGCCTTCAAGGAAAAGTAGCATCTATAAAGTGATTCATTGCTCAGTTATCGGATAAGTGTTGACCCATGAATCAACTACTACACAAGGGGGTCCCATTCAATTGGGATGAGGACTGTCAAGCAAATTTCACTGAAATAAATTAATACCTGGTGACACTGCTAGTGCTAGCTCCACCAAGGCTAGATGTGTCTTTTATGATATATATCGGCAACTAAATTTGCATTAGGGACCATGTTAGCCCAAAATAATGTGCAAGGCAAGGAACAAGCCATATATTATATTAGCCAAACCTTGGTGAGTTACAAGCTAGGATATGCATATGTGGAGAAAATATTTTTAGCAGTAGTGTTCACTACCAAGAAATTATGAAACTATATGCTAAGTCATATGACATGATGCGTAGTCGTTATACCATAATTAATTCTCAATGAATCTGTCAATCCAGGGCAGTGTACAAGGTTATCTACGGAAGAAGAAGTGAAACAGCTATAACTTAGGTCAATCTAGAGCAACAGGTCTTATTGGTGGAACCGATTGTGTGGGGGTTTTGGGATATTCCTATCTCTAAATTGCATGAATTAAATCTTAATCTAAGTTGCAGAATTGGAAACTAATCATTAACTACAGAAATGAAGTCCTAATTACAATTGCAAAATGAGACCTAATTATATTGCAAAAATAACGATTCTGAGAATTGAAAGTTTGATCCTAATTGCGAAAGGAAATCTAATTACTTTTGCAGTAATGAAAGTCTATATATAATGTGGAAATAAAAACTGTCAAGGTTCTGTAATAGAAGGTTGTCAATCTTCTGTGCAGGATTTGACAACAAAACATAAAATGCAGGAAATTATAAAAAAAATAGCAAATTCTGGAAATAACAGTCTAAAATAAAATGAAAGCTTTGCTGAAAGTAAATATTACAGCTAAAAAACTAAGCACAAGATTAATCTAAGCATAAATAAACTAAGACTACAAATATTGTCAGTTGTTAACAAGCAATTGAAATAACAAGTTCTACAACTCATTCTACTGCAGCAAAATCAGAATAAAAACCTGCTTGTTAGTCCTCCTCCTATGTCTAGAAGTGGCCAGCCTCCTTGTCTAGAAGAAGGTATAAGTCTCTCTCTCTCTCTAAATCTTAATCACACTCATTTACAAGCAATATGAAATAGAACTGGTGTACTTTATTGATTAAAAGACATGATTACAATAATTATGCTGAAAAACTATTACAAGACTGTAACAGTCAATTTCTACCTATTTTCTGCTTCTTCCTTACTTTCTACTTCCTGCTGCTACTACTTACTATTACCTCTATATGTTTCTCGGCTCAACCTGAATGAGAGCAATATTTATATATTTCCTAAGGTCTAATTACAAACAAAGAATATCTCAAAAGATCTAATCCTACAATGCTGCAACAAATTCTGGTTTTATCCTAGAAGAAGATTAAAACTTGATCTTTCCCTTAATGATGGCTTTGGTCGGCAATGACGGCAAAGACATATGGAAGATCTTTTCCTTTACTTTTTCCAACCTTTATTTCCCTTTTTCGGCTTCAAAAATCGATCAACAAGTAAAAAAGCACATTGTTTTCATTCCGAAGATAAGTGGCTTAATTCCGAAGATAATGCAATTCTCATTTCGAAGATCGCTCATTCCGAAGATACTGCATTTTCATTTTGAATATCACTCATTCTGAAGATACTGCATTCTTCATTCTGAAGATCCTCTCATTCCAAAGATACTACATTCTTCATTCCGAATATCCGCTCATTCCGAAGATGTTGTGTTCTCTCATTCCGAAGATATCTATTCATTCCGAAGATACTTTGGAATGAACAAATGTGTGCTTTTCCAATGATTTCTTCTGCATATCTCAGGTGGGTTATCTCTTAATATCAAATTCCAATGGTCTTCATCTCTTTCCTCATGTGAATTCCATGCCTTGCTATTTATGGACAGCTGGCTGGAATTTACATGGGAAAGACCGATTTTTATGCACAGCAACAGTTTGCTTGCACTGTTGCCAAATTTAGGTGAAATAAATGCTTGAGACAAATCAAAACATGATTAGTGAAATGATACTATTATTCTAAGCATATCCCATTGTAGCAAATCATAGCAAAAAGAACACAAAACTATGCAAAAAGCTGTAAAATCGGCATATAATATTCCAAATACATTGATCATGCAAAATGGTTAATATACGGCATATTGAATCAACTTAACTAACATATCATATAAAACATAAGAGTTTATAGGCATTTTTAGTGTTCAAAACATGTTATTATTGAGGCATTTCTAGGCCTCATCATGACATATGTTATATCAAAACAAAATACTTTGCAGTACATGATGAGTAAGACGTATCATAACACATGTACTACAAAGTGGATCATGCTACTGATAAAGTTTAATCTAGAATTCATAAGCCAAAAGTCCATTAAGGGACAAGTCATAGCTGATCAGTTGGATGAGGCACCACTGTCAAATAGTAGGTCTCTAACCATTGAGATTCCGAACGATGCATTCTTCATCATATCCAAAGCTCCTAAACCTGAAGAACTAGAGAATAATGCTGATATGACTCTATTCTTCGATGGTTTGAATTGCGAACAAGGAGGTGGTGCAAGAATAGTTTTTTTCACACCATAGGAACCTCCAATGCCCTTATCATTTAAATTAGATTTTCCTTGCACCAATAACAATGCTAAGTATGAATCCCTACTACTCGGCCTCCACACAACTGTTGCTATGAATTTTAAGATATTAAACATATTTGGTAACTCCTTGCTCATAGTAAATCAAGTTAAGGGGCTCTTTCAGTGTTGATGTCTAGTACTGAAAGCCTACAAATATCTTGTGACTACATATTTGGCTAAATTGGAATGGTATGACATCAAGGTAATCCCTCGTTCATCAAATAGGTTCATAGACACCATGGCATATTTGGGATCCTTAATCCTTCAGAATTTGTCTGTTGATTTCACTACCATTCATGTTAAAACACTTTCACATCCTACTATGGACGTAAAGCCTTTGATAATAAAATATCAATCAACATGATCAGCATAGAACCAAAAGCTGAATGGTTCTACAAAGTTGAAGACTTTCTAAAGAAGACACCTTGGGGGTCATTAACCTCCTAAATTCCGATGGGGAGTGGTACCACCATTCACCATAAGGTTGTTTCCCAGTCTGCATTTGAAAAATTAAATATTTAGGAGGAACAAGTCATCTTGGCAGTCGAAGCTTAGGCTTATCAAAAATGGATATCACAAATCCAAGACTTTTAGAAACTTGGTGTAATCCCAGAGGAATTTTCGTGTGCTGTAAAATGCACATTTAAGAAAAAAATTACTAAATATGTCTTGATAGGATATATTTTATACCGACAAGGTTAGGATGGAATTCTCCTTCATTGTCTAGAGCCTCAAGAGTCATCTTGGGCAATTTCACAAACTCATGATGGTACGTGCAGTGGCCATTTTAGCAGCATAGCCATCGTCAAGCACATCCTTCGAATGGGCTACTATTGGCCCACTATGGAGAAGGATTGCAATGTGTATGTCAAGAAATATGTCAAATGTCAAAATCATGCTAATCTTACACACTTGCCATCATAGGCCTTACAGCCCATCCAAGTGGCTTGGCCATTTTATTAGTGGGGATTAGATCTTATAGGCAAGATCTCTCCTCTATCATTGGGCCAGCATACATTTATTATCACGGCTATTGAGTACTTTACAAAGTGGGTGGATGCAATACCCTTAACAACAACCACTAGAGCTCGTATAGAAGAGTTTATACTGGAGCATATCATAAGTCATTTTTGGATTCCATCCAAAATGATTTTGAATAATGGAACATCATTCAAGAACAAAACTATGAGAGATTTGACATCTAAGTATAGAGTCAAACACAATTTTTTGACTCCATACTATTTGTAGGTAAACAGGTAGGCTAAATCAAATAATATAGTGGTGGCCATCTTGAAAAATATGGTCTAAGAAAACCATAAATATTGGCATATCCAGTTGCCCCTTGCGTTATGGGCTTATAGGACTAGCATTCGGATGCCCACTGGGGAAACACCATTTTCACTAGTATATGGCACTAAGGCTATTATGCCCTTGGAATTAGAAATTCCAACACTGCACATCACATTGAAATATTTCATCAATAACGACACCATAGACAAACTCAACTGGATCAACTGATGCTTCTTGATGAACATCACATAAATTCCCTGGAGCATCTCTGCATTTATCAAGAGACTAAAATGAGCTTACAATATTGAAGTCTACCAGAGAGACTTTGAAGTTGGGGATCTTGTCTTGAAAGAGAACCAACAAAACTCTAATTTACCACTAGATATGCGAGACAAATTTACGGCTAATTTGCTAGGATCTTATATCATATCTAAAAATATTGGTCTAGTTACATATCGCCTAACATCGCTAGGAGGTGTTGAAGAGCCTGAACCTCTCAACATCATCCATCTTAAGGTGTTTTATGCTTGAGAGCATAGTAAAAGGCTTCGATAGTTTGCTTAAAATTGCTCATTCAACCCCAAAAGGCTCTAAGGGTTCCTAAAATCTCTTGGTCATGTTAGTCAAATTCCCCGAGGGTTTTCTTAAAATCGCTCGGTCATCCTAAAAAGCTCCAAGCTCTCTTGTAAGTAGTTTGGTCAATCAACAGGCTCCAAAGGTATTTCAAACCTTTGGTCAACCCCAAAAGGCTTCGAGGGTTTGCTTAAAACCGCTTGGTCATCCTAAAAAGCTCCAAGGGTTCCTAAGAATCACTTGGTCAATAAAAAGGCTCCAAAGGCATGTACTCACCATTTGGTCAAATATAAAGGCTCAAAATCCATAAAAATTATAAAATCAATAAAATCCAAAAAAATTGGTAAAGCATAAAATACAAAAACATTTGCATTTTCACTTTGCATTTTCATTTACACATGCATTCATTTCATTGCATTACAAATAGGCATTCGTCATCCATTGCATTCCATAGTAGGAGGGATTGTGTTTGTCAGTCTTACAAACGACGCCATGTTTGTGTTTTAATCATGCACCTTTGCATTTATCATAATCTGTTGCATTCATACACAACACCTATTGCTATGAGATATGTGTGTATACCAAATTTTTTCAATCACTCGGCCATACCTAGTGGGTTTCTTAGACGTCATAGAAAGCTTTCTTTGCTTTTGTAGATGAGATCACTAGTTGTGATAGTACTTGACATATCAATATCCCGTCACTAATGGAAACATTTAAAATCCTACTAAGATAAGGGAGGATGAAAGCTGTGAAAGTGGTCCTAGGTATTTAGAGAGATGGGTTTTATTACTTGCTTATCTTGCAAATAGTTCGGTCTAGAGTGGTGAACCTTGGCAAAAGGACAAGAATTTCCCCTACTCGTACATAGATACATAGTTTAAATTTCAAACACAAAGTTTAAAGTTCAAATCTAAAATGATATAGTGAATCAAAAGCACTATACAAATCCCTTTCTCAAGAAAAATGAGAATAAACAGTGATTTTTATCACTCAGAGTAAAACATGAAAAATAGTGATTTTTATCACTACATATGAGCAAATATCAAAATAGGGTGAGAACTTGAATCCTTGGATTGTTCACTATTCAAAGCCATAAAATGAACCCCGATTGCAACAATGGGTTGAAAGAGTCCCACCTACTTTTGAAGTAGTAGTTTTATTAGGTGATCCCCAAATGCAGCAATGGGTTGAAAGAGTCTCAACTGTTCTTGGAGGGGTAGTCTTGATCAATTTGCAAGATGAGCTAGCTCTAGGTGCCTGGGGTTGTCTAGCATTATAGTCCAATCAAGTCTAAAACAAGGATGATACAAACATAGGAGGAACCCGATCTCACATATGGGTTGAGAGAGTCACGACTGATATCTGGGGTATGCCTATGGTCTATCTAAAAATGATCACGTGCACACATAGGGGTAATGAACAGTTGGGTCATTTGTGATGAAATTCTTGTCCAAAAAAAGCCTTGTATAGTTAGTATGGGATGTTTGATAAGTCTACTAGGGTGTTTTGAATCTCATGGAAAACCTCAAAATTTTCTCTAAATAGCAACAAAATACCAAATATCACAAACCATATAGAATAAAGTCATTCAAATCATCAAATTGTAAAGTATCTAATAAGTGATACATCATTACATAAAGCACAATCAAGATATAGGATAGATACCGAATGGATATCAAAAATGATATTTAGATGACCACTAACTATATTGTGCATACTTTTCAAAATTGCAAAAAGGAATACAGAGTGACATATAATATCATTCGTATCATACCATTTCATATCATTGCATTTCATATATGGGTGATTAATTGATTAAATTCTTGTAATGAGGATTTTCAATTACATTAATGATTTTTACACATTTTGTGGTGTCGTCCATTAGATTGTTAAACTTATATCGCATTCATTCCTTATGTTTTAAGTGATTAAAACATACAAGTTCATTTATATTAGATTACCATCATGTAAATAATGCATTATATACATTACATAACCATATTGTGATACCATCATAAATTAAATACATACAATAAAGCAAAATTAAATATGCGTTTAAAATTAAACATCGCATCCATATGCATCCATCATAAATAGCATATCTAAATATCTAGATCACTACATATCATCATCATTATCATAAATTAAAATAGCTATCTAGTTCATGTCATCCATACATCACATCATATAAGCATAACATCAATATAAACATCTCCACCCATGTACATAACATAAATATAAAATTAAAAATACACAAATACACATAATGAGCCAAAATGATCAAAATATCATATATATGGGTGTGTGTGTGTGTGTCCAAACATGAGTACATGGGGGTACATAAAAAATACCCGTAGGCTACAACTATGTAGGTCCTTGACCTTACACTCAAAATTGGTACAATAAATATCTCAATAGATATGTACTACGGAGGGCTTGCACCCCCAGCTTGAGAGTCACCGCCATCACCCCCACCATCCCTATGGCTCCTATGAGAGCTGGCTCCATGCATGCTAGAGGACCTATGTGTCCTCTTAGTCCTATGATTCCTATGGCTCGAGCTCATAGAGGACTACCCTGTAGACCTGGATCTGGTCTTCTGAATCCCTACAACATGAGAATCCTCTAGGAATTGCCCACCTATCAACCTGATGTAGCCCTCTAGCTTGTCAATGCGAGCTACCTTGCCTATATGTATAGCATTGCCCTCATTCACGAGGGACTATAAGCATCGGATCTCTAACATGGCATCATGGCCACCTAGTAATAATGATAATGGTGCTATGGGTGGTGCCATGACAACATGGGAAGATGAAGGATCTCCCCTCTAAGCCTAGGCCAAGTCCCTCTCTGCTATAGCTATACCCAGTCGCACCTCTACCAAATCACATGCACTAGTGAGCTCTTGGACCTTCCCCTCTACCATTGTAGCATGCACTATCATAGTTGTGATCTGCTCCTAGACCTCATGTAGCTACCTCTCCCTATCAGTCAACCTTACCTCCAAAGTGGCAATAGAAGTATCCTACTGTAACTGTTGGATCTGTAGCCTCCAAAAATGACTCTGTAGATTAGCAATATGAGCTAGTAGTTGCTCCACCTCACTATCAAGAGGTGCCTCACCCTCCTCTAATCCATCCTTCTTCACCTCTACCTATAGAGCCTCCTCTATGGTGGCCTTTGCACCCTATCCACCCTCTATCCACTAGCACATATTGCACCCCTATGGATCAACCTCTACCTTGTTGTCTATCCTACCAAGGGGCCCTGATACCTGCCACTATAGGAGGGACCACCAAGTTTCATAGGTAGGAGTAGTCCCAGACCTAGCAACACTTGACCCTTGAAAATCATCTACAACATCTCCAAGTGGTGTAGGTTGTATCCACTACAAATTTGTCTCCAGTACCAACTACCTATAGATAATGGGAAGCTCCAGTATATTCTCTGCTAGCCCAAACTACCACAAGATACGAGAGTAAAAATGATACTCCATGATCTCATCCTTACAACCAAGAACCCATCTGTCTCGATGAGTCTAGTGCAGCCACTCGCCAGCCTCCTCCCATGCAAGGCAATCCATATAGGGGTGCCACTCAATGTTGTCTAGACTGAGTGTTGCAAATCACCTAATATAGTGCTCTATATCCCCAACATGGGACCTACTCAGGAACCCCTCCTCCTTATGGGGTGAGCATGTGGTATAGCACTGGTGTGCATCATCAATAGAAGTGATAGTAAGGGGCAGCTCCATAGGATGCTCGATCCTTATGTGCTGCCAACCCCAGATAGGAATAAGAAGACTACAATTGATCCAATTACAACTTTGGTTGGTGATATGGTATAGCTCATGGTATAGCTAGTACAATAAGGTGCTCCCCCATGCTAGGAGCAATGGATGCATGGTAGAGCTCTATGTGACTAACCTGACACTAGCTAGAAGGTTCCAAGGGATCCTCACACCTGAGGAGTCTGGAATATAATCTGCATAACCAAGTACATGAAAATGGGATCTCTAATAGATAAGATGCCATCCTACTACCAATACCCAATGTGAATGCCTCCATGGTCGATCTTACGTTGGGCCTCCTAGATTCGATCACTAAGGATAGAATCAAAAACACACTCCTTACTCCAAAAGGAGGAGGAGGTGATGGCCTCACCATAAATAGGGATCCTTAAGATCTAATAGATGTCCTCTAAATTAATGGTCATCTCACCTATCGATAGGTGAAATATGTTGGTCCATGCATTCCAACGTCGGACCAACGCAGTCAGGTAGGCCTGATCTACCCTGATAGTGGGTAGATCCAAAACGTAGCCAAAGCCAATGACACCAAACCACTCCCACTCTAAGGTAGTAAGTTGTCTATGTAGGGTGCATAGGATGTTTGGCTCTCAGGATCTAGAGGTCAACCTCTGAAAAAAAAGCAATGTATAAGGGAAAATCTAACTAAAAAACAACAAAAAATAGCTAAAAATGACCTTAAAAATGTCAAACAAATTCAAAAAAATAATAAAATGACAAAAACATGTCAAAAGTCATCAAGAAAATAAAAAAATAAAAAATGCATCTTAGAAATGTAATAAATGACATTAATTGCCATAAAACCTTAGAAAAATAAAAAAAATTGATAAATTTTTCTAAAGTTGTCGAACCATGGGTCAACCCCTCGCATGCGATCAAATTGCCGTTGGAATTTGATTCCAACCATCTTGATAATTAGGAACCACAATATAATTGGGCCACTGCTAGCTGCGGTCTAGGAATGAGACCCATTCGGGGTCACTTCCTAGCCTAGCTAGCTAGAAAATTAAAATCCTAAACTAGCCTAATCTAAGGTGAGGTTCATTGCCAACAGTTTAGTGAAGTTAATTAACCCATTAAATAATGTGGTTTATTTTAATAGGTAATGAGTGTGAAGAATTTGTTTCGAGTTACCTTACCCACATCGAGGCCTCTGCTAGTAGAGGGCTATCTAGGGTATGCCTTTAGGGTGTGAGTGGGAGATCAAGTAGAGGTTTAACAACATTTCGGATTAGGAAATGCTTCTCACCACTCAAAATCTCTCTAAATTGTAGTCGCTTTTAAGATAATAATGAAATTTTTAAATGGGAAAACTATTTATAGGTTTCCCTAATTTTTGCGGACCATAGTTGACACCCACGGTCCCAAAATTAGGGTTTTTTGCCCATAGGTCTGACCTATGGTTCTCAAATTTTGAAAGTTTCAACCGTAGACTGTACCCACGGTTCACAACTAGCATTAAATGCACTAAAATCCCACCATGGGAAGATATTAAATGATAAATAAATGACTCCTAATGGATTATAATATCAATAATAGAAATCAATTTTGTACATTTGGTGATGTTCAAGCACAAAGATCAATTAAAAAATTCAAAATTAATAAAAACATTTAAAATAATCAAAGCCAAATGCACCTTGTATTCAGTTATTTACTCTATACACTTGGTGGTTGTAGTGACTGACGCTCCATGCAATCCAACGAGATGAGTAAATAACCATAAGGATATTTGGGGTAAAATTGTCATCGTTGATTTGATATGATTCTTTTCAATTCCGAAGAAGGCCTTCAAGGCTGGACTGCTCCACGAAAATGAGGCGTTTCATGTCATTTCTCTTATGACACATTTTTTCAACAAATCATTGACAAAATTGATTCAACACAAAACTAATTTAATTTTTATCATTTCAATTCCCTAAGATGGCTATTGTAGCCCGACTTCTCCATGGGATAGGAATGTGCAATTACTATTAACAGTTGCAATCATATGCTGAACTAGGATTAGCCAAGTAATTAAATGTTCAATTCTAAGTTTGTATAGATCATTCATTATGGTCAAGTGACCTCGTCGCTTCATACATTGTCATTACCCTCATCAACTCATCACTTGAGGGGGTAGTCATAATATCATAATCATAATCAAAATCAATAGAATATTCTTAAAATCGTAGATCCCTTGATCTTGTCAAAATTGTGTTTGTCTTACGAATCATTGTCAATAGCTATCATAAGCTTACCCCTTTGCTTGGGATAAATAGCAAATATGATAATTAGTTTGTAACTCTCATCCTTTTGGTTATATAGGCCTAAATCCTATTGTAGCACCAAAGCTACTCAAATGTTTGATGACGAGTGCAAACTCTTTCAAATTTAAGCCTTTCACCTAGTTGGAAGCAATGATTCTAGGATGTGCATCCTTTTGCAGGACCTGGGGCATCTAATTTTTATCCGACTAATGATCATCATATAACCTTTGGCATCATTTTAGGAGGTCTATTTTTTCTCAGAATTGTTCAATCTCACAATACATCTCAAAAGGGGTATTTGTAGACACCTAAAACATGTTATGTCGATGATGACTACTCATATGGACATGCTACAAGACCATATGGAAGATCTTGGACAGACTCCAAGATAGAGAAGTGGTTCTAACCACTCAATTTGGGATCCTTGGCCTAATCAGTATGAACCATAGTTGAGACCTATGGTCTACAGTCTGAACCATGGTTGAAACCTACGGTCTACAGTCTGAACCACAACTATCACCTACAGTCTAAATTGAAGTTCAGTTGGCCTTCATCCAAGCCAAATTGATTTGAATGACCATTTTATCTAGAATAAGGTGGTTAAATAATGGAATATTCCAATCCAACTATCCTAACCACCCCTTCTTATTCTTGGCTTCTCCATGAAGCCACCCCTAGCCCTTGGGTAGTCCTATAAATACCCCTTCGAATTAGGGAAAAGATATAGCAAGAGAGAGAGAGCATTTGAGCAGTGAAGCCCTATCTAACTGTGGACTCACTTAAGTGCACTAAGAGAGATATTTGTTGCTATCACTTTGCCAACCTAAGAATAATGACAAATTATGCCATGGATGCCCTAAGGAGCTAGAACACCAAGAAATGCTAATTTGGGCAAACAGAGGCCCTATCGAGCAATTCAACCACCAAACCTATTAGAGGACACTGAGGTGACCCTTGATCATCAATTTGATAAGGAGGATCAATCCCACAACCCATTATTTAGAGAGCAAAACTACTTGGTTGCTCACTGCAGCTTTCAATCATGGTTTACAGTGCAGACCGCTCATACGAGTTGCGGTTTGCAATAGGTATAAGATCCCCTTAATGTCCCTTTTATAGTATGCTTAACTAGGTCATATTGATCATTTTAGTACTTTATTTGGTAGTTTAAAACTCTGAATGACTATATTAAGCAATTGATTAGATTTACTCTATTTTAGCAAGTAGGACATAATTAGTTTCTTTCCATGCTTTAATGCTTTGTTTCATATATTAGATCCATTATATTGGTAGTTGTAGTCCTTATTTACATATTTCTAACAATATTTATAAGAGTTTCTTATGTTTATCATGGTTTATCTGCTTTCTTGATTTCATGTTGCTATGCTATATTTATATATATTTCCTTTAAAGGGCCTCATCATGAGAGGCTTCATATGCTTTTAATACTTTTCTGTTGTTTCTTGACTGTAGGAAATCAAATTCAAAGGAGGTTCAACCATCCAATTCCTTCCTCAAAGAAAAGAAGAGGTTTCACTCCACCCTAGAGTAGTTTGTGTCATCTTAAAGGCTTGAAAAGTGCATTGTATCCCCAAGGGGATTACAACATTGTAATTGTGTATCAAAAAGGGGTATCCCTAAGAGGGATTCATTTGTAATACATGAATTGGTTCCAAAAGGAAATAAATATGTATTGTACTTAATTGTTTAGTATTTATCAATTTGTGTTTGAATATCGCTTTTTACTTCATTTTACGCAATTGCAATATCGGGTGCACGCCTTTATGGTCGTACACTTTATGAAATAATTTTTTTCCTTTTAGGCATGTAGGGATGTAAAGCATGAATTCTGGTTGATGCATCATTTTATTTTTTAAAAGATAAAAAGAACACCACACACCTACACGTTACATCATAACATTGGTAAAGTTGGATTTCATCACCAACCCCCAATTCAGACCGATGACATTGGAATTCATCTCCTTCCATAGTATTGCCTCTTAGCTATCCTTAGACAGAATAGAGAGCTCTCTTTTGCTTATGTTGGTCACTTGTGTTCAAACTATCTCCCACTATTTCATAGTGGAATATCTAGGAAAACCCCCCACTGGGATTTAAGTGGTGTACCCTAGACTTTTTTGAGAAATCATGTTTGGCACTAGTATCTATAGTCCCTATTTTAATTGAGTTCCCTCATTTCAACTTCAAATAGCAAACAAGAAGTCAAGATCATCAATGAATCCACACCAGATAGTCTAGGGAACACTTTAATCCTTAAAAGAGATAAACACTTGCTTGATTTGGTTGAGTAGTTTGGAAACTAATTAAGAAGATAATGCACAATCAATATGGTGTACACACGTTGCAACCACCCTTGGTCCAACACCGAGGGGGAAACTAATGACCCTCACACTCACCATAATGCAAGTTTTGAGCCACCCACTCACATTATCATTGAATGAATCTCGATAAGTCATAGGGGTGACAATTCAACTCCTGGGGGGACTCCACGAGAAACCCTAGTGAGAGATCCACTTATTGGTTCTCCATAACACATACATGAGAAGGCCTCATGGCCTCCCTCATTACATATAAGCAAGGGGTCTTCATGACATCTCTTATCATGCAGGCACACGAAAGCATCGCAACCTCCTTCATCACACATATGTGAGGAAGCCTCAAGGCCTTCCTCACTACATCGGCAAGCAGAGGCATCATGCCCTCCCTCTGCACATTGATGTATAGAGTCATCATGACCTCCCTCATTGCACAGACCTATAGAAGCTTTAAGACCTTCATCCTCATGCTGGTATGATGAGGCATCTAAGCCCCTATCATCATGTAGGGCTATAGGGGTTGCAATACCACAAGCTTCATAGGACACACATAGGACTAATCCACCCATTTATGGGTAAGACCGTATGGCTATGCCCAGTCATAGAATCAAAACATCTTATAGCCTCCCTACATATGAGAGTGTACCTTTGGACCATTAACTCATTGGCCTCAATGGTACACCATAGGATTAGCCATGGAGGACCTAACAAATTGATAGGTTGGATCAAGTTCCCTCAATACTAGCCCCTAGGAGCATCAATACCACACATTCCACTTTGAGAAGTTCATATAGTATAGCCACTAGATGCACTAGCAGGCCAGGGAGAGCTTTAGAGTGACCCCATAGCAAATACACTACTTTATATCATGAGTGTACTCAACCCTTAATGCATTATACAGAGCAAGTCACCCTTGTAGATAGGGGTAGGCACACAACAAAAATCTCCTTGGGAGTCTATAGCATTATAAATCCTTACATCGAGGTAGAAGGATAGGAGCCCTTGACAATAGTTCACTCTGATCTCCTATGCATATTAGAAGAAGAGCTATGCATCGTGCGAGAACACATGGAAGACCTTGAGCAAAAAGAGTGCAATAAAATGTACCTACGCTTACAAGAGCAACTTGCAAGAGAGAAATTATAGGAGCGTGAAGAGTTGGTAGAGACGCTAGCTCAAATAGACAGACGCATATATTGTGAAAGATATCAACCTAGATGGTGTGTTGATTCTCTACAAGGGAGGGGCACTAGGCTAAGGTAGAATAACACCCAATAAGCTTCAAAACATCACCAAAACTTGTATCCCAAGAAAACATAATACAATGAGAGCCAAATAAGGATGGAAGATTAGGAACAGACCCATCCTTTACCATGATTGATTGGAGCATATGCTGGTTTATCTCCTTTACCACCATGGGCAAACCTTTAGGAACATGATATTATTGCCTCAAAGGCATACCAGACACTCATCGAGAGAGTTAAAGTCTCTTGATAATGACACAAGTGGAAAAAAGCCAATAGTAGACAAGATAAAAAACTAGCCTTTGTGCCCATCAGTCCTAAGTCTCACATATCCTAGGCACTTTGAGATGCCTAGACTGGACAAATTTAAGGGAGAGGGAGACACACAAGAACACATGACCAACTTCATTAATGTGTGCTTTCACCTCAAGAAAAATGATGACCTAATACTAAGGATATTCATTACAACATTTTTAGGTGTGACAATGCATGGTTCAACTAGTTACCCAAGCATAGCATCACCATATTTGAGCAGCTGGCGAATGCATTCCTTGAGTGGTTCTCCTTCGGAGCTAAAAATAAAGTAAACCTGTTCGATCTGGACAACCTAAAATAATATGATGATGAGCTAGTGATGGACTATAGGAATAGATGGAGAAAGGTTATCGTAAAACTATCATTCTCTATCCCCATAAAGGAGCTTGTTCAGATGTTCAAAAAAAGTTGTACAAAGCACATATGTCTGCTATTGCAGTTTCAAAAATATGATTCATTCAAGGAATCCTTTGCTCAAGCCAAGCTCATAGAAGACATTGAGGTTGATGAAGGAGACCTTAAGCTCTGTAACAAGAAATAATGAAGAAAAATCAATCAGAACAACAAGAAAAAGCAAAAATAGGCTAAGCCTACTCAAGTTAATCAAGTTGTGTTGTTCGCACCAAAGGAGGGGAATGGATAGCAACCCCAAAATTACCAAGCTCACCCTCTGATAGCCAAATATGATACAAGGAACTACTAGGTATGGAACAAATAAATACGTCCACCTCGTTATTACATGCATTTGAATGAATCAATGCAATCGATGTTTAATAAACTAAATGAGGTGTAGATGATAAGGTTTCCTGAAATACAACTTTTAGACCCTAATCGTCCCAAGCCAAGGGGATACAACGAAGATCAATACTGCCCCTACCACAAGATACAAGGGCATGATATTAAAAATTGCATTAGATTCAAAAATGTGGTGCAAGACATGATTGAAAAAGGAGAGCTCAAAGTTGACAACCCGCTAGCTCCCGACAATAAAGATATGGGCATATACTAAAATCCGTTGCCTAATCATGAGGCCCCTAGAGATTAGGTTCCCCAAGTTAACCAAGTCTGGGTCAAGCCACCCATTCAGGGATGCATCAAAATGATCAAATTTGTCAATGTGATGACTAGAAGTCAAAGATATAGGAAACCATAGCCTCCAGCGGCTCCCATCAATATCTTGACTGCACCTTGAAAGAGGCAAGCATAGGATAATCTTCCAAGTCCATCAGTAAGACCTATGGTAACTGTTAGGATTAGACTAGAATAAAATTTGTAGATGACTCTAGCTAAGTTATCCATTTACGAGCTCATACAATAGTCCCCTAGGCATCGGGAAAATTTAATGGAGATTCTGAGATCAATCGAGCTCCAACCCTAGAACCCAGATGCATTCACATATTTTGTGGGGCAATTTCAATAGTGCCAAGAACCTATGATTCATTTTTATGATCATAAATTAAGGCAGTCCCTACTACCTCAGTAGATCTACCTTTACACATTATTACATCAATCAATGATATTCCATTCAAGCGAGTCCTGATCGATATAGGATCATCGATCAACATCATCACCACCAAGGCTATGGGGCACTTTAAAATCCCTAAGTCCAACATTGTCCTGACTTCCTATACACTCAGGGCTTTCAACAATGTAGTGTGCTCCACCGTGGGTACGGTCATTCTACTAGTGAAAGTAGGACACAAGACCATCCCCATGATGTGTCATGTGTTAGAAGGAGCAATGTAGTATAGCATCCTAATGGGGCATCCCTATATCAGGGACATGTAGTGTGTAACCTCAATCCTACACTAATATGTCAAGTATGTATATGAGGTACAAGTGCACGTGGTCCCATTTTATGAAGAATCATTCAAGTATGTGCATAAAGTTAACTTAACAAGAGGTTTCAACCTACCATCAATGCACTTGTACATCAGACCTTCATTCCCAACCACACAATCAGGTAGCAAAAATAAGTTAGTTCAAGGTGACCCAATTACGTTGACACCACCTCCTACATCCAAAGCTACTAGTGCTTCTAGAAAGCCTTCTATAGATAAGTCAAAGGATAAACAAAAGCCGAAGGCACCCCTAGTGGATGAAGGGCCCAAGGAAATTTTGACAATAAAAACTGTAGGAATCCCTACTCCCATGGAGGAGGAGCATTTCCAACAAATAGTTGAGGAGGTACCGCAACCTGCCTCACCCGCATCGTCAATAGCATCATATATGCCACAGGTGACAATTCACCTAGCCAATACAACACTAGGTGAATATCTTGTGTAAAATATGACTTTCACATCAACCATTGAATCGACACAAGACATGGGGCGGTCAAGAGTCCTAAATCTACCAGTAGGGATAGTGGTTCCCTTGGGGATTCCATCTAACCAGACTAATTTCATATATGTTGGTCTAGATTTTTCTTACACTACTCCCAATTTAGAAGGAGATGAGGATGAACCTTTCACCATAAATGTTAATTACTTGTCGAATCCAGATTTTTCTCTAAAGTACTTTGAGCAGTGTCATTGTAAAGGCTATGGCCTAGGCCTATATGAGCAAGGGCATCGATTGCTATTCTAGCCATAGTACCAATTACCCACTAACCATAGTGGTCTAGGCTATCAAATGAAGGGTCATGATGACTCTTTAGAGGCTACCTTGGATAGATTAAGCATTGGGTTCAAGGAAGACATCGACTGGAACCTATATCAAACCCCTAGCAGGAAATTTTGGGATGATGAATGGATAGCCATGGTCAACATCGTGCCACCTGAGGCATATCACCTAGAATCCACTCTTGAAGCACACCCATCAGGAACCATCTATGGGAGGAGGAGCCAATTCATGGCTATTAGCAAGAGGATTATGAGTATGTTACAAGTGAGGATGAAGATAGGACCAGTCTGGCCTACCATGGGCATCAATATGTGCAAAACCACACTTGTATGGGCCACACACAAAGTGTTTACATATGATATGAAAGTGAATACACCTTATATGAGGGTGGATACATATCTGATGGAAGTGATTATGAATCATAAGATGCAATAGATATGGCCTACCTATAGCCCAAACACTCGAACCATATAGTAGGGCTAGAGACAAACACCAATGGGTTATTCATAAATTATAATGACTATAAATACAAGACTAAGATGGCCTATCTAGGGCATCAAAAATCTAGACACTAGCTTATCTTATAACTAGAAACCAATGTTGATGGCTTTTGGATAAGTGATGATGACTTTGAGGACGAGATCGAGATGGCTTATATTGGACCTCAATACTTAAGACCAGTTGATTTTCTTATATAAAGGGAAGTGATATTCCATGCCATTTACCCCAATATTCAATTCTTAGAGAGACCAGTGAACCTTGATGCCATCCATCATATGGTCAACCCATAACCACCAATGTGTAGAGAGTAGCTTCTGCCAAATGATCCCATTATCTCATCTATCCATAGAACAAATATTGAGATCCCTATGCCCCTAGAGCCTCATTGTGAGTATGGAAGTCACACCAAGGATATTGAGTTCCACCCGCATGGTCTTGGAGATCCCATTCTATCCATCAACATGATCTCCATTGATTTGACCACTCCACTCCATAATCTAGTAGATCCCAAAAACTATTGTGTCTTACACTAGACGCTATTGATTGGGATCATGCTAATTCAGCCTTAGAGCCTAAGGATTTCCTCCCTAATGAGGAGATGTTACAACCATTCCATTCCGCATTAGGTTGTGCTTATGATGTCTATTTCGTTGGTCTCGACCTTGATTCAATGGGAACTATAAATCTAGTAGACGACATTCATTTAATCCCTACTCCTCATCAGCTTGAGGAGGGGTCCCATATAGAAATAGAGGAGACTTTCAAGGTAGAAATTAGAAATGATCCCTCTCAGCCAAAGAAAGTCAAGTTAAAAGAAATACTATCTCAAGAAGAGTAGACCATCATAATTCCTCTATTGAGAGAAAGACCAAATATCTTTGCTTGGACCTATAAGGACATGTCGGGGTTAGATCCTAAGTTGGTTCTCCACAACCTATCACTAGACCCCACAAAAAATCTAGTGAAGAAAAAACTTAGAAAGATGCATCCAACAATCACTTTGATGGTTAAAAACGAGTTGTAAAAACTATTGGATGTATTCTTTATTGTCCCCATCGACTATCCAAAGTGGATATCAAACATGGTGCCCGTAGGAAAACCTGATGGAAGAGTTTGAATCTGCACAAACTTTAGGGATCTCAATAATCCAACCCCAAATGACTCATTCCCATTGCCCAATATAGATGACCTTATAGATGCCACTACAGGTCATGAGATGCTCTCCCTGATGGATGGTTTTTCTGGTTACAATTAGATTTAGATTAAACTCAAAGACTAGCATAAGACCGCATTCACCACTCCATGGGGGATATTATTCTACAAACTTATATTGTTTGGCCTTAAGAATACTGGTGCCACATATTAGCAGGCTATGACATACATTTTCCATGACTACATACACACAATCTTGGAGGACTACATCGATGATTTTCTAGCCAAGTCATTGTTTCATGAAGAGTATGCTGAAACCCTCACAAAGGTCTTCGATCACCTGATTGAACACAATGTCAGGTTGAATCCCAATAAATGCATCTTTAGCATGACTTCTAGAAAACTCTTGGGATTCATCATTTCTAAATGAGGCATCAAGGTAGACCCAACTAAGGTAAAGGCTATCCTATAAATAGCCCCACCCACAAACATCAAAGAATTGAGAACCTTACAAGGAAAAGTAGCGTCCATAAAATGATTTATCGCACAACTATTAGATAAATGTCGACCCATGAATCAACTACTACACAAGGGGATCCCTTTCCAATGGGACAAGGAATGTCAGAAACCCTTTGCTGAAATCAAATAATACCTAGAAATGCTACTAGTTCTGGCCCCACTAAGGCCATATGTACCATTTTTTTATTACGCTGAGAGGTGTTCCTACAATGGCAAACAGGGGGGTGGGAGGAAAAGAGGTCATACAAGTCACATCGTAAACACTTTTTTTTTATTAAAAAAGTTGATATTAACAAAAACATTTAAACTAAAACAGTCGACTAACCAACTGTTGCAAATATTCAAAATATTTAAACTAAAATAGCCGACTAACCAACCGTTGCAATTGTTTAATAAACTAGCTTAGATATGAAGGATATATATCTAAATACACCGAGAGTTATCAATCCCGAGGTGCCTATCTTGGAGATCACACCCCAAGAAATGAGATAGGTGCCTCAATATTGATAACTCTCGATGTTTTTAGATATGTATCCTTTATATCTAAGCTAGTATATATATCCGTTATAGATTTTGCATTGGGCACCATGTTAGCTCAAAATAATGTGCAATATAAAGAGCAAGTAATATATTATATTAGTCATACCCTGGTGAGCTATGAATTTGGATATGCATACATAGAGAAGCTATTCTTAGCAGTGGTATTTGCAACCAAGAAATTGTACCACTATATGTTTAGCCATGCGACATACGTGGTATCCAAGCAAAATCCTTTACAGTATATTATGAGCAAGACATCATAATATACGCACTACAAAGTGGATCATGCTATTGACAAAATTTGATCTGGAATTCATAAGCCAAAAGTCCATCAAGGGACAAGTCATAGTTGATCAGTTGGATTTGGTGCCTCTCCAAAATAGTAGGCCCCTTACCATAGAGCTTCCTGATGATGCAGTATTTGCATTATTAGAAGCACCCAAACCTAAAGAACTAGATAATAAAGGAGATATGACTTTGTTCTTCAATTTTTCAAAGTGTGAACAAGGAGGTCGTGCAGGGATTATCCTTTTCATGTTAAAAGGTGATCCAATTCCCTTGTCATTCAAGCTAGACTTCCCTTGCACCAATAACAACACCGAATATGAGGCCCTAATCTTGGATCTCCAAACAACCATCACCATGAACATCAAGAGGTTGAATATCTTTGGTGACTCCCTGCTCATAGTCAACCAGGTCAAAGGACTATTTCAATGTCAAGATCCAATATTGAAATCTTATAAGGATCTAGTTGATGCATATCTAGCCAAACTAAAATGTTACGACATCAAGGCAATCCCTCATTCATCACACTGATTTGTAGACACCATGGCATATTTGGGATCCTTGATTCCTCAAAATCCATCCACTGATTTCACTACCGTTCATGTCAAAACACTCTTGCATTCATTAATTCAGTGGGATGCCTTTGATAACAAGAAATCAGTTAACATGATCCACATAAAGCCAAACCATGACTGGTTTTGTAAAGCCAAAGACTTCTTAAAGAAGGCACCTTGGTGATACTTGATCTCCCAGGGTCCTATGGGTAATGGTACCGCCATTCACCACAAGGTTGTGTCTCAATCTACATTTTCACAAGTCAAATTGTAGGAGGCACAATTCATCTTATCCATTGATACTGTAGCCTATCAGGATTGGCTATCCCAATTACAAGACTTCCTTAGGCTTGGACATGTCCCATAGGGACTATCGCATGTTGAGATATGAGCATTCAAGTAAAAAATGACTAGATATGTCTTGCTAGGAGGCATATTGTATTATCAAAGCTATGATGGAATTATCCTACGTTGCTTGGAGCCCTAGGAATTAGCTTGGTAAATTTTGTAAGCTCACGATGATACATGCGGTGGCCACTTGAGCGGCATGACCATTGCCTAACGTATTCTCTGAATGGGCTGTTACTGGCCCACCATGGAAAAAAATGATGTGAGTATGTTAAGAAATGCATTAAGTGTCAACATCATGCAAAACTGATGCACTTACCATCTCAGGCCTTATAGCCCATTCAGGCGGCTTGGCAATTTTCTCAGTAGGGTTTTGATCTAATTGGAAATATTTCTCCCCCATCTGTAAGTCGACACACATTCATCTTAACAACCATTAAGTATTTCACCAAGTGGGTGGAAGCAGTCCCCTTGACATCAATAATTGGTCCTCGTATTGCGGAGTTCATACTTCACAATATCATTTTTCATTTTGGGGTACCCTTCAAGATAATCTTGGATAATGGACCATCATTCAAAAATAAAAATATGTAAGCTTTAACAAACAAATACAACATTCAACACAATTTTGTGACACCATACTATCCATAGGAAAATGGGTAAGTAGAGGCCTCGAACAAGACAATAATATCCATCTTAAATAATATGGTGAAAGAAAACCATAAGGATTGGCATATGCAATTACCCTTAGCATTATGGGTTTACAGGACTAGCATACATATTCCCACTGGGGCAACACTATTTTTTCTTGTATATGGAGTTGAGGCCATTATGCCTACATTTTTCATCAAATTGAAAGAGTTCATCAATGACAACACTATGCAGTAAACTCGCTTGGACCAGTTGACCCTTCTGGATGAATGGTGCGTCAATGCCTTGGAGCATCATCGTATCTACCAGGATCGTCTAACATGAGCTTACAATGCTAGAGTCCACCTAAGAGACTTTAAGGTTGGTAAGCTTGTTCTTGAAGAGAACAGCAGAACTCAAACCTACCGCTGCATCTACGAGACAAATTTATGGCTAATTGGATAGGGCCCTACATCATATCTAAGAAGATTGGTCCTAGGGCATATCGCCTAACAATGTTGAAGGGTGTTGAGGATCTAGAGCCTCTCAACATCATTTATTTAAAGGTATTCCACACATAAAATAGAAAATTATCAAAAATAGTCAAATAATTGCAAAAGCTTCAAAAATAATAGAAATCATAAAAATACAAACAAGTCAACAAACATCAAAATAAAAAATAAATCATCAAAAGGCTCCAAAGGCATCTCCAAGCCATTTGGTCAAATCATCAAAAAGGCTCCAAAGGCATCTCCAAGTCATTTGGTCAAATCACAAAAAGGCTCCAAAGGCATATCCAAGTCGTTTGGTCAAATCATAAAAAGGCTCTAAAGAAATTCTCCAAGTCATTTGGTCAAATCATAAAAAGGCTCCAAAGGCATCTCCAAGCCGTTTGGTCAAATCATAAAAAAAAAAAAACTCCAAAGGCATTTTCACGCCACTAGGTCAAATCACCAAAAATCCCCAAAGGCACCAAAAGCCTTTTGGTCAACAACACAAATAAAAGTTCAAAATCATTCATAATAATAAAAAAATACAAACAAATCATAAAACATCAAAAATCCAAAAACATTTGCATTATGCATTCCTATTTGCATTCACATAGTTGCATTGCACTTAGGCATGTCTATCCAGGGTACTTGCATTAGTGTAAATTGTGTTGACAGTATTACAAATGACACCACATTTGTACATCAATCATGCATCTTCAAAATTCATCATCATCCACAACCTATTGTGTGTAACTATGTTTTTCAACACAACCCCTCCTGTTGCTATGAGGAATATACTAGGGTTTTCCGATCACTCAACCATACCTAGTGGTTTTATCAATATGTGAAGAAATATATCTTTGATTTTGATAGGTGAGGTTTAGTTTTTATAGCACCTGGTATATCTCAAAATTCTATCATTAATCAAAACATTAAAATACTAGTTGAAACAAGGGAAATATGAATGCTATGAAGTGGTATTAGGTATCCTAAGGTGAAAAATTTATCTTGCTCATCCCCCTGTGTGATCGATTCAAAAATACTGAGAATTGGTAAAAGGACAAGTTCACCCCTACCTAAATAAATCCCTTGCTTTAATCAAAGCAAGCAAAATCCTGAACAAAGCAAAATTCACAACTAAAGTAAACAAGTGATTATCATCACTACAAAAATGTCGAATGAAGCAAAATTCAAAAGAAAAATAACGAGTGATTTTCATCACTACATAAATCCCTTGCTCAAAGAAAAGCAAAAAGTCAAAATAAACAGTGATTTTCATCACTAAATCATGATCAAGTATCCCAAATAAACATGAAGAAAATAATGGAGTATGAACTTGAATCCCTAGAATTCTCAGCATGAAGGAGCCTTATGCACAATGATATGTCTATCATATTAGCATCTCACTTTTGTATAGACCAATGTTTGCATGTGGAATAGCTAGCCTTAGGTGTCCTATATTTCCTAGTGGTATAATCCAACTAAGTCCATCTTAGGATCAAGATGAACATTTGAGGATCCCCAATACAACAATGGGCTAAATGAATCTCTTCTAGCATTGGGGTATGCTTATGCTTTATCTAATATATTCATTTGCACATACAGGGATAATGAATATCTAGATCTTCATAATAGGAAATTTATCCTTCAGAAGCTCTATATGGTCAGTATACAACTTTTTATCGAGTAACTAGGGTGTTTGAGTCTCATGAAAAACCTCAAAAATCCCCTCATAGAAACAAATCATTCCATTAGTCACATCGTCAACTTTATTTATGAGGTTTTGTTCATTAAAGGGTGTTCATGAAATAGGGTAGATACCGGATGAATGTCAACAATGATATTTAGATGACCACTGACTATTTTGGGGATATATTTTAATTTACAGAAGCTTATAAAGAAAGTACATACATATCACATCATCTCATCTCACATCTAGATGCGTAAATCATTAATTCTTATGCTAAGAGTTATTATTTACATTCATGATTGATTTACATTCTGTGGTGTCACCCATTAGCTTGTTAAACTCATATAACATGCATACCATATGTTTTTAAGTGATTAAAGCATATAGGTTCATTTACAATAGATCACCATCATAATGTGTTCCACATCATATATCACATCATAACAACACAAATTGAATGCATACAATCAATTCAAAATTAAACATGCATTTAAATAAGCACTACATCCATATACACATACTTCATAAGTAGTCCGCCTACATCCAAAGATCACAATATTTAAGCATACATCCATCATGGCATATCAAAAACATTACATCACATAACAAGAACCAATTGTATCGCTCCAAATTTTTTGCATCCCTACCTTCAGGCTATAGGATCCATGCTCGGAAGGAGGATGGGAAAAGGATGGCATGGTACCTCGGACTAAGAGGCCTTGCGAAGGTCCCACCTCTCGGGGGAGGTGTATTATGGTGATTTTTTGATGGATGGTGGGTTCACCAGGAAACGTTTAGTGGCAGTTTCCACGCCTAGGTTGGGAATGTGTTTGATGTGTTCAGTTTTAGCTTTAATCATCCAAGTCCTAGGTTTGGCCAAAATGCGTCTAAGCTATTCTATATGAAATGCAAATTTAAATGAAGACAGAAACAGATTTGGATAGAAAAATAGAAAGAACAAGATGGATTAAAGACCCATACCTGATCCGGATGTCTGATGAAGGTTCTAATTTTTGAAGTAGTCAGGATCGTCTGGAATTCGACAGGATCGTCTCCTATCTAACAAGATCGTCTGAGATCTGACGAATTCATCAGACGAATTCGTCAGAGACCTGCAAACAAAAAAATAGATGCAAAATACAGAGAATGCAACTATGATAACAGAGGGTAATGATATAAAATGATAGTAAGAACATTAAAATGATGATAATAAACTAAGACACAAGTGCAATATAATGACTTATTGACAAATCATGATTATATTATGCATATAAGCTATATGGGTGAACTCCAAGATGCAGAATAATAAAGAATAACCATAAAATTAACTAAATGCAGAATAATACAGCAGAAAAAGGATGAAGAAATGCAAACTCTGGGCACTGATTGCCCCCAATGTGAACTGCAGTCGAAATCATCTCGAATTGGGTCGAGATCGTCCGAGATTGTACGAGATCGTCTGAGACGAACTGAGCTTGCTCCGACTGAAAAACAATGAAGTTCCTGCAAACAAACTTGGAAAAATACAAATGCAAACAGTGATTTAAGATGGTCTAGTGCGTGTAGAATTCGAGTTATAGGGAATTTCAGCCAAGGGGATGCTAAGGGGAGGGCCTAGGATTAAATAGGCTTAGGAGGGAGGTTAGGAGGTTGGAGATCATCCCTATTTGGGAGATCTCCAATGGGGAGGGTCTCTAATGACACAGACATGCTTTTGCCCGGATTAGAGACGTCGTTGGAACAAAGACTAATTGTGAAAAATTAGTTTTGGGACAAGATCATCTGGACGTCCTAGCCCAGACGAAATTATTCGATCTGAGGCGATATCGTCTGATCGACGACGATATCGTCAAACGGTCAAAACAAACTCTAAAAATGGTGCGAGAAAGGAGGAAACGGGTTAAACGGTGGTTTGGGAGCGATTTTGGAGGTTAAAATTTGAATTTGAATATTTACTAGAGTAATTGTAATTATTAAGGTTTTACTACGCCAATTTTAGGGTGCTACATTTTGCCCCCTCTTTAGCGAATTTTTTGAAGAAAATGCGTTAAAGATGAGTTCTTCTCGATCTACGAGAAAGCAAAAATTATTCCCATTTTTAGGCGACGATTCTTGGTCGAATCGTACGACAACTTACTATGGTGCCCCCTCCGTGTTTTTACCCAAATCGAACGTTTGAGGTAAAAACGTGGAAAAGCAAAAAAAAAAAAAAATTATGTTTTTAATTGTGTTTTGAATAAAATTAAGAAAAAATTGGGTAAAACCCTAATTCATTGTTACTGTTCATTTTTAGTTTCTAGAGCTCTGCAAGCAAAAATGGTTGAGACAGCGCACAGATCGACAGAGGTCCGACGTGGGCTACGGGTAAGAGTCTAAACTTAGCTTAGAATGGTTTAAGTTGAATTTACATGCTTTTTAGATTGATTTTAAATAAATTTTGAGCATCGTGGCCATTTTTGGGCCATCGACGTCATCGGGACGAAATCGTCCCGATTTCGATGAAATCGTCTCAAGTTCGCCGATTTCATCTAAGGGGGAAAATCAGCGAAAGGGGGACGATTTAGGCTTGCAAAATCGAAGACGATTTTGCTCAAATTGGGGACGATATCATCCAATAGTGGACGATATCATCATTTGTATAAAATTGAACTTATTTTAACTTGCATTATTAATCACTTGAGTTTTTATTAATGATTTTTTATTGTGTTGTTGTTTATGTTGCAGAGAGGTTTACTAAAGAGCAGAGAATGGAAATACGACGGGTTGAGAGATGACTTGGCCGCTCTATCATAGGCGAGATCAGCTGGCTCAAGTCGGCTTACAGCATGTGGTAGATATGCCACAGGTTTCTACAGACATGGGGCTACTGACAGCCCTGGCAGAGAGGTGGTATCTAGGTTCTTCCTATTTTTTGTTACCCACAGGGGAGATGACTCCCACATTGGAGGATGTATGGAGGATTTTGAGGATCCCCATACAAGGACGGTTGATCACTCCTATGGCCAATCAGGGCCACGCTATGATGCGATTGTGTGGCGATCCGAGCTTCACCCTGGAGAAGGGCGAAGTGAACATCGAGTCGCTGTGTCAGATGCCTGGGGCATCCAGACTCACACGGGTTTTGGCCAGAGTGGTAGGTGGACTTCTGCTATGCCACCAGAGTGGGTGCAGGGTACCATGGGTGCTAGCAGATGTGATCTACGACATGCGTGACCATGGTTACAGGTTCTCTTGGGGCAGCTTTGTTCTATGCCGATTGTACAGGATCCTGCATGGGGTCGTGTACAAGGGCGGCCAATGTCTAGTTATGACATCGCTTCTACAGGTTTGGTGCTAGGAGCACATTGCAGTGCAGAGGCCGATAGGGCTTCCTTTGATAAGGATTGACGGGGAGAGGCCCCGAGTTTTCTATTGGTGGCTTTAAAGAGGGTCACAACGATAGATAGATCTGTCGATGTCCCAGAGACTGTTGGATGACCTTGTCCCATACCAGATCACCTGGAGGCCTTGGAGGGATCATCCAAGGTGGGCCGAGGATGGACAGGAGCTGGCTCGCATCAGGCGAGTCTGTTGGCTAAGGATGGAGAGGGGAGAGGTGGAGCTCCATCGCTATGACCAAGTTTTGTGACAGTTTGGTCTACAGCAGGGGATCCCATCTCTCAGGGATTACAAGTTTTCCTGGACTATTTGGGATAACACTACAGTTAGCGGGGCTCCAGATATGCAACGCTTCTAGAGTTAGGATGCAGATGATGCCCCCATTCAGCTAGTGGATGGGGATGACGTAGGAGTAGCCGATAGCTACGATGCCTGGTACACAGGCATCCGCCCTCCTCGAATGACGAGGGCTCAGGGTTCGATTCATGTAGTTGTGCATCGAATGGGGAGGTAGTGCCAGGCGGCCATTGAGGTAGCCCAGGGTCATGGCAGGAGAGAGCAGAGGAGACCACAAGCTCAATAGAGGCCATGACAGTGGGAGAGGAGGGAGGAGAGACCCCCTTCTCCATAGAGAGAGAGGCCACCATCGCCCGATAAGGGCAAGGGTGTTGACACTAGGGAGAGCAGCGAGACAGTGACTCTCCGAGCGGAGATAGTCCGTCTCCAGACACAGGTGTAGACATTGCAGGATGAGGATGCATGCCACCGAGCTGAGGTGACACAACTCAGAGATGAGATTGCATGCCTCAGAGCATGGGGCGGAGGGGTGAGCACTCGGGAGCTAGCACGGGCTATTGCCCAAATCACATTTTATCAAACACTATACCACCATATGGTGCCAGAGGAGGAGAGATTACCACTACCGGCTACCATCGTGGATCCGATCAGGATTGGGTCGTCAAGGACTTCATCCCGATCCACGACTAGGACTCGTAGTACCACTCATACTATGATGGGGCCACCTCGTCCACCTCAGGGCGGGGGAGGAGATGAGGCTGAGAGCTCGAGGGGTTCTCAAGGCTAGCTACTACACTGCACTGCACAGATTGAGATATAGTATTTATTATTTTTGAGAGAGGATTGAGTATGCCGAGGTATAGATTGTGGCATACCGATCCAGTTTTGATATGATGTATATATATTTGTGATATATATAGATGAGATATTTTTTGATCATATGACTTGTCTTATGTGTTTTTATGATGCTTTTAATGTTTTGATTGATTGATTTGATGATTCATGTAATTATGTCGTTTTGAAATATTATGGTTGAAATGTCATGCTGTAAGATTTTAAATGAAATAATCTGATGGAACAAATTGGTTGTTTGTGATGTGATGATTTGATAAAAAATAAAAAGGGACTTTTAACAATAATTTCAAAGGACATTGTCGCTATTATAGACCATTTCATGGAGTCACCGCTCACTCGGTCGTCAAGCTAATCCCAGTATAGAAATATTGTTAAAAAGTAAAAGAGTGCTTAAGAGACTGTCTTAAGACTTTGGTGCAATGGTGCAAATGATGATGATGATGGTTTGTTTTCGGAGTTTCATAAAAATAGTATGCATGAAATAATGTTAAAATGATTTTTGCTAGGCATAAATTCCTAAGTGTGATAAAAATTTTGGATAATTCCCTAGGAATTATACCATCATTGCAAAATTGAAGGTTGACATAATGACATGAAATAGTGATAATGTGCATGCTTTTGTTTAAAAGCATAATTGTATAACATAATGATTTAAGTCATATGGTTTTCATGATTTTCAAATTAATGGGGAATAAAATTGGTATAATGGTTTGCGCTAGGCATAGAATATGTAGGTATAGACTTATACCATCATCGTGAAAATCAAGGAAGAAAATAGATTGTTTTATTGCATGGTTGATTTTTAATTTTTGAAAATATGAAGATGAGGACTTGCGCTAGGCATAAAATTCCAATTTTGGTTTTGGAACTATACCATCATCGTGAAAGTCGAAAATATATATATATATATATATATATATATATATATATATATATATATGTGTGTGTGTGTGTGTGTGTGTGTGTGTGTGTGTGTGTGTGTGTGTGTGTGTTTTGATTGTATGGTTTTGAAAGAAATTTTGATTTTTCTATTATGCATGTAGTTGTCTTTAGACTAAACAACTGTACTTTAAAGAAGAAAATGAATTATTCCAGAAAATTTGCAAAAAAATATTTCAAAGTATCTTAAAGACAAAAGTTAGATTTATAAGGAATCCCATGTGCATATGTGAGTTCATTTCCAATCTTGATTTATCATAATGATACACAAAATCTCTCAAATACAAAATGTGTGTGCAATTGCTATGTTCGTTTTCCGGTTTTGAGCAAGATAATATGATACAAGTGATTTGAATGAACCAAATAAGTGTTCATTAACCATGATGTAGATGCATATAACCATACTAGACTACTATGTAAGTCGGATTATCAAGAGCTAGCTAATCCATAAGCGGACATAGGTCTGTACAAAAGAAGGTCGCTAATGTGACGGACATATCGCCACGCTAGGAGTTACCCAAGGCCAAGCAGGTTGGGCACAAACCACCTGTTATGGGGCTTACCTCACGGTTTTTGAATAATTGAGAATTCCAGGGATTCAAGCTCATCAACCCTTCTTTTCTTTTCAAAGGGTAGGGAAAGGGATTTTATTGCTTTTGCTTTTGCTTTCGTTTCTTTTCTTTTTGTATTTTTTCTTGATAATGCTTGGAACATTGTTGTAATGATATAAAATAACATTTTTCTTTTTCTCTTTTTCTTGAACTTTGCTTTTTCTTTTTGTTCTATGCTAGGGATACTTGCTCGGATTAGCTGTAGAGCAAGGGATTTTTATTTTGGGTAGGGGTGAGCTTGTCCTTTTGCCAATTCTCAAAGATTCTAGACCATGTGCATGATAGGATAGCAGGGGAAACTTTTCGCTCAAGAAACCACTTCTACTATGTAGCAAAGCATGGACATTACAAATATAATCATTTTATTGTGAAAGGATGTGCTTGGTTTAAGTAAATAACAAGATCAATTCTTTGTGCTCAAACTTTATTTAATTGAATTTTGTGGACTTTGATATAAGAGAGATTAGTAATCATGCCAGATAAAAATCAAGATATTTATTTTTGTGAATGTGAAAGTGCGAGATTCCAAATAAATGCTAATTTATCCAAAATAATTTGAAACATATAACTGCAACATTTGTAAGAAGATATATATATATATATATATATATATATATACTTTTTGAGAAGTTTTGAGAATGTTGACTCTCTCTTTCTTCTTTATGTTGTTTTGGTTTCGAAAGAGTCAAGAATATTGCTGTTTTTTTATTTTTATTATTATTTTTTTGTTTTTGAAAGAATTAACAAGTGCCATAAATAAATACAACAAATAGTTTTGAATATTTTGATGATTATGAATGTTTTTGGTGCTTTTTGAATTTAAAGTTTATGAATTGAAATTGGTGGTATATACAAGATGATCTATATACACTACACAAGATTATTTGAGTATAACATGTCTAAGGTTGCTTCAAAATCAAAGGAGGTTTTGAAGGATAATTTGGTTGAGGTGAAGGTAAGAACAAAAGGTGATGAATAAAAGGTAGTGATAACAAAAGCTTTGTTATAATGTAGAATAATGTAGCAAAATATTTGACTTTTATATGTGTAAAATTGATCATGTTACAAAATAAAATGTCAGAAGGATAAGAAAGTTCTTCATTCTTATTACTATATTCCAAGTTTTGATAAGATGGAGGGAGCAGATGTGAAAGATATGCATGGATGTTATTTGATGAACAAGGATGATCATATATGGATGAAGAAAAGTGATGGATAGAAGATAATTGTGATAATAAAGAATGTATATAACTTGATGTTTCAACCGTTAAATATTCTTCAAATGGTTTTGGGTCACCTTGTATGGTAACAATTTTATTTGCAAGTTCAAACTTCAAACATTGGTGAAGAGTGGAAGGGAAAACCCTCATCGTATGAATCCAAGGACTCTTGAGAAGTAGGTTGTAAGATGAAGGGCAATATGCTACATAAAACAAAGTATCCAGGATCTTGGATCCAATATTGAGGGGAAAAATTATAGTACCTTGAGCTTCTTGAATTTCATTGTTAAAAGATTTTATAATAACATTTGATTCATTAAGATCTTCTTCCTTTGATTTGGGTTTTTGGAATAATTGATAAGTGCATAAATTAAGAGAGGAGCCATTATCTACCATGATAGTTTTAACAAGTGTTTCTTTACTAGATCCTGTAATGTAAAGATAGTAGTCTTCTTGTGGAGTAGAGGAAGGAATCTCCTCATCATAGAATGAAATATGGTTAACCTCAAGAGGGTTTACACCATTAATTATGTTCTTAGAGAAAATATGATGAGGAAAAAATTGTTGGCTAGGTATCTTGAACAAAGTTTCCTTATGAGAACTTTGTAATACTTCTAAAAGGGATATCTTTGCTTGAGGATTAATCACTTGTTGTTGGCTATCAAAGTGGATTTCAGATTGAGATTTTGATTCTAAAGATGAGCTTTCTATGCTTACATTCCATTTTGGATCATTCTCTAGAGCCAAAGATAGTTTTGAAGGTTGGTCAAATGAGGAATCCATCTCTTGAATATCCGATTGAGTTGATTGAACTTGAGGTTGCTCATTTGTAGTTTTTGTTACAATATTAATAATATCATCATGATGGGACACATTAACATGCAATATTTGATTGGTTTCTTGTTGTTGATAATTGAATAGGGGTTCTTGGGAGATCCCCATGTCTTGATTGATTATTGGTATTTGTTGTGTAGGAGTTTGATTGTTTACTGGAGATTTATAATCAGTTGTAGATTGTAATTCCTTTATATTAAAAAGACCCTTATCAATCAAATCTTGAATTGCACATCTTAAATATTTACATTTTTGTGTCATATGTCCATCTACTCTATGATATTCACAATGTAGCTTAGGTTTAAACCAATCTGTTGTGGTATCAAGTTGTCTTATGGAAGGTAGTTCAACCTTATTTGTATCAAGTAAATGCTTGAGAATTATATCCATTGGTTGATTGAGCTTTGTAAATGTACGTGATGAAGGTTTTCGAGAGGTTTTTGATACATGCCTTAGGAATTCCGTCATAAAAGGACCTAATGGTTTCTCACCTCTAATTTCTTTATTATGGGTTGAATGATGATAGGAAGATTGCGAAGTATGAGGTGAGTGTATGGTAGAATTGGAAGAATAAGTATTTTCTTGTTGAAATGGATGTGTTGTATTGAAAGAAGAATATTGAAAGGGTGGTGGAGGATTATATGTGGATTGATAGACATAATATGGATATATGGGAGAATAGATAATATCGTTATGAAGAGGATTGGAAAAGGGATTGTCCTGTTGGGTTATGGATGAAAAATGAGAAAAGTGTGATGGAGGTGGTGTTGAATAGGGATGAGGTTGGTCATAATCAACAAATGTATTTGGCTGAATTCTTCCAACATTAATGATGGGCTCATATGGATTTGAGTAAAAACTCATGGTTTCTTTAGTACTTCTAAAAGTAATATTTAATATTTACTATTTAGAATTGAATCTAAAACATACAAACTTGAAATGATGATTTTTTTATATATATTTTTCTTGTATACATATACATTTATATATTTTTTTTGTTTTTAAAAGGTTTTTGATGCATACACGTCGGGTTCACCAAAATGTATCGCTCCAAAATTTTTGCACCCCTACCTTCAGGCTATAGGATCCATGCCCGAAAGGAGGATGTGAAAAGGATGGCACGGTACCTCGAACTGAGAGGCCTTGCGAAGGTCCCGCCTCTCGGGGGAGGTGTATTATGGTGATTTTTTGACGGATGGTGGGTTCACCAAGAAACGTTTAGTGGCAGTTTCCACGCCTAGGTTGGGAATGTGTTTGATGTGTTTAGTTTTAGCTTTAATCATCCAAGTCCTAGGTTTGGCCAAAATGCGTCTAAGCTATTCTATATGAAATGCAAATTTAAATGAAGACAAAAACAGATTTGGATAGAAAAATAGAAAGAACAAGATGGATTAAAGACCCATACCTGATCCGGATGTCTGATGAAGGTTCTAATTTTTGAAGTAGTCAGGATCATCTGGAATTCAACAGGATCGTCTCCTATCTGACAGGATCATTTGAGATCTGATGAATTCGTCAGACAAATTCGTCAGAGACCTACAAACAAAAAAATAGATGCAAAATACAGAGAATGCAACTATGATAACAGAGGGTAATGATATAAAATGATAGTAAGAACATTAAAATGATGATAATAAACTAAGACACAAGTGCAATATAATGACTTATTGACAAATCATGATTATATTATGCATATAAGCTATATGGGTGAACTCCAAGATGCAGAATAATAAAGAATAACCATAAAATTAACTAAATGCAGAATAATATAATGGAAAAAGGATGAAGAAATGCAAACTCTGGGCACTGATTGCCCCCAATGTGAACTACAGTCGAAATCATCTCGAATTGGGTCAAGATCATCCGAGATTGTACGAGATCGTCTGAGACGAACTGAGCTTGCTCCGACTGAAAAACAATGAAGTTCTTGCAAACAAACTTGGAAAAATACAAATGCAAACAATGATTTAAGATGGTCTAGTGCGTGTAGAATTCGAGTTATAGGGAATTTCAGCTAGGGGGATGCTAAGGGGAGGGCCTAGGATTAAATAGGCTTAGGAGGGAGGTTAGGAGGTTGGAGATCATCCCTATTTGGGAGATCTCCAATGGGGAGGGTCTCTAACGACGTAGACACGCTTCTGCCCGGATTAGAGACGTCGTTGGAATAGAGACTAATTATGAAAAATTAGTTTTGGGACAAGATCGTCTGGACGTCCTAGCCCAAATGAAATCGTCTGATCTGAGGTGATATCGTCTGATCGACGATGATATCGTCAAACGGTAAAAACAAACTCTAAAAATGGCACGAGAAAGGAGGAAACGGGTTAAACGGCGGTTTGGGAGCGGTTTTGGAGGTTAAAATTTGAATTTGAATATTTACTAGAGTAATTGTAATTATTAAGGTTTTATTGCGCCAATTTTAGGGTGCTACACCAATGCATATAACCATAAGCATTGCATATGCATCCATCATCATCACCTAGATCATAACATCTAAAGCATCACATCACATCGTATCACATCATAAAATCATAATACTGCATCACATAAACATAGAATCATAAACATAAAGATACACATGGTGAGTCTCAAAGTGTAGGCCTTATATAAACACATGTCAAATAAGTACATGTAGGTACAAAACCACCATCCAGGCTACAACTGTGTAGGTTAGCTAACCTTACACTCAAAAATAGTATAGAGTTTCATGTGAGCCATAACATGTCAAGAGTGGCCTGCACCACTAGCCTCAGCACCACTGTCACCACCCCATCTGGGAGGCGACATGGAGTTGGAACCTCCAGTATGCTCTATTTGGGACCTGGTCCTATGACTCTATCTAGTTGAGTACTGCCCATAAGTGCTTCATGCATTGCGCTCTGAACCTCCTACCATGGGCCTCTCCTGAGGAGTAGCGCCTAGCAACCGTATCTGTGACCAAAGGGTAGTAATATAGGAAGTTTCTAAGGCCATCTAAGTACATGGTGCACATAAACATAAACATAGAAGCATAAACATAAAGATACACATGGTGAGTCTCAAAGTGTAGGCCTCATATAAACACATGTCAAATAAGTACATGTAGGTACAAAACTACCATCCAGGCTACAACTGTGTAGGTCAGCTGACCTTACACTCAAAAATAATACAGAGTATCAAGTGAGCTATAACATGTCAAGAGTGGCCTGCACCACTAGCCTCACCACCACCCTCACCAATAAAAATTAATATATAACATATATATATTATTTATTTTAATTTTTATGCTTTATTTGAATCAATAAATCATAAAAGCTTTATTAAAATTGAAAATAAAATGTAACAAAAACCTTAACACTAGAACTTAAAATACAACTCTAAATATCTCAAATTAAACCAAAAACACTCAAACGAAGACTTTGAAAAAACAATACACCTACTCTTACAACATAACAAGAAGACCTCACAAAAAAAAGGAACCTCGAAGTCCCCATGACAAGCTCATGGCTAGCTAGGGTTTCATAAAACATACTTGATCAAAGATAATCAAAATTCTCAAAAAACTAAAATTTAAAGGTGGGTCTCCAATGTTTGGGGCTAGTTGTGGAGTAGCCACAACAAGACTGCATGCTCTTGTCCAGGATGGTACTAGGTAACATGCATCAAATGTAGCCACATCGCTCTCTTGAAGGGTGAGGTCAGACTACATGGTGGAGTATTACTTGAGAGATCCACACTTACAGGATCACAAAGGACCAAGACACGTGAGACTGGGTAGTCATCAACATGGTCTAGTCATAGGACTAGGCAATCTGAGAGGTCCACAGATACCAGATCTAGGTGGACTCACCGAGAGGGTGGATACAATGGAGGATACTAATAGGTAGGGGATTCAAACCTTGTGTAGTATAGGTTTTAAGCTATTTGTACCATTTTTTAGTGTACGGTCTGAGGACCTACACAGTTGTAGCCTATGGGTATTTTTGATACACCTATGTACTCTTGGATATATATATACATGACATTACTTTTGAGACTCATTATATGTGTATATTTTTATTGTTTTATGTTTATGAGATGCACATGGATGCAATGCTTTATGTTGATATGATGTTATATGATGTGATGCTATATGATGTGATGTATTGATGACATGCACTAGCTAGATGATGTATGTATGGCTAGATACTATGATTTAGATGTGTGGATAGAATACTATAATATATTCATATGGATGCAATGTTATATGTTACATGTATGTTTAATTTGATTCACTTGTATGCATTTAATTTATGATGTTATGAATGCAATGTATATAATGCATTATTTACATGATGATTATCTAATGTAAATGAACCTGTATGCTTTAACCACTTAAAATATAAGGAATAAATGCAATATGAGTTAAAAATCTAATGGATGACACCACATAATGTATAATAATCATAAGAATTAACCAATTAGATATCCAAATGTGATATGAGATGATGATATTGTTTCTCTTCATAAGATTTTGTAAGTTAAAATATATACACAAAATAGTTAGTGGGCATCTAAATATCATTCCTGATATCCATCTGGTATTTGTTCTATATTATGAACACCCCTTAATAAACAAAATATCATAAAAATAAATTGATTATTGATTGATTGATGTGATTTGTTGCTATTTGGGAATTTTTGAGGTTTTCCATGAAACTCAAACACCCTAGTTGACTTATCAAAAGTTGTATAATGACTATACTAGACTCCTGAAATAAAGTTTTTGCTATGAAAGACCTAGATATTCATTATCCCTGTGTGTGCAAATGAATATATTATATGAGACATAATACTACCTCATTGCCAAGTGGGATTCATTCAGCCCATTTATGTAATGAGGATCACCACATGCTCACCCGATCCTAGGTTTGGACTCAGTTAGACTAGACCACTAGGCAATATAGGCCACCTAAATCTAGCTCATTTGTAAATTACTTTGACCTACCCCAATGTCAGGTGGGATTCATTCAGCCCATTTTTTTATTGGGGATCACCCTATGGTTTTCAAGTATTGACCATTCCAGGGATTCAAGCTCTTCACCCCCTTCTTTTATTCAATTTTATTGGGATACTTTCCCATATATATAGTGATGAAAATCACAGCTTATTTTATATTTTTCTATTATTTTGTTTTGAGCAAGGGATTTGATTTTATTTTGGAATTTTACTCATTTTTGTAAGCATGGTATTTCTTGGGTAGGATGGAACTTGTCCTTTTTCCAATGATCCATACTCTAGACCATGCACATCATAAAATGAGCAAGTAACAAAACCTTTCACTTAAGGTGACTAGGACTACTTTTGTAGTGTTCATATTTCTTTGTCCTAATTAGAATTGTTAATGTGTTTGATTAGTGATGGGATTTTGATATTCTAAGTGCTATCAAAACTAGACCTCATCTACAAAACCAAATATAGATTTATATAAAATCTGAGAAGACCACTAGGTATGGCTGAATGATCGAAAAACCCTAGTATATTCCTCATAGCAACGGGATGGGTTATGTTGAGAAACATAATTACTCATAAGGGTGATGGATGATGATGCATAGATGCATGATTGAAATACAAACATGGTGTCGTTTGTAAGATTGCAAACACAACCTATTATATATGGATGTAAACGCCTAATGCAATGTAATTGATTGAATGCAAGTGCAAAAATGAAATGCATGATGAAAATATTTTTTTATTTTTAAGTTTTGCAATATTTTTGGATTTTATTGCTTTTTTATTTTTATGGATTTTGAATTTTTCCATGTTTTTGAAATTTTGAATTTATGTTTGTAATGTCTTAATATGAAGAATTTTGAGAGGTTTTGGCTCTTCAACACCTTCAAGTGATGTTAGGTGATATATTCTAGGTCTTATATTTTCGGAGATGATATATGGACCTAACCAGTTGGCCGTAAATTAATCTCATAAGTGTGGTGGCAGGTTTGAGTTCTGTTGGTTCTCTTTTAGTACAATATCACCAAATTTAAAGTCTCTCAGATAGAATTTATTATTATAATCTCATTTTAGGTGTTCTTGATAAATGTAAAGATGCTCAAGGGCATTCACATGAAGTTCATCAAGAAGCATCAATTGATCCAAGCAAGCTTGTTGTGTGGTGTCGTCATCGATGAACTCTTTCAATGCGACGTGTAGCATTGGAATTTCTAACTCTAAGGTCATAATGGCCTCAGTGCCATATACTAGCAAAAATGGTGTTTCCCCAGTGGGCATCCGTATGCTAGTCTTGTAAGTCCATAATGCAAAGGGTAGCTATATATGCCAATGTTTGTGGTTTTCTTGTACCATATTTTTCAAGATAGCTACCACTATCTTATTTGAAGCTCCAACTTGCCTATTTTCCTGTGGATAGTATGGAGTCACAAAACTATGTTGTATATTGTACTTGGATGTCAATTTTTTGGACATTTTGAGTCCCTAAGCTAAAATGTTGTCATTGATGTCAACAGAGCATTTAATGTCAAAAGGATCTATGAAGGTTTTTTGTGAAAACCAAGGCAGGAAAAATAAAATATTTTAGTTAAAAACATGGACAGCAGATTTGATTTGGGTTTTTCTTAAAACCCAATTTGGGCTTTCGTTTCATCAAAAAATGTGCCCCGGTGATGGAGTTATTTGAGTTTTAATATTTGGTTTAAATTTTAATTATTTAAAATTTAAATTCAAAGTTTCCTGTCGACGTCATCAAGCAAACATAAATTCATATTTATGTCGACGTCTTTGAAGTTTTAAACACTATATAAAGGGGTGGTAAGTAAATCAAAGTTTATTCTTGCTCTTGTGATAAATGTTTGGCATTCGAATAATTCTATGAGCTCATGTGAATTTTGAGAAGAGAAGCAAGAAAGAAAATGACAGCACTTGGAAAGTCAAATTGTGGTGGGAAGCGTGGTGCATTGGCAAATCATTTTGGTTTAAGGTACAAGGAAGTGCAAACATCAGGGATCAAATCCCTTGGACGGTATTTCGAAATGCGTGTGGAAAGCACTTTGGCGCTTTGTATTTTGTGGAATGTGGAGGAAGGTTTAAGCCACTTTGGGCCTTTTCATTTCCAATGAGTGCCTAGCTTGTGTGGAATCTTAGCCATGGCTAAGATGCTCATGGTGTGTAAAATCAGGGGTTCAAATCCCCTTGAGGAGGTAATTACGTTTTGCATTTAAATAATTTTTATTAGCCCTAAAGTATGGAGTTATAAGGTAGTTAATGGAAATTAAAGTTTGTTATTAGGGCTATGATTATTATTACAAAGTATAATTGGTTTATGATTTATTTGATGGTTATGGAGAATTAATTTTAGGAGAAATAAAGAGTTGTTTTTTAAAAGCAATTTTGAGAGGTTTATTATTTTTTATAAGGGTTTTAATAAAAAGGGACTTTGGTGGATGTGTTTATTAACTTGGAGTAAAAAGGGTGTAATTTGATTAATGCTTTATTTTGTGATTATTTGAAGTCCATTAACCCTTGTTTAGATTGGAAAGGAAAGTTGTGTTTAAGTGTGGCAGATTTTGTGGACAACTTATTGGCATCAAAAAGGTATGGGCACATTCTCCTATTGATTGTTTATGGTGGTTGATTTCTAAAATATCATTGGAGAGAAAAGGATTTATTGTGGTTTCCTTTGATAAAATGATTGGTTGAATGCTTCAAGGTTTTCTGGTTTGTGAGTTGTATTTAAACCTTATTTTATTAGCATTGTTGTTGAAGCCCATTGATAATGAAATGAACTTGAACTTGAGTTATAAAATAACATGAGTATCATTGCTATGTGAGACTTGTGCTTGAGCATTGTTGGAAACATTTTGAGTTGGCTAATACATGCTTGGATTAGGTTTTGTGAAAAAGGATTGTTCCTTGAGGTGATTGGTTGAATTGAGTTGGTTAATACATGCTTGGACTAGGGTTTGTGAGAAATAATTGTTCCTTGAGGTGATTTATTGAGTTGAGTTGATTAAGCCTAGTCAATTGGATGCATGTGGTTGTTCAAGTTCCTAGAAACAAACTATTCAATATTCTGATTTGAGTTGAGATTGATTTGAGTTGAGATTGAGGTTGATTCGAGTTGAGATTGAGATCTGAATATAGAACATATAGAGTCTCTAACAATTCTCTTGATGCTTCTATTGAGTTGAGATTGGGATTTGAGTATAGAACATATAGAGTCTCTAACAATTCTCTTTATGCTTCTATGAGATTGATTTGAGATATTGATTGTACATTGAGCTTAGAATATATTGAGTCTCTAAAAATTCTCTTTATGATTCTATGTGATTGAGACAAGTCTTTCAGAAGACTTATAGCCTATTTTGAGTTAAGCTTTTATGAAATCTTGTTATGCAGATTTGAGCAAGTCCTAGAGAGGACTTATTGAGCAGATTTGAGCAAGTCCTAGAGAGGACTTATTAAGAAAATTTGAGCAAGTCTTGGAGAGGACTTATTGAGCATATTTGAGCAAGTCCTAGAGAGGACTTATTGAGTATATTTGAGAAAGTCCTAGAGAGGATTTTTTGAGTAGATTTGGAAAATTTCTATGTGAACTTGTTGAGAATATTTGGACAGTTTTTGTGTGAACCTAGTGAGCAAATTTGGACAAGTTCTGTGTGAACTTGATGAGAATATTTGGACATGTTTGTGTGAACCTATTGAGCATATTTAGATAGGTTTTGTGTAAACCTATTGAGCAGATTTAAGCAGGTTCTAAGTGAAACTATTGAGAATAATTGTACTAGACCGACTGTATGGTGTTTAGTGCAAGAGATTGAGCAGAATTGTGCTAGATTGACTGAACTATGTTTGGTACAGTATTGAGAAAGAGCTTTGGAGGTGACGAAGTGTAGAGGATAGAGCCTCAATGGATAGAGATCTAGCATCTAGGACAATTGAAGATAGATCTGAGTAAGGAGTTTGTAAGTAGAGAGAGATCTACAAGTTAGTACAGTAGAGAGACAAAGTCTTCTAGAAGATCACTAGCCAAAGCAGAAGGGGAAAGAGTTCTCCTATGGAAGAGATCCATGAACTTAAGATTAGGGGATCAACATCTCCTTTGGAAAGAAGTCCATAAACATTGTAATTTGGGAAAGATCCCCAAGATATTATTTGAGAAATATTTAGAAGAAATATTTTCTCTATGGAGGTAGCCCACAGTGGGTGAACCACATTAATATTAGTGTCTCTATTTTGTGTGATGATTAGTGCATTGATTTGGTTATTGCTATTGATATTGTCATTGATTATATTGATTAATACTATTTGGGAAAGAAAAGTAAAAAGTGGTGGATACCCCTACCTCCTTGGGTCTTACCCGAAAGTGGCATCCCTTTTGGGATGTTTTCAACAAAAAAAAAAAAGTAAAAAGTGGTCTTATACTTTTCACCCCCCTCTCAGTATAAGCTTGTGTTCTTCACAAATCCCTCACAATTTTGTTTTTGAATAACGTTTCATTATCCAAGAATATTTTTTGTGGTATCTCAAAATGACTTATGATATTGTGAAGTATGAACTCCATAATAGGTGCTCCAGTTGTTGTTGTTAAAGGGATTGCTTCCACCCATTTTTTAAAATACTCAGTAGTCATTATAATAAATGTATGCCAGCCCGATGATGAGGGAGAAATATTACCTATTAGATCTAGACCCCACTGAGCAAATGGTCAAGCTGCCTAAATGGGCTGTAAGGACTATGATGGCAAGTGCATAATATTAGCATGATGTTGACATTTAATGTATTTATTGACATATATGATGCAATCATTCTCCATAGTGGTCCAATAATAACCCATTCAAAGGATGCACTTGATGATGGTCATGCCACTAAAATAGCCATCGCATGTACTATCATGAGCCTATGAAATTATCCAAGCTGATTCTTGGGGCTCAAGACAACAAAGGAGAACTCTGTTATAGCTTTTATGGCCCAATATTTTTCCTAGCAAGGCATGCTTTGTCACTTTCTATTTGAATGTGCATTTTGTTGCACGTGATAATCCTTGTAGGATTAAACTAAGCTTAAGTAAGTCATGTAATTATGACATCTAATCTTGATAAGCTTCTACCTTGACTAATAAGACAACTTGTTTCCCTTGCGGTTTGTTATGTGTGAATGCAGACTAGGACACAACCTTATGATGAATGGTTGTGTCATTCCTCGTAGGACACTACGAGATCAAAGATCCATAGGGTGCCTTCTTAAGAAAGTATTTGGATTTATAGAACCACTCATGGTTTGGTTCTATATGAATTATGTTTACTAATTATTTGTTATCAAAAGCCTCATACTACATCATAGCTTACGGAAGCATCTTTACATGAATGGTAGTAAAATCAGCAAATAGATTATGAGGGATTAAATATCCCAAGGATTCCATAGTATCTATGAATCTATTCGATGTATGAGGGATTGCCTTGATGTTGTACCACTCTAACTCAGCTAGATAAGTGTTAGAAATATCCTTATAATATTTCAAGATAGTCCACCTGCATTAAAAAATTTCCTTCACTTGGTTGACAATGAGAAGGGAGTCTCCAAATATGTTTAATCTTTTAATATTTATGGTGATTGTTGTTTGGAGGCATAATATTAAGGCCTCATATTCAAAATTATTATTGGTACAAGAAAATTATAGCTTAAATTAAAATGGAATTGGAGCACCTTATGGTGTGAAAAAGACAATTCCTGCACCACCCCCTTGCTCACACTTCAAACCATCGAAGAACAAAGTCATGTCAGATTTGTTATCTAGTTATTTAGGTTTTAAATATTTTGATAATGCAAAGACTGCATAATCAAGAAGCTCTATGACAAGAGGCTTACTATCTTCAATAGGTGTCTTTTCCAAATGATCAGCTATGACCTATCCCTTGATGGAATTTTAGCTGATGAATTCAAAATATAATTCTATCAATAGCATGATCCACTTCATAGTACATGTATTATTATAAGTATTTCTCATCATATACTGCAAAGGATTTTATTTGGATATTACATACGTCGTATGACTTAGCATGTAATGATGCAACTTCTTCATTGCAAACACCACCTCTAAACATAGATTTTCCATGTATACATACCCTAGCTCATAACTCACCAAGATACGACTGATATAATATATCGTTTACTCTTTATATTGCATATTCTTTTGGGCTAACACGGTTCATAATGTAAAGTTAGTAGTTGATATATAAAGTAGGAATGGCACATCCGGTCTTGGTGGAGCCAACACTGGTGACATTTCCAAGTATTGCTTAATTTCAAAAAAGGCCACTTGACGGTCCTCATCCCAATTGAATGTGACCCCCTTGTATAGCAGTTGATTCATGGGTCAGTATTTGTTCAATAATTATGTGATGAATCACTTTATGGATGCTACTTTGCCCTACAGGCTTCTTAGCTCTTTGATGTGTAAGAGGATGCATTTCTAGTATGGCCTTAACATTTTCTGGGTCAACTTCAATCCCTCATTTGGAAATTATGAGTCCCAAGAGTTTTCTTGAAGTTATGCCAAATACCCACTTCTTGGGATTCAACCTGACATTATGCTCTATCAGGCAATCAAATACCTTTCTAAGAACCTTTGCATGCCCTAAATACAACAATGACTTTGCCAATAAGTCATAAATGTAATCCTCTAATATCTTGTGCATGTAGTCATGAAATATGTATGTCATGGCTCGCTGATATGTGGCACAAACATTTTTGAAGCTGAATGGTATAACTTTATAACAAAATATTCCCCATGGAATTGTGAATATGGTTTTGTGTTGGTCTTAATATTTAATCCAAATTTAATTGTAATCAAAAAAATTATCCATAAGAGAAAGCATCTCATGACTTGCAGTTGTTTCAACAACAACATCTATGTTGGGCAACAAAAATGAATTATTTTGTGTTGCCTTGTTGAGGTCTCTAAAATTTGTACAGATACAGATCCTTCCATCAGGTTTTTCTATAGGTACCATGTTTGATACCCATTATGGATAGTCGATGGAAATGATAAAATCTACATCCAACAAATTTTTCAACTCATCTTTAACCATTAAAGTGATGGTTGGATGCATTTTCCTGAGCTTCTACTTGACCAGATTTTTAGATGGGTCTAGTGAAAGGTTATGGGTAACCATTTTTGGATCTAGTCCTGTCATATCCTTGTATTTCCAAGAAAATATATCAGGTCTCTCTTTTAGTAGAGGGATAAGGTTGGCATGCTCATTAGAAGATAGACTTTCTCTAAATTTAACCTTCTTAGGATTAGTGGGATCATCACTGATATCCACATAAAAGGTTTCCTCGACTGACATGTGTGATCCCTTATCAATTTGGTGAGGCGTAGGAATTAGGTGGATGTCATCATCTGGGTTTAAAGGTTCCACATCAAAATTACCCTCAGCATGATAAACATCATGTGTGTATCCTAGTTCAAAATGAAATGGTTGTAACATTTCTTCATTGGGAAAGAAATCTTCAGGCTCTAGGGGTAAATCAACATGATCTCAATCAATAATATCTAGATTAAGACACAATGTTTTGTAAGTATCAGCTAGGTTGTGAAGTGGAGTGGTCAAATCGATGGATATCATGTTGATGAAATGGATTAGATCTCCAAGACCAAATGTGTGCAACTCTACATTATTAGTGCTATTCGTATACCCAATATGTGGCTCTAGGGGTATGGGGATCTTGAGATATGGTCTATAAATAGACTAGAATATGGGATCATTCAACTCTATAAGCTCTATAAATGTAGGTGGATTAGGGAAGACCCTATGATAAATCTCATTTAAATTATCCAGTTTGAATAGGACCTGAGGGCCAAGAAATATTGTTCGATATAATTCTTCCATTTCAATTGGCTTTGCAAGATGATGTAAGTGCCATGGCTCAATATAGGTCATCTTGGTCTCATCTTCATAGTCACTATCATCTATGAAAAATTCCTCATTCCTGCCTATTGGAATCGGGCATTGAGTAGTATGTCTAGGCCCAAGGTAGGTCATTTCTATTTTATCCTCATATTCTTTATTATTTGAGGATTGCTCATCATCATCACTCTCAAAATATTTTTTTGGTCCATCGCTTTTAGAAATGGAATCTACTTTAACTTCCTCAGAAGTAACTTTTGATTTAGTGTCTATTGTTAGACCCAGATTCTGGATCTGCATGCTAGTGTCATTGGTAGTTTCATGACTTTCAATATCCAAGTCATCTCTTGGAATATCTTCTAGATTTACCTCTACCATGGTGTTGTCATGATAGATATCAGGTGGTTCTATAAATATGTAGGTCACCAACCTATTACCCATTTGGATGTAGGAAGGGTTAGGGTGATAAGGATTCCAGTCCACATCATCCCCTAAATTGAGGTTTAGATTATTGAGAGATGTTGCTAAAAGCTTGTCATGTCCTCTGATATGGTAGCCCAACCTGGACCTATCATTTGGTAACTGATATTGTGGTTCATAGGGAGTTGTATGCCCTTGCTAAAATAAGCCTAGACCATAAACATACCAATGGTAACGCTCAAAATAATGCAAGGTAAACTTTGGTTTAGAAAAATAATAAACATTTTTTGATAATGGTTCATCATCATCCTCATCTATGGGCATGCAATTAGAAAATTGGTCAAGACCTCCATAGATGATATTTGTTTGGTTGGATGGAACCCTAGTGGTACCACATACCTATAGGAAAGTGATGGGCTTGAGGTCTGCCCATGTCTTGTGCAGTCTCAATAAAAGGTGTGAATGTCATGTTCTACACTATATACTCTTCTAGCCCAAGATTAACCAAATGGATGGTCACCTGTGGTGCAGATGACCCAACTGAAGAAGCAAACAAGGTAGGTTGAGTTGCCTCTTTGACTTGGTTTTGAGCATCCCCTTCATCCATGGGGTTAGGAACCTTGACAGTGGCTACTTTGGGCTCTTGCTTTGACTCTTTTTCACCCAGTACTACCTTAAGCTTCTTGTAATTCCTAAGCATCGTGGATGTCATAGGCTTTGTTGAAGCAACTGTTGTGTGATCTAATAGCTATGGTGCTGATGTTGAAGGTCCTACACACACTTTCTTTAGTTTACCTTCTAGATGTTTGATGGATGATGTTGGTCGTATATCCAAGAAAATCTGCTTACTTCGCATATTTAAATGGTTTCTCATTAGAACTAACCATGTGAACTTACCCCTCATGTATATACTTGATACATCGATGTAAAATTGAGGGAACACAATGCATCTCTTTGATCCAAGACCTCCCCAGGAGGATGTTATATTACATTGCACCTTCTATTATGTGATATATCACCAGGATGGTCTTCAATACAACCTGAATAGGTAAGACTATAGTATCGATCATTGAGCATAGTGCATCATTAAATGCTCTCAAAGTGAAGTTTGAAGGTACAATGTGCAATTTTGGCAACTTCAAGTATGCCAATGCCTTGGTAGTAATAATATTGATTGACAACCCTATTTAAATCAATACCCATTTAAATGGTGTATGGTTAACACATGCAATTATATGCAGCGGTGGGTCCTGTTGACAATTTTGTCACATTGCACAAGGGGTAGAAAAAAATCAAAAAATTTCTCTTTGTAAAGTGTTTTTTGTTGCTTCGAAAGTTTTTGTAAGTGTTGCAGCAATTTTGGCTTTCAATGCCACCCCCTTGCACATAAAATGAAGAAGAAGAGCTTCACTGCCAAACAGGCCAAAGAAGATAGCTCCGCCAAAAGAAGGAAAAAGTGTCGCGATATCGCGACATGTTGCATTTTCATGGCCGAGAGCGACAAGAGGGAGCAAGGAAGAAAAGTGTCGCGATATCGCGACATGTTGCATTTTCGCGGCTCAAAGCAAGGAGGAAGAGCAAGAAAGAAAAAGTGTCATGATATCGCGACATGTTGCATTTTCGTGGCCGAAAGCAAGGGAGGAGCAAGAAAGAAAAAGTGTCGCGATATCGCGACATGTTGCATTTTCATGGCCGAAAGCAAGAAGAGGAGCAAGAAAGAAAAGTGTCGCGATATCGCGACATGTTGCATTTTTGTGGCTCAGAGCGACAAGAGGAGCAAAAGAAGAAAAGTGTCGCGATATCGTGACATGTTGCATTTTCACGGCTCAAAGCAAGGAGGAAGAGCAAGAAGAGAAAAAGTGTCACGATATCGCGACATGTTGCATTTTCGTGGCTCAAAGCAAGGAGGAAGAGCAAGAAGAGAAAAGTGTCACGATATCGCGACATGTTGCATTTTCGCGACTCAAAGCAAGGAGGAAGAGCAAGAAAGAAAAAGTGTCGCGATATCGCGACATGTTGCATTTTCACGACTCAGAGCGACAAGAGAGAGCAAGGAAGAAAAAGTGTCGCGATATCGCGACATGTCGCATTTTCACGGCCAAAGGCAAGGAGAAAGACCAAAAGAAGAAAAGTGTCGCGATATCGCGACATGTCGCATTTTCGCGACTCAAAGGCAAGGAGAAAGACCAAGAAGAAGAAAAGTGTCGCGATATCGCGACATGTTGCATTTTCACGGCTCAAAGCAAGGAGAAAGACCAAAAGAAGAAAAGTGTCACGATATCGCGACATGTTGCATTCTCACGACCAAAGGAGGAAAAGTGTCGCGATATCGCGACATGTTGCATCCTCGCGACCAAAAGAGGAAAAGTGTCGCGATATCGCGACATGTTGCATTTTCATGGCCAAAAGCAACAAAAGAGGGCAAAGACATAGAAATGTCGTGATATCGCGACATGTCGTATTTTCGCGATGCAAGAAGAAGAACCAAGCTGAAGACATAGAAATGTCACGATATCGCGACATGTTGCTTTTTCGCGACTCAAAGGGGGCACGCGCTCCAAGCTAGGTATTTTCCCGAGACGATCAAGTGCCTCATAAATGCATTCTTACTTGCCCAGTAAGCTCGCTGCTCTTTTTTGGCAATTGGAAGCGAAGTATCAGTCCCTGAAAGGAGAGCCCGGCAAGCATGGCGGCCACTCGAGCATTGCACCCAGAAACCAAGGACACTCAGACCGCTCATCAATGCATGTTTCCATGGTTGACTCGGTCACAGTTGCCGACTCTGGTAATGGATTTGAAAGCTCGATCACGAGGGCCGCGAGGAGCCGACTTCTCAGATCTCAAGAGTATACTTCGCCATTCCGTGTAATAATGACTTAGAGGGTCGGGTCCTCTATAAAAACCCAGGCATTGTAATGTAGAAAGTTTTGGGGGGAACTATCTGCTAGAAAGTCGTTGTAACTTGATGTCCTGCGATTAATACTAAAGAGCTTTGGGCTCAATTTCTCTCTTTTATGCTGCCTTCTGTGCTTGATTCTTTTGTCTTTCTTCATTTGTATACCGAGACTCTGAATCCTGAATCCGGTGTGCGATTGGGGATCGTACCCTGAAACTCGCCTGAAGGATACATAGGAGAGGAAAAATGCTATATTGGTTTTCTTTTATGCTGCCTGGTGGGTTGTGGTTTCTGTTACATTCACTTGTCCTAATCGTCTTTACTCTGAACCCTAAATTTCGATGAAAGGGAGAAGGAGAATCCCTATGAGCTCGCCCAGAGGATACATAGGAAGGTTAATGTGGCGTTTCTTTCATTTATTCTTGGTGTTCCTTGCTGCTATTCAAGTTGTTAGTTAGTGATCGTGCTTCCTATTCTCTCCCACCTTAAATCACCGATCTCTCTTCCCTTACCCCTTTTTATTTCTTTCTCTAACCCTAACTCCTTTTATCTCTTTCCTGCATCCCTTATCTCAAAACACCAAAGTAGATTAGCATAGGAGCCGACCTTTCTCCGGAGATTGGCATGAGGGGCATCTCTTCCCTTCGGCCTTTCAATGTTGGTCCAGGTCTAGGGCGCATACACTTACCCAGATCCTTTCCTAGGCAGATTTGATGACCAACAATTTTTGGCACGCCTGGTGGGACCAAGGTCCCATATTTTAAGCGCAAATCTCAAACCCGTCTACACCGGGGCCAATAGTTCTAACCAGTTCCCGGTGTGACCCGATCAGTCTCACCTTCTGAGTGGTAGTGAAAATCGATGCTCTCATTACCAAAAGACTCTTAGCATCTGGCGACTCTGTTCAACCCAAAAATCTCTAAGTCGTAAAGACCGGTACCTAAACCTGTGCCTTCATGACAAAAGTCCCCATGTTTTAAGGAAGCCCGAGTTGGTGAATCTCTGGCTTGCCTTCATCTGGAAAAATCACCTGGCGACTCTGACTGAGCTGAAGATCCAGATTTCTTGATCGTAGGCGCCTTTTAAATCTAAAAGAAGACATCCCGAAGGAATCAAGGTTCGGTGAGCAGCCTTGACCTCACAAGCAGAGAAAAGTATGTTCACCTGGCGACTCCGACTTAGTGGTGAGAACCGTGATATCTGCAGGCCACTGCTATAATGGAGAGGGTATGCTATCCCAGCTGGGATGATCGTGGCCCTCTAAATCTCCAAAGTTACCATGAAATTCCCAAAGGCACCTTCGAGACATTGACAAAATACAATGGCACTAAGGGAATGGCCCGAGAGCACCTTGAAGATGTTGCTGCTCTAGCGCCCCTCTATGACATAATCCATGAAGATGTCATGATCAGACTTCTGGTCCTATCTCTGGAAGGAAGAGCGCTGCAGTGGTACAGACTGCTCGGGCGTAAAAGCATCTGCTCATGGGATGACTTAGCGGGAGCGCTTTTCAGAACATTTGATGGCTCTCAGGATCCCTTCCAGCTTTTGATGTACCTCTTCACCATCACGAGAGCACCTCAGGAGAGCATCACGGACTTCAATGTCCGATTCTATAGAAGTTGGAAGAGAATTCCAGTGGAGATCCAACCGACGCCCGCCCAAGCCCACCTCTTCTATGTTCGGGCCTTTCACCCGGACATGAGCCTCATCTTGCTGCAATCAGATGAATGAAGATTCCCTCAAATATTTGAGGAAGCAATACGAGCAGAACAACTTCTGCTCTTATCGAGAAAGTGGCAGTGGGGAGCAGCCCCATCACCCTACCCGATAATTACTGCTCCTGTTTATCCTGCATAGTATTCATCATGGCAGACTCCTCATACTGAGCAGAGGCCTGAGATGCAGTCATTTGGAGCTCAAGAGGCAAATTTCATTCAAGGCCAACGATGGGAATATGCAAGCTTTGCCCCACCAATGAACAATATGGTTGCTTGCAGTCTCCATCAGGAGATGGGCCAAGGAGAGAAACAGACTCAAGTGGTGGAACCTGAGAACAAAGAGGGCACATTTTTGCACCCTTTTTGTATCCCAGTGGATGGCACGCAAGTATTCAGCCAGGATCCATTAAGCATGCCTCATCAAGAAGCTGAACCTGAAGAGATCTTGGAAGATTACTCTTTGTCGGAGGAGCCCTATTACCCCATCAGGAGGATGGAAGAACCTGTACCCAGCCCACAGTTAGTAGATTCTTCAGTATTCTGGTATTGGTTCCAGCCATCACCACGACCAGTACCCCAAGAGGCCCCTCATGTGGTGAACTTCTTCGCCACATCTTTCATCAACAGTATGGGTACTGGCAGGAGCGACAACTCACTGCGTTGCTCCCTGTTCGCAACATGGACAACTTCAGGAAGAGGCCAACCGGACTTCAAAGATCAACTGAAGTTCAATCAGATCTGGTCTGGACATTGCAGGTTCATCGGATAAGCACCCGAAGCTGGGTTTATGGTGGCGGCATGCCAATCATGTCACAAAATTTTGTGTAAATACTGTAAATAGCCCGGCTAGTAAATAAGTGCCGAAGGCGCTAAGTGTTGCTTAGGAGCTTAGGCACAAACAAAAAAAAAAAAATGTCGTCAGTGGATAGTCAGAGAAGAGGATAATGGGAATGACTCTGTTGCCCAATGGATAAAGGCCTGGGATCTCTGCATTCAGATGAGCTAAATGCCCCGCGAGCCACCAAGAATGTTGACAATTTTGTCACATTGCACAAGGGGTAGAAAAAAATCAAAAAATTTCTCTTTGTAAAGTGTTTTTTGTTGCTTCGAAAGTATTTGTAAGTGTTGCAGCAATTTTGGCTTTCAATGCCACCCCCTTGCACATAAAATGAAGAAGAAGAGCTTCACTGCCAAACAGGCCAAAGAAGATAGCTCCACAAAAAGAAAGAAAAAGTGTCACGATATCGCGACATGTTGCATTTTCACTACCGAGAGCGACAAGAGGGAGCAAGGAAGAAAAGTGTCACGATATCGCGACATGTTGCATTTTTGCGGCTCAAAGCAAGGAGGAAGAGCAAGAAAGAAAAGTGTCGCGATATCGCGACATGTTGCATTTTCGTGGTCGAAAGCAAGGAGGAGCAAGAAAGAAAAGGTGTTGCGATATCGTGACATGTTGCATTTTCAGCCGAAAGCAAGAAGAGGAGCAAGAAAGAAAAGTGTCGCGATATCGTGACATGTTGCATTTTTGCGATCGAGCGACAAGAGGAGCAAAAGAAGAAAAGTGTCACGATATCGTGACATGTTGCATTTTTGGCTCAAAGCAAGGAGGAAGAGCAAGAAGAGAAAAGTGTCGCGATATCGCGACATGTTGCATTTTCGTGGCTCAAAGCAAGGAGGAAGAGCAAGAAGAGAAAAGTGTCGCGATATCGCGACATGTTGCATTTTCATGACTCAAAGCAAGGAGGAAGAGCAAGAAAGAAAAGTGTCGCGATATCGCGACATGTTGCATTTTCGTGGCTCAAAGCGACAAGAGGGAGCAAGGAAGAAAAGTGTCACGATATCGCGACATGTTGCATTTTCACGGCCAAAGGCAAGGAGAAAGAGCAAAAGAAGAAAAGTGTCACGATATCGCGACATGTCGCATTTTCATGGCTCAAAGGCAAGGAGAAAGACCAAAAGAAGAAAAGTGTCGCGATATCGCGACATGTTGCATTTTCATGGCTGAGAGCGAGGAGAGAGAGCAAAAGAAGAAAAGTGTCACGATATCGCGACATGTTGCATTCTCGTGACCAAAAGAGGAAAAGTGTCGCGATATCGCGACATGTTGCATTTTCATGGCCAAAAGCAACAAAAGAGGGCAAAGACATAGAAATGTCACGATATCGCGACATGTCGTATTTTCGTGATGCAAGAAGAAGAACCAAGCTGAAGACATAGAAATGTCATGATATCATGACATGTTGCTTTTTCATGACTCAAAGGGGGCACGCGCTCCAAGCCGGGTATTTTCTCGAGATGATCAAGTGCCTCATAAATGCATTCTTACTTGCCCAGTAAGCTCGCTGCTCTTTTTTGGCAATTGGAAGCGAAGTATCAGTCCCTGAAAGGAGAGCCCGATAAGCATGGCGGCCACTCGAGCATTGCACCCAAAAACCAAGGACACTCAGATGACTCATCAATGCATGTTTCCTTGGTTGACTCGGTCACAGTTGCCAGTTCTGGTAATGGATTTGAAAGCTCAGTCACGAGGGCCGCGAGGAGCCGACTTCTCAGATCTCAAGAGTATACTTCGCCATTCTGTGTAATAATGACTTAGAGGGTCGGGTCCTCTATAAAAACCCAGGCATTGTAATGTAGAAATTTTTGGGGGGAACTATCTGCTAGAAAGTTGTTGTAACTTGATGTCCTATGATTAATACTAAAGAGCTTTGGGCTCAATTTCTCTCTTTTATGCTGCCTTCTGTGCTTGATTCTTTTGTCTTTCTTCATTTGTATACTGAGACTCTGAATCCTGAATCCGGTGTGCGATTGGGGACTGTACCCTGAAACTCGCCTGAAGGATACATAGGAGAGGAAAAATGCTATATTGGTTTTCTTTTATGCTTCCTGGTGGGTTGTGGTTTCTATTACATTCACTTGTCCTAATCGTCTTTACTCTGAACCCTAAATTTCGATGAAAGGGAGAAGGAGAATCCCTGTGAGCTCGCCCAGAGGATACATAGGAAGGTTAATGTGGCATTTCTTTCATTTATTCTTGGTGTTCCTTGTTGCTATTCAAGTTGTTAGTTAGTGATCGTGCTTCCTATTCTCTCCCACCTTAAATCACCGATCTCTCTTCCCTTACCCCTTTTTATTTCTTTCTCTAACCCTAACTCCTTTTATCTCTTTCCTGCATCCCTTATCTCAAAACACCAAAGTAGATTAGCATAGGAGCCGACCTTTCTCCGGATATTGGCATGAGGGGCATCTCTTCCCTTCGGCCTTTCAATGTTGGTCCAGGTCTAGGGTGCATACACTTACCCAGATCCTTTCCTAGGTAGATTTGATGACCAAAAGGTCCGATGTAGCAATAGAGACCATTTTAATCTCATGATCATGAAATTGAATCACTGGCTCTTGGAACTACTGTACATATCCCATGAAAATTTTAAATGCTTTGGGGTCCTAGGACTAAACTTCAATAGACCTCAAGATGTCCATGAGTGTCTCCCTGTGCTTAGGAGACTATTGTATCAGTTCATAAACTGACAACTTTGTTAAAGCTATCTTTAGGCTTTGCATAAGCCTATTTATGATGTTCACCACCGGTCTAGTTAGTGGGCTTGGCATATTATTTTGCATTTGCCTTTTTGGAGGCACATATTGAACCATGATTGGAGTTGGATATGGATTTGGTTGCTCGTACCTCCCTTTTCTTGTGATAATGTTTACCATATTGACAAAACCCTGTGTAGATGGTTCAATACACACTTGGTTCACTTGGACAATATTATTCCTCGGAGAATCTTGGTTTGGAAGAGGATTTTTGAAAATTTCCATATTTTTATTATTTGAAGCCTGAGGGTTGTTGACAATTAGCTCACCTTTGTCGATCATGTTTTGCACCACGTGTTTAAAACTATAACATCCTTCAATGTCATGTCCCTTCATCCTATGGTACACACAATACTGATCATCCCTATACCCTTTTGGTTTGGGTTGGTTAGGGTCTTGCAACTTGATCTCATGTAAGTTGATAGTCTTAGCCTCACACAGTTGATGAAAAATTGATCTCATTATCTCTAACAATGGTGTGAACTAGCGAGGAGGGCATTGTTCCTTATTCTTACCCTATTTTTTATTATTGCACTAGTTGTATTATGCAAGAGGAGGTTGGGCCTGATAATTTTGTTGTTGTTGATCCTTATCCCCTTTTTGGAGGTTCAACACTACTTGATTCACATGGGTCAGCTTACCTTGGTGATTTTGATTTTTAATATTTTTCTTATTCCATAATTTTTGTTTTGAAGCTTCAAGTTACCCTCATGTAACTTGATGTCCTTAATTACCTTAGATTGTGCTAAGGCCTCCTCAAATGTTTTGTATTTTTGTAGCTACAACAATAACAAGATGTGCTTAGCACAAATATTTGTAAACATTTGAGTTATTTCCATCGTTCGAATAGAAAATGACAACTTTACCATTAACTTTCTCCATATATTTGAATAGTCCATGATTGGCTCATCGTCGTATTGCATTAGAGCGCCATATTGGATAGGTTTGTCTTATTATTAATGCTGAAGGAGAAGCGTTCAACAAAAGCATTATCCAAATGCTCAAAACTAGTTATGTTGTACCTCTTTAGTTGGTTGAACCATTCCATGGTAGGACCTAAAAGGATCATGATGAATTTCCTCAGTAATAGAGCATCATTTCTTTGTATCTGAAAGCACATATTCATAAATCTCATGACATACTCCTAAGCATATTCATCTCCTTGAAACTTATCCAGCTTTGGCATCTCAAAGTGATCAGGATATGCTAGAGTAGGCACTGAAGGGCATAAAGGTACATTGTGTATTTTGTTCAAGGTAGGCTTCTGATAAGCCATCCTTTGTTTCTTAATTTCTCTTACCTTTTTTGCCAAGGATTTTTAGGACTTCAAAGATATAATCTACTCTTCCCTAGGAGGTCTTGAGGATCCTTTGGAGGCAGATTCTTGTTTGATCAAGGTGGAGGCAATGGCTCATCCTCCTATTCTACCAAGGATATCTTAGGATATTCTTATTCTTTATCATCTCTTGCTACTTCCTTGTATTGAGTACACCCATGATGTTCAAGTGCTTGGCATTGCAACATATTTTAGGCAATATAATGATTATGACAATGTGCTTAGGGCACAATTCAGGCTACGAAGTAGCTCATCTATGAGGGTGCTTCCTGTATTTACTCTACGAAGGCAAATTAGCATGAACCAATCTATCCTCTCTCTCTACACACTCCTTTTTACTAAGGATGCATTGCTCATGCATGTGCTGCTCATATAGATGTTTCCTTAACAACCTCTATCTTTGAGTATCCTCATTTTTTATGCACTCGCACTCTACATGCACATCTTCCAATTGATCTTGGAAGATCCACTACCTTTTCTTTAACACCAAATTTTGAGATCAATCTATAATATCGATAGTATGTGGTCTTTGGTGGTCTTGCTTTGTTTGGGTAGATTTTTTGGTGTGAATCCCAATAGACATGTCTACCATGCTCTTATCTTTTTTTGTATAGATGGCATTCACATTTTGTTATTATCTGTGATTTATACCCATATGGTTTGATGGGGCATTTATGATATGAGAATGCTTTGAGCATTCTCCTCGTTCCCTAATGGTCCTATGTGTACTCTCACTACAAGAACACATAGATAGAGAATGCATGAATGAAGGCTTACACTCTAATTTCCCCAAGACTCTATCAATACCATCAAACTATCTTGTCTTCCAAGGCTAATCTGGTGGTGTACCATTTACTCCAACTTTAGACAAGTCAATCATGAACTTTCCAAGTTCATTATTATTTAGAGTTTGTATGGCCCCATGCTCTAAAGTGGCCCTCTCTTCCTGCCCCTTATTGGGTGGATTTTCTTGTTGTCTATCTTGGGATGGTGGGGGTCTTGAGCCACCCTTAGATCTATCCCTCAAGGAGTGTGTATTACCTCCTCTATTTGGGGTGTTCTAGATAGAATCCTTGTGCATTGAATTATCCCCTCTAATACTCATTGAACGTCATTCAAGAGGATTTTGTAGTTGAAGATTCAATGTATTGTTTTGTGTGTTAGGTGGAGCTTCAACTTTGACTTTGACTATGCACTGATGTTGGCCTCTTCATGTATTAACCATAATGTGAATTATCTCTTGTGTAGATTTTAGAGAAAAAAAAGCAAACAAGGATGATTATCTCTTTTAAAATTTCTTTGTGATCCCTAAACTAGTTTTAGTGTGTTTCAGGTATGTTGTATCATAAACTAACTCTCATCGTGTTTTTAGATTTTTTGATGATATACTTGTTTAGTTTAATGGATTTCACCTATATGCTCACAACACAACAACTGGTAATGAAATTCACTGTCAATTAAACCTCCCAAAGTATGGATATGAAATCCACACCTGGGTAGGGAGCACAAGTCCTACTGATCCTCACCAAGCATGCCATGTGCAATGATATACCCCTCCGAAGAGGAATACAGGATATTTTGCATGGATATGATGGATCTTGGAGTCGATATTGGCCAATAGAACAAGGTTTGTGGGATTTGAGCCAAAAATATGGAAATAACTACCATCATCATTGAAATCTACTAGTGGATGGGTGTGAATTCTATCTCACTAGCACTTAAGTGTTGCATGGTGTGTGTGTTCATTTTAAGCTTGTATGTAAATGAAAATGCATCACCAAGAAAACATGTTATTTCCTACATGCTTATAATAAATATGTTTTAAATTCAGAAAGATGCATCTATTTTGACTATATGAACTTTAGAGAATGTAGTTTATATGATAAAATTGGCCTTTGATTGGGCCCCAGCAAGCAAACTCTACACATAAATTCTAACTGTTGGTTGCGATATGTGCAATACGTAGTAGTTCTAACCATAGGACAAAGCCATAGCCCAAAAACTTAGCCATGGTTGATAGTAGTGGCTAAAATTTCTAGCTACTGTTGTCAGCCACAACTGATAGATAGCATAAAATTTTTATTAAATTTTACCTCTTACTATTTTTTTTTAAGTGATCTACTGATCTACTGACAAGTAAAAATGAAAAACAAGATGTAGACATCGAAATCATGTCATTCTTATGGTATATACTTACATAGACATACTCATAAGATCATAATACATAATCTTGGACTTTCCAAGCATCAACTATGGTTCTCACCACTCATTTGAGGCCTTTTCAAGCCATCCAAGCTTGTCCACTCAAGCCAAGAGTGACCAAATCCTAGACGCTTAAGCCTATAGCAATCAAACCTTAGTCACTGTAGGTGACAGTGGCTAGATCATAGCTTCTTTAGATGATAGTGACTAATCCATAAGAAGTGGTTTGCCGACAAACAAGCCCAATATCGGGCAGAAGTGGCAGTCTGCATGCAATAAAGATGAGTGGGAGTGACTTTGAATTCCTTTTCATGACCAGTTCACATAGAATACTCAAGTGGGCAGTTAGATTTAGTTAACTAGCCTTAAAATATAGACAGTGGACAAAATATTCTCATGCTAACTTGCACTACGCATGAGAAATTCATTTCTAGGGCTTGGACATAGACCTAGGGTTTCACACTATAAAAGGTGTAAGTGTAAGAGCACCAAGACATATTTGATCTTTTATCACAAGAGAATAAAAATGAGAGATACAAGAGAATCACATATACAAGAGACCATTTCAGAGAGAGAGACATCTTTTTGAGGAGAGCTTTCGAGACTCGAAGAGTTTTGAGATCACATGTATGGTGGAGCTTTGATGAATTGAAGAGCATAACACCTACTATCTTCAACATCATATTATAGTATTTGACCCATAGCTTTGGGGTAAAGAGGGTAAAATTTACTTTAGCAACTGTTGTCTTGGATAGTGGTCTGCAGGCTTAGCTTAGATAGACATGGCATCTTTTATTTTGTTTTCTCATATCATTAGCATAGATTTAAATTATTTCATGGCATAGTTTTTATCATATTTTTGTTACATTATTTGATTACTAACAACCTCATCCGAGGAGGCAATCTCGGACACCTAAATGTGTGTTGTTGTTTCATTGATTACAGGGCCATAGGTACATCGAATGAAGATTACAACATACAAGAGCAAAAGGGATCCCTCTAGGAAATATACATGGATAAGGAGGCATCTATAAGCCCTCATACATTTCTGTGTGCGGAACCGAGAAGCTTTTATAAGCGCACCACCTCTTCGTGGAAGGGGCACTCCTTACCTATTTGTAATTTATAGTATCAAAATGGGTATCTATAAGAGGGACCGACTTGTAACTGAGCTTTAGTATCAATAAAGAGATCCATCTTTTGTTATATCATGTTATATGTTTTTTCCTCTTGTCTTTCTATTTCATCTTATGTATTTTAAATAGCATTACAAGTAGGATTTTAGAAAAGGGACCGGTGCGTGAGTTCTCAGGGTCACTACAGATGGCGATCACGGTGGGACCACCACTAATTTTTTATTTTTTCTAGAAAACTAACTTAATTTTGTGTGCATGTCTAGCCACTCTGAGCTACAGAAGCCAAAAACTAGCCGCTCTGAGCTACAGCGGCTAAGAACCAGCACCTCTGGTCAACAACGACTAGAATTGGAGTGTAGTAGAGGTCAAAACATCGACTCTCTGAGCTAGATCAAAGGTTGGTATAGCTTCCCTTATATTTTATAGCTTTCTATCTACTTCTGTGTGTTTAAAAAAAGAACTTAAAGCACATTTATGTTTGGAAATTGAAATAACAAAGAAGAAATAATTAAGCATTTCGCATATCTTAGATCTTCTTTTAAATTTTTCACTAGGTGTTGCTAGGAACAACAGCTTATGCCTAAAAATTTTGCCCTAGAATCCAATGTGCTAGACATTGTATGTTGTTTGCTTGCTTTGAGGCCCTACTAGAGGCCATAGTTGCACGAAATAAAGTGCACTCATACAAATCATAGTAGTTCATGCATCTTTCTAAATATTGAAATGTATTTTTACACTTAGTCATATAGAAAAGAATCATTGCTGCTATATGATGCACTTTATGTTATGCAATATTAAAATGAACACCACACACACACATATTATTTAAACATTGGAGAGTTGGATTTCATCACCGATCTTCAATTCAGTCCAGTGACATTGGAATTCATCTCCTTCCATTGGTTTGCCCCCTAGAGCTTCCTAGAAATGGATTGAGAAACTTAATTATAGTGACACTAAGTTACTTGTTTTCAAACTATATCCCACTATTAGAACAATAATTGGTTTAGAGTAGAAGAGGTAGGCGAACCCTCCATTGGGTCTTCAACGGTGTAACCTAGTTTCTTTTGAGAAAATCATGTTTGGCATAATTATACTTGATTGTCACTATGGCTAAGTCTTCTCATTCCTAATCCAAGAACAAAAGTAAAGAAATCAAAATAAAAATACATCAAAACACACCAAATAGTTTAAGGCACACTTAAATCAATAATCAAGATAAAAATTTATTTAGAATTGTGTGGTCATTCCTAATTTGCAAATTAAAAGATCAAGTCATAAAAAAAACATGGTCAAAACATGAAGTAAACATCCTTAGTCTGATATCGATGGAGAGATAGAAGCAATTCATGCCCATAGGCAGAGTCATAGTAAAATTGAATGATCTACCCATAAGACCGTGAGACGTAGTTTCATGAGCCTAAGGGGTGATAATTCAACCCTTTGGGGATCTCCTCGAGAAACCCCAAGTAAGGAACCACATAATGGAACAAAGTCACATAAAAAAAGAGGCTTCATAGCCATCCTCATCAAGAATACATGAGGAGACCTCAAGGGCCTCCTCTAAACACACAAACATCTCAAAGACATGAGGAAGCTTCAAGGGCTTCCTCCTCACATGGACATAAATAAGGTTCTAAAACCCATTCTTCACATAAGTATGATGATACTACCACATATCCATCCACATGGAGGAATCATGTTACCACCAAGTTCTCTTCATCAAGAAGGCAAACAAGAATTGCAACACCTCAAGACTCACAAGAAACATACGAAATAGGTCTGCCCACAGAAGGGCAAGAAACTAGAGCTACATCTAGTCATGGGAATCATATAGAAAAAACCCTTCACACAAAATGAAATATTCCCATAGACTATGACCTCATAGGAGCAAATGGCACCCTAAAGGATCAGCCATGGAAAAAAAGATAGCTAGATGGGTTGGATCGATTTCCTACTCAACCAACTCAAAGAACTGTAGCTAGTAAGAACTATGCATCTGGAAGCTCATGAACTATGACTTCTAAACATACCTCCTAGTTTGGGGGTACCTTAGAGCAACCTCATATAAGATGCATGGAGTTTTATCATAGGGATACTCAACAATACACTGAATAATTCAAATTAACTAGCAAGAGTACAGATACAACAAAAACCCCCTCGAGAAATCTGAGTCAAAAAAACAAGAACAAAATTAGATAAACATGAGTCTTCTATGATAGCACAAATTGACTGAATGAGGTAGTTATAAAATGCATTACATAAAGAGTGAGAGCTAGTGGAAGCTCTCGAACAAGAGAAACAAAGATAAATACTCTTGCGCCAACATGAGCAACGTTTAAGAGAGCAAGCTAAGCGACGAGCTCTTAACAATTTACCAACAAATATTGATGACCACCAAAGAACAAGATACATTGAATCACCTAAGGAGAGGCACACTAGACAAGATATCCCACAATGAAACCCCCCACCAAATCATGAACAAAATCCAACTAATGGGGGAGGGCAAACATAACAAACCAATATCACAATCTTGAGTCCCCTCGTAGGAGGGAGGAAAATGAAACAAATCAAATGGATAGAGAGTTACCTCCATTGCCAATATGAATAGGCTTACAAGAGGAGGAAATCCATGCATCAAAGGCATTTCAAGAGCTTGCTAAAAATATGAAAACATTTGAGAAACAAGAGGCAACTGGTAACTCATCAACATTCAGAAATATACACAATCAACCATTGTGCCCATCAATCCCTAGCCCTCCATATCCTAAGCACTTTGAGATGCCTAGGTTAGAAAATTTTAAATGTGAAGAGGATGCACAAGAGCATGTCACCAATTTTATCAACACCTATTTTCATATTGAATACAATGATGCTCTCATGCTAAGAACATTCATAATGACATTTTTAGGTGCTGCCACTCAATGGTTCAACCAACTACCTAAGCATAGCATAACCAACTTTGAACAACTAGTAAATGCATTATTAAAGCATTTCTACTTTGGTGCTAAGAAGAAGTGAACATTTCAGACATGGATAACTTAAAACAATATGATTATGAGCCAGTAATGGACTATGGGAATAGATGGAGAAAATTCATGGCAAAATTATCATTCTCTGTTCCCACAGAAGAGATCATTCGCATGTTCACCAAAATTTATTCTAAAAATATCTCCCTCTTGCTACAAATCCAATAGTATCATTTTTTTGAGGAAGCTTTGGCATAGGCCAAGCTCATTGAAGAGATAAAAGTAGATGAGGGAACCATTAAGCTCCAAAACAAAAAGGAGTGGCACAATAATGGTAAGAATGACAAGTATAAGCATAAGCAGGGAAACCCTTATCCATTCAATCAAGTAGTATTGGCTAGACCCAAGGATGGGGGTGCACAACAACCACAGAACTATCAAGCACATCCCTTGCAAGCCAAATACGACCAAAAGAACAATCAGGGAAGAAATCAAGAATGCAAGCTACCTCGTTATTTCATGCCTTTGACAGAATCAATGCAATCAATATTTAATCAATTGAGCAAGGCCAGGAGGATCATATTTCCTGATATACCTCTTATAGATCCCAACCATCCTAATCCAAAAGGATATAGGGAAGATCAATTTTACCCTTATCATAGGATATCGGGGCATGACATTGAGGCTTGCGTCGGGTTTAAGCATCAAGTGCAAAATATGATTGAGGCAGGAGAACTCAAAGTTGACAACCCACTAGCTCCCGATAACAAAAACATGGGCATATACAAAAACCTCTTACCCAATCATGAGGCCCCTCGAGAGCAAGGGGCCCAAGTCAATTAGGTTCAAGCTGACATACCTACCCGTGGATGCATTGGGATGGTTGAGATTGTTAATATAGCAATAAGGACTAGGCGGTATGGTCAACTATAATAGCTTGCAGCTCCCATAAACATCCCAGTCGCTCCTAGTCAAAGGCAAGACAACCTTCCAGGTCCACTAACGAGACCTATGGTAACTATTTGGAGTAGATTGGAGAAAAACCTACAAATGAATCCAGCTAAGTTATCCATATATGAGCTCATACAATAGTCCCAAAATCATAGGGAGACTCTAATGGATATTTTAAAAACAATTGAGCTTCAACTGCAAGATGTGAATACATTCACTCACTTTGTGGGACAAGTGCAAGAATGCTAGGAACCTATAATCCAATTCTATGATCATGAGATTAAGACATTTTTTGCTGCCTTACCGGACCCATCGCTAAACATTGTAGTGGCTATCAATGACTTGTATTTCAAGAGGTTTTTTGTTGATACAAGTTCATCAATAAACATCATCACAACAACTGCAATAGAGCACCTCAAGATACCCAAGACCAATATCATTCTAGGAGCTTACACATTGAGAGCTTTTAATGATATTTTATGCAATATTGTGGGAATGATAGTCCTACCCATCAAGGTGGGGCACAAGACCATCCTTGTGATGTGTCATGTCTTGGAAGAAACTATGCAATATAACATCCTCTTAGGGCATCCTTGGATAAGGGACATGAAGTGTGTGCCTTTGATCTTGCACCAGTGTGTCAAGTATGTGCATGAAAACAAAGTCTATATGGTTCTAGTCGATGAAGAGCCTTTTAAATATGTTAATCAAGTGGAAATTCTAGGAGAATTCATGATCCCTTCTACTTACCTATACACGTCACCTTCATACCCAACCACAAAAGTGGATAAAAAATACAAAGGGGTAAGAAAAGACCTATTCACATCAACACCTCCTAGTGCACTCAAGACAATCAATGCTTTTAAAGTACCATCAATGTCAAAACCAAAAGACAATAAGAAGCTAAAGTCACCCTTAGTTAAAGAATAAAGGCCTAAAGAAGTGCCAACTATAGCCATTGCTGAAATTCCAAGTCCTATGGAAGAGGAATATCCTCAAGATCAAGATGAAGATAGTGATTATCACCCTGCTTCACTAGTATCATCCATGGGGTCATCCACATCGCATGCATCAATACACTTGGCAAGCATAGGCATAGGGGAGTACCTTGTGCAGAAAATTACCTTTACACCTATCATTGAGTCTGCACAAGACATAAGGAGGCCTAAATACTTGAGGCTACCAGTAGGAATAGTGGTTCCACTTGGAATCCCTCCCAACGAAACCAATTTTTTCTATGTCAACCTGGACTGCGCCCATAAGTCTTCATATATAGAATAGGATGGTGATGAATTATTCATAGTCAATGTTTATTACCTCTCTAATACCGATTTTTCTCTAAGCTACTTTGAGCGTTGCCATTGGCATGGCTATGGCCTTGGCATATATGAGCAGGGGCGTAGAAGGCCTTACGAGCCACTATATCAGCTTTCCTCTGATAGATTTGGCTTAGGCTATTATAGCAGAGGTCAAGATGACTCGCTTGTAGTAGCATTGGAAATATTAAGCATAGGATTGGGAGAAGACATTGATTTCATTCCTTATCACCCCCTAAGAATAGCAAATTTGAGCAACAGACAAGTGGCCATGGTAAACATACCGCCTCCAAAAAATTATCATCCAAACACCTCAATTGATTCCACCCCAACAAGGTACAACTCATGGGATGACTAGAATGGATATGAAGCAAGTGATGATGAGGTGCAACTTGGCTTAGCCTATCAAGGACATCACTATTTACAAAGGTTCACATGGTCCATCCATGATGATATTGGATATACATCAGATGAAAGTGACTATGAATTAGAAGACTCAACAGAAAGAGCTTACCTAGGCCTAAGCCATCAACCCATGACTTTGGGGTGAGAGACAAATGGAAATGGATTCTTCATAAGTGAAAAATAATATGAAGATGAAATGGAGATGGCCTAATTGGGGCCAAGACATGAGCCCCTTATCTTAGGGCCGCATACCAATTCTAACATTTTTTGGATAAGTTATCATTACTTTGAGGATGAGATCGAGATGGCTTATCTTTGACCTTACCACTTACGACAAGTCAATGAGCTAGTAGAGAGATAGGTGGCACTCCATGCCATAGACCCTCATATCCAATTTTTGGGGAGACCTATTGACCTAGCAGCCATTCATTGGATGGTCAACCCCCCTCCGCCTACATTCAGAGAGCAATTAGAGCCTATTGATCCTATTGTCCAACCTTCTCATAGGGCAGATCCATAAATTCCCATTCCTCTAGAACCTAATAACGAGTATGGAAGGAAAACCCCTGAGACAAGATTGCACCCATGTGGTCCTAGATATTTCATCCTATCCATCAACATGATCTCCATTGATTTGACCAGTCCACTTCATAATCCAGTAGATCCTACCAAATCATTGCATCTTGATGTAGAGGCTATTGATTGGGATTGTGCTAGTTCATCTATGGAGCTAGAATACCTCTTCCCCAATGAATAAATGTTACATACATTCCATTTCGCATCAGGTTGTACATATGATGTCTTCCATATTGGTTTGGAACCTGAGTTAGTAGGTCCTATGAATCTCGTCGATGATATTCATTTGGTACCCATGCCTTATCAGTTGTAGGATGGGTCACATATGGCTATAGAAGCAACTTTTGAAGTGGACATCAATGATGATCCTACCCAACCAAGGAAAGTCAAGTTCGGAGAAAGTCTATCTCCAGAGGAACAAGCCATCTTAATTCCTCTCCTCAAGGAGAGGCCAAACATTTTTTCTTGGACTTACAAAGACATGCCAGGGACAAATCCAAAGTTAGTCATTCACAACCTTTCATTGGATACCATGAAGAAGCCATTCAAGCAAAAATTGAGGAAAATGCATCCAACCATTTTGATGGTGAAGAACAAATTGCAAAAACTACTGGATGTAGTATTCATAGTTCCTATTGACTACCTTGAGTGGGTGTCAAACATGGTACCCATAGGAAAAACTGATGAAAGAGTTCGTATCTGCATAGATTTTAGGGGTTTAAATAGGGAAACACAAAAGGATTCATTCTTGTTGCCAAACATAGATGCTCTTGTAGATGCAATCGCAGGTCATGAAATGCTCTCCCTAATGAATGGTTTTTTGGATAAAACCAAATCCGGATTAAGCCTAAAGATCAACATAAAATTGATCTCATTACTCCATGGGGAACATTCTGTTACAAAGTTATGTCATTCGATATCAAAAATGTTGGTGCCACATATCAGCGGTCCATGAAATACATATTCAATGACTATATGCATAAGATATTGGAATATTACATGGATGACTTACTAGCCAAGTCCCTGTTGCGGCAAGAGCATGCCAAAGTCCTTAGATAAGTCTTCAATTGCCTCATAGAACACAATGTCCGATTGAATCCTAAGAAGTGTGTATTTGGTGTAAATTCTGGAAATATTTTAGGATTCATCATATCCAAGAGAGGCATCAAATTAGATCTTGAAAAGATAAAGGCTATACTAGAAATGGCCACCCCTACAGAAATTGGGGAATTGAGGAGCCTACAAGGCAAGATAGCATCCATCAAAAGATTCATCACACAATTATCAGACAAATGCAGACCTATGAATATGTTGCTATGCAAGGAAGTCCCCTTTCATTGGGATAAAGAATGCCATCAAGCCTTTGAAGAGATTAAAGCTTATCTGGCAATGCTACCAGTATTGGCTCCACCAAGGCCAGACATTACCATTTTTACTATATATATCGATTACTAATTTTGCACTAGGCACCATGTTAGCCCAAAATAATAAACAATACAAAGATCAATCCATATATTACATTAGTCACACCTTGGTGAGCTATTAGCTAGGATATGCATATGTCAAAAATTTGTGTTTAGCAGTGGTCTTTGCAACTCAAAAGTTGCAACACTACATGTTGAGCCATACGACCTACGTCATATCAAAACAAAATCCTTTGCAATACATGATGAGCAAGACATATCACAATACACATACCACAAAGTGTATCATGCTATTGATATAATTTGACCTAGATTTCATAAGCCAAAATTCCATCAAGGGATAAGTCATAGCAGATCAATTAGCAAAGGCGCATATTTAGGATAACAAGCCTCTCACCATAGAGTTACCTGATGATGCGGTATTTGCATTATCAGATCTGCTAGAAATCAAAGAACCTAAGAAATAAAAAGATATGTCATTATTCTTCAATGGTTCAAAGTGTAAATAAGAAGGTGGAGTAGGGATTGTCTTTATCACACCATAGGGCACTCCATTACCCTTATCATTCAAACTAGACTTCCAATGTATAAACAACAACACATAATATGAAGCATTGATCCTGGGACTCCAAATAGCCATAGAAATGGGCATTAAAATATTTAATATCTTTGGTGACTCCTTGCTCATAGTAAACTAGGTCAAAGGACTATTTTAATGCAGGTGCCCACTCTTGAAGACTTACAAGGAACTTGTTGACAATTACTTAGCCCGACTAGAATGGTATGACATCGAGGCAATCCCTCATACATCGAATATATTTGCAAATACCATGGCCTCTTTGGTATCCTTAATCCCTCATAATACATCTTCTAATTTTACTACCATTCATGTAAAAGTGCTTTCACATTTAGCAATATGTTGTGAGGCTTTTGAAAATCAAGAATAAGTCAACATGATCAACATCGAACCAAATCAAGATTGGTCCTTTGCAACCAGAGATTTCTTGCAAATAGCACCTTGGGGGTCTTTGATCTCCCAAGGACCTATAGAGTGTGGTGCAACCATATACCATAGAGTTGTTTCTAAATCCATGTTCACTACCTCAAAAATGTAGGAAGAGCAAGTTGTCTATTCTATAGAATATGTGGCCTATCAAGATTGCCTTTCCCAACTATGGGACTTCTTAAAGCTTGGAATAATACCTCAAGGTTTGTCATATACTGAAAGGTGAATTTTCAAATAGAGAGCAACAAGATACATATTGCTAGGATAAATCCTCTACAGATGAGGATATGATGGAGTATTACTCTGTTGTCTTGATCCCTAGGAAGAATCTTGGGCAATTTCGTAAACTCACGAAGGAACATGTGGAGGCCATTTTAGTGGCATGGCCATCGTTAAGTGCATCTTGAAAATGGGTTACTATTGGCCCACAATGTAAAAGGACTACTACAAGTATGTCATGAAATGTAATAAGTATCAGCATCATGTAAACCTAATGCACTTACCATCGCAAGCTTTGTAGCCCATCCAGGCAACATGGTCATTCTCGTAATGGGGACTAGACTTGATTGGGAAGATCTCACCCCCATCCTCATGCTGACATACATTCATCATAACGGCCATAGAATACTTCACTAAATGGGTAGAAGTGATCCCCTTAACATCAATAATTGGACCAAGGATTGCAAAGTTTATACTCCATAATATCATGTCATTTTGGGGTCCCTTCTAAGGTAATATCGAATAATGGTCAATCTTTCAAGAATAAAAATATGCGTGCTTTAAGGAATAAATACCACATTCAACATAGTTTTTCAATCCCTTATTATCCACAAGAAAATGGGCAAGAAAAAGCCTCAAACAAAAAAATAGTCTCCATTTTTAGGAAGATAGTGCAAGAAAATCACAAGGATTGGCACATGTAGTTGCCTCTTGCACTATGGGCATACATGGCTAGTATACAGATGCCCACTTGGGCAACACCATTTTCACTAGTATATGGCACTGAAGCCATCATGCCTCTAGATTTGGAAATCCTAACTCTAAGCATAGCATTAAAGGATTTTATAGATGATGAAGTTGTGCGACAAGTCCGCCTTGATCATTTGATGCTTCTTGATGAATTCCGAGTCAATGCTTTAGAGTATCTCTATGTTTACCAATATCATCTTGCATGAGCTTACAATAGTAAATTCCACCTAAGGGAATTTAAGGTTGGAGATCTAGTGCTCAAAGAAAACTAGTAGAATTCAAATCTGTCGTCGCATCTGCAAGATAAGTTCATGATAAAATGGATAGGTCCATATATGATTTCACCAAGAGTTGTGCCTGGAGCATATCACCTTATATCATTAGATGGTTTTTAAGAGCCTAAACCTCTCAATATCATTCATTTAAATGCATTTTACACATAAACACAAAAACATTCAAATATGTCATAAAAACACAAAAACATTCAAATATGTCATAAAAACACAAAAACATTCAAATATGTCATAAAAACACAAAAACATTCAAATATGTCATAAAACACAAAAACATTCAAATATGTCAAAAATACAAACAAATCATAAAAACATAAAATTCAAAAATTCAAATCAAAGGCTCCAAGGGTAATTCATACCGCTTGGTCAAAATCAAATCAAAGGCTCCAAGGGTAATTCATACCGCTTGGTCAAACATCAATTCAAAATGCTCCAAGGGTAATTCATACCACTTGGTAAAAAATAAAATCAAAGGCTCCAAGGGTAATTCATACTGCTTGGTCAAACATCAATTCAAAAGGCTCCAAGGGTAATTCATACCGCTTGGTCAAAAATCAATTCAAAGGCTCCAAGGGTAATTCATACCGCTTGGTCAAAAATCAAATCAAAGGCTCCAAGGATAATTCATACCACTTTGTCAAACATCAATTCAAAAAGCTCCAAGGGTAATTCAAGCCACTTGGTCAAAAATTAATTCAAAGGCTCCAAGGGTAATTTAAACCGCTTGGTCAAAATCAATTAAAAAAGGCTCCAAGGGTAATTCAAACTGCTTGGTCAAATACCATCAAATCAAAAACTCCAAGGGCATTCAAGCCACTTGGTCAACATCAAACAAAAATATCCAAGGGCACTTCATGCTACTTGGTCAAAAACAAAAAGCACCAAAGGCATAATAAGCCCTTTGGTCAAATAAATCAAAAATACAAAAACAACATAAAATCAAAAATACAAAAACAATTGCATCTCACATTTTGCATCCACATCATTGCATTACATATTCATATCCACTACAATTGCATATGTCATGAGAGCCTTAAAAGTGATACCACATTTTGTCGCACAAGTCATTCATATCCACATTTGTGTAATTGTGTTTTTCAACACAACCATTATTTGTTGCTATACATAATATACTAAGGTTTTTTGGTTAGTCAACCACACCTAGTAATATTATCAACTTTTGAGGAAAAAACTTTGATTAGTAGAAGGTAAGGCCTAGTTGTGATAAATCCTTGGATATTCAAGATCCCATCACTAATTGAAACACTAAAATCCTAGCTGGTATAAGGAAAAGATGAAAGTTGCAAAGCGGTCTAGGTTACCTTAAGCGAAAAGGATTGTCGTTGCTTATCCCCCTGTGCAACCGGTTTGAAGGTGCTGAGAATTGGAAAAAGGACAAGCTTTACCCTATCAAAATTCCTTGCTTACATAAAAATAAGCAAAATACCAAAGCAAAAGGACATATTCAAAAGTCCAAGTATACAGTCCAGATTTCAAAGCATAAATTCAGAAATACCAAAAAAAATCAAGCTCAAAAAAATCAATCAAAAATAAACAGTGATTTTCATCACTACGTATGAGCAAAATAAACAATGATTTTCATCACTACAAAAATCCTCACTCAAATAAAAAATCAAAATAAATAGTGATTTTCATCACTACATATGAGAAAAATCCAAAGCCAAAAAGAAGGGAATAAATCTTGAATCCCTGGAATTCTTAGCATTGTACAAAATTGGAAGGAAAAATCCTTACGCATGATGATATTTCTAATACAATTGATTCATGCATTTGTGTAGAGCAATATTTGAATGTGGATGAGCTAGCTTAGGTAACCCAATATTGCCTAGTTTTATAGTCCAACTAAGTCCAACATAAGTATGACATGAACACTTGAGGATCCTTGATCTTAGCAATGGGCTGAAATAATCCCACCTGACATCGGAGGAAATGCTTGAGTTATATCTCAAAATTACAATCACTTGCACACACAGAGATCATGAAAAACTAGGTCCATGGTAAAAGCCTTACTTTTCAAAGGTCTAAGTGGTAAGTAGACAGTTGTTGACAGGGGAACTAGAGTGTTTGAATCTTCAAAAATCCCCAAAAATGTTTACATAGCAACAAATCATAGAATCATTCACACCATCACTTTTCTTTATAATATTCTATAAATTAGGTGGTATCAACATAGTAGGACAGATACCGCATATATATTAGAAATAGTATATAGATGGCCACTGACTACTTTATATCTTTTAATTTATAGAAAATTATTAAGAAAATACATTACACACCATTACATCTCATATATGAATACTTAATCAATTCTTATGATAAGAGTGATTATTTAAATTCATGATTATTTTTTTACTTTCTATGGTATCACTCATTAATATTGTCAATGTCATATGCATTTCATATGTTTTAAGTGATTAGAACATACAGGTTCATTTATACCATTCCACCACATAAGTTAGATGCATACAATTAAAGCAAAAATTAAAACATACATTTAACAATAACATTGGCATCCACAAAAACAAGTCATTAATCATCCATAAACCACATCATAAAACATATAGGAAGTATCCATTTGCACACAATCATAAATTCACCATCCATAATTAAAGTACATTGCATCATATCATCAAAACATATAAGCATCTACACATCCATATAAACATCTTCAAATATCATATATCATCTAGCATATCCATCAAATCATCATAATATCATCATCGCATCATATCATAAAACAAAATAATAACAAAATATAAGCAATAAACAATACACATGAGGCATAAAAAGCAAATCTATCATAAAAGTATGTGTGTCAATTCCAATGGATATACAAAAATACCCATGGAATATAGTCATGTAGGTCAGTCAACCTAAAAAATGGATCAAGAACCAAGTAGAGCATCAATAAAATACCGGGCTTGAGCCCCCTACACCACCTTCTCTGGTGCCACCTCCCCCTGTGGCGATGTCGCAAGTTGAGTGGTGCAAGAGTCTAGGTCTGCTGGCTAGGATAAGTGAAAGACTGCCCTGACATAGAGTACTCGTTGACCTGTGAACCACCTACACCTGCTGGATCCTTAGGGACAAGCCCATGTCTCCTGAGCTACATTTGAAGGATGGTGACATGATTTGTAAGTCCTCATATTCATGCCTCATGCTCATCCAACAAATACTAAAGTCATCCCACATCTACCCCTGAGCCTATCATAGCAACCTCCTATGGTGTAGAAGAAGGAATAACAAACTGCATCCTGACATCACCACCCCCAATAGTAGCTTGTAGAGTCTGTATCTATATTGTGAGCTACTCAATCATAGCATCTCACTGTTATAACTAGATGTTAGTGGCAAGAATCTTAGCCTCAACCTCATGCAACTACACTCTCAAAGGAGAGTCTCTCTCCTTGGGCTCTAACTCCTCCTTAGGAATGTCAAGATCCTCTGCTACCACCTTCTCTATCGGCTAGCCCCATACCTTGATATTGGCTCAAACCCTGCATCCTACTAAATCTATGACATCACCCTCACCATCATCCTTGCACCCTAGGCTATCGGTGCCATACCACATCCGATCACCCCACCATTGAGAGTAGGCCTTTGTAACTCCCCCAGCCATTGTAGGGTCTATGACTGAGGCATCCTCCTTATCTGTAATATCTGTGATCTATCATGGAGGTAGGTCCTTCTCTATTGTGAGGTGTCGGTATAGAAATGGTATCAATGGCACATCCTACTACAATCCGTACTGATGAAGAACCTAATAGTAGAAGAAATAATCCCAGATGGCAATCTTACGATCAACAAGCCATCGCTCGCACCGTGTCCTAGTAGTAAAACTAGTTGGATCATCCCAAGTAGGACACTCATAGTAAGGCCACCACACGACATCTCTGGCCAACACTCTGGTGAAAGCATCAGTATAGTGAGACAACTCCCCTGCAAAAATATGGCTCTTATGCTCCTCGTGCTCTTGATCCCATCTAGAAACATAGAACTATTTTTGAGCCTCAATAGTTGTAATATTAGCTAGGAGCCCCTTAGGGAGATCTACCTTAATGTACTCCCATCCCCAAACCTATAGGAGCAAGTTACAGGTAATTTTGACATGTCCCCATCAATGGATGTGGTACAACTCATCATAGCACTAAGCCAATAACTATCTACCCCATGCATAGATGATAGGCTCCTCACTCTCTAGTAGGTCTTGCACCATTGCTAGGAGGTTCAAAGGGAACCTCAAACCTGAGCAGTCTAGGATAAGAACATTGTTGATCACCATCAGCAACATGACATGCCTCACTGTGAAAACATGAGCATCATGCCAAGCCTTGATAGATACTCCTCTAGACCAAGTCTCTCAGAGGGCCTATGCAGAGTGCACTCCAAACACCTGAGCATAGACATTCACCTGATCATTAGTTGTCGATGAAATAATAGGCACCCCATCGAATGGGATCTAAAAGATATTGTACACGTCCTCTGGCATGATAGTCATATCACCGGGTGGAAGGTGGAAGGGGTTGGTCCGTGGGTCCCAACGATGGATTAAAGCTATAAGATAAGCCTAGTCGGCCATAATGTGGGGCAATCTAATAACGTACTGTAGCCCACAGGACTTAAACCACTCCTAGTCAGTGTCATCAAATCCAGGAAGCAAGTCAAGCAGGAGCTTCGGGTCCTGAGCCCGAGCAGTGAGGATCTAAACAAATCAGAAGAAAGACAAAATATAACTACAGTGCATCTAAGTCATAATTCACAATAAACATGAAAACAGTGCAAAATAGTACGAGTTACTCTAAATCTAAGCAAAGGAATAATAAATTACACCTAATAAAGCGAAGAAAAAAATTAAAAGTAAAAAAAAATCATAAAAATCAATACACGAAATGCAAAAAATAGGACTTAAGCTTTAGTGGTTGTCACCTACAGTGGCCGAAACTTGGACACTAGAGGAAGCAGTAGCCAAGGCCCAACGTTCAATTTTTTGACCATTGGGATTCAAGTTTGGCTGATCTGAGCGACAACGGATCAGAGCCGGTTGCTCTGAGTGACAACGGCCAAGGGGCGACATGGCAAACCCATGAACCCTTGGCCAAAAAATAAAAAAAAATTACAAATTGAAAAAATAATTTAAAAAAAATGACATAGGGAGGGAAAGTAGACAAAATGGAAAGCAAAACCCCTACCCAAGCATCAAAACTAAGCTAAGTTTGAGAACACCCAAATGGTGGTAGCAGGCGAATAATAAAAAAAAAAACCCTAGGTTGAAGCCACTGACAGATAGCAAAATTGGGGACTAACCCACCATAACAAAAGGGAACCTAAGCCTAATTACGAAGTTTGTTCATTGCCAGCAGGTTTAGTGAGGTTCGTTTTGCTTATTTCTTAGTGAAGTTCAATTTTACTTAGACAAAGAAGAGAGATCTAGGGTTTTTAAGAGAAATGCCCGAGAAGCTTCGACTCCCTTAGCAGTTGATGTTTCACCCTGTGCAGCCATGTCCTTAGCACCAACAAATTTTTGAAGTCGCAACCATCACCGCTGCACCAGAGCTCTAAAAATGGAATCTTCAATAGTTAAAATGATAGGTCAAACCCTATAATTACAAATTTTATATTTCCTTAATTATGCCTTGGTCACTACTGATATCAGTGGCCCAAGCTTCTTGGCCACTCAAGGTGATAGCAGCCATAGGAAATAACTTAGAGGCCATTATACCTGACAGTTGCCAGGCCCATAGATCGAAGTAAAATAATTCCTTCCATGAGGGAATAACAAAAACAACAAATAAGCACACTTTGGTGGTTTCAAATCACCATAATGACCAAAACAACAAAAAAATTACATAAAATCACAATCTCAAGTAGGTCTCATATACAATTACCTACTCTATCCACTCGACAATTGCAGCGACCTACACTCCATGTATTTTGGTGAGATGAGTAGGCAACCATAAGGCCACTTGGGGAAAAAACAACTCATTTTGTAGGTACGATAGGTCACCCTTCAAACCCAAAGAAGATCAAGATGGTTGAACTGCTCCATGGGTGTGAAGCGGTCATTCTAATTCCCCTATGATATCAAAAACATTAAGTCAAAGTGATACAATCTAGACATAAATATAATAACTCATCCTAACTCCCTAATAAGGCTATTGATAGTCGGACCACTCCTCGGGATAGGGATGGATGATTATCATAAGCAATTGGAATCACACTTGGATGTGGGATTGCCCATTAAAAGCAACAAATGCTATAAAGGAACCAGATTAGTCATATTGGTCAAGCGACTTTTCGCTTCATTCATTGTCAGTTTTTCACCAATTCATTGTGTGTGGAAGTAGTTCAAAACTTCAACATAATCATAATCAAAATCAACAAAATATCACTTGATCATAGCAAAATCATGTTCGTCCTTTGAATCATTGCATATAACAATCACAAATTTCCCTTGTTTGCTAGGAACGTAAGTAGACATAACATCTTCAATTGTAGCTCTCCTACCGGTCAAAATTGTTGTATCAGTTGAAGCTACCTGATTGAGTTTGATGAATGAGTGCAATTTAACATGCAAAAGCCACTAAGCTAAGTCCTTCAAACATTGAGGTAATGATTCAAGGGATGTGCACCATCTTGCATGATTGGGCCATCTAGCATTGATCATACCATTGATCACCATACACCTTACAAATAGATCAGTCTATGTTTTTTCTCAAAATTGTGTTTTCCACACAGCGCATCACAAAAAGGGCATCTATAGACACCTAAATCGTGTCATGCTTAGGGGATATACTCACATATACACACTCATAATATCATAAGACATAATATTGGATTTTCTCAACATCAACAATGGTTCTCACCACTCATTTGGGGCCTTTTCAAGCCATCCAAGCTTGGCCACTCAAGCCAAGAGTGACCAGATCCTAGACGCTCAAGCCTAGAGTGGCCAGACCTTAGCCATTGCAGATGACAGTGGCTAGATCATAGCCACTGCATATGATAGAAGCTAAGCCATAAGAAGTGGTTTACTAAAAAATAGGCCCAATATCGGGTGGAAGTGGCAGTCTGAGCGAAAGTGACTTTGCATTCCTTTTCACAACCAGTTCGCATAGAAGACTCAAGTGGGTAGTTTGATTTAGTTAACTGGCCTTTAAATACATACAATGGACAAAATATTCTCATGCTAACTTGCACTATGCATGAGAAATTCATTTCTAGGGCTTGGACATAGACCTAGGGTTTCACACTATAAAAGGCACAAGCCTAAGAGCACCAAGACATCTTTGATCTTTTATCATAATAGAATAAAAAGGAGAGATACAGGAGAATCACATATATAGGATATCATTTCAAAGGGAGAGACATATTTTTGAGGAGAGCTTTCAAGACTCGAATAGTTCTCTTTGAGATCACATGTACGATGAAGCTTTGACGAATTGAAGAGCATAACACCTAGTATCTTCAACATCAGATTACAGTCTTTGACCCATAGCTTTGGGGCAAAGAGGGGTAGATTTACTTTATCTGCCATTTTCTTGGACAGTGGCCCGTAAGATTAGCTTAGATAGACAACATATTTTATTCTATTTTCTCATATCATTAGCATATATTTACATGATTTCATGGCATAGGTTTATCATATTTCCTTTACATTCTTTGATTACTAACAACCTCATCCAGGGAGGCAATCTCGGACACCTAAATGTGTGTTATTGTTTCATTGCTTGTAGGGCCATAGGTACAGCGAACGAAGATTACAACATATGAGAGCAAAAGGGATCCCTCTAGGAAACAGACCTGGAGAACGAGGCATTTGTAATCCCTCATACATTTTCGTATACAAAACTGGGAAGCTTTTATAAGTGTACCACTTCTTCACAAAAGGATCACTCCTTGCCTATTTGTAATTCCTAGTATCAAAATGGGTATCCCTAAAAGGGACCGACATGTAACTGAGATTTAGTATCAACAAAGAGTTCCATATTTTGTTATTTCATGTTATATTCTTTTTCCTCTTGTATTTCCATTTCATCTTGGGTATTTTAAATAGCATTACAAGTAGGGTTTTAGAAAAGGGACCGGTGTGTGTGTTCCTGGGGTCGCTACACAAGAAAATCAAAGGAACAAGATTACCTAGAAATCCTCATTTGATGGAGATACATGCTTCTTACTATCTAAATTTTGCTCTACTGCTAGCCACAACTATTAAGCACGGTCGAGACTATTAACCATGGTTGTTAATTGTAGCTAAGACTTGCAAAAAAAAAAAATCAATCATCTACAACACAATTTGTGGGGTCCCTACCATGATCGCCATCTGTACCACCCTAAAAGCATACACCTAGGCTATTGCATCAATTATACCAAGCATAAAAATATGAATAACAAATAATTAAACAATAATGTAAGGTTTCTTTTATTAAATCATTTTAAAATCTCGGTTATAAGTACGTCCTTCTTAGGGATACTGAATTCTTTGATACAATGTTTCGAGCCCCTCAAAAGGGATGGTGCAATACTTAGGTTCTTAATGTAGACACGAACTACTTAAGGCTCAAGGAAGCCTTCTTCTCACTTTATTGGAGGAATATGTTACCAATAATACTTTGAATATGCTCAGATCCTGCAAATCTACATTCAAGAAATAAGATAAAATAATTAGAAGCAAAGGATACCTCTCATGATGAGGTTGTTGATAGGATTTTACATGAATTAGGATAAATATAGCAATAAAGCATGGAATATTGTAAATATGATTACAAAACCTCTAAATTATTGTAAAGAATACTAAGAAAATAGTGAATCTAGCTATTCTAATGCATAATTTTCCATTAAAACTTGAAAGAGATTAAATCTAATGAAACTAGTTCAAATTAACAAAATAGTAGAAAATAGAGCAAAGCTACCTCTAATTTCTACAATTAACCATGCAAAAGTATAAATTAAAGTTAATATATGTCATATCTACCTAATTCATGTTTAGAATGAAGATCTTATAGCTAAAATGAGGGAAATTGAGGGTCAAACCCTCATCATGGGTCTAAAGTGCAGCTGGCTCTGTTAGCCATGGCTGAGGAGAAAATCCTCTTGCTTTTGTAATCAGGCCTTGAATCTCAAATTTTCTCCATGGAATTGATGATCAAGGATCACCTCTATGTTCTGGAATGAATTGGTGGTGTAGATTCTTCGAATTTGTAGTGGAAGTGGTTCAATTGGGGATGAATGATCCTTCAAGCTCTTGAAACCTCCATAGCTTTGAATGCAATCATGATTTCCAAATTGGTAACATGTAGGCACTCCTCAAGGGTTGCAAATGGCTCTCCAATATGGTAGGGCTTCATTGCATTCAATTGAAAGCTTCTCTATACTTTTATCTAATTTGGAGGGGGGTCTTATAGCACTCCCAATTCCTAATATTGGCTTCATGGAGAAGCCAAGATCAAGAACCAAGAGGTTGGAGCAGTTGGGAGGAATAATATAGAACCTTTATTAATTGCTTGAAATCCATTTCTAGGATCATTGTAACTAATTTTGGCTTGGATCGAGATTTCGTGATAGTTGCAGAGATAATCGTAGCTCTTAGGCGCAATTAGATCTTTTAGCCATGGGAGTCAGCTATGGTTGAGATCTTAGATGTGGATGCCATCCACGGATAAGGCTGAGTAGGCTAAAAATACCTAAATTAAGTGGTTAAAACAACTACTTTACCTTCGAATGGTCCAAGATAATTCTTATGGTCTGTTAGGATGCCCATATGAGTAGTCTCATACACATGATGTGCTTTAGGTGCCTACACAACCTTTCCTTTTCTATGAGATATTTTCAATATTTTTTATGGAAAGGATTTGGCCTAAGAGCATTACGAGTAAATCTCATGGTACCTTATCAATCCCACTTACCAACAACCTAGAGACAAATCTAGCCTAGGTTATGACTACAACCACATGGACCTTCTTGAGGAAGAAATCCAAAGCCTTTACCTTGATATTCTAGTAGATAATTTTGACAAATACATAGATCTTGAATATGCTTCTCCCATCATGAATTGCTCCCTACAATCCATAGTGGATATTCTTAAGAAATTTTTCCAAGTTTCCTTAATCCAAGTAGTTTCATCTAAAAAATTTTATGATGATATCAATGAGAACTTTGATGATCTTTATATCACTTCTGATAGATCTGAAGATGTGTCATCTCACATCCTCTCCATAATAGATAATCTAAATGATCTAATATCCCATATCATTCTACTATGTCAATCCCCACATCAACCATAGTCTCCTCCACCTATCCTATAGTAGCTCCTATTTCAACCACATGGCTTGTTAGTATTGATTGTGCCCTCTAGCACACCAATCTTTCAAACTCATGACCATCATACTACAAATATGATTTTTGTTTATTTTTTACCCTATAGTGTTACACAATCCATGTTGATAGGATTCTTAGCATCAATCCATGTTGTATCAACTTTAACCAACTTCCTTCCAATCCTTCCCCTCTCAACTTTCTTCCTTTGGAGCCATTGATAGTACACATCAATGCTTATATTCATCCCTTTCCTTCTCAATATTCTTTTGTGAACCAAGTCAAAGTTGTTCACAATTATGTAGTCCTTGTAGAGAATATTGCAAATGATCTATACCTCATCCTCACTCTAGCCCATATTTAGGATGGCTTCGACATGCTTATGGAAGATACAATCAACATTGACCTCATTTCTGACCCTACCAATCCTTGCATCATCAAAATTAGAAAAAGCTTATTCCCTAAAGAAAGAGTAAACTTCATAGAGCTCCTAACATAGTATAAGAAAGTATTCACATGGTCCTACATAGGTATGCCTAGTCTTGATGCATCTTAAGTAGTCCATAACTTAACCCTTGATAATGACACAACCCTAGTCAAGCAAAAAATTAATAAAATACACCCACCATTACTTTAATGGTAAAATAAGAGTTGTATAAACTCTTAGATATGAGATTTATTCAACCAATCAATTATACTAAGTGGGTATCAAACATGGTATTTATTGGAAAGACTAAGGGGGGATATGTATTGATTTTCACAATATTAATAAAGCATATACCAAGGATAACTTCCCCTACCTAACATTGATACATTGGTTGATTCCATAGTTGGTCATGAAATGCTCTCCCTGAGGGATAGTTTTTTAGGTTATAACCAATTCCAGGTTAATCCTAATGATAAACATAAAATATCATTCACCACATCCTAGGGGACATTTTACTAGAAGGTCATGACATTTGGTCTTAAAAATACAGGCACTACCTATCAATGTGCCATGACCTACATCTTCCACAACTACATTCATAAAATTATGGAAGACTATATGAATGATTTATTGGCTAAATCTAAGAAGCACAATCAACACATCAATGTCTTGCACAATATTTTTATTGAATCCTAGAATATAACGTGAGGCTGAATCCTAAAAAGTGCATCTTTGGTGTTACCTTAGGCAAGCTTTTAGGCTTCATCATATCTCAATAGGGTATTGAAGTGGACCCCAACAAAGTAAAGGGTATCACCAAAATGTTTCTCCCTATGAACTTAAATTAATTATATAGTTGATGAGTGTTGTTAATGACATCATTTAATATTAAATTTATCAAATCGAGGTCGTTATCCAAGGCTATATACAATAGAGAGGTTTGGATTTTCTATAGTTCAGTGTAGAGGGGGAAAACTACCCTACCGTGTATAATTCCCAAAATTTAGATTCGCAAGAGAGAAGCTTTTAGGGTGAACCACTGGGGTATGTTGTTCTCTACACTCGATGCTAAGGGGGGGAGGGTTCACTAGGAACAATTTAAGGACTCACTCCAACTCCTCTCATTTTCAATAATATTTTATTTATTAGATTCAAGACAAACACTTAGATTTGGCCTTTCTAGATATATGCTATAAAAGATAAAGAACAATGCAGAAATACGAAATGTAAAAATACAAGAGCTAACTCTAGAATAATTATTTATTTGAATTCTTGTCTAACCTAGGGTTCTAAACAGACAACCTTTAAGAAAGGGCTCAAGAAATAATGCACAAACAAGATTATCCCTAAATGCACACTATATGATATTTATCTTTCAAATGCCTAGAAATTAATTAGATGTATTTCTATAAAATTAGATCTAGGGTTTGGAATAGAATTATAAATCATTCAACAAATAGTCTAAAGACTAATTAGACACTTATCTTATCTGGCAATTTATCCTTGCTTTTATCCCTTTGTCCAATGCTATCAATAATTCTTGTTCCTGCAATATAACTTAACAAACACTTGAAAAATAGAATTAGAATTAGAGGACCTACTTAGGCCACAGTACAAAAGTGCTTATAGGTGTAGCAGTCAAGTCCCCTAGGTCCTTTTATATGACCTTTGATAATTAAAAGCAAAAATTGATCTTTGGAGGAAAATAAACATAATACAATATAGTAAAAAAGAATGATGGAATCATAGAAATAGAATACACCACTATGCTCTAAATGCAGTATAGAATGCAATGATAAAAACTAGAACAACATACTACCCCCAAATTTAACTTAGGTGAAATCATGCCCCGTAATAGGCAACTACAATAATACAAGGTAAAATCACGTCCTACAGAAGATCGAGCACGATTTCATAGAAGTGAGATGAAACATCTCATATTGAAGCAAAATAATGAAACTATGATGCAGTGAATGCAATAAAATATACAATAGAATACTTTTACCTAGTAGAGAGCAAGGAAGTAAGTAGAAAGGTTTTAGATATATTAGGTATTCAATCTCTCCTTAGGGATTCAACAACAATCCACCAAGAGTGAGCAACAACAATACACCAAGAGTGAGCAACAACAATCCAATGTAGTAGAAAGTCAATCAAACTCCACACTTTTAAGTTGATTGTGAAAGAAGAAGAAGAAGAATTATGTAGACTGAATAAAATACTTTGTGAGAAATCAAATGTTAGCAAGCAATAAATCATTAATCCTTAGAATACCGATTATGTGAGCATGTGTGTAACTTGTGTGTGAAAAAGTGAATTCAACCCTCTTTATATAGTGGATTTGAAGGTAAAAAGAGAGGTAAAACCAAGGAGGGCTGATGTAAAACATGCCAAGCCTAAAAAATTATTGTTTTAATGTGTCAAACCCTAAAAAATGTGAAACCACGCCCCATTAGGGCTGATAGTGATTTCGTAATGCAAAGTCATGCCCCATAAAGGACCGGGCGTGATTTCATATAAAGAGAGAAAAAATTAAAAAAGAAGGGAAGGAGCCTTACCCTTGCCCTAGGCAAGTCTAAGGGATACCTAGAGGGTTCAAGGAAGATTACCCACTAAAGTAGGTCAATTTTTTGTGTCTACATTTTGCCTCCTCTTTGACACATTTATGGCCTAATAAATGTATCAAATAAAATGTGTAAACACTCATAAAGAAAATACAAGAAGCAAAAATGGGATGGTTAGTTTAGAAGAAAGGAATGGTGCAAAAATAGTGTTATTTAAAACACTTTCATATTTTGCACGTAAATCAAAGCATTAAGGACATTAATACCTCCAATGCTAGGGTGCTTTCTTGAGTTTTATGAGGGACACATTCCTCGTAAAAACTTGAAAATATAGAATCAAAAGAAGAGAAGTGAGAAGAAGAAAAAATAAGAGAAAAAGTGTGTGAAAATAGGGTTAAGAGTGAAAAGGGTGCAAAACCCTAATTCATTTTAACCGTCCGAGAAAGTAGAAAAGGAGCTCTGGAGAAATGAGGGAGATGGCGCTACCTATACACCATTTAATGATAATAAGGGGTAAAGCACACATGAAATCGGAGCGAGCATAGGTAGGATCAAAAACCATACTTACAATTTTGAAATTTTCAAAAAAAAATGCAAGTTTTGGGTGGTTTTCTACCAAAACCAGTGGTTTTATTGCGTATGACCTAACTGCAATCTTGAAGCCTAGTCGTGATTTCAATTGGATAGTATAAACAAAATTACACCTGGAAAAAACAACCTGGTGCAATTTCATAAAATTGTGCCTCATGGATGCATGGCATGACTTTGCTTTGATGAAATCATGCTCATAGAAAACCATGTGCAATTTCACTAAAAATGGAAGAAAAGCAAAAAAAAGAGAAAGAAAAAGAAAGGAATAAATAAGGGAAAGAAAGAAAGGATGCAAGCAAGCAACTTGGGAGATGTAAAATTTAATTGTGCAATGATTAATATTTGATTTAATTTTAATGTAATTAATTCATTAATTTTAATTTTTAAGTTTTTAATTAAATTTATTGATGAAAAAAAAACTATTTTGTTGTTATTGCAGCTTATGGTACTCGAGAGCCGTGACTGGAGAGCCAGCTCCCTAGAGGTGGATTTAGAGGCACCCAGATAGGTATAAAGGGACACACTGATATTGGTGGGTCTAGATGACCTAGCTAGATTGCCTTGGGTAGAGGCAGACATGACTCTACTAATAGCAGTAGCAAATATATGGTACCCAGAGTCGTCTACCTTTTGGTTACCCATGGGAGAGATGACCGTCACATTGGAGGAAGTGCGGTGCATATTATGCATCCCTATAAGAGGGATAATAGTTTACAAAATGTGAGGGATACTAGTGATCTTGCAGTAATTTTTGAGAGGCTAGATCCACTAGGTGCATGAGAGCACCATAGTTGTAGACAACCTGATTTGGTGGTATGGAGTGGACCCATTGATGACCATACTAGTAGGTGATATCTACCATGGGTGATGGTGGATAGATTGGTAGACATTCAATACAAGAGAGTTAGGTTTACATGGGATCCATATGTGCTGGTCCGCTTGTTCAGGATATTATACAACATTATGTACAAGTGGCATATAGGTATAATGTGCATGAATTTTCTCCAGGTATGGAGTTGAGAGCACATAGCAGTTCAAAGACCATATGCACTGTCAGGACCATTTCCTAGCCTAGAGTGACCAACAACATATATATGGTCCAAATACCTAAAGCAGGTTGCAAGGACCTACGTCGAGCATATGCCACTAGCAAGGTGGATAGTAGACAAGATGAGGAAGGCCAAGATAGTATGGCGGCCTTAGAATCTACACCTAGGATAGGGTAAGGATAGGATAGAGTTGGAAAGGATCAATAGTATCATGTGGTTTATTATAGAGAATGGGGAGCCACAAATATTTCAATTTGATAAAGTCCTGAGGTAGTTCGGGATCTTACAGGACATCCCAGACCTAGGGGATCACTAGTACTATAGAGTATACCAGGAACCAGTAGGTGTAGGAGGCCTGACCTAACCATATGGGCCAAGGAGGACTTATATGATCCTCCTTACATGGATTCCAAGGTGGATGATGTGAGAGTGGCCTTCGACCATCGATGGTGATACAGAGGAGTCATGCCCTATAAGATCTCCCCACTAATTTTTGTATAGAGACACTAGGTGATGGGCCTAGGTTTATAGGAATATTTTCAAGAGGTACCTCATAGAGCCACAAAGAGGGATTAGTAGGGTCCTATAGCTCTAATTTAGAGGTAGGCTTAGGTTTGAGTTAAGCTAGTGATGGATGTTACCAGCACTGTAAATACCAAGGAGGTAGGGTCATCCAAAGTTACCCCCATAGAGGCTATGGTACTACAAGGTGTAGGATTGGGAGAGGCCTCCATATCAATAGTAGCTAGCCAAGGTTAGGTTTCAAGATGAGGTTATTCGAGGGAGGAGGTAGAGGTGCTATGGGCATAGGTGATGACTATATAGAGGTAGGTGTACCTACTCCAGGAGGATAGGTCCAAGAGGATCAAGGTACTATGAGGCTCACTAAGCACCATAGAGAGGGAGAGGGATGTAGCTTGAGTAGAGATAGATCATCTCTAAGGAGAGTTGAACCATATGGACATAGAGTGCTAGAGGGATTAGGTAGAGGGGATGGCTATTATCAGTAACAACCAGGCTAGCAACAAGATCTACCTTCTACAAGCAAAACTATAGAGAAAATGGGAGAGGCTGGAGGTGGTCATTCAATGGGCTACCTTTTATGAGACCATGTACTACCAGGTAGTACCAACGATGCATAGAGAAACACTTTCTTTATCTCTTTGATCAGCTAGTAGGTCATGATCTTGATCACAAATATTCTTGACATCACAATCTATGAGTATGTGGCTACCTAGACCACCTCCTCCTTTGAGCAGAGTAGAGGAGATAGGCTCTTATATCTAAGGCTAGGTATTAGGATGACATGTCATTTTTTATTATGGCATGCATCCCTATGTATTGGTTGAGTGTACCAGTACTGGACTGTGGTACACCAACCAGACACTAATGTATCTCTCTTTTTCATCAAGTAATACACAATTGCTTCTTTTTATATTTTGTGAATGTGTGCATGTGATTTAATTTTTATTTGGATTTTCTTTAATTTGATATTTTATGCATGCAATCTATCTTAATGCAAGGCTATATGAAATGCATGGATGAAATGTATGGAAGAAAGAAAGAAAACATAAGATAAAGACAAAGAAAGAAGACCAACAATACGAAGAAGAGAGAAAATATGAATAGAAAGATTAAAAAAAAAAGATAATCCAAAGGTCAACCATATAAAATAGATAAGTATGGGTGAAACATAGTATTAAAATTAGCATAGGTCACAAGGTACCAATGTGACTAAATAATATGAATCATACCAGAAGAAGAGGAAGTTAAACCTGCTATGGGTGTAGTGCTCACCAAGAGGGATGAGGTGTTGGAGTCTAACCCGCTATAGTTGGTTACTAACTGATTGACTATTGTGGGGTGATTACCCACTAGGATGTATACCGATGCCTATTGAAAATGGCCAAGGAGCTTATCCTATAATGGGGTTTTGATCCCACTAAGTCAAAAGGAAGTATAACATGATATAAGATCATATCTGATAAGATACTCACTAGGATGTAAAGCTATCCCATGTGGGATGTAATATAAGGATAAAATATATATTAGGTGAGTGCTACCCCTGATAGGGGCTTAGAGAAGAAAACAAGATAGTGATTATTTGCAATTGTGTTGAGAAGATATGTGGGAAAAGGAAGAAACAAAATGCACGTATCTCCTTATAAAAAGAAAAGGAGATAAAGAAAATGTAAGGCAATAGAAAAGTGACAAGTAAATATTAATGAACTATCATCCTTGATCTAAGATATACTCTCACTATTTCCAAGACCAAGAAAAATACTTGAAGAAGCAAACAAAAGCAATAAATAATACTAAATAAGAAAGCCCTAGGTGGGGATCTTACTAGGCATAAGAATCCTAGAGAGAGTGCAATGCATGTGATTTACAACTTAACTAGGTATCATCACATGCCATTGTTGCAAGATCCCCAAAATCTATATGATAAAGTAGTCATGAATAGATAGTCATGCAAAATATGATACTCAAGCATGCAAGTTGAATTAAATGTCAATCAAACAATGCAAAAGGATGACAAACAATAATGCAATATGGGCAAGCAAACGGATGCAACAAAAAATGTGAATACATAGCTAGATGATAATTAATTGATTAATGCAAATTCTAATATTTTATTTTTCTTATTATTATTTCTTTGAGATTAATTAATTTAAGCAAGTAGGACGAAAGTCGACACAAAATATAAGTGTGTTGCCTTTCTTAAAATAAGATACAAGCGTATAATGAACTGGTTTATCAAAGAAATTTCTAAAATGTGAGCCTTCTAAATAATTATAATTACAGAGAGGCTACTTCATAGCTCTTTATTTGGCATCCACAGCATTATAATCAATGCACTTTCAAACATAAGAATTATTTTTAATATAAGGAGGAGCAATTCCTAACTTCGCAAGGTCACTATAGGACAACGAAGTAGGGTCCTCTTTTGAAATAGAAGGTTTAATTTGAGAACATATAGAATAAATCATATTATAAAAAAAGACATTAAAATAATAAGGGGGACCATCATCCTCATCACCCACTCCTGACTTTTGATAATCCATATATTCAACATAAGTCATAATATGATCATCATTTTCAAATGGTAAAGGTTAGTCTTTACTAGGTATAAAATCTATGCCACATCTCCTAGGCTAGATATTGACATCCAAAGGCTCTTGAATGTCCTTGTGTTGTGGACCTAAGCCTTTACCTACATATACCATACTAGATAGGATCTATTTAGGAAGTGGATGGTCGTTGGAAAGATAACAATGAGCAAAAGAACACTCAACGGGAGAGGGGTTGCTACCACGTATATTTTCTTTGAAGGTAGTTCCTATGAATACAAAGGTACACATGCCAATGTGTACAACATCACCTCTCTTATGGGGTAATCCCATGGTTCTTGGAGATGGTGGTAGCTTGGCTAGATCTAAAAGTGGTTCTTGAAGAAACTGATTATCATGATGTTGAGATGAAAATTTGAGATATGTTCCTCACCCATTTTTAAATTTTGAAATTGTTATAATATTTGATATGAGGAATATGGAGAAACCATTAAATAGATTGAGGGACATAAGTTAAACTCAGATTGATTTCACTCTACATTTGAACTAAATTCAAATGGTCAAGGGTTTCCTGGAATGGTGATGACTTGATTCTTAAACTTAAATTTGAGATATTGATGAAGAGTAGAAGGGATGACCTTCATTGCATTAATCCAAGGACATCTGAGGAGAAGATTAAAAGAAGTAGGAAAATGTACCACATAGAACAAACTATACAATATTTTAGGCCCAACCTTGAGGGGAAGAGATATGACACCACAGGCTTCTTGGGACTCATTATTGAAAGATTTTATAATGATATCAGATTTTTTTAAGTCTTCATATTTTAATCCAAATTTTTGAAAGAATTGATATGTACAAAAAATTGAGGGAAGAACCATTATAAAACATATTTCTTTTTATAAAAGTATCCCCAATAAGTGTAGTGATATAAAGTGAATAATATTCTTGCAAGTTTGAGGAAGGTTTATCATCATATGAGAATGAGATTTGATGTATCCCAAGAGATCCTACTATTGGAAATTTTGAGTCCCTAAGTCAAAGTTGTCATTGATGTCACCAGATGAGGTCATTAGTAATTTTAGTAGGAAATAAAGGTGACAAAGATGGTTCTTTGATATCTAGCAAGAAGGCAAAATATCGAGGGAAAAAGTGCAAAATATAGAAGTTAAAAAGGAGTTATAATATTTATTTTATAAATTATTTAAATTCAGTATGAATTTAAATTTTATAAATAAATATTAAACGTACTTTATCAAAGGATTAATATTATAATGGTGGTTATTATAATATTAAAATTGCCATGGTGAAAACCCAAATAAAATAATTATAATCCTTATTATAATATTTTATAAGGCAAGGGGTTTTATAAAGTCCAAAAGTAATTTTTATTAAAACCCAAAGTTGGGTTTACTAAGGCTTTCGAAGCCTTAAAGCACCAACGTAATGCATTTCAATAAAAGTGTCGACGTCTAGATAAAGTAGGAAGGGTAATATAAATACATGCCCAAAGTTGTTTATTATCCATCCTTGCTCTATTTATTATTGAGTAGTACATGCAAAAAATGAGCTCATGGTTAAAACCTTTGTAAATGAGAGTACAAGATAACATGGAGAGAGACCACCTCCAATTCGCATTCGGCAATGTGGCCTAGTGGTAGCTTGGAAAGTGTGAAGGCATTGGTAGCACGGAGATCATAATTAGATTCTTGCGAAGAAGTTTTTGGTGGAGTTTTTGTGGAAGTGCCAAGGAACATGTTTTAAAATGTGGGCAAGGAAAGCACAAAGAGGAAGCACATGGTGCTTCCCCTTTTGCGAACGAGTGTGTAGCTCATGTGGAAACCTTATCCATGGTTAAGATGCTCGTGGTGAGGGCAAGACACAGTGTCAAATCCCCTTGAAGCAAGTACGTTTTTTTGTGTTAATTAATTTTATAGTTATGCCCTAAGGCTGGAGTGATAAGTATGTTATAAGTTTTATTAATGTTTTAATAAACTTTGTTAATTAGAGGTTGTTGTGACTATTTCTGAAGGTGAAGTGTTGATAATTATTTGAGCTTTATTATTTGGAAAGTATTATTTTGAGATTTATATTTTAGGAGGTATAAGGAGTTATGGTAAAGTGTTAATTGAGATTTATTTTTATACTTGTTGATTATTATTTTTGATAAGGGTTTTCCTCTAAAAGGACTTTGGTGGATGTGAAAATTAAGTTGGAGTAAAAAGGTGTATTCAAAGTTGTATTTTGCATTATGATTTTAATTGAAGTCCTCTAACCCTTATGTGAGTTTGGAAAATAGTTTTTGTGAAGTGTGGTAGATTTTGTGGACAACTTCTTGGCAAAAAAAAGGTATGGGAAAAATTATTCTCTATTGATTTGGTTGATTGGCTTGATTGAAATTTGAGTTTGGAGTGAAAAGGAATTGATTAGGGTTTCCTTTTCAAAAGTGGTTGAGTTAATGCTTCAAGTTTTTCTGAATTGAGATTTGTGATTAAGCCTTGTTTTATTAGCATTTTTCTTGAAGCCAATTGGTTATGCAAAGAACTTGAACTTGATTTAGAAAATAACATTAGTATCATTGTTATGTGAGATTTTTTATTGAGCATTGTTGGAAACATTTTGAGTTGATTGATATATGCTTAGACTAGGGTTTGTGAGAAAGGGTTTTTCCTTGAGGTGATTGGTTGAGTAGAGTTGGTTGAGCCTAGTCAAGTGAATGTGAAGTGGTTGTTCAAGTTCCATGAAATAAACTATTATATATTCTGATTTGAGTTATGATTAAACATTGAGTATAGAACATATTGAGTCTCTAACAATTCTCTTTATGCTTCTATGATATTGAGTTGAGAAAGTGTTGAGCAGATTTAGAAAAGTTTTGTGTGAGCTTGTTGAGCATATTTGATCAGGTTCTATGTGGACCTGTTGAGTAGATTTGGACAAGTTCTGTGTGAGCTTGTTGAGAAAATTTGGATAGGTTCTATGTGGACCTATTGAACAGATTTGGACAAGTTCTGTTGGAGCTTGTTGAGCAAATTTGGGCAGGTTCTATGTGGACCTGTTGAGTAGATTTGGATAGGTTCTATGTGGACCTGTTGAGTAGATTTGAACAGGTTCTAAGTGAACCTATTGAGAAGATTTGTGCTATACCAAATGTATTGTGTTTAGTACAGTAGATTTTGTGGACAACTTCTTGGCAACAAAAAGGTATGGGTAAAATTCTTCTCTATTTATTTGGTTGATTGGCTTGATTGAAATTTGAGTTTGGAGTGAAAAGGAATTGATTAGGGTTTCCTTTTCAAAAGTGGTTTAGTTAATGCTTCAAGGTTTTCTGAATTGAGATTTGTGATTAAGCCTTGTTTTATTAGCATTGTTCTTGAAGCAAATTGGTTATGCAAAGAACTTGAACTTGAGTTAGAAAAGAACATTAGTATCATTGTTATGTGAGATTTTTTGTTGAGCATTGTTGGAAACATTTTGAGTTGATTGATATATGCTTAGACTAGGGTTTGTGAGAAAGGGTTGTTCCTTGAGGTGATTGGTTGAGTAGAGTTGGTTGAGCCTAGTCAAGTGGATGTGAAGTGGTTGTTCAAGTTCCATGAAACAAACTATTCTATATTTTGATTTGAGTTGTGATTGAACATTGAGTATAGAACATATTGAGTCTCTAAAAATTCTCTTTATTCTTCTATGATATTGAGTTGAGAAAGTGTTGAGCATATTTGGACAAGTTCTGTGTGAGCTTGTTGAGCATATTTGATCAAGTTCTGTGTGGACCTATTGAGCAGATTTGGACAAGTTATGTGTGAGCTTGTTGAGTAGATTTGGACAGGTTTTGTGTGGACCTGTTGAGAAGATTTGGACAAGTTCTATGTGAGCTTGTTGAGAAGATTTGGGTAGGTTCTATGTGGACCTGTTGAGCATATTTGGATAGGTTATGTGTGGACCTATTGAGCAGATTTGAGCAGGTTCAAAGTGAACCTATTGAGAAAATTTGTGCTAGACCGAATGTACTATGTTTAGTGCAAGATATTGAGTAGAGTTATGCTAGATCGACTAGACTATGTTTAGTATAGTATTGAGACAGATATTTGGAGGTGACAGAGCAGAGAGGACAGAGACTCCAATGGATAGAGATCCATCAACCAGGACATTGAGGATAGGTCTTCTGAGTGAGAACAAGAGTCTTCAAGTGGAGAGAGATCCATAGTCAGTGCAGTGGAGGCAGTGTCTTCTAGAGGATCACTAGCCAGAGAAGAGGAGAAGGAGTTCTCCTGTGGATAGAGATCCACAAACCAGATTTGGGGGATCAACATCTCCTTTGGATAGAGGTCCATAAACATTCTAATTGGGAAGGATTTTCAATAGATTATTTGAGAAATATTTAGAAGAAATATTTTTTTGTGGAGGTAGCCCACATTGGGTGAACCACATTAAAAATGATGTCTCTCATGTGTGTGATGCTTTGTGTGATGTTTACTATTTTATTAATGTTGATGCTACTATTTGGATTGAGAGGTAAAAATTTTATTGTATATTGTTCACCCCCCTCTCTCAATATAAGCACATGTTCTTCAATTGGTATCATAGCGGGTCTCTCCATGAAGAGTATAACAACTTGGAAGAGGATCCTTTGGTAGCACACATGACTTCAAAAAGTGAAGAAGAGACTATGTTTGATATAAAAGAAGAGTTCTTTGCTACTCTCAAAAAATTGGAAAGACTTAGAGAGAAAAATTCAAGTTTGAAAGAACAAATTTAGGAAGATGAAGAAGCAAGAGTGGAACTTATACAGAATCTCACAGAACTCAAGATTAAGGTGGAAGAAGGAAAGAATATTGAGCAAGATATGACAGATCTATTGAAATCCAGGGAAATAGAATGTGAAAAATTGGAAGCAAAAATTGTTCTCCTAAGGAATAAACTGGAAAGGACCAAGATACTACAAGATACAGAATATGAGAAGCAGAAAGAGGAATCAAGTTTCCAAAAGGTAGAAACTTCAAACAAAGAAAAGCAAGAAAAGGACATCAGAAAGGAAGAAAGCAAAGAAGAACCCTGGATAAGAGTTAATCACAAGAAGAAGATGACTTCTTCACAAAATCCAAGACTTCCAAATAGGTTACATAATTTCTTCCATGGTCATTGTTTTTCTTGCAATAAATATGGTCATAGAGTTGCACATTGTATTCATCATGCAAGATACAATAGAAATTTCAATTCCTTTGCACCTCTCATGGATGATGATGTTATATGTTATAAATGTAATAATTTTGGGCACAAGGCTAGATGGTGTAAAATGATATCTCCTGAGTCTAGAAAAATAATTCCAACAACTAGGAAGGATGAAAGAAATAATGTTAGGGCCAGATCTATGTTAGTACAAACAACCCTTCATGCTCAAGATAAAGAAGAACAATGGTATCTTGATAGTGGTTGCTCTAGTCACATGACAGGAGACAAAGATAAGTTCATTGTACTAAAGGAAACAAATAGAGGATCATTAAGTTTTGGTGATAATGGATCAGCAAGGATTGTTGGGAGAGGAACTCTAAGTCTAGACAATGGAAAAACAAAAACAGAAAATGTTTTGTATGTCAAAGGGTTAAAACACAATCTACTGAGTATAAGTCAACTTTGTGATCAAGGATACATGGTCACCTTCTATCCACATAGATGTGAGATAAGAAAAATAGAAACTGGAAGAATTATTGCAAATGCAAGAAGGACCCCAAACAACTTATATATGCTCAATGAGATCAAAGGGGAAAAGTGATTTCTATCACAAGAAAATGAGATTTGGTTATGGCATAGAATATTGGTTCATTTGAATTTTGATAACATAGTTAGTATAAGAAATAAATAGGCAGTTAGAGATTTACCCAAAATAAGAAGACCTCAAAACATAATTTGTGCACCCTGTCAACATGGGAAGCAAACTAGGACAACCTTTAAACCAAAAGGCTATGTATCATCTAAGCCATTGAGTCTAATACATACTTATTTGTGTGGTCCTACTAGAACACAAAGTATTCAGGGTGAGAGTTACTTCATGTTGTTTATAGATGATTATTCCAGAATGATTTGGGTAACCTTCCTAAAAGAGAAATCAGAGGCCTTTGAAAAATTTAAAGCATTCAAGGAATTGGTTGAAAATGAAATAGGAAAAAGGATTAAGTGTCTACGATCCGATAGAGGAGGGGAATTTACTTCAAATAAGTTTGTAGAATTTTGTGAACAACATGGAATCAAGAGAGAGTACTCAGTAGCAAGAACCCCCCAACAAAATGGAGTAGTTGAGAGGAAGAATAGGACTATTGAAAACATGGCTAGAGCTATGTTAAATGAATCTAAGTTATCAGATGGTTTTTGGAAAGAAGCAGTATCTACAGTTGTATATATAATTAACAGGTCTCAATTAAGGGTAAATCATCACAAGACTCCATATGAGCTTTGGAAAGGAAGACCTGCTACTGTAAAACATTTTAGAATCTTTGGAAGCAAATGTTACATAAGACGGGAAGATCAAAACTTGGGCAAGTTTGATCCAAGATGTGATGAGGGAATTTTTCTTGGTTATTCTACTAAGAGCAAGGCTTACAGATGTTTCAACAAAATAACACGCACTATGGTGGAAAGTATGAATGTAACAATTGATGAGAAGATAGATTCCAGAGAACCAGTTCAACAAATTATGTACCAAGAAGATGGATGTTGTCAAGAAGAATTTTGTGAGGAATCGGACAAAGATGAAGAAGAAACACAAAGGCTTCTTCCTAAGACTCCTTCCAGGTATGTACAGAAACACCATCCAAAATATTAGATCATCAAGAATCCAAATGAAAGACAAACAAGGAGAAGAATAATAAAACCATCCCAAAAAGCAAATTTTTCTTTGCTATCTAATATTGAGCCAAAAGACTTCACTCAGGCTAGTGAAGATGAATTTTGGGTTAAAGCAATGAATGAGGAATTGGATCAGATAGAGAAGAGCAAAACTTGGGAACTTGTTCCATGACCAAAGGACAAAAATGTGATTGGCACAAAATGGGTATTCAAAAATAAGTTGAATGAAGATGGACAAGTGGTCAGAAATAAAGCAAGGTTAGTATGCAAAGGTTATGCACAAGTAGAAGGAATTGATTTTGATGAAACCTTTGCTCCAGTTGCATGACTTGAAGCTATAAGGATATTTTTAGCTTTTGCAAGTTTCAATAACTTCAAGGTATATCATATGGATGTCAAGTCAACATTTCTAAATGGGGTTCTAGAAGAAGAGGTCTACATTGAACAACCAGAGGGATTCATACTAGCAGATACACCAGATCAGGTATGCAGATTGAAAAAAACATTGTATGGTTTAAAGCAAGCTCCCAGAGCATGGTACTCAAGATTGGATAAGTATCTACAGGAATAGGGATTTAGGAAAGGAATAGTAGATAGTAACTTGTATATCAGAAATGAAGGAAATGATCTTCTAATAGTGGTTGTTTATGTTGATGACATAATTTTTGGAGGAAACAATGACAAGATGTGCAAAGAATTTGCTAAGAATATGCAAAGTGAATTTGAGATGTCTATGCTTGGTGAATTATCCTTCTTTCTTGGTCTTCATATTTCACAAAAAGGAAAGGGAGTGTTTCTCTCTCAAGCCAAGTACATCAAGGAGATGTTGAAGAAATTCAGGTTAGAATATTGCAAACCAGTAAGTACTCCTATGGTCACAGGGTGCAAGTTGAGTAAGGATGATGAATCTCCAGAGGTAGATTAGATATTATACAGATCCATGATTGGCAGCTTATTATATGTCATAGCTACAAGACCAAACATAGTATAATTAGTGGGATTAGTGGTAAGGTTTCAAGAAGCACCTAAGGAAACACATGTGGCAATAGTAAAAAGAATTTTTAGGTATCTAAAAGGGACTATGGATTTTGGGATTTGGTATCCCAAAAGTGATAGTTTCACACTAACAACATATACAGATGCAGATTGGGTCGACAACATTGATGATAGAAAAAGCACAAGTGGAGGAGCTTTCTTTCTTGGAGAAATTCTAGTCTCCTAGTTAAGTAAGAAGCAGGTTTCAATATCTCTATCTACAATAGAGGTAGAATATATTGTAGCAGTAGCTAGTTGTACATAGGTGTTATGGATGAAGAGAACTTTAGAAGACTTCAAGATAAAGCATGATCAGCCCATTCCTATACTATGTGATAATATGAGTGCCATAAGTATCTCAAAAAATTTGGTAATGCACTCCAGGACAAAGCACATTTTGATTAAGTATCATTTTCTAAGAGAACAGGTGATAGATAAATAGGTCATATTGGAGTATGTCACTACAAAGGAACATATAGCAGATATTTTCACTAAGCCACTCTCAAAGGAAACTTTTGAGTATCTTCGAGGAAAATTGGGAGTGAGAATCCCACCCCATAATTAACCACCTCATGTGGAGGTGGGGGAGGGGCTAAGCTAAGAGGCTCATTCTTAGCCCCGAGCCCCAAAGGTGACCCTTTGCCATTGATGTCAAAAGGGGGAGAGATTTATGTGATTTGTGTATTGGGGAGATATTGGATATGGGGAGATATTTGATATTTGAGAGAGCATTGTCCCAAGGGGAGCAATGTCCCAGGGGGAGCAGAAGAAAAAGAAAGGTCAGGTTTTAGTAAAAAGGATATGGGTTGCCATCAATGACAAAGGGGGAGATTGTTGGACATTTTGAGTCCCTAAGTCAAAGTTGTCATTGATGTCACCAGATGAGGTCATCAGTAATTTCAGTAGGAAATAAAGGTGATAAATATGGTTATTTGATATCCAAAAAGAAGGCAAAATATCGAGGGAAATAGTGCAAAAGACAGAAGTTAAAAAGGAGTTATAATATTTATTTTATAAATTATTTAAATTCAGCATGAATTTAAATTTTATAAATAAATATTAAAGGTACTTTATCGAAGGATTAATATTATAATGGTGGTTATTATAATATTAAAATTGCCATGGTGAAAACCCAAATAAAATAATTATAATCCTTATTATAATATTTTATAAGGCAAGGGGTTTTATAAAGTCCAAAAGTAATTTTTATTAAAACCCAAGGTTGGGTTTACTAAGGCTTTCGAAGCCTTAAAGCACCGACGTAATGCATTTCAATAAAAGTGTCGATGTCTAGACAAAGGAGGAAGGGCAATATAAATACATGCCCAAAGTTGTTTATTATCCATCCTTTCTCAATTGATTATTGAGTGGCACATGCGAAAAATGAGCTCGTGGTTAAAACGTTTGGAAAGGAGAGTACAGGATAACATGGAGAGAGACCACCCCCAATTCGCATTGGGTAGTGTGGCCTAGTGGTAGCTTGGAAAGCATGAAGGCATTGGTAGCACGGAGGTCATGTGTTCGATTCTTGCAAAGAAGTTTTTGGTGGAGTTTTTGTGGAAGCACCAAGGCACACATTTTTAAACATGGGCAAGGAAAGCGCAAAGAGGAAGCATGTGGTGCTTCCCCCTTTGTGAACGAGCATGTAGCTCATGTGGCAACCTTAGCCATGGCTAAGGTGCTCATGGTGAGGGCAAGACGCGGGGTCAAATCCCCTTGAGGCAAGTACATTTTTTTGTGTTAATTAATTTTATGGTTATGCCCTAAGGTTGGAGTGATAAGGATGTTATAAGGTTTATTAATGTTTTAATAAACTTTGTTAATTAGAGGTTGTTGTGATTATTTCTGAAGGTGAAGTGTTGATAATTATTTGAGCTTTATTATTTGGAAAGTATTATTTTGAGAGTTATATTTTAGGAGGTATAAGGAGTTATGGTAAAGTGTTAATTGAGATTTATTTTGAGACTTGTTGATTATTATTTTTGATAAGGGTTTTCCTCTAAAAGGACTTTGGTGGATGTGAAAATTAATTTGGAGTAAAAAGGTGTATTTAAAGTTGTATTTTGCATTGTGATTTTAATTGAAGTCCTCTAACCCTTATGTGAGTTTGGAAAAGAGTTTTTGTGAAGTGTGGCAGATTTTGTGGACAACTTCTTGGCAACAAAAAGGTATGGGTAAAATTATTCTCTATTGAGTTGGTTGATTGGCTTGATTGAAAATTAAGTTTGGAGTGAAAAGGAATTGATTAGGGTTTCCTTTTCAAAAGTGGTTGAGTTAATGCTTCAAGGTTTTCTGAATTGAGATTTGTGATTAAGCCTTGTTTTATTAGCATTGTTGTTGAAGCCAATTGGTTATGCAAAGAACTTGAACTTGAGTTAGAAAAGAACATGAGTATCATTGTTATGTGAGATTTGTTGTTGAGCATTGTTGAAAATATTTTGAGTTGGTTGATATATGCTTGGACTAGGGTTTGTGAGAAAGGGTTGTTCCTTGAGGTGATTGGTTGAGTAGAGTTGGTTGAGCCTAGTCAAGTGGATGTGAAGTGGTTGTTCAAGTTCCATGAAACAAACTATTCTATATTCTTATTTGAGTTGTGATTGAACATTGAGTATAGAACATATTGAGTCTCTAACAATTCTCTTTATGCTTCTATGATATTGAGTTGAGAAAGTGTTGAGCAGATTTGGACAAGTTCTGTGTGAGCTTGTTGAGCAGATTTGATCAGGTTCTGTGTGGACCTGTTGAGCAGATTTGGACAAGTTCTATGTGAGCTTGTTGAGCAAATTTGGATAGGTTCTATGTGGACCTGTTGAACATATTTGGACAAGTTCTATGTGGAGCTTGTTGAGCATATTTGGGCAGGTTATGTGTGGACCTATTGAGAATATTTGGATAGGTTCTATGTGGACCTGTTGAGCAAATTTGAGCAGGTTCTAAGTGAACCTATTGAGAAGATTTGTGCTAGACCAAATGTATTGTGTTTAGTGCAAGAGATTGAGCAGAGTTGTGCTAGACCGACTAGACTATGTTTAGTACAACATTGAGACAGAGCTTTGGAGGTGACAGAGCAGAGAGGACAGAGACTCCAGTGGATAGAGATCCATCAACCAGGACATTGAGGATAGGTCTTCTGAGTGAGGACAAGAGTCTTCAAGTGGAGAGAGATCCACAGTCAATGCAGTGGAGGTAGTGTCTTCTAGAGGATCACCAACCAAAGAAGAGGAGAAGGAGTTCTCTTGTGGATAGAGATCCACAAACAAGATTTGGGGGATCAACATCTCCTTTGGAAAGAGGTCCATAAACATTGTAATTGGGAAGGATTCCCAATAGATTATTTGAGAAATATTTAGAAGAAATATTTTTCTGTGGAGGTAGCCCACATTGGGTAACCACATTAAAAATGATGTCTCTCATGTGTGTGATGCTTTGTGTGATGTTTATTATTTTATTAATGTTGATGCTACTATTTGGATTAAGAGGTAAAAAAAATTATTGTATACTGTTCAACCCCATCTCAGTATAAGCATATGTTCTTCACCTACGGCATCAACTATAGCATTGGGTGAAATATCTGAGAAAACTGATTGTTGTCTTAAAAAATTCATCAAAGCATTTATATGGTTAGGATAAGTTTGTAGGAGTTCTAAAACTAATATCTTTGCTGGAGTAGCAGCCAATTGCTTCTGAATATCTAAATAAACCTTAGGTTTTGGTCTCAATACAATAGGTGGAATCCCTATATCTGCAACTTTTCCTTGATTATTCTTCGACACTAAACTGGGTTGTAATACAAAATTTTGTCCTTTTTGAGGATGCTAATTTTGAGCTTGCCTTCATGTAGTTATCCCAACTTATCCCAACCATGCCAACCATATTACCATAGGGAGGAGGCTCATTCTTATGAGCCACCTGATTTGCTACTTTTTTATTATGTTTTGGCAATGGGTCTTTAAATATTCCCATATCTTGATTGGTAGTCACATTTTTTTGAATAGGTACGTGATTATTCACTACTTGAGAATTACTTAATTCAATACGTCATGCATCAATCAAATCTTGAACCACATATTTTAACTTTTTACAAGAATTCATCCAATGTCCTTCCATTCTATGATATGCACAATGTTGACCTACTTTATACCAATGAGTTGTAGTATTTGGTTCTCTAATAGGAGGTAACTCAATTACCTTAGCTTCTAAGAGTTGTTTCAAAATTGCTTCCATAGACATCTTAAGTTGTGTAAAGTTCCTTTGTGGAGGTTTCTAAAGTACTATATTTTATAGGTCGTTAGTAACATTGTTAGCAAGTCTACTATCCATTCCACTATCACCTCCTATGTGCTTGTTCTTATATTGAGACTTAGTAGGTTTCTCTTCCTTAACCTTGAGTTGGCCTCTCCTGATGAGAGCTTGTTCTACTTTTCTTGCTAAATCAATTGCTTGATCAAAATATATAATAGTAGTAATCTCTAATGCATAAGATAATTGTTCTTGTAAATTACCAATAAACATCTCAAGCATATCCTTAAGAGGTGTTGAGTGGAAATTTTTTCCAATTAAAAAATCTTGATCACAATTAGGATTTTGATTAGAAAACCCTCTCTTGCAAAGAAATAGAAATTTCTCCAAGGTTCCTTTTAATTAATGTGTGCTTGTAATATTGTGAATATGTATCAAATAAGTTCTAGGAATACCTTAGTGATTTGCAAGTAATTGTTAACAAGGGGCATGTGTTGGTATTATTTTATTGCTATGCTATTGATTGTTCATGAAACTTAAAAGAAAAGGAAAATATGATTGGACCTCATATGACCATGATGAAAGTGCCTTAGTTCATTTTATCTTGGTGTGTTTTAGCTATATTTTAGATTCATTTGGTTAAGCAGATTTCAACAAGTTTTATCTTCCTTTAAACCCTACTTTGAGCATGAAATAGAAAATTAAAATCTATCTCTAAATATGAAACTTAAATGATGAAATGATTCATTTATTGTTAATTTGAATATGAATGTAAACATAGCCTTTGATTTAATAAATAAATTACCCCTCTTTGATGAAATTAATTTTCATAAAGAGAAGTCAATTTATTGCTTTAAAATAATGGCCTTTTGAAATGCCATATAAATCACTCCACTTTAATGAAATTGGAATTTTCATAAAGGAAAGTTAATTTATTGCTTGTAAAACAAATATATAAAGCTTGAAATTTTATTTGCCTTCAAAATGTAAAATTATGTAAAATCCAAAATTATAAAATGCCTGTAAAACAACAACTTTGAATAATTTTTATAATTTCAAAATGGCTTCAATATTAAATCAAAATTGCATAATATGAAAGGTTAAAGCTTATTATACTATAGACACCAAAACAGCACCAATCCGATTATGTGACTACAAGCACTGACCGAATTGGCATACATACCCCCTAGGGCAGCCTCCAGAGGTTAAACAGTGGTCCTAACCACTCCCAAATCAGTTTTGGAAGGTCAGAGGTCATTTTGGCACCTTTTAAGCACTTTGCTCCCTATTCGTCCCACCCTGGGATGATTAGAATCCTATTCGCCCCACCCTGGGATGATTAGCAACAATCATCCCAGGGTGGGACGAATAGCAGGTTTGACTGGCAAAAAGTCAAACCTTGACAAATGGCAACCCAGATCTGCCACTCAATGACGCCTTCAGAGCATGCAATTGCAAGGAACGGTTTCAAATCAGAGAGAGGGACTTCAGTCAAGCATGCCTTGATCATGGAGGCCTCATGCAAGGAGGCCCTAAATCAGGGAGGAATCTTCTCTCCCCCAAAAAAGGCATGACAAGCCAAGTGGTGCCCTCGCATGCGCATTCAAAGGAGACCCTCAGGTCTATAAAATGGTGAGCCTCCTCACCCCAAAAGAGGAGGAGAGCTAGAGCATTTGGAGCAATGGAGTGCTGCCAAATTATACCCATATTCCCTTTTGTGCTTCTTACATCCCTAATTTCTCTTTTGGAAGAGAGGTTATCGGGTGAACACTAAGAACGCAATCCCGACCCAAAACCCAAGAAATCGGCCACAATCCCACACCAAACTCATCGACACAACCCCCTAGGAGGTTTTGGACCCATCCCACCTGGATTGGTGTCAAAACCAGGTCCCAAACGATGGGCGTCCTGCCCTCGGGCGCCCCCCAAACTGCTGTAGTCCTAATCGTCCCACCCCGGAGCGATTAGAAATCCATGAATGCTTTCTTCACTATTATTTTTGCATTATGTTCTATTTGGTTTACTTATGCTTTTGTTCAAGTTTCATGTCATTCTGACTTGATTTGACTGTGTTTTTATCATTTTATGCGTTTACTAACATACAGGGAGCGCCTTCGGATATAGGACAATATGGGAAGAATCTACCAAATATGACCTTCTGGGTCATCCCAAAATGCCCCTTTTTGCCTAACCCCAAGTTTGCAGGAATTTTGGAGGCCTCTGGGTAGGACATTTGCAAGGTTGCTTTTGCATGTTTTGTGACAGTCCTAATCGTCCCACCCCGGAGCGATTAGAAATCCATGCATGATTTCCTGAATGTTCTTTTTGCAATGTGTCTCTGATGATGTTTCTATGCTTCTATCAAATTTTGAATTCATTATGACATGTTCTGACCATCATTTTTGCTATTTTATGTATTCACTAGCCGGAGGCCCTAGGGATTGCATGTTTTCCTAATATCCGCATATGCTATTAACTATTTGTTGTTTCTCTGTGCATAGGATCTCACCACCAGGAACACCGGAGGGGCAGCAAGGAATGATGAACACATGGACACAAGCGGCGACAACATTTGGCCCACCCATTTCAAATGTGGGCATGCGGAAGACACTGGAAGCGTACCATCCGTTGATGTAAATGAACTGTATCAAACGTTCTGAGCCCTAGAGGGGGTGGACGTATTGTAACTAGATTGAAAGTGACATTAATAAAAGAGGCCCCACTATTCTTTGTTTGCTAACATCTCATTTATGTTTATGCATCTTTCCTTCATGCATTGCTTTTCTCGCATTCGTAGGACTTAGCATTTGTGTATCAATTTTTGTTTGCACCATCGTATCTGGTACGCCATCACTCCGCATTCGGATTTCAGTGGTGATCATGGTGGGACCCTATCCCCTACTATTGGGATCAAGTTTTTGATCAAAATTTTGTGGATTCTTTGCAGGTGTTACTCATTCGGGCGCTGGACTGCTACTCGTGCCACCCTGTGACGAATACAGACCTGGAATTCGTGCCACCCTGGGATGAATACGTATTCATCCCACCCTGTGATGAATACAGACCTGCTATTCATCCCACCCCGGGATGATTAGAGCTCTGTGCATTTTCTGAGCAAAAACTCAGAGGCATCTGGTTTGGACAGAGAAGAGGTAGGCCTTCTGAACATCCCCTGTGTTTTTCTGTTTTTTGTTTCTGCAGATTTCTGTTTTCTTTGCTTTCTTGCAATAAAAAAAAAAAAAAAAAACATAGAGTAACTTAAATGGAAGGAACCTAATTAGGGATGCATTCTTCTCTGGTTTTCTTGCATGATACTTGCACCAATGGCAAGTCCTCATCATAGGTGTCAGTTCTAGGTAGGTTTTGTGATTTCCTTCTTGCTGCTAGTTGTTTCTGAAAGATTAAAACGTACTTTAGAGCATTGCATTAGTGAAAATCATATTTTGTTGTATGTTTTCTTTCTTTACATGATTAAAAGGAACCACACACACACCACCTAATAAAATTAACATCAAGGAGTTGGTCTTAATACCCCAACACTTGATCAAGACCAACGGTGGATTTCATCACCACCTTGGCTTGGATTTTGCATACATTTACCCTGATCGTGACTGTTGCTAGACGTAAATCCTGATGAAAGCTGACCAAGTGTAACGGGGGTGATTCCCCGTGCATGAGGATAAGTCTTCTATGGTAGGTGTCAAAAATAGAGTGATCCCCCTTCCGTACCGCCTATGTTCCACGTCTTGTTCTGCTCTCGCGTACCAATAGTTTCCCTCACGTAAGGGCGGGTATATTGAGAGGTTCGGTATAACGGCCTAGCAATGGTATATTGAAGGGGCGACCATTTTGGAGATACAAGAGCCCTCATTTTGCATGTATAACAAAGTTTCCTTTTACAAGGTTTACATAACAAAAATCAAACACACTGAACCAGATTTAGGGCGCACATCTAATCTGTAAACAAGATAATCATTTCTTTGCTTGTGTGGTCCTCTTTTGTTTGGTATAGCATAAATAATTGTAAAGGAGATAAAAATATACGTATATTTTTAGAGAAACCACCACCATGGTGTATACCCGTAGCCAAGCCCAATCACGGGCAGAAGCTATGAAAAGTATACAAGGAGGCACAAGTCACCTCCGTTATAGCCCCAAGGACTTGGTTATACCACCTTGGTAGCCTGACCCACAACATGGTCCACACTATGCCACTACAGAAAAGGACTATAGAGGCACCCCTTTGAGGGGCACTCCCATTCAACACAGACCCTCTCAGGAGGAGTACATACATGGGAAGGCCCCCTTAGACACTCATTATGAGTGGCCACTACGCGATGAAGTGCTAGAGCAACATAGGGTTCATAAGGAGGGACCACATGATTATATCATTCCTCCTCTACCCCTCATTACTGTTAGAACTAATAGGCCAAATCTAGAGCGCAAGGCTCTTCAGACAGGGTGAGCCAACTCCGCCCGTCCCTTTCACATGTACGAAAGGGAGCATGAGGAAAACTAGTATATTCCTCAAGAGCAATACACCATGCGGGAGCAATGCGCCTCCGCACCTGCTAATTATCAAGATCACCTATTGAGGCCAGAGCCTCGGGTGAATGCTGCTAACCTCGATAGAGGAAAGTGACCTATAGAGATCTCGGATCACCATGACCGAGATAGATATGTAGGGGAGGCATCTAGGCCTCCTAGACCTAAGACGATGGAACAAATCGACTTGGCCTTTGCCAAACATGCCGCCCGCCAAGCGCAAATCACGCAGCTTAGGCAAGATCAGTAATAGTTAGAACAACTGTATCATCTTAACAAAGAGCACATTCAGTGCCAGATAGATGAGTTGCTCCATGACACTGTGCATGAGAGGATTCCAACCCCTCGCATGCATAGGACAAAAATTTATGAGAGGCACAACCCCTTAGTGCGAGACAGGTCTCCATGACCTTATCAAGTGTTGCCTGCAAGACCTCCTAGACCTGAGCGGGAGGCCACCCCTAGAACCAATGACGGGCGTCTTCCATGGGCACCCATCCATGTTTATAGGACACGCCCAGAAACTCCTCAAGAAGCCTATGAGGAATTTGAGCGAGAAGAAGAGTGGGTCAAAATGCCCTACCAAGGCAGGGGGCGCTACCCAGCTACCCCTCCATAGGCCTCAAGTTCCTCGCAATTCACAATAGGAACAAACTAAAGAAGAGGAAATCAAATCCTCTGATGCATACAAAGCATTGCTAGAGCACTTAGAGTCTATGGAGACCAAGACTTCGGGGCCCCCACCCCCCCCCCCCCCCCCCCCCCCCCCCCCCCCATCCTTTCCTTTCCGCCCCCCCATACCCCGCCCCCCCCCCAACTCCACTGCCCTCAAGTTGGAATAATATTTTAGGGGGGGGGGGGGGGCCCAAGAGCGGAAGATTGTTGAGTCAATGCTTCGGTGCTTTGGGATTAAGGATGATTTGCTTTGCGAAGTTTTTTTTAACCACGTTGTTGGGGGGTCCCCCCCGGGGGGGTTAACCAATTTTCCGAAGATAGCATCAACAATCTAGACCAGCTAGTGGATGCGTTCCTTGAATGTTTTGCCTTCAACACCAAGAAGAAGGCATCCTTAAGCGACCTAGCTGGCCTTAAGCAGTATGATGATGAGACCATAGCCGCTTATGGGAATCGATGGAGGACATTGCTTTCAAAGCTACCTTACCTCCCTCCCATGGCCGACATGACTCAAATGTTTTCAAAGAGTTGCATAAGGTCGATCTCCGTGCTATTGCAGCTGCAGCAATATGCCACCCTAGAAGAAGCCCTGGCGCAAGCCCGGATAATTGAGGAGATCAAAATACAAGATGGCGAGATTGCCAAGCCACGCAAGAAAGAGTGGACCAAAAATGCCAAAACTGGGCCCACGCAACCGAAACCCGCCATGGTCAATCAGGTTGCCATAACTGTACCATCGCCTACACAAATGACACAGCCCCCAAAGGCTAATTATCAGGCAGTTCCTCTTGCTAACTATGAAAAGGAAAATCACAAACAAGAGCAAAATTAGCAGCGTCACCCTAAGCGACAATTCACACAATTCACGGAGTCTAGAGACTCCTTGTTTGACCGCTTGTTCATGGAAAACCTGATAAACTTGCCAGAAAGTCGACCCATAGACCCCAACGTGCCAAAACCCAAGGGCTATAGGGAAGATTTGTATTGTAGATTCCACCGACAGAAAGGACATGACATCTTCGATTGTTGGAAATTCAAAAACTTGGTGCAAGACTTGATAGACAACAAAATGCTCATGGTAGATAATCCCGTAGCGCTAAGCAACCAACAGATGGAAGTCTTCAAAGACCCCCTACCTGCCCATGATGCACAGGAAAAGAATTTACAAGTGAATGAGGTAACACAAGACTGCCCCATGCAGGGATACGTAGGGATGATAAGCATCGTGACACGGAACAAAAGGTACCCAAACATGGCTGCACCCATTGTAGCTACAGGAAATGTTCCATCAATGTCACAACCCCCACAACACCCTACACAACCTCCCCTGCCTAGACCAGTGGCCATGATTCGGACTAAGCTTACTCAAAGTTTAAGGACCACGTCGGCTAGGCTCTCCATCTATGAGCTCATCCAACAATCATCGCCCCATCGGGAAGCTCTGATGGAGATACTCAAAGCCATTGAGCTACAACCCCAAGAACCCAATTCTTTCAACAACTTTGTGGGACATGTGAGACAATGCACAAAACCAGTCATAACCTTCAGGGAAGATGAACTAAAATTGGTGACTGGTGATATGGTGGATCCACCCCTGCACGTCATCACGCGGGTCAACGGGATTCCATTCAAGAGGGTGTTGGTGGACACTGGCTCATCCAGCAACATAATCATGACAGTGGCATTAAAACATCTTAAGTTGTCGACATCCCACATTGTGGCATCCACTTACACTCTTCGAGCATTCAACGACGCGTTATGCTCGACGGTTGGCACAATTGTCCTACCCATTCAAGTGGGACAAAAGACCATTCCTACGTTGTGTCACATCCTTGAGGGTGAGATGGCCTACAATATCTTGCTAGGCCGGCCTTGGATCAGGGACATGAAGTGTGTCCCTTCGATAGCCCATCAATGCCTCAAATACACATACGAAGGGCAAGTACATGTAGTCCCAGCGGACCTAGAGCCCTTTAAGTTTTGCAATGCGATACAACTGATGCCACAATCGACCCTCCCATCGACACATTTGGACTTTCAATTGAATCCATCCACATAGGGTCCGATTCTGCCTACATCTCCATTGTTGAGTCCCTCAATTAACCGACCTGGCCCATCTTCATCATCTGTTCCTTCACCAACAATGCCACCTATGGTGGCCACATCGAAGGACAATGGGAAGAAGCCCCTAGAGGAGGCACCACCATTAGTCTCAACCATCTCTACCGAGGAGGTGCCCAGCCGAATGGAAGTCGAGACACCTGATTCACCCAACATGGAGTGGACTCAGGGAGAACTCCCATTCCCTCCCCCTCAACCGCCGATGATTACCATTGAAATGGCCAATACGGGCCTGGGGGAGTACCTAGTGCAGAACATTGTGGCAACACCCATACTCGAATCCATGCAAGACATGGGGAGACCTCACCTCCCCATCGACACTATCATCCCTTTAGGTTACCCACCAAATCAGACCAACTTTGTATATGGGGGCCTCGAGAATGGCCTGGAACCCTACCTACAAGAGGAAGAGGACGAAGAGCCATTTGCTAAGAATGTTGATTATCTGTCCAACCCAGAATTTGCCTTGAAATACCTAGACCAATGTAATTGGCATGGATATGGATTGGGCAGATATGAACAAGGAATGCGCACTCTTTGTCAACCAAGGTACCAGATGCCATATGATAAATCAGGAGTAGGGTTCAACCACCCTTTGCCCCTCGACATCTTGGTAGAAACCATGCAAGGCTTAGGTCTAGGCAATAGGGATGGGTTGGCACAAGATCCATATGCCAATCCCAACACTACATACACATTGGGGAATTATTTCCCATTGGTAACAACAAACCTTGTTGACCTCAACAACCCCTCCCCTTTGATCGAGAAAGGGGAAAGTTCAAGAGGTAACTTCCAAGAAATATATGAAGAAAATCAAGAGAGCTCTTTGGAAGATGAGTCGGATTATGAGGTAGCACCTTGGGACCCATTTGAGTCCGATAGCAATCACTCATAGGTGACACCCATTGATGACTATCAGGAGGACTTCATGGCAATGTTCCCCTTTAATGTTCCAATCGGGCAATTGCCACCTCCAGAGAATCTAGCCCTCCCACAGAGAGCGAAACAACCTAGAAGGGGCCAAATCAACATGCTCAAACAAAATGAGCCTCCCATGCCGGCCATAAGGCCAAGTGATCAAGAAACGCCTAGTGGGAGGCTATACCAGCCAGAGGGGCACACAGTTGTTGGAGCCAATGAAGGCCTATGGATATTCGATAGCGACTATGAGGATGAGACTGAGATGGCATATCTTAACCATATGAGGCAACAGGAATACCCCATAGACATGGATGATATGTTTGAACATCTAGATATGGGACCAAGGCATAGGTGGCACTTAAACCAAGCATAGTTAAACCAAGTGCTTCATCCACCACTTTGGGCATACAGAGAGCACCTCCCACCTAGAGACCCTATAGGGCCACCAGTGCCAAGGGTAGACCCTATCCTTCTATCCACACATAGGGCCGATCCTTTTGTGCCAGTACCCATAGAGCCAGATCCGAGGCACAAGGATCACCAAGAATGTTCGAATCAACACCCACACGGTAATGGAGACCAAATTCATTCCATCAACATGATCTCCATTGATTTAACCACCCCCATCCACAATCCAGCCGATCCAACATGACCATTGTATCTAGACCTAGATGCCATAGACTCGGATCATGCTGACTCACCACCATCCCCATCAGAGTATTGGCCTTGCGATGAGATGTTTCATTTCACCCCAGGATAGACTCAGGATATCTTCCATGTTGAAGAGGAACCCGACATTCCCAACGTAGATCTAAATTCAGCAAATGATATCCACCTAATCCCAACTCCACACCAGTTGGAGGATGGATCCCACATGTCAGTCGAAGAGACGATTGACGTAGACATCGGTTCTGATCCAATGAATCCGCAAATCATCAAGCTAGGGGTAAGTTTATCCCCCGAAGAGCAAGCCGATTACATTGCCCTTCTCAAAGAGAAGAAGGAGGTTTTTGCATGGTCCTACAAAGACATGTCGAGGCTAGACCCATAGCTAGTCATGCATAATCTAACACTTGATCCAACAGTCAAGCCAATCAAGCAAAAGCTACGTAAGATGCACCCAACAATGGCCTTAATGGTCAAAGATGAGCTACAAAAGCTGTTGGATGCATAGTTTGTCATCTACGTGGATTACCCACCATGGTTGTCCAACATGGTACCCATCAAAAATCCTGATGGGAGGATTCGCATATGCATCAATTTTTGAGATTTAAATAAAGTGAGTCCCAAGGATGATTTCCCCTTGCCTAGCATCGACGCATTGGTAGATGCTACAAGCAAGCCACGAAATGCTTTCCCTCATGGATGGTTTCTCGGGATACAACCAGATTCGTATCAATCCCGATGATCAACTAAAAATGGCGTTCACGATGCCTTGGGGGACATTTTGTTATAAGGTCATGCCCTTTGGCCTTAAAAAATTTGGCGCCACCTACCAACGCGCTATGACATACATCTTCCATGATCACATGCATAAAACTTTGGAAGATTATATGGATGATTTGTTGGCCAAATCTCTTTTGTGCCAAAATCATCTCGATGACTTACGCAAGATCCTTGATCGCCTCATCGAACACAAGGTTAGGCTAAACCCCAAGAAGTGCGTATTTGGCATCACATCTAGAAAACTCTTGGGTTTCATAGTCTCAAAATGAGGCATCGAGGTAGATCCAAACAAAGTCAAGGCAATCCTTGAAATGCTTCCCCCAACCACCATCAGGCAGCTCAGAAGCTTGCAGGGTAAGGTCACGTCGATCAAGCGCTTCATAGCGTAGTTATCTGACAAGTGCCGACCCATGAATAAATTATTACACAAGGGGGTAGCATTTCATTGGGATGACGAGTGCCAATCAGCCTTCGATGACATCAAACAATACTTGGCTTCATCGCCAGTATTGGCACCACCTAGACCAGGAGTGTCATTCTACTTATACATCTCAGCTACTGAGGTGGCACTGGGTGCCATGCTAGCCCAGAAAAATGAATTACATAAAGAACAGGCTAATTATTATCTTAGCCGCACCTTGGTCAGTTATGAACTTAACTATGCATACGTTGAGAAGCTATGCTTGGCGGTGGTATTTGCCACCAAAAAGCTATGCCATTACATGCTGAGCAATACGACGTATGTTGTGTCTAAGGAGAATCCATTGCGGTACATGATGAGTCATACTTATCACAGTAGTCACACGGTGAAATGGATCATGTTGTTGATGGAGTTTGACATCGAATTCATTGGACAAAAGTCCATCAAAGGTCAAGTCATCACCGATCAACTAGCAGAGGCTCCTCTCGAAGATGATCAACCTCTAACCATAGAGCTACCCGATGATGGGGTCTTCCATGTCTCAAAATCGCCAGATTCTGATGAGCCTGAGTCACAGGCCGACATAACCTTATTTTTTGATGGTTCTAAATGTGAGCAAGGGGGTGGCGCGGGAATCATATTTTTCACACCACAAGGGGCTCCAATGCCTTTATCATTTAAACTTGATTTCCCGTGCACCAATAACAATGCTGAATACGAAGCCTTGCTCATAGGTCTTCAGACAACCATCACCATGAACATCAAATGCTTGAATATCTTTGGTGATTCGTTGTTAATTGTCAACCAAGTGAAAGGGGTATTCCAATGCAAATGCCCAGTTCTGTAGGCCTACAAAGCCCTTGTGGATAAATTCTTGGAAAAGCTTGAATGGTACGACATCGAGGCACTCCCTCGATCATCGAATCATTTTGCGGACACTATGGCCTCCTTGGGGTCACTAATCCCGCAAGACCCTTCTGGTGAGATGACAACCATTCAAGTCAAAACATTATCACAATCCATGATGGAGCGTGCAAGCTCTAACATAATGCCAGGAATCCACCTGATCCAGATTGAACCATCTCAGGATAGGTTCTCTCGAATCCATGATAGTCTGAATCATGCCAACTAGGGGTCTTTGTTCTCCCCAACCCCTCTTAATAGCAACACAACGCTATTTCTACAAGTTCTTTCCCGCTCAGCTTTTGCTAGGGATGAACTTCAAGAGGGATCGACCGTTCATACCATCGAGGTTTTTGATCAGCAGGATTGGTACACACCCATAAGAGACTATCTCAAGTTAGGTAGCCTCCCACTTGGATTGTCGCACGCCATGAAAAGATCATTCAAATAGAAAGTGGCAAAACATGTCTTGCTAGGAGACATTTTGTACCGTCGGAGCTATGAAGGGATCCTCCTCCGTTGCTTGGACCAACAGGAGTCCACTTGGGCGATCACCCAAGCGCACGATGGTACATGCGATGGCCACTTCAACGGTATGGCCATCGCAAAGCGCATTCTTTGCATGGGCTATTATTGGCCATATTTAGAGCGAGATTGTTGTGCATATGTGCGAAAGTGCATGAAGTGTCAACACCATGCTAACTTGACACACGTACCTTCTCAGGCCTTGCAGCCGATCCAATCGGCTTGGCCATTTTTGTAGTGGGGCTTAGATCTCATCGAAAAGATCTCCCCTACGTCATCAGGTCATCACACATTTATCATAATGGCCATAGAGTACTTCACTAAGTGGGTGGAAGCAATTCCGCTTACCTCTACGACTGGGCCCCGCATTACGGAGTTCATTTTACATAACATCATATGTCATTTTGGTATTCCATCCAAGATCATCTCGGATAATGGGACGTCATTTAAGAACAAAGATGTGCGTGCTTTGACAACAAAGTACAAAATTCAGCATAATTTTTTGACACCCTATTATCCGTAGGCAAATGGGCAAGCAGAGGCGTCAAACAAAATGCTAGTTGCCATCCTTAAAAATATGGTCATAGATAATCATAAGGATTGGCACATCCAAATACCACTTGCCCTATGGGCTTATCGCACTAGCATTCGGACGCCCACTGGGGCAACTCCATTTTTGCTAGTGTATGGCTCCGAGGCAGTCATGCCTCTCGAGTTGGAAATACCCTCCCTGCACATATCAATGCAAGAGTTCATCGATGATGACACTACATGACAGGCCTAGTTAGACCAGCTTACGTTGCTCGACGAACGACACATCAATGCTCTCGAGCATTTACGTATCTATCAAGAGCGACTTAAGAAAGCATACAACATGAAAGTTCACCTGAGGGACTTTCAGGTTGGTGACCTGGTCTTAAAAGAGAACCAACAAAATTCTAACTTGCCACCCCATTTAAGGGACAAGTTCATGGCAAATTGGTTAGGTCCTTATGTAATCGATAGTAAAATAGGACCTGGAACATACCGGCTCACCTCTCTTGAAGGAATCAAGGAACTAGAACCCTTGAACATCAGTCATTTGAGGCCATTCAACATTTAGAGAGCCATAGCCCACCCCAAAAGCTCCAAGGGTTCCCACAATCGCTTGGTCAACCTAAAATGCCCCAAAGGTATCCATAATCCCTTTGGTCAAACCAAAAGCTCCAAGGGTTCCCACAATCTCTTGGTCAATAAACCGTCCCCCTTTGTCAAACCAAAACCAAGGATTCCCAATCGCTTGGTCAACCTAAAATGCCCCAAAGGTATCCATAATCCCTTTGGTCAAACCAAAAAGCTCCAAGGATTCCCACAATCGCTTGGTCAACCTAAAATGCCCCAAAGGTATCCATAATCCCTTTGGTCAAACCAAAAGCTCCAAGGATTCCCACAAGTGCTTGGTCAAACTAAATGCCCCAAAGGTATCCATAATCCCTTTGGTCAAACCAAAAGATCCAAGGATTCGTCAATCACTTGGTCAACCTAAACATGCCCCAAAGGTATCCATAATCCCTTTGGTCAAACCAAAAAGCCCCAAGGATTCTCAATCGCTTGGTCAACCTAAATGCCCCAAAGGTATCCATAATCCCTTTGGTCAAACCAAAAAGCTCCAAGGATTCCCACAATCGCTTGGTCAACCTAAAAATGCCCCAAAGGTATCCATAATCCCTTTGGTCAAACCAAAAAGCTCCAAGGATTCCCACAATCACTTGGTCAACCTAAAATGCCCCAAAGGTATCCATAAACCCTTTGGTCAAACCAAAAGCTCCAAGGGTTCCCACAATCGCTTGGTCAAAAATGAATATTCAAAAAACAACAGATAATCAAAAATAACAAAAAAATTGCATCTCACTTTCATGCATAATCTTAAAAATCAAAACACAAAAAGAACTGCATTAGGCATCGCATACATGCATTGCATATTTGCTGGTCATACATGTCAAATGCACCATAGACTGTAATTACTCGACAATTCCATCATTTTATCCATTTTGTAAATGATCCAACAAGAATAACGCCATTCACATTTTTGCCATATCATAGTCAGTTGTCTTTTAATGTCTTTAGGGTTTTCGTCATTCAGTTGTCTTTAGATTTCTAGCCAAATGTTGTACAAATTCAGACCGATTTTTACAAGGTAGAGTTTTACTTGGATCACGCCTTGTTACATAGCATCCCAACACAAGCTTAAAACACATAAAAATTCCCAAGTTGCGTGAATGAAAGATGAAACCTGCAAAGTGGTCCAGGTTACCATAAGCGAAACGGTTATCTTGCTCATCCCCCTATGCGAATGACCCCAAGAATGCTGAGAGTTGGCAAAAGGACAAGCATCTTCCCTACCCAATTCCCCAAAAATAAATAGTGGTTTTTACCACTATCAGAAATCCCAAATTCCCACAAGGTTGCAAACATCAAAAAACTACAACAGTCAAAGTACAAACTCCAAAGTTTGACATAAATACCCTCAAAGTGCACACATCAAAAAGCACAAGAAATAGTGATCCCTATCACTCAAAATTCAAATCCCTTGCTCAAAAACAAAAGCAAAATAAACAGTGATTTTTATCACTATATATGAGAGCAAGTATCCCAATAAAATTGAAGAAAAGAAGGGAGTCAAACTTGAATCCCTGGAACTCTCAGCATTCGAAAGGTCATGAGGCAATCCTCAGTCCCGGTTTGGTGGATAGCCTACTGGCACTGGTGGCAAACCTCCCGCATGACGATATATCTATCGCATTAAATTGTGTACAGATCAATGTTTGCATGTGGATGAGCTAGCTTATGGTATCCTAGATTGTGCCGTAGATTAATCTTACTAAGTACAACAAAGGAGTTAGTGGAGCTAATTAGGTGATCCTCAGTACAGGTTTGGTTGACAGCCTATCTGACACTGGCGGTATCCTTACGAATACCACATAAACGAATTCAATTGCACACACAGGGATGTGAAATAACTTGGTCAAACTCAAGTCTGCTTCGTACCTTGTTCTAAAGTCTTGTAAGATAAATGTACAGTCTTGGCTAGTTAGTTAAAGCATCTGAGTCTCAGAAAAACCTTAACTACATTCTAAAAAAATTGTGGTACATTTCATTACTTACATCACCATCAAAAAATACAAAACAAAAATTACAAATGCAAAGTTATTCCATAAAGCAATCACATAGTACAGAAAGCCAGTAAATCCTGTATAGTCTATGGTGCCATCGCCTGTATACCAACAAATCATTCCATCCATTCCATATGCATACATCCATATCATATAGCTAACATCATCCGCAGTCATAATAGCGTATGCATACATAAACATAAATAAAGGTGCATAAAAAGAACAATAAACCATGACAAGCATATCATCAAACCAAAAATGAGTCATGTATATATATCGAGTCAAAATGCCCTCAGGCTACAATAAGAAGGTCCTCTGACCTCACAAAAAAAACCAAAAATTCAAAATCCCCAAAGCCTAGGGAGTCGGCCACCATGATCACGTAGGATCGGTGCGACTGGAACTACCCCCAGTAGTATGGGTCCTATGGGACCTCTCAGGGTGGCTACTGCTAGCCCACGCACCATGCCCACCAATGCTACCCTCATCCAGCCACCTACGATGAGAGGATGCAGACTGCTCAGTCTCACTACCTCTCATGCGACGCGACGAGCCACCTCCATCGAGATCAGGTAACTATCCACCAAGGCGGACAACCTCTGTCTCCAACTCTACCCGGTACCGCCCCCACTCCACATCTCATCAGTGATACACCACCAATGCATTGTCCCACTATGCCAACTGAGCCCACAGGAGATATCCCTCTCCTACAAAATATCTTTGTGCTCCTCTTGTCTCCATAAGAGACCCTCCAATCATGCTATCTCAGCATGAAACCTAGCCTCCACATCCCCTGAGATAGCCTAAGGCATGGGCACCTCCGGGATGGCCTACTGCTCCGGCACCCACTGCTTCGGGACGTCCTGGACATCCGGCTGCTCCGAAACCCTCGAATCATCTCCATCGCCAGTGAGGTCATCGACCTCCACCATGTCTGCATCATCAAGCGGAGCCCCCCAACCCTCCCTCGATGCCTCTGCATCCCCACCTCCTACTACTGCCGCATCCGTGCCTCCTAGAGGCCCCTCACCCCGCCATCACCGCATAGTCCACCATCGGTCATACTCTATAGTTACCCCGACATCATCCACGTTGGGTACCTCAATAACTACATCAGACCCCTCGCCTAATGGCTCAATGATCGGCCAGACTAGGGTCCTCTCATCCCCGTGGCATCGATAGATCAAGGGATCACTAGGCAATCCCTGGCGCACCCCAAACTATCATGTCACCCAGACATATGGAAAGTACTCCTACTCTGTCCCATGTCGCCCAATCAGCCATCTACCCCTGCGCACATGTCGAAGCCACTCTCCAGCCTCAGGCTAGGCTAGATAGTCTCGATACGGTTGCTAGAACACCTACTCGGGCACTAAATGAGAGAAGGCATCAGTATAGTGCCCTACGACACCTGCCCACCATCGACTCTACCCATGCTCCTCTGACCTCCACCATAATGTGGCATATCCAATCTCTCGATCCACCATCTCACCTCGGGTGGTCCAAGGCAAACCCTGCGGCCGCTCGACAGCTATGTGCTGCCACCCCCAACACTGCAAGAGATAGCTGCACCCGATCCCCTTTCGCCTTCGATAGCGGACCTCGTACAACTCATCGTACAACTGTGCCAACAACGTCTGACCCCATCTCATAATCAGTGGAGCTGAGGTAGGACACTCCACCAGTCTAAACACCAACTCCAGCAGGTTCCAAGGGAACCTCACACCTGAGGAGTCAGGAAGCAGCATATTGGAAATGAGGGCCATGAGTAACGCATGCCTCACCCCCAATACACCCTTCTCCAACCACCACCACACTAGAATACCACCTATATGGCAGTCAGCCTCTGCCCTCTCCATAGGCCTATCCACCCCCCTCTCCCCCACCGAACCAAAACACCATGTCAGTACTGTTGTCCGCTGGTCCCGATGGGTCATCCGGATGGGCAGCCCATCTATCAAAATCCATAGAATCTGATATACGTCCTCCAAAGTAACCATCATCTCCCTTGTTGGGAGATGAAATGTGTTGGTGCGAGGATCCCATAAATTGATCAGGGCAATCAAATATGCCCGATCCCCCACCACAGGCTCCAAATACGTCACCTGCTTGAGCCCAAGGGCATCAAGCCACTCCCAATCCGCAACTGTCAGCGCATCCCAGGCATCAGAGAACATAGTCGACTGGCGGTGCCGACTCCTCACAACCTGAAAAACAACAAAACAAAAAAAACAAATTAGGGTTTTAATATTACCTTAATATAAAAAAAAACAATAAAAACAAAATAATGTACAAGAGTACAACCTACAGTTTACAATAAACGTGTACAGCAAAAGTACAGCATAAGAAGTGCACTACAATAAGACTATACAACAAAAGTACAGATCATTCAAATAAACTGTACAAAAACAAAAATACAAAACAAAATAAAACAAAAAATGCACACTAGGGTTTTCAACCCTAAATGTGAACAAAAAAAAAATACAACAAAACATCCTATTAGGGTTTTAACCTTAAGGTGCACACAAAAACAAAATAAAACAAAAACTCCTATTAGGGTTTCAACCTTAATATGAACAAAAATATTACAATAAAAGTGTACAACAAACGTCAAAGAAGTGCACTACAATAAGACTGTACAACAAAAGTACAACTCAATTCAAAATAAACTGTACCATCAAAAACAAAATAAAAAAAACTCATACTAGGGTTTTTAACCTTAATGTGGACAAACAAACAAAATAAAACAAAAAAACTCATACTAGGGTTTTCAACCTTAATATGGACAAACAAACAAAACAGCAAAACAAAACAAAAAATTTATATTCGGGTTACAACCTTAATATGGCAAAAACAACAAACAAAATAACGCAACCAAGCATTTTATATGTGCATTTTAAAAATTCATATAAAAACAAAAAAATAACAAGCAGAAGGAAGGAACATCATACCGGTCTCACTTCGGCTCCTCCACTCGAAGATCCGGTTCTCGCACTCATGATGTCCATGAAATCTCGATAGCGCTCCGCTACGCAAACTCGCACTCCTCCTCCTCACTGCTCCAAATCGCCAAGAAAAAATTGTTGCAAATGAGCCCAAAACCTAGTTTTGGTCCTTTTATAGGATTTTAGGCTTGTAATCATTCCACCCTGGGATGAGCACTCTAGTTAGCGCTCGTCCCACCCTGGGATGATTACCAAATTGGTATTCGTCCCACCCTAGGACGATTACAGAGCAAGAAATAAAGCAACAAAAATTGCATCCAAAAAATGCACCAAAAATAGCAATAAACCTGTCGAACAAAGGTGCATTTGCACCTAACATTCATGGCATGCAAAACCAACGTCGGGGTCACAAATACTCACTATCCTACTCCCTAAGAAGGCTACCATAGCCGGACCGCTCCACGGGAAGGAGGATTTTTGATAATTTCTACCCCAATAGGCGTCAAAGAAAAGGGTCAAAACCCACCAAAAATAGGTCCGATTGTTGGAAAACTGCACGCGTTCAAAGAAAAACAACTGACGGCACCCTTAAAAATGTCATCTTGGGTCAAGCGACTCATCACTTTTCTCATCTTGGTCATTCCCTCATCGATTCGTCGCTTGAGGGGGTAGTCACACTTAGTCACCCAATCAACAAATACACACCCAATCAAGGAAATGACATGCATTCAAAGAATCATTGACAAAGACAATCACGCTCCTGCTTGGGGCAGCAAACAAGCAATAATCACAAGCTGAACAAACACTTGGCATTCTAGAAGCATGAAGACAAGGTTCCTCAGACAAAAGGTTGCGCCCTTTGCCTATTCATGACTGAACAATGTCCAAGATCAAGTACACCTCACCAAAAAAGGTTACACTTGAGTTAAGCTCCTTAGCTCGTCAAAAGCAAGGATTCAAGAATGCATGCCCTTTCCATACTTGGGGCATCAAAATTTGGTTAGGTTACTGAGAAACCCTAATCATTGAGTGCTTTGGTCATCTATTTTTGCTCAGCACTGTGCCACACACAATGCATCCCAAAAAGGGGCATCTGTAGACACCAAAACAACACCAATCCGATTATGTGACTACAAGCACTGACCGAATTGGCATACATACCCCCTAGGGCAGCCTCCAGAGGTTAAAAAATGGTCCTAACCACTCCCAAATCAGTTTTGGAAGGTCAGAGGTCATTTTGGCACCTTTTAAGCACTTTGCTCCCTATTCGTCCCACCCTGGGACGATTAGAATCCTATTCGCCCCACCCCGGGACGATTAGCAGCAATCGTCCCAGGGTGGGATGAATAGCAGGTTTGACTGGCAAAAAGTCAAACCTTGACAAATGGCAACCCAGATCTACCACTCAACTGCGCCTTCAGAGCATGCAATTGCGAGGAACGGTTTCAAATCAGAGAGAGGGACTTCAGTCAAGCATGCCCTGATCATGGAGGCCTCATGCAAGGAGGCCCTAAATCAGGGAGGAATCTTCTCTCCCCCAAAAAAGGCATGACAAGCCAAGTGGCGCCCTCGCATGCGCATTCAAAGGAGACCCTCAGGTCTATAAAATGGTGAGCCTCCTCACCCCAAAAGGAGAATAGAGCTGGAGCATTTGGAGCAACGGAGTGCTGCCAAATTATACCCACATTCCCCTTTGTGCTTCTTACATCCCTAATTTCTCTTTTGGAAGAGAGGTTATCGGGTGAACACTAAGAACGCAATCCCGACCCAAAACCCAAGCAATCGGCCACAATCCCACACCAAACTCATTGACACAACCCCCTAGGAGGTTTTGGACCCATCCCACCTGGATTGGTGTCAAAACCAGGTCCCAAACGACGGGCGTCCTGCCCCTGGGTGCCCCCCAAACTACTGCAGTCCTAATCGTCCCACCTCGGAGTGATTAGAAATCCATGAATGCTTTCTTCACTATTATTTTTGCATTATGTTCTATTTGGTTTACTTATGTTGTTGTTCAAGTTTCATGTCATTCTGACTTGATTTGACCTTGTTTTTATCATTTTATGCGTTTACTAACATACAGGGAGCGCCTTCGGATACAGGACAATATGGGTAGAATATGCCAAATATGACCTTCTGGGTCATCCCAAAATGCCCCTTTTTGCCTAACCCCAAGTTTGCAAGAGTTTTGGAGGCCTCTGGGTAGGACATTTGCAAGGTTGCTTTTGCATGTTTTGTGATAGTCCTAATCGTCCCACCCCGGAGCGATTAGAAATCCATGCATGATTTCCTAACTATTATTTTTGCAATGTGTCTCTGATGATGTTTCTATGCTTCTATCAAATTTTGAATTCATTATGACATGTTTTGACCATCATTTTGCTATTTTATGTATTCACTAGCCGGAGGCCCTAGGGATTGCATGTTTTCCTAATATCCGCATATGCTATTAACTGTTTTCTATTTCTCTATGCATAGGATCTCACCACCAGGAACACCGGAGGGGTAGCAAGGAATGACGAACACATGGACACAAGCGACGGCAACGTTTGGCCCACCCATTTCAAATGTGGGCATGCGGAAGACACTGGAAGCGTACCATCCGTTGATGTAAATGAACTGTATCAAACGTTCTGAGCCCTAGAGGGGTGGACGTATTGTAACTGGATTGAAAGCAACATTAATAAAATAGGCCCCGCTTTTCTTTTTTTGCTAACATCTCGTTTATGTTTATGCGTCTTTCCTTCATGCATTGCTTTTCTCGCATTCGTAGGACTTAGCATTTGTCATATCAATTTCGTTTGCATCAATAATCTGGTACGCCATCTCTCTGCATTTGAATTTCATATACCATATGTGCATTTTTTTTGGATTTTTATTTTTTTCAATTTTTATTTTAATCACCAAAGTTTTAGAATAAAATTGAAAAGGGATGGATTAGAAAAATAAAAGTAAAATATGGAAATGGACCAGAATGCTGAAAATATAAACAGGTAAACTATTATCAATCTAATCCTACCCTATCCTACAAAATTGAAGATGTGAGAGTTTTTGCATGTAACCTGGTTTATTTGAATCTGCATTCACATGGTTCAAAATAAACTAGGTGCAATCTTCTAAGGAAAAAAATATAAAATCCATGCTTCTAAGAATTCAATAGTGTAACCATATAATGCATTAAACACCATTTATAAACTTAAAAAAAACATGGAAGGAAAGATAGATAGTAAACTCCAAACATGTAGAAAATTTCTCCTTCAACTTTAGCTATAAGGTGCAAGTTTCTGGCACTAATTTCTTTAAAAATAATAAATATACAGTCTATCTTGCAACCTATTTATAGCCTTGGCATCTAAAAAGGTTCATCCAGCACCAAAATATCTAACCCTTGGCAATGGATAAACTTCCAGCCCTTGTTCATCAACTTTAGTGGGTTTTGTAGCACCCTAAAATTGGCACGGTTAAAACCTTAGTAAAAGATAAAAGATAAAAATTTGAATTTTAACCCCAAAACCGCTCCAAAACCGCCTGTTACCCGTTTCCTCATTTTTCGTGCCATTTTTAGGATTTGTTTTGACCGTTGGACGATATCATCGTAGATTAGACGAGATCATCCCAGATCTGACGAAATCATCATGGACAGAACGTCCAGACGATTTTGTCCCAAAACCAAATTTTCATAATTAGCTTCTGTTTCAACGACCTCTCCAACTTGGGCAAAAGCGCATCTACGCAGTTGGAGATTTCCCTGTTGGAGATCTCCCAGATTGGGATGATCCCCAACCTCCTAGCCTCCCCCTAATCCTATATAAACTAGGATTTTTCTAGTTTATCCCCCTGACTCCCCTTGATTCTGATTCCCCTGAACCCCTTAGCTGACTGATTCAGATCCTTATTCACTAGAGCATCCTCGTACTACTGTCTGTATGTTGCATTTCGCATTTTCTTGCAGGAACTCTACTATTTTTTAGTCGAAGATACCTCGGATCATCGCAAATGATCTCGGACGATTACGGAAAAAATTTTTGAGGAGCGCAGACGATCACGTACGATTGGAGGCGATCCTGACTGTAGTCCAGATTGGGGGCAATCCGAGTCCAGAGTTTGCATCTTCTTAATTTTTTTGCATTTTTCCATTATAATTCTGCATTATCTTAGGTTATTATGTTTATGCATCTTGGAGTTCACCTCATCTAGTACAAATGCATGATAAAATCAAAATAGATTGTGAAGTTGATACTTGTCCTCTCTAATTACTGTTTGGATCTGTCATTCAGACAAATTTATAGTTATTTCTATCATTTCCCTTAGCTTCTGTAGTTGCATCTTGGGTATTTTGTATCTATTTCTGTGATTGCAGGTTTCTAATGAATTCATCAGATATCAGATGATCCTGTCTGATCTCAGATGATTACGTATGAACTGAGGCGATCTGGACTGCTACAAAACTTAGAATCCTCATCAGACATCCAGAATCAGGTATGATCTGTCCTAATTTGCCTATTCTCTGTGTTTAGCAACCATTTCTATTTTTTGTATCCATTTAAATCATTATTGGCATATAGAATAGTTTAGATTCATTTTGGCCAAACCTAGGAGCTGAATGATTGAGTATAAAAATGAACACATCAAACCCATTCCCAACCTAGGCGTGGAAACTGCCACTCAAAATTTTCCTGGTGAACCCACCATCCATCGAAAATTCACCCTTATACTCCTCCCCCGAGAGGCGGGACCTTCAAAGGGCCTCTCAGTCCAAGGTATTGTCCCATCCTTCTCGCATCCCCCTTCTGGGCGTGGATCCTATAGCCTGAGGGTAAGGATGCGAAAAATTTGGAGCGATACATTTTGGTGAACCCGACGTGAAAACTAAAAACCTTTTGAAAACAATTCAAAAAAAAAAAAAACAAAAACATAAATGCATTTAGAATCAAAGATTGCATGTCATATTTAGATGGTAGATTATAACAAAAGACGAGCCGTCACCATTAATGTTGAAAATCAATTAGCAACTATAGAGATTAATTCTTTGCTTAGAGTAGCTCCAACATATAGAGTCCCACCTTTATGGGATGAGCTTAATAGGAGATTGAATCTCATTTCATCTAGAGCAACCGAACTTAGGCAAATCAAGAGGTTTGTCCTAGATAGAATCCTGGATCCCGATCAAGTGACTTTGTATCATGAGCTTCAGAGAGCTTGCCATAGGTGGTTAGCAGATAAAAGAGCCCTTGTGTCTTCTGAGTTGTATACCTTTGAGGAATACCTCGATAATGCAGCTGTAGTACATAAATTTTTGTCTCGTATAGAGGACCAAGAGGTCATTCTTACGGATAGACAAATATGGAATAGAGTCCCCAGAGCTGTGTTATATCGAGAGTATTGCCATGAGATTTATTTTTACAAGACAGAATCTGAAACAGATAATATTACTATAGCACACTTTATCAAGTTCCTGAAAAACCATTTCCAATTTGAAGAAGAGCATTTTATGACTCTTGATGAACTTGATCCTATCAATGACATTCATAAACTCTTTTTAGAAAACTAAGCTATTATTTTATTATTGTTATTTCTTGTATTTAGTGTGCTATTTGTTGTCTTTATAAGCATAAAATAAAAATAAAAAAACAAAATCATAACAAAAAAATCAAAACATTTTTAAGCATTATAGTAGGTATATAATTAAAATATATACCTCCCAAATCTGTTCCAAATATATCAATATATATTTGCTAAAATCTAAGATTTAGACATAATGACTAGACTCAGGAATGGAAAACAAATTGAGGTAGAAGAAGATTGGTTAAGGAAAACAGAAAATAACCCAGATGTCCTTCTTGAAGACCCAATTCGGGAAGAAGGAACTCTAGACCAACAAGAAGAAGACTATGTTGATGCAAATGAACAAAGAGAAAATGTTAGGGAAGGAGAATCCTCATCTCCTAAAATATCTCCAGAAGGAGCTGTTACTTTTGATAACATGGAACATTTCTGGAAGTTCCTCCAGGATAATATGGGCACCCTTAATAGAGTAGTTCATATGGACAAAGATCAAATTAGTGACACTCAAGCAACCCTAGAAGACATATATCACACACGCACTAATCCTTTGTCCTTCGTTGATCAAGAGAGTGATCAAGTTGGACCATCCAATTTGGACATGGCTACTATAATCCAAAACACGCGACAACAACAGGTTACCCAACTACCTAGAGTGCCTGTTACTAAGCCAAGGGTTATTCCCACACAAAAGAAACCTTCATTCACTGCTCTATTTCGCCAAGCTATTGATCAATATACCTCAAATCAACAAAAGCCTAAAACTAAACCGAATGTTAATTTCCAACAATACGGGATACAACATAATGCTACCACAAATCTTCTTCATAATACTCTTCCTACCAATCATTTGCATAACAACAATATAGCATCTAATCCTTATGTCCCACCTTCCTACGCTCACAAATCCCATGCTCATGTACCACCGAACCAATATGGTGGGCAAACTGGTAATCTGGAAGCCATGGTGAAACAGTTAACCTCTCGTATGGACCAAATAGATCCCTATCGTCCCTCGTACAATTATCGAGAGATGTGTAGTCAACCTCTAGATCCTATAGTTGTAGCACAACCATATCCCAAACACTTTCCTATGCCTGTCCTACCTATATATAAAGGAACTGAAGATCCCATAGAGCATCTTCGTATGTTTAGGATAGCATGTCATGATATATCACATGATGACTTGTTATTACTAAAAATGTTCCCAAAAAGTTTAGGAGGGATGGCATTGGAGTGGTATTATCAATTGCCCACTCATTCTTTGAGAAATTTCGAAGAGACCGTTGAGTCTTTTGTGCATCAATTTAGTGCCTATATTGAAAGGCATGTAACCATTAAAGATTTGTACAACCTAAAACAAGACAAAGATGAGTGTTTTGCTGACTTCTTAGCTCGATGGAGGCAGTTGATAGGAAAATTACACTTTGTGTTACCTTATCGAGAAATGTTGGATATTTTTATCAATAATTTACAAGAACAACTATCCTATGAATTATCAACTGCTACCTTGACCACCTTCGATCAAGCTATAGACTTAGCCCGAAGAGTGGAAGACGCTCTCATTAGAAGAGGTCAGCTCAAAAGGAAAGATGATGAGAAAACATCCAGAAATCAATATAAAAATAAACAAGTTGTGGGTGATGGAGTCATTGATAGCAAAAACATTGCCAATGTTAATACTATGAAAACAATAGAGAAGTTCATATTGAAACCTCTTGATAAACCACCCCGAGAATTTACTAGGTTAAATCAACCTTTATCAACCATTCTCCCGCAACTATTAGCCCGAGGATTGATCCAATTACCAACTATCCGGGAACCTGATCCAACCATACCCGGATACAGAGCTGATTTACATTGTGATTTCCATAGAGGACCTGGACATGCTACCAACTCTTGTAAATGATTAAAACATAAAATACAAGATTTAATTGATAACAATGAGATGGAGGTGCAAGCCTTTCAACCTAAACAAAATCCTGCTAATAATGTTCAAAAGAACACCCCTCAAAGTCAGAATCAGAATGCCAATCAATCATTGGACATATTTCAACATCCTTTACCAAAGCATGGCAAAGAGGTGGCTAATCAAATTGAACATCATAATGTTCCTCCTCCTACCCGATATGTAGGAGCCATTAGTGGGCATTTACCTATTCACGATCTAGAAATATTTGACACAACTTTATCCATGGTTACGTCCAGACCCCTATATAATACTCGAACACCTGATCTTAGTGATGTAGAATATGATACTGAAAGTGACATGGAAATCACCTCCAATCAATCGAATAGTTCTGAAAATGAATCAGATCCTATTCAACCCATCACAAATTCTATGGTTTCGGAAGAACCATTTCCTAGAAGAGTTACTACTCGACCCTCTTCTCATCAGTTCCTTTCTAATGAACAAGCCATAAACGCTAGACTGAGACCAATTCATCATCCTCAAAATAATATTGTAGGTACCATCGAAGTCGTTACTCGACAACAGGCTCAAAACTCTCAACGGGATCAAACTCGGAACGATGGATCAGCTCCATTTGTTTTGAAAAATCCCAATAAAGGGAATCATATGCCTAATGTTCAACCTAAGCCTCCGTATAATATTAATGAACAATTATCCAATACTACAGCTAGAATTTCCCTTTTGGACCTTTTAAGATCTTCTCCTATCCATAGGGATGAATTAATGCTCACCTTAAGCCAAATGATGGTACCACAAAATATTCAGTCTGAAGCCATGACCAATACTATCATAACTCGAGAAGTTGATTGTATTGACTTCCGAGATAGGGATATACCACAACATAGTTTACATAAGGATAACCCTTTATATATTACTGCCCTAATTGGGGACGTAGCCGTTAAACGCGTCTTGATTGATAATGGTTCATCTTTAAACATATGCACTTTTGACTTCTACCAAAGATTTGGCTTTAGGAGTGACGAAATGAAAAGAACGGATATGATCATAAAAGCCTTCAATGACGAGACACAAGAAACATGTGGAGTCATTACTATACCCTTGCAAGTTGGTCCTAGAACCCTAGATACGACCGTGTTTATTGTACATTGCCCTGCATCGTACAATATACTTTTGGGTCACCCTTGGATCAACGCGATGCGAGCGGTTCCATCCACTTTACATCGGTGTGTTAAATTCAAATTTAAAAACCAGTTGGTTACCATTCATGGTGACCCTAGACCCTTTGATATGTGTGCTTTGGCAGAACCGGTTGGAGTTCAATTTTGCCCTGCTCTGTCATCCACACATCCTAATTCTCGTCAACCATCTAAACGTGTGAAACACTCACCCATAACATCACCTACTTTTTCCCCATCAACTACACCTCTACATATAGCTCAACCATCTTCTGAACAAACCCCATTAGGACCTCGAAAAGATCCCAGAACTACAACCAATGTTCCTTGTTTTACCCCTATAACTTCCACACCGATAGACTCATCCATCGATATCCCTATAACATCTCCATCCACTACAGGCATCCTTTCCACATCAGAAGATCTAGGAAATGTTCCTTCTACCTCTTATGCTCTTATTGATGAACTCTTACCCGATTTATCTAAAATTCTTATATCAGAAGAGATCAACACTGCCATGCAAGCTTCCCTTGTTTTAAATAAACTCCCACCTTCTCCTCGTACCTTGGGCCTCCCACAACCTATGGGAAGTATCTACCAAGTCGGGAGTTGTGCTTTTATTTATAAGGGATATGATTGGGGAAGAATACCCAGAAACATCAAGACACATTGTGATGGATATGCTCGATGCTATTTTGCTAATGAATATATTAAAGCTAAACCCATAATGCTTAAATTGGGCTATAAAGGGAAAGGTTTGGGACCTTTCCAAAATGGTATGAAGGAACCTATTGAGGTAGAACCATGGCCTGCCCGATGCGGTGTGGGCCTATTTCCTAGTAAAGGTCAACCCTTCCCATTTGAGGAGGATGACCATCTTACATGTTATCAAGATTATCTCGATAAACAAGATTCTTTGCTTTCAAAAAATAATCCCTTTACCTGTCATATGCTATCTCTCGCCTACCCTGAGATGATTGCTCGAATCCGACGATGAGTTGGAAGGGGATATCTTCCATGATGTCTCCGTTGATGACTTATTACATAACAAATTTTATTTTGATGGCTCTATACCTAGTATAGCCCAGCTTGAGGCCTCGACTCCTCAAGATGAATTATCCAAGCTAACCTTGGAAGAATTACAAGAATTGGGTGTTTCACCCACCCCACCTAATTTTGAGAGATATTTACATATGGAAGTTGAAAACGGTATAAAAATTAACATTGGAACCGAACATAACCCTCACATAATCAATATTGGATCAGAATTAAGTCAAGAAAAACAAGATAAATACATTTCATTTCTTAAAGACTATGAAGATGTCTTTGCTTGGACATATGAAGACATGCCAAGTCTGGACCCTTCCGTAGTCATGCATCATCTAGTAGTCCATTAGGATGCTAAACCTGTTAAACAAAAACTTAGAAAAATGCATCCTAAAGTGGCCTTACTAGTCAAAGCAGAACTAGAAAAACTGTTGAAGGTCATTTTTATACAAGCCATTGATTATGTTGAATGGATCTCAAATGTAGTTCCAGTAACTAAGAAAGAAGCCACTAAAGTTAGGGTTTGTACAGACTTTAGAGATATTAATGTTGCCTGCCCTAAAGATGATTTTCCTCTTCCTAACATGGATCAAATCATTGATTTTACTACTGGAAGTGGAATGATATCCCTAATGGATGGATTTTTTGGTTATAATCAGATCAGGATAGCTCTCGAAGATCAGGCTAAAACAGCCTTTATTACCCCTTGGGGAACCTTTTGTTGGAAAGTAATGCCATTTGGTTTAAAGAACGCAGGCGCAACCTATCAACGAGCCATGACTTATATCTTTCACGATATGATGCATGATATTCTACATGATTATGTAGATGATATTATAGCTCGTTCCATCAAAGAAGATGATCATTTAAATGACTTGAGAAAAGTATTTGATCGGTTAAGGGAGTATCTTATCCGATTGAATCCAGCCAAATGTATATTTGGAGTTAAGTCCGATAAATTATTGGGGGTTATCATTTCTTTACGTGGCATTGAAATTGACCCTCTCAAGATCATGGCTATCACTGATATGCCCGCACCCACCAATATATCAAAATTACGAAGTTTACAAGGTAAGCTTCAAGCTATTCGCCGCTTTATTGATAAGTTGGCAGATAAAACCGGACCCTTTCTTAAACTTCTTAAGAAAGATGTCTCTTTTCATTGGGACGACAAATGTCAGGAAGCATTTGAACTCCTCAAGCAATATCTCCTCCAACCACCGGTGCTTTCCCCACCTAGATCTGATCGTCCATTTATTTTGTACATTTTTGCTTCCGATTTTGCCTTAGGAGCTATGTTAGCTCAGCTTGACGATGAGAAGAAAGAACGTGCTAATTATTACATCAGCAGAACCTTAATCAGTTATGAAACTCGCTATACCATATTAGAGAAGTTATGTCTTGCAGTCGTATTTTCTACATAGAAACTACGACATTATATGCTCAATCAAAAAACGTATGTTATTGCCAAATTCGACCCTTTGCGATATCTTATGAGTCGACCGTATTTATCTGGTCGCACAGCCAAGTGGGTTCTTGCGCTAAGCGAGTTTGAACTCACGTTTATAGGACAAAAGTCTGTTAAAGGTCAAATCATAGCGAGATCAATTAGTTGTTGCACCCTTAGAGTCTACCCATCCCCTCATCATTGAGCTTCCCGATGAATGCCTTAAATTAGAGGCAGACCATCCTAAACAATGGTCCCTATACTTTGACGGAGCCCGATGCATGAGTGGGGCTGGTGCAGGTATTATCTTAATATCTCCACAAAAACATCTTATACCTCTATCCTTTAAACTAACGTTTGCTTGCACTAATAATACTGCTGAATATGAGGCTCTAATCCTTGGATTACGAGCAACTTTGGCACTAAAAATTAAAAATTTGTTAGTTTTTGGTGATTCCCAACTTGTCATAAATCAAATCAATGATGTTTATCAGACCAGAGATGATAAATTACGCCCATATAAAACATATGTTTTGCAATTATTATCCTTATTTGATCAAGTTACTTTGGAAGCTATTCCTCGAACTAGCAATCGTGCGGCTGACGCTATGGCTATAGCTGCATCTCTTTTGCCCTTGGAGTTAGATGATGAATATGCTACCATCATTATTCGTCGACTCCAGGAACCCGCTTCAAGAAAATCATGCTTAGAACCTTTGGATGTGTTTCTAATCAACGAAACTACTCCCAAACCATGGTACACTGATATATTTAATTTTTTGCAAAATGGAACCTTCCCTGATGGTTATACTAGCAACCAACGTCGATTATTACGTAGACGAGCAAGTCGCTTCATAATCATTGGTAATACCTTGTATAGGAGATCTTTTGAAGGCATATTATTAAGATGTTTGAATCTAGAAGAATCTAGATCAGCTTTGAGTGAAGCCCACGATGGATCTTGTGGAGGACACTTTAGTGGTAACGCCATTGCTAAGAAGCTCCTTCGGATAGGATATTTTTGGCCTACCATGGAGAATGATGCACATAATTATGTGTGCCATTGCGACAAGTGCCAGAAACATGTTGACCTTGTCCATGCGCCTGCACAAGAGCTGCAGGCTATTTCATCTCCTTGGCCCTTTTCAAAATGGGGCTTAGATATCATTGGGAAAATCAACCCTGTGTCATCTGATGGACACAAATTTATCATAACCGCTACGGAGTATTTCACAAAATGGGTTGAAGCTATGCCTTTAGCTTCTTGTATTGGAACACAAGTTTCCAAATTTATCTTTAATCAAATTATTTGTAGGTTTGGAATTCTCGCCAATCTCATCTCGAGATAATGGAACTTGTTTCAAAAATAAAGATGTCAAAAAATTATGTCAAAGATATAAAATTCAACATCGTTGGTCCACTCCCTATTATCCTCGGGGTAATGGCCAAGCCAGAAGCATCTAATAAAACATTAATCAAAATTCTCAAAATACTGGTCAATAAATCTGGTCGAGATTGGCACATCCAATTATATCCTGCTTTGTGGGCCTATCGAACTAGTGTTCGCACCCCCACTGGAACTTCACCTTTCATTTTGGTTTATGGCACTGAAGCTATTTTTCCCTTTGAATTAGAAGTTCCTTCTTTGGCTCTACTACTTCAAGATACTGAAGTAGGGGATGAATATCGTCTTTGGAAAATTTAGTCAGTTGGAACTTTTAGATGAAAAGTGCATCAATGCTTTGGAGCATCTTCGTGCCTACCAAAACAAGCTTAAGAGAGCATATCTCAAGAAATTTCATCCTCGATCCTTTGAGATCGGCGACCTTGTCTTAAAAGAAAATCAAAAAAATACTAATGCTACTAAAGACCTTAAAGGTAAATTCGAGCCCAACTGGCTTGGACCATATATTATTATTGCTAAATTTGGATCGAGAGCATACACATTATCTACCTTAGATGGTAAAGAACTTAAAGAACCTATGAACATTATGCATCTCAAACGCTACTATGCATAAAACATTGGGTCATTTCATCATTTGTATATATTGTATTTTGCATATTGTTTCATTTTTAGCCATTTCTATCAAAATATTTTTTCAAAGAGCAGTAATAGTATTTCTTCTTGCAATTCATCAAATTAAAATCAAATACAAAAACATCAAAATCATCAAAATCTTCAAAAACATATTTTTTTCATACTTGTCAATTCTTGGAGTTTGCAGTTATATTTTCAATTATTTTGGATAAATGAGCATTTATTTGGAATCCCACACTTTCACACTCACATGAATAAATATCTTGATTTTATTTAGTATGATTATTAATCTCTCTTATATCAAAGTCCACATTGGCATTAAATAAAGTTTTGAGCATAGAGAACTGATCTTGTTATTTACTTGAACCAAGTATATCTTTTCACATTAAAATGATTTCATTGCAAATTCAATATGATGCTACATAGTAGACGTGGTTTCTTGAGCGAAAAGTTTCCCCTGCTATCCTATCATGCACATGGTCTAGAATCTTTGAGAATTGACAAAAGGACAAGCTCACCCCTACCCAGAATAAAAATCCCTTGCTCTATAGCTAATCCGAGCAAGTATCCCTAGCATAGGAAGAAAAAGAAAAGTTCAAGAAAAAGAGAAAAAGAAAAATGTTATTTTGTATCACTACAACAATGTTTCAACATTATCTCAAATATCAAGCAAAAATACAAAAAAATAAAAAGAGCAAAAGAGAAAAGCAAAAGCAAAATGCAATAAAATCCCTTTCCCTACCCCTTGAAAAGAAAAGAAGGGTGAATGAGCTTGAATCCCTGGAATTCTCAATTATTCGAAAACTGTGAGGTAAGCCCCATAACAGGTGGTTTGTGCCCAACCCGCTTGGCCTTGGGTAATTCCTAGCATGGTGATATGTCTGTCACATTAGCGACCTTATTTTTTATAGACCTATGTCGGCTTATGGATTAGCTAGCTCTTGATAACCTAACTTGCATAGTAGTCTGGTACGGTTATATGCATATAAATCATGGTTAACGAACATTCATTTGGTTAAGGCAAATTGCTTGTATCAAATTATCTTGCTCAAAATTGGTGAATGAACAATACAATTGCACACACATTTGTATTTGAGAGATTTTGTATCATTATGATAAATCAAGATCGGTAATGAACTCACATTTGCACATGAGGATCCCTTATAAACCTACATTTATTTTTGAGATAATTTAAAATATTTATGTAATTCTTTTCAGAACAATTTTATCCTCTTATTTCAGAATTTTGTTTTGTATAAAAACAATTATATACATTGTGTCACAAAATTGCAAAACGATTTCAAACAACATGTTCATCATATTATTATTTTCTGTTTATCAAAAAAATAAAAAATAAATAAAAAAATCAATCATGCAATAAAACTAAAATATTTATTTTATCTTTGGATTTCACGATGATGGTATAAGTCTATACCTATAAATTCTATGCCTAGCGCAAACCATTGTTCTAATTTTATTTTCCCATCCATTTTAATAAACACATATGGCTTACATCATTATGTTACACAATTGTGCTTCAAAACGAACGAACACTTATTCATGTCATTATGTCAAACATTCCATCTTGCAACCATGGTATAATTTCTAAGGAATTATTCAAAAATTTATCACACTTAGGAATTTATGCCTAGAAAAAATCACTTTTAAACATATTTCATGCATAATTTTGTGAAAAATCTGAAAACAAATCATCACCATCATCATTTTCATCATCACAACACCAAGTCTTAAGACAGTCTCTTAAGCACTCTTTTACTTTTTAGCAATATTTCTATACTAGGATTAGCTTGACGACCTAGCGAGCGGTGACTCCATGAAACGGTCTATAACAGTGACAATGTCCTTTGAAATTATTGTTAGAAGTCTCTTTTATTTTTCATCAAATCACACCAAAACAACCAATTTATGCACATCAGATTATTTCATTTACAAATTTTATGGCATGACATAACATTATAATTTACTTCCAACGACATAATTACATGAATCAACAATCATCAAAATTCAAAAATTAAAGCATAATACAACATATACACAAGTCATATCATCAAAAATACAATCTATATATATCATCAATCAATTATATACATCATCTGGATTGGTATGCCACAATCAAAACCCTGGCATACTCAATCCCCTCAAAAACAAATGTATATATACATATATAATAATATAATCTGCACTCTACAGTAGCTAGCCTCGAGAAGCCCTCGAGCTCTCAGCCTCATCTCCTCCCCCACCTTGACGTGGAGGAGGTGGTCCCATAGAGGTCTAGGTCGTATCTCGGGTCCTCGTCGTCGATCGTGAGGATGTCCTCGATGATCCCATCATGACCGGCTTTGCAATGGGGGTTGGCAATAGTATCCTCTGTCCCTCTAGGACCGCTTGATAGTACAACCCCTAGTAGAATGCGGTCTACATAATAGACCGCTCTAGATCTCGAGTGCTCGCTCCTCCGCCCCGAGCTCTGATCCGTGTAGCCTCATCCTGTAGTGTCTGCACCTGAGCCCGGAGGCGGGCAACCTCAGCTCGGAGAGTCGTCGTCTCGCTGCTCTCCCCCACCTCAACACCCTTACCCTTATCGGGTGATGGTGGTCTCTCCCCCTGCTACAAATGGAATCTCTCCTCCCTTCTCTTTGTCTCTTGTGGCCTCTACAAAGCCTGACCCATCTGCTGGCGTCTCTCCTATGGGGACCGCCACTGCTCTCTCCTGCTACAACCCCACACTGCCCTAATGGCAACCTGGAACCGCCTCCCCATCCATCGCACAACCGCATGCATCAGACCCTGTGCCCTCATCATTCGAGAAGGGCAGATGCCTGCATACCAGGCATCGTAGCCATCTACAATCCCTGCATTATCACCATCCACTGGTTGTATGGGGGCATCGTCCACGTCCTGACTCTAGAATAATTGCATGTCTGGAGCCTCCCTCAGCCTAGTACTATCTCAAACAGTCTGAGAGTACTCATAATCCCTGAGATAAGGGATCCCCTACTATAGACCGAACTATCGTAGTACTTGGTCGTAGCGGTGGAGCTCTACCTCTCCCCGCTCCATCCTCAGCCAGCAGACTCACCTGATGTGAGCTAGCTCCTACCCATCCTCTACCCACCCAGGGTGCTCTCACCATGGCCTCCAAGTGATATGGTCTAGGATGAGGTCGTCTAGCAACCTCTGAGACATCGGCACTATGACCCTCTATGTAGCCACCAATATTAAACCTTGGGTCTCTCCCGATCAACCCCTGTCAGAGGGAGCCCTACCGGCCTCCACATCGCAATGTGCTCCCAGCACCAAACCTGCCAAAACCTGAGTCAGCCTAGATGCCCCAGGCATCTACCGTAGAGACTTGATGTTCACCTTGCCCTTCTCCAGGGTGAAGCTCGAGTCTCTAGTCAGCCTCATCATCGCTTGGCCCTAATTGACCGTAGGCATCATGAACCATCCCTATATTGGGATCCTCATGATCCTCCATACGTCCTCTAGTGTGGGAGCCATCTCCCCTGTCGGTAGTCATAAATAGGACGACCTCGGATACCATATCTCTGCTAGGGCTATCAGTAGCCCCATGTCAGTTGGTACTTGTGGCATCTCTGCCACATGTTGTAGTCTGACCTGTCCTAGTCGGTCACGCTCTGCCTGGTCAAGCATGGCTATGTTGTCTCTTAGTCCACCGTATTTGCATTCTCGGATCTTTAGTAATCCCCTCGGAAAAACAAATAATAACAAAATTTATTAATTACCAATCATTAAAATCAAATTAAGCACATTTTAAAATCAAGTTAAAGATGCTATCATCCACCATCGGATGATATCGTCCCCAATTGGGCAAAATTGTCCTTTGTTAGGACTAAATCGTCTTTGATTTTGCAACTTGGGGATCGTCCCTTGTTGAACGAGATCGCCCCTAGTTCATTGATTTTTCCCTCAGACAAAATCGATGATTTAGAGATGATTTCGATGAAATTGGAACGATTTCATCCCGACGACGTCGACGGCCTAAAAACGGCCGTGATGCCCCAAATAATAAAAATTTAAATCCACAAATTGCACAAAGCAAAATCAAACTTAATATACTAGGATTAGATCCTTACCCATAGCCCGTGCTGGACCTCTGTCGCTCTGTGCGCTATCTCCACCATTGTTTCTCCTTGCAGAGCTCTGGAACAGTAAAAATGAATTAGAGCTTTACCCTATTTTCTTAATTTTATTTAAAAAAATCAACATTTTAATTTTTGCCTTTCCATGTTTTTACCTCAAATGTTCAATTTGGGTAAAAACATGGAGGGGGCACCATAGTCAATAGTTGTACGATTCGACCAAGAATCGTCGTCTAAAAAATTGAGTACATTTTTGCTTTCTCGTAAAACAGGAAAAACTCGTCTTTAACGCATTTTATTCGAAAAATTTGCTAAAGAGGGGGCAAAATGTAGCACCCTAAAATTGGTACGGTTAAAACCTTAGTAAAAGATAAAAGATAAAAATTTGAATTTTAACCCCAAAATCGCTCCAAAATCGCCTGTTACCCATTTTCTCATTTTTTGCACCATTTTTAGGATTTTTTGTGACCGTTGGACGATATCGTCGCAGATTAGACGAGATCGTCCCAGATCTGACGAAATCATCATGGACAGAACGTCCAGACTATTTTGTTCTAAAACTAAATTTTCATAATTAGCTTCTGTTTCAATAGCCTCTCCAACTTGGGCAGAAGCGGGTCTGTGTAGTTGGAGATTTCCCTGTTGGAGATCCCCCAGATTGGGATGATCCCCAACCTCCTAGCCTCCCCCTAATCCTATATAAACTAGGATTTTTCTAGTTTATCCCCCTGACTCCCCTTGATTCTGATTTCCCTGAACCACTTAGTTGATTAATTTAGATCCTTATTCACTAAAGCATCCTCGTACTACTGTTTGTATGCTGCATTTTGCATTTTATTGCAGGAACTCTACTATTTTTCAGTCGAAGATACCTCAGATCATCGCAAACGATCTCGAACGATTATGGAAAATTTTTTTGAGGAGCACAGACAATCACGTATGATTGGAGGCGATCCTGACTGTAGTCTAGATTGGGGGTAATCTAAGTCCAGAGTTTGCATATTCTTAATTTTTTTGCATTTTTCCATTATAATTTTGCATTATCTTAGGTTATTATGTTTATGCATCTTGGAGTTCACCTCATCTAGTATAAATGCATGATAAAATCAAAATAGATTGTGAATTTGATACTTTTCCTCTCTAATTACTATTTGGATCTATCATTCAGATAAATTTATAGTTATTTCTATCATTTTCCTTAGCTTCTGTAGTTTCATCTTGGGTATTTTGTATCTATTTCTGTGATTGCAGGTTTCTGATGAATTCGTCAGATATTAGACGATCCTATCTGATCTCAAACGATTACATATGAACTGAGGCGATCTGGACTGCTACAAAACTTAGAATCCTCATCAAACATCCAGAATCAGATATGATCTATCCTAATTTGCCTATTCTCTGTTTTTAGAAACCATTTTTGTTTTTTGTATCCCTTCAAATCATTATTTGGCATATAGAATAGTTTAAATTCATTTTGGCCAAACCTAGGAGCTGAATGATTGAGTATAAAAATGAACACATAAAACCCATTCCCAACCTAGGCATGGAAACTGCCACTCAAATGTTTCTAGTGAACCCACCATCTATCAAAAATTTACCCTTATACTCCTCCCCTGAGAGGCGGGACCTTCAAAAGGGCCTCTCATTCTGAGGTATTGTCCCATCCTTCTCGCATCCCCCTTCTGGGTGTGGATCCTATAGCCTAAGGGTAAGGATGCAAAAAAATTGGAGAGATACAGGTTTTTAACACTCTCCCTTTGTCATATTGTTTCCTCTCCTCTTCTGTTCGACTTCCAAGACCCTTGGTTTCAAAAACACTCTTTCTTCCTGCATCTCTTCACTTACTCTCCTCTTTTTTGTAACACTTCCATAACTTGCAAAAATAGAAAAATCCATAAATAAATGGGTTTGAATACACGATGACCTTCGTAGGTATGAACTAATAACTAAAACCTTAACATTGTATTGGCAATGATTTTAGAATACCCCCATCATTAATCAACCCCCTGTTATGGATGTATTTTAACCAATTTTTTCCACCTTGGTAGACATGCATACGTCGTGCATCATCTCGATGTACACATTGATCATTGTACTTTCATTTTGATCAAACATTCAATACTCCATGCTTCATCATTTTTGTTACCCATCAATTCATTTAGGTCTACCATGAACGTTACTGTGTGCAAGTGAAATGCCATGTACATTTTCATATATGGGAGCAATTGAAGAACACAAGATTATACTGAGAGGGGGGTGAAAAATATAAGATAAAAACTTTTTACTTTTCTTTCCAAAGCATTATTATCCAATATTATCAATTGTAATAATGAAACAATGCACAAATTATCACACACATTAAGAGAAAAAAATTTAATATGGTTCACCCAATGTGGGCTACGTACATAGATAAAATATTTCTTATAAATTTTCTCAACAAGTATCTTGAGAATCAATTTCCTATTACAATATTTATAGGCACTAATCCAAAGGAGATACCAATCCCTTGTGCTCAAGTTTGTGGAAATCTATCCATAGGAGACACCAATCCTCTTTACTCTGGTTCATGGACCTCTGTCCACAAGAGACACCAATACCCTTTGCTCTGGTTTGTAGACCTCTATCCACATGAGACACCAATCCCCTTTGATTTGGTTTGTGGACCTCTATCCACAAGAGATACCAATCCCCTTTACTCTTGTTCATGGACCTCTATCCACAGGAGACACCAATCCCATTTTCTTTGATTCTTAGACCTCTATCCATAGGAGACACCAATCCCCTTTGCTTTAGTTTGTGGACCTCTATCCATAGGCGATACCAATCCCCTTTGCTCTAGTTCATGGAGCTCTATCCATAGGAGACACTAATACCCTTTGCTCTAGTTCATGCACCTCTTTCCATAGGAGACACAAATCCCTTTTTCTCTAGTTTGTGGACCTCTATCCATAGGGAACACCAATACCCTTTGCTCAATTCTACTTTAAGACTACTCACAAATCTTGTTCATATCTGCTCCAAGCCTACTCACAAGGCTTGTTCAAATCTACTCATGCAAAACCTGCTCAAATATACTCCAAGCCTACACACAAGGCTTACTCAAATCTACTCATCAAAACCTGCTCAAATGTGCTTCAAGCCTACACACAAGACTTGCTCAAATATGCTTCAAGCCTACACACAAGGCTTTCTCAAATCTACTCCAAAACCTACTCTTAACTCTTCTCAAATATTCTCCAAGACTATACACGAGGCTTGCTCAAATATTATCATCAAAACATACTCAAATCTACTCTCAGATCCTACTCAAACTTACTCATATCTTGTATAATAATAATGTTCACCTATTCCCAAATCTTGCATAATGACGTCATCAAGTGCTTTATCTAATATTCAATGTGATTTATTCAACTAAAGTAGTTTAGACATATTATACCCATAATTCATTTAACTTATTGAACATATAAATAATGATATGCACTAACAAATTCTCAATACGTTCTTTAATTACATTAAGTTTATCACTTTCACATGTCTCACATTTATTGCATTCTAAAGGTAGCTCTAGTCTAACACTTGATAACTGACCTGGTTATTGTTGATTTGCACCTTACTTCAAAAAAATCACAATGCATAAGTCCTCATCTACTCATAAAATCAATCATGAATAATGCACAAGTTTTTTCTTTTCATCTACTCACAAAGTCAATAATGAAGATGCACAAATTTGCTTTCACAAAAATAATTTATAACTCTTGCACTTTCATTTCCAATATTTCTCAAAACCAATGCACAAGTTTTCTCTTAAAATATATCTATAATTTTTATCAATTTATTTCCAATTTCAAACATAACCAATGCACATCCTTGATCTCAAACCCTTGCACATATATTCCCAATTTCATTCAATAAATTGCACAATCAATCAATCCTTATGCCTCTAAACATATGACAACTCAATATATTTTCTTCAACTAAAAACCACCTAGAGAAGGATTTAGATCACCATACCTCTAAAACTACCGTCATGATGATGTGCCTTCAAAACCTATCTTAATTAATTTTCTTTTCTAGTGCCACTTCAAAAACTGGTTAGAAATTCTCATTTTCAAATCATCCACATTAACCTTCCCAAAAACGTGCACAATAAATCTTTAAAAATAATACCTTATATATCCCTTTAAAATATTCAATATTACAACTTTCAAATAATCCACAATATACCTTATATCCCCTTTTCCAACATGCAATAATTATACTTTTCAAGCAATAGCAAAACCACCTTGTCTCTAATTTTCACATACAAAAATACACTTTTAACTAGTCCTTTATACACCTTATAACTCCTTTTATTAGATGAAATAAAAACTAAAAAATTTCTTTGTTTAATCAACAACTAACCAGTGACTATCTCCTTCTAACACAAATTTTTATCCTTATTTTAATCAACACAAGGCCAATGAACTATATCATTTCATAAAAAAATTAAATCAAAATTTTGGCATCCATACCTCAACCAACAAGCCCTGTGAGTGCAAGGAAAATCAAAGTTGTGACCTCTGCCAATGTAGGACCAAATACAAGGCTTGGTAACCAGCTGGGCTACCCTAGTGGGTAGTAACCACAATGCAACATGAATTATTTGAAGCACTCCTTTGTCCAAAAGTGTTTTTCCACTCTGCCAAGAAAAATAGAACCTACCCAAATTTGACCCTGCAATCTTCCTGCCCCCAGTGCCTTAGTGCTAGCTCAATGACCAACTGGGCTAGCCACCCATTTGAAACAAAATATGCAACACTATCAATTTTTCTCCTTCATCATGCTTTCCAAGGTAATAAAACACATCAAAATTGGCATCTATGAGTTTCAAACCTCACTACTTCTTCCTCGTAGTGACTTGGCACAAGTTAAACCACCACTTGGGCTACCCTGGTGGATGACATCAAGGGGCTATGCTTATCCTCCTTATTTACTGTCATTCACACTCACCACAATGAATGATATTTAAAATGCATGCTCTTCAACCTTAGCGAAACCAATGTTTAGTGCATTATTTATATGCATATGCCTCCTTTCACAATGACATTGGCACTTATATTTTATTTTTTGATTTTTGACTTTCATATAACCTCTTATTTTGGTGCTCTTTCTTTTAACCCTTCTTTTGATTATAATATTCTAAATATAAAATATCTAAATATTATAGTATTTAAACCTTTGGCCCTTGGAAATAAATTTGTCTTTAAACCTTTTCCTCCTCTTGTGGTCTTTAAATATTTTTCAAGCAATTATAATAAAACCTCTTAAACCTTGTCCTTCTTCATAATATTTAAATTCAAGATATAAATATTATTAATCCTTCTCTTAGAAAAATACTTTGGAGATATACCTTTCTTTTAAATTTTATCCATTGTTTGCTATTCATCAAAACCATGGGAAATATTTTTGCCTTAACTATCATGTACCTTTGACATCAATGAGAACTCAATATTTCCAAAAATTTCCCCCTTTTTCATTGATGGCAACCCTTAAAAAAATCCTTTTTTTCCAACTAAATTCCAATACTGCCCCCCCTGAGAAGCTGCTCCCCCTCACTGAATTCTCTCCCCCTTTGACATCAATGGAAAAGGGCTCCTTGGGGCTAAGAATAAGACACTTTTAGCATAGCCCTCTCACCACCTCCTTTCCTTGAAGTGATTAATTATAGGATGGGAGTAAAGCTACTCCTAACTTAAAATGCTCTTCTTCTTTTTCAATATTTTTCTAAGCTTTTGAAGTCATATCTCTTTGAAAATTCCGACTATCCTTATTCTTGCTTGTCTTTGGAAGCTCTGAAAAACATTTTCTACACCACTTTGCTCTATGCCCAAAATTATTACAATTGTAACACCTGATATTATAGTCCTTGAAAGGTGTAAATGAATTCTTTGTGAATCTATACTCAATATTACCATGAACCCTACAATGCATAGCTTTATGACCAAAATAATTACATGAGAAAAATAACCTTGGAAGAAATATTCATCTTGCCTTAATCTCATGGTTCTTTCTTTGCTGTGATGGTTCTTGTTCCTTGATGATTCTTTTTTTCCTTCCTCTTTGATACTACCACTTCTCAACTTATCAGTATAGGTCTTAGGCTCTTCTTCAAATACCTTCTTTGATGCTTCTATTTCTTTTGAGCTTGACTCCTCTTCTTGACATTCCCCATAACCAATTCCAGTCTTCATAAATGGAGATATTTGTATTTTGATAATATCATCCAAATATTTTGATCTTTTCCTAAACTGATATATCTTATTATTAAATTTCTCAAGTCCCTTCCTTATAATGTCAGCTTCATGTTCTAGTCTTTCACATTCTAGTTCTTTTGCCTTTAACTACTCAACCATACCTTCTTCAACTTTCTTTGCCTCTTCAACCTTCACTTTTAAGTCTATCAGATCTTGTAGGATATTTGTATTTGTTTCCTCATCCTCTTGAAGTTGGGCCTTCAATTCTGAATTCTTCTTTCTAACCCTTTTTAATTATCCAAGAGCAACAATAAGTTCCTCCTCTATGTTAACCATGGTTTCTTCTTCATTTTTTAAATCTTTATCTTTTTCTAGGTCTTTAATCACAAGAGCATAGTCTTTCTCTTATTCTTGGTCTTTGACAACAGGAGCATCTTCATTCTCTTCTATGGCCAAAAATAGGATTTCTTCCTTTTCAAAATAGGAGAAGTTCTCATCACTATCACTTGAAGCACTACTTGCTTCTTCAACACAAAAACTCTTATTGTACCTTTGAAGGATCTTCTCATGCTTTCCTTGACCATGCCTATTTTTCTTTTCTTAATAAAATTTTATTTCCTTCTTTTTCTTGTAATCATTTTCTTCTTCACTTCTACTACCTCCATTTTATGGACAATTAGCTGCATAGTGACCAATGTTACCACAACTAAAATATTTCACAGTTTGCATACTTTTGTGTTTTCTTGGACCCTTGATTTTTCTTCTCACAAATTTAGCCGCTTCTTCACTACTTGATTCATCACTTGATTCTTTTTATTTATCATTTTCCTTATTTGAAGCTTTGAAGTATTCCTCTCTTTTTGATGTTTATTCTTTTTCTATCCTCGTCTCATAGGCTGTGATAATTCCATGTAACTCATACATGCTTAAAGTTTTGAGATCCTTCATCTCTTCTATTTTTGAAACATTTGCATCATACCTCATAGGGAGTGACCTCAATATTTTTGAACAATAGTAGATTCCTCAATTTTTTCTCCAAGTCCATGAATAGTGTTGACAACCTCATCAATACAAAGTAGATACATAGCAATATCTTTATCATATTTCATCTTCAACTCTTCAAACTTCCTTCTGTGTGTTTGATTTTTTGCCATTTTGATATTGTCATCTCCTTCATATGTTCTCTATAACGTATCCCATATTTTTTTTTGCTAATTTACATTGCATGACCTTTACAAACTTTGATTCACATAACCCTCTTAAAATTGCATTCATTACCTTGGAATTATCTTCATATTATTTCTTACCACTTGCATCTATAGGAGGAGTATTAGATGGTGTGAATCTAATTTCAACAAATTGCCATGTATCATATCCTTGTGCCATCAAATAATTCTTCATCCTTACTCTCCAGAAAGCATAGTTAGTCCCATCAAACAATGAAGCCTTATTGTATGAAAACTCTTCCTTATGAGCCATGTATGTTCCTATAAGATCTTCCTTCAAGCTATTAGGCTTTCACGAACAAACCCACTCTGATACCTATTGTAGGGATTTCCTCCTTAAGATTTTGTAGACACCTAAAATGCATCATGTCAAGGTTACTACTCATATGGGATATACTAACAGACCATATGAATGATCTTGGATAGCTCCAAGGTGAAGTAATGGTTTTAACCACTCAATTTGGGTAGATTTGGCTAACTCAGTATTATTCATGGCAGACAACCATGACTAATAGAGCTAGTCATGCCTCAGAGATGTGACTAGCATCAAAACTATTTTGAATCCTGGGCTGAGCCAAATTTAGTTACAACAATCTAGGCAATGAGAATTCAAATGGTTTTGGGCCGGGAAGCTTTGATAGTTTTCCTCCCAACTGATCCAACCTCCTGGATATTGATCTTGGCTTCTCAAGCAAGCCATATTTGGAGATTAGGAGTCCTATAAGACCCCCCTCCAAATTGGGTAGATGTTTGGAGAAATTTTACATTTGAATATAGCGAAGCTCTACCAAAATGGATAGTAAATTGATAACCCTTTGAGGAAAGTTGAAATGCTACCCAATTATGGAGTGACAAGCATGAATCCATCAATAAAGCTTTCAAAGTACTAGGAATCATAATCGCACAATTAAACCAATCGAATGTGAATCTCATAAAATTCAATCATCAATCCATTAAATGACATAGAGGTGACCCTTGATCATCAATTCCATAGAGTAAATCAGAGACCCAAGCCTTGATTACAAGAGCAAAAGTATTTGTACCTCAGTCGTAGCTGTCATCCGCAACTAATAGTGTCCATCATACCTCAAACTTGTGATGAGGTTTTGATCTCTGATTCCTTTTATTTTAGCATTAGATTTAGTTGTGTAGTTAGCTTAGTATAGCATAGATTAAAATTTTAGTAGATATTTTATTGATTAATTTAGGAATTGAAGGTAGTTTTACCTTATTTCATTGCAATTATCAATTTAACATAGTTTCTTGTTATTTCGTGCAATTCAAGTTTTTAATGGCTAATTAGGTTGCTTACTACCTAGATTACATGCTTTATTTCTATGTATAGGTCTAAAATTCACACACTCCTTCCTTCAGTCTAATGGATTTGTGCCTCAAAGGGGAATGTGGGAATGATAGGTCTATACCTCAGAGGAGAGGTACTTGAATTCATACCCTCTTATGGTGATTTTTTGATGAATTGGGTGGGTTCACCATGAAATATTTTATGGAAATTTTCATGCCTAGGTTTGGGATTTGTTTTGATGTGTTCCTTTTATCAAATCACACATATACCTAGTTTTGGCCAATATGCAACTACATTAATCTATATGCAATTTTTATTTCTATGAAGATAGCAAACAACAAAAAAGTAAATTTATATGAACTATGCAATGCTTAAAAGAAATATAAACTCTGACCTGTATCCATAAGCCTGATGTAGTTTCTAATTCTTTATTGTAGGTAAAATCAATCGAAATCAGGTAATATTGGGTGATACGATCTGCTAATCGGGTGGTCCGATTATGCAAAAACCCAACCGATCAAGGTAGAGAGTTGTAGTTTGACAACTTTGATACAAAAAAAAGCATTTTTACCAGATAATATACATCTACTAAACTAGATTGTAGAGAATGATGAATTTGAAAGTACAACAGATGAATTATTTAATATGAATCTATGTTAAATACATGAATACTTGCAAAAAAGTGAGGAAATGGGAACATGCAAGGTATAATACCAAGTGTAATGAATCTAAGATGATCTAAATATGATTCTAAATAGAAGAAATGGGAATATAGAATGCAAAAACTAAGGTTTGGATGCCCCCAAGTAGCTGAATAGCAAGGATGTGTGATGCAGATAAAATCAAACAATTTTATCAAAAATCGGGTAGAACGATATTGCAATCAGGCAATACGATATCGCACAGATCTGACCGATGCACAACTTGAACCTGCAAAAACATAGCAAACTATTAGAGTGACAATATGAAAATATATAGATGTTCTAGAGAGTAATTCAAGGTAAGGAGCCTAGATTAAATAGGAAGAAATCAACTAAGGTTTTGGGCTAAAAATGGAGGGTTACAACCTCCTCTATTTTGGATGAAATCGGTCGAACCGATATCGCAACCACCGTGTAGTTGTCCAGGTAAAGACAAGGAAATTACAACTAGATTTTTTCACCTTGCTAAGGTAGGAATTTTTCAATTTTGAACAAAATCAAGTGATCTGATTTAGTGCAAAATCTTTCGATTTTGCACTAAAATTGCACGATTTCGTACAAGGGCTAAAACAAACTTGTAACGGGCATGAAAATCAAGGCAACAAGTTAAGGATAGTTAAATTTTATTTTTCAAATGTTTTTAACTTAGGTTTAAATTAATGTGAGTCATTTTTAGGGTGCTACATTTTGCCCCCTCTTTAGCACAATTTCAAAAGAAAATAAGTTAAAGAAAAGTACAACATGCTTTACGAGAAAGCAAAAATTTATTGCAATTTTTTTTTATGATTTCAAGTTTTATTGTTAAACTATTTTAGATATGATACCCCCTTCGAGTTTTTGCACAAAATTCTAGGTCTGGTAAAAAAACTCAAAATTTGCACATTAATAAAACCAAAGAATTAGGGTAAAAGCTAATTCATTTTTACTATGCAGTTATTCTGGTTTTGAGCTTTGGAGAGAGAAGATGGTATAAGTTCCTCACCAAGCAAATATGGTGTGCAAAAGGCCTGGTCAGACATGGGTAAGGATCTAAAACTAAGTTTTAGTTATATTTTATAATTTTTTTGTGCTTGAATGTATGTTTAATTTGGATTTTAGGGTATGATTACCGTATTTTTTGCTGCATCGACAAAATCGGGTAAATTTCTATAATATCGGCTTGATTTCAACGATATTAGTCAATTTTTAACAAAAATTGATCGCTATCACACAAAATCATCTGATATCATATAAAATCAACCGATATCAGATAAATTTACCCAATATCATGAAAAATTGGCCGATATCAAATAAAAGTGTTCAATATCATGAAAAACTAGCCGATATCAGACAAAAGTGTTTGATATCATGAAAAACTAATCGATTTTAGATAAAAACTTTGTTTGTTAGTTGACTGATTGAAATTTTGATTTTTTTGTTGTTGCTTTTGTGAACAGAAAAGGGAATTAAATAATAGGGAGTGGCTATACAGTGCATTTCAAGAGGACCTGAATGCTCTCACGGTAGTAGAGAGAGGAACCTTAGGTAGTATTAGGTTTCTACACGTGGAAGAGTTGCCATAGATTCTAGTTGATATGCGACCGCTGACTACTTTGGTCGAATGGTGGTACCCAAGTTCTTCCTGTTTTTTATTACCGAAGGGGGAAATGACCCCTACACTAGAGGATATTTAGAGGATAATGAGAGTACCTGTCAGGGGGATATTTTTTGTCACATCTAGCAACAATATCCAAGTACTTCAAAGACTATTTTGTGATCCTCACTTCCCTCTAATGAGTGGAGGTATTATGATCGGGCTTCTAAGTTAGAGACCAAGGGTTTCTCAACTCATAATTGTACTTAGTGGGATTTTTGGTGGCTTGATTTTGAGCCACTTCAGTAGTCGTATTCTATCATGGACTCTGGTAGAGGTTGTGGTCGATATGAGAGATCAGGGGAGATTCTTTACACGGGGACCTTTCATGCTATGCCATTTGTATAGGACTCTTTTCAAGGTTGTATACAAGGGTGTTGCAGCACTGCCCCTTACTTCATTCTTATAGGTTTGGGCATGGGAACATATTTTTATATAAAGACCTGTAGGGCTTCTACTACTAGGGTTTACCACACAGAGACCTAGGAATTTCTATTGGTGTCCTCGTATAGCTCCTATGAGTTAGATCTCTATGGACATGGTTAGGATATTCTTGGATGATCTAACAGTAGATAGTATCACATGTAGGCCATACAGATATCATCTAGGTTGGATAGAATATGCATATCAGTTGGCTTGTGTGAGGTGAGTTATTTGGTTGAGGATGGACCAGGGTGACATGGAGCTACAATGCATTGATCAAGTCAAGCATCAGTTTAGATTGCAGTAGGATATCCTAGGACTAGGGATATTTACTTTTCTAGGTCCACTTGGGACACCACCACAGTTAGTGGGGATCCTAATATGGCAAAGTTTATGGACCCAAATGCAGATGATGAGATGGTCCTTATAGCTACTGGAGATGATATGCTCAAGTTGTTGGCAATTTTGGGTACTTTGGGTACATTGCCTTTGCTCAAATGTATAAGTTGTCATTGATGTCAAAAGGCATTTTTGTGTTGATTTCAAAAGAGTGTGATGTCAAGAATATCTTAAGAAGCTTCATTATGTTAAAGGGTTTTTATTAAAACCATGGTGACAAGGCTAAAGGTTTTTCTTAAAACCATTTGGACTCATTAAGGGTTTTTATTAAAACCAAGCTTAACTTAATGCAAAGGTCCATGTGTATTATTAATAATTAAATTAACTCAAACCTTTGTCAAAGGTCAAAGTTTAATTTATTATTAATAAAATAATAATTATTATTATTTTAATTATTATTAAATGGTCTTTCAACCCTTAAGCGAGGAGGAGCGCTGACGTCAAACAGTGAAGGAAAAAAGGCTATTTAAGTGGGGATGTTTCTCAAAAGTGAGCACCTCCGATTTGACATTGATATCTACGATTTGTGGTTCTCTGTATTTTTTGATTTGCACTTGGCATCTACGATTTGCTTTTGCACAGTTTCGTTCAATTTGTGCTTGGCATATATGATTTGCATTTGCACTATTTCGTTCGATTTGTGCTTGGCGTCTATGACTTGCATTGCTCTATATCCTTCGAAAAGTGCTTGGTGTCTTCGTTTGAGCTTGCTCTGTGTTTTTGATCTCTGATTGACGTCTTTGAGATCGTGCATGTTCTACATCTTGGAGACTGTGCTTGGCAAACTCGGTTTTGAGCTTAGGCTATATCCTTACCTTTTGGCTTAACGGCAGTGGTTTGTTTGCATGCGATTTGTGGAAGACGTTTATGTTTTCCAGGTTCTTGGCGTCAAAGGAAGATAAAAGAGAGGACAACGGCATTTTATTTTGTTGGGCACTTGTGACCCAACGTCGATGGCATTTAAGCGAAAGCACTAGACGACAGAGGTGCCGAGTTCGATTCTCTCCATTGGGAATTTCCTTTTGGTCACGGTGTGCAAAGAATGGTGGCTGTAAATGCACGGGAGGTATAAGGTTAAGGTATCATTTTTTGTTTTGACATTGGTTTATTGTTGTTTAATGTTTATGTGGAGTAATAAAGTGTAAAGAGGTTTTACTTTGTATTTTATTGTACTTTGGTGGTTTTTACTAAGTTGGAGAAATAAGGTGTTATATTTGGATCTTTATTATTGTGTATTATTGTATAGTTGCTAACTCTAATTGGTGGCAAATTGAGAGTTAGTGTTGTGACAGATTTTGAGTTCTCCTTCTTCATCAAAGTAAAGGTATGGGCAACTTCTTCCATGTATGTTATGGTATATTTTTTGAAATTGAGTTTGGAGTGAAAAGGTTGTCTACTAGGTATTGATGGTGTAAATCTTATTTTTTGGATATTGAAGATTGTTTATGCATTAAAGTTATTGTTGAATTTTTGGGTAAATGCATAATTCTGGTTGAGTAAGAAGAAGTATTTTTGCAATAGGCTTTATGTTAATAAGTCTTGCTACTTGTATTGAGATGATGAAACCCTAGTTGTTGGTGAAAAGAATATAAGCATCATTGTTATATGAGATATTGCATAGTTGGCAATTGTTGGATTGTGTTTCATATTCTTGAGAAAAGCATACTACATCTATCTTATTCCTTTGAGATTGAGTTTGAGTTGAGATTGAGTTGAGATTGAGATTGGGAGTTAAGTATAGAACATATTGGGTCTCTAACAATTCTCTTTATGTTTCTATGAGATTTGAAATTGAGATTGGGAATTAAGTATAGAACATATTGAGTCTCTAACAATTCTCTTTATGCTTCTATGAGGTTTATGAATCACATTGGGTATCTAAAAATTCTCTTTGTGAGTTCATGCTAAGCAAGTTTTTCTTGGTGAGCTTGCTAAGGTTTTGGACAGGTTTTAGACAGGTTCCAGTGGGGACTTGTGAGTAGGTTTAGACAGGTTCCGGTGGGGACTTGTGAGCAGATTTGGATAGGTCCTAGCAGAGGACTTGTGAGCTGAGTTTTAGAGAGTTCTATTAGAAAACTTGAGGACAAAGGTGCATTGGTTCTTTGAGAAGAACCTAAGGACAGATTTGGCAAGTCTTTGAGAAGGCTTGTGTGCAGAGGATTGATTTGTTCATAGAGTTGGACAGATCTGACAGACAGAGGAAGACTTGTACTAGATCGACTGACTATGTTTGGTACAGGTAGCTGAGCTATTGTGGATGTGATCATAGAAGGCAGAGGTCTCTTAGGCTAAGCATTGAGGATAGGAGGTCTTCGGTGGAAAGGAGTTCCACGTGCTGGCAAGAGGTAGAGGCAGTTGATCTTCTGAGGGATCATTTCCAGAGCAGAGGGGAAGGTATCTCCTTTGAGCAGAGGCTCATAAATTTAGATTGGGGGAAGGTGTCTCCTTTGGGCCAAGGCTCATAAACATTGTAATTGGGAAGGTTTCCCAAAGAACTTTGAGATAACTTTTAGATAAAATTTTTGTGGATGTAGCCTAGGCATTCTGGGTGAACCACGTTAAAATTGGTGTCACTTTGTGGATGATTTTGTGCATTGTTTTGATATTGCTTAGGGTATATTGCTTTACTGTTTTGAAGTATAAAGGAAAAAGTAAAAAGAGGTCTTATATTGTTCACCCCCCCTCTCATTATAAGATTGTGTTCTTCACAAGTTTGGCCTACAAGCATTACCAGGTTGAGAACTGCAATATATCAGGCTTATGATCAGATGCAGTAGCAGAGGATATAGGATCAGGCTCCTCCTAGGATAGGGGGACCTCACACCAGAGGAGGTCATAAGACTTTCTTGAGGTAAGAGAGAGTTTATAAGGGAGAGAGAGGGGATAGGAGAGTATCCTCTCAACAGGAGAGAGGAGCATCTCCTTAGTAGGAGGAGAGACCTTACTCACCTTGGAATGGTAAGAGAGTTATGGAGGAGGGAGAAAGCAACGAGAAGACTGCTATATGAGAAGAGGTGATTAGTCTGAGGAAGGAGAATGCCTCCTAGAAGACTAAGATTGAGACTCTAGAGGTGTAGGATTCAGGTTTGAGAGCTAAGATCTAGGCTTTAGAGGTAGAGCTTGCACAAGCATAGACTCAAACACAGGTAGGACAAGGAGCTAGGGATCCAACTCCTACATCTTCTCAGTCAGTGCGCTCAAGGAGGAGTGACTCAGGGAGGGCATTGACTCAAGTGCTTCAACTAGTGGGTTTCTATTAGGGTTTATATCATGCAACAATGCCCATGGAGTAGAGGTAGCCAGAGCCTCCGATGCTTGATATTCTGGAGACTTCGAGTCACTCCAAATCTTGATTGACTACTATGATAGCTACTACTACAAGAGTAGGAGGATTTTGAGTACCATGACCCCCTGGTGGAGATGATGATGCCCAGAGTTCTAGAGGTTCTAGAGGATATGGGTTTATATATGTGGGATTCTTTTTGTACAATATTTTTGGTGATTGAGTATGCTAATGTTGGAGATTGTGGCATACCAGTCTGACTTTATTTTTGTATAGACTTTAAAGGTATATATATATATATAGACCTTATTTTATGTAACTCTATATGATTTGATTGCATTTGAGTGAATTTTTATGATGTTTAAATTTCTTATAATCATGCTTTTTGAGTTAAGTGTTTTGATCATGCTTAAAATGAAAAATATTTTACATTTTTGTAAATGTGTTTTTGAAAAAGATGTTTTTGAAAAGATGTTTTGGTAAAATGATGAAATAAATGGATTAGCAATGTTCCTCGGAGGATGTTGTGTTGTTATATGACCGTTGGTGGAGATCGGTGCTCACTAGGTCATGAAGCGAATCATGTTGTGAGGATTTTTGTATTGCTAATAATAGGAGTGTTTTTGTGGTGCTCAAGTATACTCTTGAGGCTTGTGATGATAGAAGAAGATGTTTGATTTTGTTTTGAGAAATTTTGATTTTTAAGAAATATTTTGATGAGGTTTATTGTTTGTGAAAAATGTGATTTAAGCATGAAAATTTGGGAAGGATGACTTGCGCTAGGCATAGAATTCTTAGTGTGAAAATTTTGAGAACAATAGTTACTAAGAATTATACCATCATCACGAAGTCAAAAATGCAATGCATGATAATATGAAATTGTTTTATTTTAAGACATAAGTTGATATGAAACAAATCATTTGTATCACATATTTAAGAATATTAACAAATATGGAATATTTTAGACCTAAAAATTTGGGAAAGATGACTTGTTCTAGGCATAGAATTCCTAGTGTGAAATTTGAGAAGAATAATTCCTAGGAATTATACCATCATCACGAAGTCAAAATGCAATGCATGATGAATGATTTTGTACTACAAGTTCTTTTTGAGATAAATTGTTTTTGAATATTTTGAAAACTTTTGAAATATAAATGATGAACTAATGTTGTCTAACAAACTTCAAAGGAATATTTTAACTTATTTCTAATACAAAATCAAATTTATCAAGAACCGATGTGTGATAAGTGAGTTCATTATCCATCTTGATTTGACACAATGATACAAAATCTCTCAAGAATCAAATGTGTGTGTTTTGTGAAATTAATTTACCAATTTTGAGTAAGGTAGTGATACAAGAAAACTTTTATGAACCAATGTGTGTGCAAGTGAAATGTTCATTAACCATGATTTTGTGCATGCCATTGTACCAAACTACTATGTGAGTCAAGTTACCAAAAGATAGCTAATCATCAAGCAGACATTGGTTTGTACAAAATAAGGTCGCTAATATGATAGACATATCACCACATGAAAGGGATTACCCAAGGTCAAGTGGGTTGGGCACAAACCACTTGTTATGGGGCTTACCTCATGGCTTTTGAATAACTGAGGAATTCTAGGGATTCAAGCTCACTATCCCCTTCTTTTCTTCTAACTTTTGGAATAGGTATTTCTTGTCCATTTTGAACAAGGGGATTTTATTGCTTTTGCTTTTCTTTTTATTTTTGGATACTTGCCCATATTAGACGTAGGGCAAGGTATTTTATTCGAGTAGGGGGGAGCTTGTAATTTTTCCAATTCTCAGTATTCTAGACCATGCACATAATAGGATATCAAGGGAAACTTTTTGCTTAAGGAACTAAGACTATTATGTAGTATCCTTTTCAAATTTGCAACAAATCATTTTTAAGATGTGAGAATGTGTTCTTGGTTCAAGAAGTAGCAAGACCATTTCCCAAAACTCAAAATATTATTTAGTGAAATAGTAGTGATCTTTGGTTCGAGAGAGATTTATAATCATAGTGATGAAATCAAAATTAGTGAATATGTGAAACTAAGTGCATGGTTCAAGATAACTTTTGAAATTATCTGAAATAAAATAAAATATAACTCTGATTTTTGAAACAACAATACATACTGATGTAAACACTAATAATTTGAAATATTTTTGGAAATTTTTATGTTTTCTTGATTTTTTTGATATTTTGAAAATATTTGTAAAAATAATAAAGAAGTTATTTACAAGTATGTATAGAAATGGAACTTTTGATTTTATGCATAATATCTCTTCAAATGCATGATATTCATGGGTTCCTTGAGATCTTTCCCATCCAAGGAAGCCAATCTATATGCACCCAATCCAAATTTAGAGTGATGACATATGGCCCAAGCCAATTAGGTTGAAATTTCCCTTTTAAATATTTTCTAGCATTTGTATTTTTTATTTTCTTTTAAGACTAAATCAACAACTTCAAAGGATCAATTGTGAACTTTCTTTGCATATGATCTTTTAAGTTTGTCTTGGTAGGCATGAAGATGCTCTAAAGCATGGATGCACTTTTCATCTAGAAGTTCTAGCTGACTAAATCTTCCAGTGTGATATTCATCTCCTAATGCAACATCTTGAAGTAGAAGAGCTAAAGAAGGAACTTCTAATTCAAATGGAAAAACTGCTTTGGCACCATAAACTAAGACAAAAGGTGAAGCACCTGTAGGAGTACAAACACTAGTTCAATAAGCCCATAAGGCAGGATATAATTGTATATGTTAGTCACGGCCAAATTTATTAACTAGTCTTTTTAGGATTTTTATTAAGGTTTTATTGGATGCTTCAGCTTGGCCATTACCTTGTGGATAATAAGGAGTGGACGATCTATGTTGGATTTTATATTTTTTGCATAATTTCTTAACATATTTGTTCTTAAAATATGTTCCATTATCAGAGATGAGATTGGATGGAATTCCAAATCTACAAATGATTTGATTGAAAATGAATTTAGAAACTTGAACTCCTATGCAAGAAGCTAAAGGTATAACTTCAACCCACTTTGTAAAATATTTTTTTGCTATTATTATGAATTTATGACCATTAGAAGAAATATGATTGATTTTACCAATGATATCTAAACCCCATTTAGAGAAGGGCCAAGGAGAGGATATGGCTTGAAGTTCTTGAGAAGGAGCATGGATAAGATCAGCATGCTTTTGACACTTATCACAATGATGCACATAATCATTAGCATATTTTTCCATGGAAGGCCAAAAATTTCCCATTCTAAGGAGATTTTAAGCAATGGCACCTCCACTAAAGTGTCCTCCATAGGACCCATCATGGGCTTCACTTAAGGCTTTCTTAGACTCTTCTAGGTTGAGACATCTTAATAGGATACCTTCAAAAGATCTTCTATATAAGGTATTACCAACAATTACAAAGTGAACGGCTCACTTACATAATAGCCTACGTTGGTTTCTATCTAGTCCTTCAGGGAAAATCCATTTCTGGAGAAAATCAAAGATATCTGCATACCAAGATTTTGGGGTAATTTCATCAATCAAAAACACATCTAATGGCTCTAGGCATGACTTCAAAGAAGTATGTTCTTGGAGTAATGATAGTAGCATACTCATCATCCAACTCCAAAGGCAACAAAGAAGCAGCCACGACCATAGCATCGGTAGCACGGTTGTTAGTTCTAGGAATAGCTTCCAAAGTTACCTTTTCAAATAATGATATAAGCTTAAGGACATATTCTTTATAAGGACAAATTTTCTCATCTTGTGTTTGATAAAATTCATTGATTTGATTTATCACAAGCTGAGAATCTCCAAAAACTAATAAAACTTTAATTTTTAAAGCTAAAGGAACTCGTAACCCAAGGATTAGAGCCTCATACTCTCAGTATTATTAGTACAAGAAAATTGTAACTTAAAAGATAAAGGTATAAGGTGCTTTTGGGGATATTTCAATATGATACTGGAACCTACACCACTCATACATCTAGCTCCATCAAAATATAAAGACCATGTCTCAGAATGATCTTCTTCTAGATTAAGGCACTCATCAGGAAATTCAATGTTCATAGGATGAGTAGATTCTAAAGGTGCAACAACTAACTGATCAGCTATAACTTGGCCTTTAATAGATTTTTGGCCGATAAATGTGAGTTAAAACTCACTAAGAGAAAGAACCCACTTAGCTGTGCATCCTGACAAGTAAGTTCTACTCATCAAGTACCTTAATGGATCAAACTTAGCAATGACATATGTTGTCTGACTAAGCATGTAGTGATGCAACTTTTGCATAGAAAATACAACTACTAAACAATTTTTTTCTAATGGAGTATATCAGGTTTCATAACTTATTAAAGTTCTTCTTATGTAGTATGTGGCTCGTTCTTTCTTTTCATCATCAATTTGAGCCAACATAGCTCCCAATGCAAGTTCCAAAGCAAAAATATATAAAATAAATGGATGGTTTGGTCTAGGAGGAATAAACACTGGAGGAGTAAGAAGATATTGTTTAATACTCTCAAAGGCTTCTTGATATTCTTTATCCCAATTGAAGGGAATATTCTTCTTAAGTAATTTAAGAAAAGGTCATATTTTATCCGCCAACTTGTCGATGAAGCGATGGATAGATTGAAGTTTTCCTTGTAAAATTCTTAACTATGATATGTTTTTAGGAGGTGGCATATCAAGGATAGCCTTAATCTTGAGAGGATCTACTTCTATACCTCACATAGAAATAATAACTCCTAATAATTTTCCAGATTTTACTCCAAATACACACTTGTCTAGATTTAAACGTATTAGATATTCTCTTACTCTATCAAACACTTCTCTTAAATCATTAATGTGATCATCTTTTTTTTCTAAACGAGCTATAATATCATCCACATAATCATGCAAAATATCATACATCGTATCATGAAAAATATATTTCATGGCTCTATGATAAGTTGCACCTACATTTTTAACCCAAAGGGCATTACTTTCCAAAAAATATCCCCCAAGGGGTAATAAAGGTTGTTTTAGATTGGTCTTCAGGAGATATTTTGATTTGGTTGTATCCTAAAAACCATCCATGAGGGATAGCATCCCACTCCCAACTATGAAATATATTATATGATCCATATTAGGGAGGGGAAAATCATCCTTAGGGCATGCAACATTTATGTCTCTAAAATCAATGCAAACCCTAATATTAGTAGCTTCTTTCTTAGTTACTAGAACAACATTTGATATCCACTCAACATAGTCAATAGATTGCATAAATATTAAATTCAAAAGCTTTTCTAATTCACTTTTGACTAGTAGTGCTACTTTAGGATGCATTTTTCTAAGCTTTTGCTTTACAGGTTTAGCATCAGGGCGCACTACTAAATGGTGCATAACTATAGAAGAATCTAGGTCTGGCATATCTACGTATGTACAAGCAAAAACTTCAGCATATTTTGTGAGGAATTCAATATATAAATTTTGTTTTTCTTCACTTAATTATCATCCAATTTTGACCAGGTGAGGGTTCTCTTCTGTTCCAGTATTAAATTTTAAAATATTTCCTACAACAATATTTAAGTCTCTTTCAAAGTTGGGTGGTGTGGGTGACACACCCATTTCTTATAACTCTTCTATTATGCATTTGGCTAGTTCTTCTTAAGGAGTAGTTGCTTCAACATGAGCTATACATGGCATAGATCCATCAAAGAAGAGTTTATTCCTTAAAAATTCATAAAGAGATATATAATGAAAGATATCACCTTCTAAACATTCATCCGAAGAAGCAATTATTTTTGGATAAGCTACAGTTAACATATTGTAAGTATGTGTTATTTTAAAGAGCTCTTTTTGTTCCATATATTCTTGATATGTTATAAGGTGATCATCATCTTCATATGGGAATGGTTCTATTTTTGTGGGAATATAGCCAAGACCACACCGGGCAGGTCATTCTTCAACTTCCAAAGATTCTTTTATACCATTTTCATGAGGTCCTAAACCTTTACCTTTATAACCCATATTACACATCATTGGTTTTGATTTTATATATCCATCGAAAAAATAACACTTAGCAAATCCATCCTGATCAATCGTAACTTTTACAACTATAATTTTACCCCAATCATACCCCGCATACACAAAGGTACAACTCCCAATATGGTAGATGCTTCCCTTATTTGGCAAGCCCAAGGTTCAGGGAGACGGAGGTAACTTAGATAACACCAAGGAGTCTTGGGCAGCAAAATTAACTTCTTCTATAGTTGCAAGTACTAAAGATAAGTCCAGTAATACTTCATCTAAAAGAGCATATGAAGTAGATGGACTATCCTCCTTAACTGGTTCTTTAGATGCTGTGAATTTAAACATTGTAGACTCAGGAGGTGAATCTGATAATATGGATTTAGGAAATGTATTAGATATGGGCTCAAAATATGATGATGATAATGACTTAGAATTTGTTGATGTTGGTGATTTAGACTATGCTTTTAATGATATGGGTTTAGAAGGTGATGATGATTTAGATTTAGAAGGTCTTGATGATGAGGGTGGACTAGGATGAGTAGAAAACATAGCATGACAAAATGGAACTCCTATAGGCTCCACCATAGCACACATATCGAATGGCCTAGGATCACCATGGATGGTGACTAATTGATTTTTGAACTCAAATTTGACACATTGATGTAATGTGGAAGGTATGACTCTCATTGTGTTTATCCAAGGTTGACCTAGAAGAATGTTGTACAATGCAAAAATGGTACAACAAAGATAGTCGTGTCCAAAATTCTTGGGCCAAATTGCAATGGGACCATCATTACTCCACATGTTTCTTGAGTTTCATCATTAAATGCTTTAATAATTATTTTAGTACTTTTCATATCTTCTTTTTTAAACCCAAATATTTGAAAAATATCATATGTGCAGATATTTAATGATGATCCATTATCAATTAGAAATATTTTGACTCCTACATCTCCAATAAATGTTGTAATGTATAAAGGATTATCTCTATACATACTTTGAGGAGGGATATCTTTGTCACAAAAATCTATGAAATTTGTTTCATTCAAATTCACAACATTCACCACAACATTAGGTTCAATATCTTCAGGTACCATCATCTTGCTTAAAGTTCTCATCAATTCTTCCCTATGTATGGAGGAAGTTCTTAAGAGGTCCAAAAGAGAAATTCTGGTTGTGATGGTAGCTAATTGTTCATTAATATCATATGGAGATCTTTGTTGTGAACTTAGTACATTATTTCCCTTAGTGGGAGCTCTTAATACAAAAGGAGATGATTTCTCATTTTGAATTTGTGGTTGAGAATTTTGAACTTGTGCTTGTTGTCTTGTGACAACCCCAATGGTACCCATGATGTTGCCATGTTGAGGATTACCAAAATGGGGTCTAGCATTTTATGCTTGCTCATTTGAAAGCCATTGTTGAGATGATGGTCTAGTAGTTATTCTTCTTGGAAATGGTTCTTATGGAACTGATAAATCTATAATAGGAGTGACTTGATCCGATTCATACTCAAAACTATTTGAAGCAATCTCTAGTTCACTCCCTATTTCACTTTCTGTGTCACTTTCTATGTTACTTTTAGTATCTTCCGAAGATGACTAAAAATATTGTATTGGTCTAGTTGTGACCACAGATAAAGTAGGTATATAAGATGTTTGTAAATATTGTTGTGGTAAAAAGCTACTAATGGTTCCCACATACCAATTTCGATGAGGAACATTATGATGATCTACTTGGTTTACTGCTTCTTTACCATGCTTAGGTAAGGGATGTTGAAAGATATCTAGGTTTTGATTTGCATTTTTATTTGTTTATTTTTGGGTATTATTTTGAGTATTATTATTTGCAGGAAATTGTTGAACTTCCATTTTTCCTTTGTCAATCAATTCTTGTATCACATGCTTTAACATTTTACAAGAATTTGTAGAATGTCCATCTACTTGATGGAAATTACAATGTAAGTCATCCCTATATTCAGCTATAGTAGTGTCTGGTTGTCTTACCTTAGGTAACTGTATCAAGCATTGCTCCAATAATTGAGGTAAAATCATAGTTAAGGGCTGATTTAATCTCATGAATTCTCTTGGTGGTTTATTAGGAACTTTCAATAAAAACTTCTTAAATGTTTTTGTAGCATTGACAATTGAAGTATTCCTTCTATCAGTAACTCTATCACCCACTACTTGTTTATCTTTATATTTATTTTTAGAAGCTTTATCTTCATCTTTCTTTTTAAAATTACCTCTTCTAATAAGGGCTTATTCTACCCTTCTTGCTAAATCAATGGCTTGATCAAAGGATGTTACTGTAGCAGTAGAAAGCTCATAAGACAATTGTTCTTGTAAATTACCAATGAATATATCCAGCATTTCACGGTGAGGTAATGCAAAATGTAATTTACCTAAGAGTTGTCTCCACTTAGTCAAGAATTCAGAAAAACTTTCATCTTTTCCTTGCTTCAAATTATACAAATATTTAATAGTCACATGCCTTTCTATTTAAGCATTAAATTGGTGGACAAATATTTCCGATGTCTCTTCAAAATTTCTTAAAGAATTAGTAGGTAACTAATAATACCACTCTAGAGCCATACCCATAAGACTTTTAGGGAATATATTTATCAACAAAAAGTCATCATGAGAGATATCATGACTTGCTGTCCTAAACATGCGAAGATGCTCAATAGGATCTTCGGTTCCTTTATATATTAGTAGGAAATGCATAGGGAAATGCTTAGGATATGGTTGAGAAACCACAATAGGATCCAAAGGTTGAATACACATCTCCCTATAACTATAAGAGGGAAGGTAGGGATCTATTTGATCCAGTATTGAAGCTAATTGTTTAACCATGGCTTCAAGTCCCTTTTGTTGTCCACCAAATTGATTTTGTTGCACCATATTGTTATCTCTTTGGTATTAAGTTGTGTTGGTCCGACTTTTATACACACCCTGTGAAGAATGAGCATGAAACTCTGATAACACTTATAAGGGATAAATCCCACTCACTTTAGGATCTTTCTGGTTATCCAAGGTGTGAGTTACAGAGTTGGGTTGAATTTCTATTCACTCTTTTCTGCTTCTGGAATAGTTTTCAAAATAGACTGTTTGTTGCCTTACAACGGGCTCTGAACTTGTTCAATAATTTTTAGAAGTTATCTTGTTGACAATCAAATTTAAAATCAGTTCTTTGATCTAGCTCTTATGGTTTAGCAGATTTAAATAAAAGACAAATTAAAAAAAAAATAAAAATGGATCATTTCATGGTAAAACAGAGAGAGTAGGGTAAGGCAGAAAGAGAATTCTATCAAACTTAGTTGTAAAACCAACACTACCAATTTTATTTATACTATCAGCTTCACAATAGAACAAATAAAAGAAGAAGGTGTCCAGCTTTCTAAGATCACCTTCTACTAAAAGCATAAGACAGAGATGAAACATATCTGAAAGAAAATCATAAACAGAAGGGAAGTCGATTAAAATTGGTATTTCCCACCAGAAGCATAGCTCACACAGTGAGGACAGAGCAATTAGAAAAGACCTAAACCTTAAATTTGTGATTTTCTCTAGTATACAATAAAACAAATGAAGCCCAACAGCATATTTAATCTTGATATCATGGATTTACAGCATATATTTAATAAACTTTAACAAGATGAAAACAAAAGAAAATGAACTTAGCACGATCTGAAAGAGATTAGGCTCCTGGCCACGCTATCACAGAAAGCAAAAAGCACATCAACTCCAAGTCCAGAATAAAGCATTTAACAAGATTTGTAAGAAATTGCTTCAATAGCCTTTTATTCTAAGTTTCTGCCTCCCTGTGATTACATTCGGAAGAAGTATTTATAGACTCAGGACAGACCCTGATCTTTTCAAAAATATCTTCTTCTCAAACCCTAAACCTTATCACCTTAAACTCTACTGCCCGGGTTTTACAATATAAGGCCTTTTAAAATAAAGCTTCGATAAAACTTAACCATTCTACAAATCAGTGCAGTTACTTACCATAAATAGAGAAGGCAAAATTTTAATGCCACTTGCATTCACCCACAACTGTGTGTAAATATCTTCATTAATTCCCCCATGGATTTGGATGAGTCACCACTTCTCTGACATTTCATCTTCGCAGAGCCATCCCTGAGTTGAAAATCTCTGCACACCATTAGCTCGGCCATAAATTTTCATTAAATGCGTCCATCGACAAATTTCGATAACCGTGTGTAGATATTTTCATTTTTTGGCCAATTCCTGACATACTCTGTTCATGGGCAACTGCTTAGTCACCGTAAAGTCTCTTTGCGGCCAGATCTGTAAAAATCTGGATAAACCAGCAATTCTCGGCATCTCAAATTTTAATGTGACGGCCCTCGATTAAATTGTGCCTGACTTTATCTTTCTCGCCATTACTCCCGCTATCATGCAAGTGCCAGATGGTTTTCTGCAAAAAATACAAAACAAGGATTAGTATTTTAAAATTATTAAATCAAAACCTTTATTAAATCGAAACCCTAAAGTTCATTATACGTTGGCTTGCTTTGTTTTGACATGTGTCACAAAAAAATTGTGACACGTGCCCTTGCTTCCAGTTATTTTCCATTCTGTGTTGCTTTCCTGCCATGGCCAAGAAAATGCGACATGTCACGATTTCGTGACATGTCACGAAATCGTGACCTGTTTTGGCCTTGGTCTTTGTTTCTTTGTCGCTACCGTGAAAACGCGACATGTTGCGATTTCATGACATGTCGCAAAATCGCGACCCCTTCTGTGCCTTGGCGCTTCTCCGCTTTGATTGCCGCAAAAACGTGACATGTCATGATTTTGCAACATGTCACGAAATCGTGACCTATTCTGCCCCTTGGCAACTTCTGCTTGGATCGCAGCGAAATCGTGACATGTCACGATTTTGCGACATGTCGCAAAATCGTGCCCTTTTCTGCCCTTTGGTTCACTCTGATTCCCCTTTGTCTCTTCTTGCTGCCCTTGGCTTCCCTTCGTTTCTTTGGAATGTGCCCAGCTTCTATCATTTCTTGTCGCGATTTTGCAACGTCCCGAAGGCATCATGAAATTGCGACACTTTCGAGACTTTGGGTGTTGGCGACTTTCTTGTCGCGATTTCGCGACGTCCCAAAGGCATCGCAAAATTGTGACACTTTCGAGACTTCGGGTCTCGGTGCCAAATGCGTCATAATTTTGTGACATCGCGATTTCGCGACGCACTCTCGCCTTAGCCTCCCTTTTTTCCTTAGCTTCCTTTTGCCTCCTGCAGCAGTGAAAATGTGACATGTCGCGATTTCGTGACATGTCACGAAATCGCGACGCTTTCTGTCAAGTCTTGCATTCATCCAAATATGTCACGATTTCGCTACGTTTTCCACCAGACTCGCTTCCAGCTAAAACCCGTCGCGATTTCGCTACCTTTCCAAAAATGGAAAGTGTCACGATTTCGTGACCTTTCCAAAAATGGAAGTGTCACGATTTCGCGACTTTTTCAGCACTTAGATTTATTTTTCCAAAACCCGTCATGATTTCGCTACCTTTTCAAAAATGAAAAGTGTTACGATTTCGCGACTTTTCCAAAAATGTAAAGTTTTGGCTTCTAATGAATTCATCTATCTGCATTCTACATTTTTTTCATATCAACGAAAGATATTTTTACTCAGAATGTTTCTACCTTTTAAAGAAGTGAATTGTAACTTGAAATTAAAGCCACATGCAAGACTACTTAGATACTTTGATACAGGCAAAACTTGAAGAAGGAGGCAAGCAAAAATTTGGAATTAAAACCTAAAAAACATCAAGAGGGTCCTTACTGCAAAATGAAAGCTCAATATTTTCAAAGGATGGAAATTCATTTTTCAGTGGGGGTGTGTTGCTTCTCAACAAATGACGATATCTACGGGTAAAATAGTAGCATTATTTTAGAACCCAGGACTCTAGTTTTAAAACAACATAGACCATGTACCATGCTTTGCCACAGATATTCTTCAAAATAATTTAACTACTAGCTGATAGTTGTTAAAATTTTCCAAGGACATACTAGGCTGAATCATTTAAGGAAGACTTTTGATGTGCAATTATAAGTGTATAAAACTTTCTTCAAAAATGACTGGGCCTTCGAATGTTGAAATCTATATTGATCAGCTTTTCTAGATTGTAAAAGGGGAAACCGAGTAGAGCTCTGTTTACTAGTTTAGCCTTTTGCAGCCCCGACAGAGTTACCCTTTAGATTTACACGACCCAGATTCACAAATGTAAGGTAGAATCTACAACTTGGTAAAAGAAAACATCTTTGGAAGTCTTGGCTATCTCTTCTATTACATAACTTTTTTTCTCTCTCTTTTTTTTTTTTATTGAAAATAACAGAGTGCCAGTTTTATGTTGTCTTGCTCAACTTTCACCTTCTCTCTCTCTCCTTTGAAATATATCAACATCTGAAAAGCCTTAGAAAGAACAACAATTTTCTTTTAATATTTCATCAATTTGGAACTACTTCAGCCTGGGTACTGATAGCCTCTATGGATACTCAGATAATTTCACAAATCATAGTCCCCTCTTATGACCAACTTTTTTTGGATTCCCTAAGAGTTTCTCCAACCAAACAGTATAGCAGTTTCTTTATAATTAAAATAACTGTGGCAAGCAAGACACAAAGTCCAATCATCTTTCTACTATTGTTCTGAATAAAAAAATAGTTCCACTGTTCAGTTTAAGTAGACTATCTCAATTAGAATAATGAACAGAATGGACACTGGATTTTGAACTCAGGATAAAACAATTCTGGAAGGCTGAAATTTCTTTACTGCCCAGGCAAAAACTAAAAGAAAGAACAAAATTTTAAAAGCTAAAGAAATTTGTATAGACCTCAAAGGATAAAACAAATAAAATAAAATAAAATAAAATAGACTTTGAAACAGACCCCAGAGGATAAAACACAGACCTTCAAAATCATGCAGAACTGCACAGACCTTTAAAATAAAATAAAGCAAACTAAAACTATACAGACACACTGTACAGACACTTAAAAACAAATAAAATAAAATTGAAAAACACTGCACAGACACCAAAGGAAATAAAACATAGAACTGTACAGACCTCAAAGGAAATAAAACACAGAACTGTACAGACCTCAAAGGAAATAAAACACAGAACTTTAAAATCAAACCAAAATAAAATAAAAACAAACTACTTCAAACTTTATTTACAATATATACATATGCACAAAGTCCCTTTAATTACTCAAAAAATGTAGCAGATGGAAAAGCAGAGAAATAATGCCTTAAAAAAAATTGACTGTTTGCAGGTAAATTTAGAAAAATTACTTTTCAGGTCCTATTGACGAAATGCACTCCAAACTATGCTTCCAATTTTTTTTTTTTATGGATCTTGTCCCACTGAAAAACAAATCTGCAACTCTTTCACCCTCCAAATTAATCAAATCATATAATAACATGTTTATGCTTTTACTTGAAGGGTTTGCAGAATTCTTTCAAAGGGACGGAATAAAAAAAAAAACCCCCAGGATCAAATACCTTAAAGCCTTCATAGACCCAGATCATCACATCTTTAGATTTATGTAACAACTCAAAGAGATCATATTTTATTCGTATGTCATGGTCCTTAATAGCTCGAACATTTTGTGGTTTCTCTACTGCTTCAATGTCCAATATTTCAACTTTTATCCCTCTAGTAGAATTTTCATAATTTGTTCTTTCACCTGAGCCTTGCTTAGATTTAACCCCATCAATGTGTAATGTCCAAATATCATTGTTGTAATTGGTCAGAGCTGTAACCGGTCTCACCTTCTCAGTTGCCAAATTATAAACTCCAATATCTGCATCAACACGGTTTACAACCTTTTCTTTGATATTATGTTCAGTAATCAAAGGCTTATACTGAGACTCTTTATCTATTTCGAGTTGGTTGACCACATTCACATTTACTATCTTTTCCTCCTTTTCTTGAAATTCAATAAGTGGTCCAAAGTAAGCTTCAATCAAGTTATCTTTTTTTTCAACAATTTGGGCCAACTCATGGAGGGTGATGTCAGCTTTAATTTTCTTCATATCCTCAATGATGTTATCCCCCTTCCTAGTTACTTCTGCATAGTGATATTGAATCTCATTTTCATCATCCTTTGGTGAGGAAGGATTATTATTAGGAGTGGGTTCTGGATTTTCACATCTCAAATTATAACTGTCCCTTTGGAACTATTGAAAATCTTGCATTTCATCCATAGGAATCTCTACAATATTTTCTAACTCTTCGGGAAAAGTGAAAGAATCTGAAACCCTGGTCGTACTATTTTTGGATGAACCAAAAATATCAGTATTTCTTTGATTTCTAGGAAAATTTAACTCACAAAGAAAAACTTTAAATTTGCGTAATGCTAGATCACAAATGTTTACTTCAGACACTTCCATTTTGAACTTGTCAGAATCTTTCTCTATATTTTGCACATGTTGAGTGGATGTCACAGTTAACGGAGTTTCCTTGGGTAGAGCATTATATGTTGGCACTAACTCATGATGTGGAATGGGATCCGAAATAGGCATGTTCTATGTAACATAGGATATCAAAGGACTGCTCAAAATTTGAGGTCCTAACTGTCTTTCAAGAATTAAAGCTTCTTTATAAGCTCCTACCAGGGTTGTGATATTGATGTCTCTTTTGAGGAAAATAGAGGTCATCGAATCCAATGCATTCTTATAGATTTCTAAGGCTAGATTTGCATTTGGGATGTAATGACCAGTCATTCTACCATAAGCTCTTTGGAACCTCATATTGAATGACCTGATAGCTTCTCCCGAATCTCTCTTGATGCTGGAAAATTGTTGGTATAACACACTGGGGTCTATCACTTCCCCAAATTGTGATATAAAAACTTTCTCTAGGTCATTCCAACTGGTAATAGAATTGCTAGTGAGATTTAGAAACCAGTCGTAAGCTCCCTCCTGGAGAGTGAACGGGAACAATCTGCAAGCCACATCTTCATGCTGTATATTTAACAATTTTAGAGCATTCTTATATGCCATCAGGTGTTCTTCTGTTGTTTTAGTTCCATCATGCTTGTATCTAGGAAGATATCTCTCAAGATGTCTGGGCAGATCATGGGCTGTACCAAGGATATTTAAGGCAATGGAACCCAACCAGCTTGCCATTACTACTTGATTAATGATGATATATTTTCAGTTGTAGTTGGAGAAACTACAAGTGGTGATAAAAAAATCCTTAACAAACTACTGAACTTCATGTCCTCTTTTCTGACAATTTTAAATATTGTACAGACAACTTACAATATTGAATGAAGTTCAGTGGGGCCCTCCTTCTAGCACCATTTTAAATGTTGGTCCGACTTTTATACACACCCTGTGAAGAATGAGCATGAAACTCTGATAACACTTATAAGGGATAAATCCCACTCACTTTAGGATCTTGCTGGTTATCCAAGGTGTGAGTTACAGAGTTGGGTCGAAAGTCTATTCACTTTTTTTTGCTTCTGGAATAGTTTTCAAAATGGACTGTCTGTTACCTTACAACGGGATTTGAACTTGTTCAATAATGTTTAGAAGTTGTTATCTTGTTGACAATCGAATTTAAAATCAGTTCTTTGATCTAGCGCTTATGGGTCAGCAGATTTAAATAAAATATAAATTTAAAAGAAAATAAAAATGGATCATTTCACGATAAAACAGAGAGAGTAGGGTAAGGCAGAAAGAGAATTCTATCAAACTTAGCTGTAAAACCAACACTACCAATTTTATTTATACTATCAGCTTCATAATAAAACAAATCAAAGAAGAAGGTGTCCAGCTTTCTACGATCACATTCCACTAAGAGCATAAGACAGGGATGAAACAGATATGAAAGAAAATCATAAATAGAAGGGAAGTCGGTTAAAATTGGTATTTTTCACCAGCAGCATAGCTCACACAGTGAGGATAGAGCAATTAGAACAGACTTGAACCTTAAATTTATGATTTTCTCTAGCATAAAATAAAACAAATGAAGCCCAACAGCATATTTAATCTTGATATCATGGATTTACAGCATATATTTAATAAACTTTAACGAGATGAAAACAAAATAAAATGAACTTAGCACAGTCTGAAAGAGATTAGGCTCCTGGCCACGCTATCACAAAAAGCAAAAAGCACATCAACTCCAAGTCCAGAATAAAGCATTTAACAAGATTTGCAAGAAATTGCTTCAATAGCCTTTTATTCTAAGTTTTCGCCTCCTACGATTACATTCAGAAGAAGTATTTATAGACTCAGGACAGACCTTGATCTTTTCAAAAATATCTTCTTCTCAAACCCTAAACCTTATCACCTTAAACTCTACTGTCCAGGTTTTACAATATAAGGCCTTTTAAAATAAAGCTTCGATAAAACTTAACCATTCTGCAAATCAGTGCAGTTACTTGCCATAAATGGAGAAGGCAGAATTTTAATGCCACTTGCATCCACCCGCAACTGTGTGTAAATGTCTTCATTAATTCCCCCATGGAATTTGGATGAGTCACCACTTCTCTAACATTTCATCTTCTCAGAGTCATCCTTGAGTTGAAAATCTTTGCATGCCATTAGTTCTGCCATAAATTTTCATTAAATACATCCATCGACAAATTCCGATAACCGTGTGTAGATATTTTCATTTTCTAGCCAATTCTCGACATACTATGTTCACTGGGCAACTGCTTAGTCACCGTAAAGTCTCTTTGCGGCCAGATCTGTAAAAAATTTGGATAAACTAGCAATTCCCGACATCTCAAATTTTAATGTGACGGCCCTCGATTAAATTGCGCCTGACTTTATCTTTCTCGCCATTACTCCCGCTATCATGCAAGTGCCAGATGGTTTTCTGCAAAAAAGACAAAACAAGGATTAGTATTTTAAAATTATTAAATCAAAACCTTTATTAAATCGAAACCCTAAAGTTCATTATACGTTGGCTTGCTTTGTTTTGACACGTGTCGCAAAAAATTCGTGACACGTGCCCTTGCTTCCAGCTGTTTTCCATTCTGTGCTGCTTTCCTGCCATGGCCGCGAAAATGCGACATGTCACGATTTCGTGACATGTCGCAAAATCGTGACCTGTTTTGGCCTTGGTCTTTGTTTCTCTGTCGCTGCCGTGAAAACGTGACATGTCACGATTTCGTGACATGTCACGAAATTGTGACCCCTTCTGTGCCTTGGCGCTTCTCCGCTTTGACTACCGTAAAAATGCAACATGTCATGATTTCACGATATGTCACAAAATCGCGACCTATTCTGCCCCTTGGCAACTTCTGCTTGGATCGCAGCGAAATCGCGACATGTCATGATTTCATGACATGTCGCGAAATTGCGCCCTTTTTTGCCCTTTGGTTCACTCTGATTCCCCTTTGTTTCTTCTTGCTGCCCTTGGCTTCCCTTCGTTTCTTTGGAACGTGCCCAGCTTCTTTCATTTCTTGTCACGATTTTGCGACGTCCCGAAGGCGTCGCGAAATCATGACACTTTCGGGACTTTGGGTGCTGGCGACTTTCTTGTCGCAATTTCACGACGTCTCGAAGGCATCGTAAAATCGTGACACTTTTGGGACTTCGGGTCTCGATGCCAAACGTGTCGCGATTTCACGACGCACTCTCGCCTTAGCCTCCCTTTTTGCCTTAGCTTCCCTTTTGCCTCCTGCAGTAGCGAAAATGCGACATGTCACGATTTCGCGACATGTCACAAAATCGTGACGCTTTCTGTCAAGTCTTGCATTCATCCAAATATGTCACAATTTTGCTACGTTTTCCACCAAACTCGCTTTTAGCTAAAACCCATCGCGATTTCGCTACCTTTCCAAAAATGGAAAGTGTCGCGATTTCGTGACCTTTCCAAAAATGGAAGTGTCGCGATTTCGCGACGTTTCCAAAAATGGAAGTGTCGCGATTTCGCGACGTTTCCAAAAATGGAAGTGTCACGATTTCGCGACGTTTTCAGCACTTAGCTTTATTTTTTCAAAACCCGTCGTGATTTCGCTACCTTTCCAAAAATGGAAAGTGTTGCGATTTCACGACTTTTCCAAAAATGGAAAGTTTTGGCTTCTAATGAATTCATCTATCTGTATTCTGCATTTTTTTCATATCAGCGAAAGATCTTTTTACTCAGAATGTTTCTACCTTTTAAAGAAGTGAATTGTAACTTGAAATTAAAGCCACATGCAAGACTACTTAGATACTTTGATACAGGCAAAACTTGAAGAAGAAGGAGGCAAGCAAAAATTTGGAATTAAAACCTGAAAAACATCAAGAGGGTCCTTACTGCAAAATGAAAGCTCAATATTTTCAAAGGATGGAAATTCATTTTTTAGTGGGGGTGTGTTGCTTCTCAACAAGTTGGTGATGTTGTATAATGATTTCCAATTGAAACACTATGATAGTAAAGTGTTACTAGGAGGAGTATTATGAAGCCGATAGGTAATTTTTTTTGTTGAACCCTTTATTGATTCTGACTAAGATGGTGTATCTTCTTAATTTTATGTGCTACTTTTTGTGAAGCAGAATATGGTTGTTTTTATTTGGAGTTTTAATCTATTACTGATGGTGGTTGTGCTATATTCTAATTCAAATTATGATTTACATTTTGAGATGTACCAGCTTGATTTTTATTTTTGTTCATGTATGTTAACGAATTTCCATTCAATTGGAGATCAGCCTCTATGGAAGCCTCCGTTGAATAATCCCCCTATAGGGAGTTGATATTATGTCTGTATCACATTGTTAATGACATCTATATTGTCTTTTAAAAACTCAGTGAAATGTTGGGTGGAGGTAGATTTAAGATTACCTTCTTCATCTACTTGAGTCCTATGATAGAAAACTTCTTCATTATGGTTTTCCTCATCTGACTCTGATGATACATAATCTTCAATTTGAACTCTATCTTCAGGATTTTCTTGATCTTTTTCTCCCATATGATCAGTTTCTACTTGTTTACCACTTCTTAATTTAGGCATTTCACTTAAAATATTTTATGTTGCAGATATATATAATTATATATATGCTTAAATTCTTGGGGTATATATATTGTATATATACCTAACTAATATAATATATTATGTTTTTGGATTTTTGTAGTTTTTTTTTATTGTAAAAAATAAAGCAAACAGACTAGAAATTATATCATTAATGGATTCCAATTCCTCGGGTATCATATAGTGTTCTTCTTCAAACTAAAATTCAGCTTTTAAGAATTTTAAGAAATGAGCTATAGTGATACAATCAAATTCATAGTTTGACATATAAAATTATAATTCATGGCAATATTCTTGATAAAGCACAAACCTAGGAACTCTATTAAATCTTCTCTTAATGTCTAAGACAACTTGATTTTCCACACGTGATAAGAACTTATGTACCATTATTGCATTCTCAATATAATCTTCAAAGGAGTAAAGACTTGGGAAAATAATAGCTCTCTTATCTGCTAGCCACCTATCACATGCTCTTTGAAGGTCAAAGTACAAAGGTGCACTATCAGGATCCAGGATTCTAGACAAGTCAAACCTTATTATTTGTAACCAAATGGAAAGGTAAGACAATTGATTAATTAAATATTCATTAACATTAGCTTAGGAAATACTAAGAAATATATATATATATATATATATATATATAGGTTACAAAATAGTATACCAAACTATATTCCCACTATCCACGCTAACCAATGTGCCATAGGAGGTAGAGAATTTGGTTTAGGTTTGTTAACCTAGGATATTTAGGAATTAACCATAGTTTACCATTAGATATTTGAAATAATAAATATCTACATGGTAAGTAGTAAAAAGTAAATATATGTGGTAAAAAGTAAAAAATAACTTTTTACCATATGGTAATATAAAATCTACCTAATGTAGGAAATAGGTAATTATCCCAAATGATGGAATATTACTCTAACATCCCCCCTTATTACATTATTTTGGTAATGTATATAATTGTCCCAATACAGTGAGAAAAAATGTTGATCTGCCGGTTCTTGCTCTGTCATAGTGCTCTGGCTGCTCCTAAGCAAAAAGTGGGTCATTCCTCACTTTGTCTTAACACCAACGAATGTCCTTATAGTAATCACGTCATCCAACCAAATTGCATGGGTAACCAACCGCTACAATCACTAGGTGTAGTAGAGTAGATCACTTCATATGAGGTTCATTCATTTACAATATGAGTTTGCAAAAGATAAGGTAGCTAAGGTGTCGATCTCTACCAAAAATTCACCCTTATAAGTTTCCCCCTTCTTGTTGCAAAACATGTTGTATTTAATTTTTGAAATAAGTATGACTAAGGTGTCGGTTGCTGCAAAAATTTCACCCTTATAAGTCTTCTTCCCTTTTTACAAAAAAATTTGAAGAAAAGAAAGTATATCCGCCTTAATTGCAAAATATGTGCAACTTAAGAAGCTTTGTGAAGGATTTTACAAATATTGCCTCCTAGGCAATTTTACACCAAAAAATTCCCTCCTTTTGTTACAAGTACTTCAAACATTGAGAGTTTGCTATTTATGAAGCCTAAAAGAGGTACAATCACCCCTTATTGCAAGTACTTCAAACAAAAAACTTATGCTATTTATGAAGCCTAAAAAATAGAGAGAGTAAATGGTACTTTGCTCAAGGTGACACAATGTGTTTTCCCTCTACAATATTGTTTTAGCAATGAGCACTCCCTGTGTTGTCATTGAACCAGAATGAGAATGAGACACTTCACTAGAAACATGGCTTTTGTGATGTGCCTTAGCCATTTTTAGTTTTTTTTTGTTTTGAAACCAATACTGAATGGTGTCTTGGTTGTCATGTTTACAAGTTGTGCAAAACTATGTTTTCTAGGCAATTTTATCAAAAAAAGTTCACCAAATCATACTTCCTTATTGCAAGTACTTCAAGCATAGTTGCTATTATTAAGCCTACAAAAAAAAAATTAATTTTTATGACTTCTACTTTTGTGATTGCCTTTACAAGTTTTATCTCCCTCTTGTCAAAATCTATGTTTGAAGGAAGAAAGGAATTGTCCACCCTTAGTGCAAAGGATTGCAACTTTTAAGGTTCCCTATTTTTTAAAAAAACTTGTTCTTTCTTTTGATATACCCTAAAAGAGTACCAAAAGATAATTCACTCAAAAATATATTTAATGGTGCCTGCCTAAACACCCTTCAAGAAGGATGAAAAGTTTGAGGAAATTAAGCCAAACAAATAAGAGTGAATTAGGGGTTTTGTTTATTTAGGAGAGAATATCAAGTGAATTTTGGCTTTAAATATGTGCAAGGACTTACACAAATTTGTGAAATTTTGGGGTTTAGTGTGTTCTTGATTCTATGACTTATAATTGCAAAAATAAATAATGAAATAATCAAACAAGAATGCCCACAAAATTCTTATCACCTAGGTGTCGGATGCAACAAAAAATGCACCTAATTTGCCAATGAATGTGTCGAGTAAAATCAAAAATGCACATTTTTAATTTTTGCAACAAAATATTAATGTTTTATGTGTAAAAAATTGATATTTTTATGTCTCCTACTTTGTTTTACAATTTTGCAAAAGAAGTACAGTGTTGTCTTCCCCCCTTTATTTTGTAATTTTAATAATTCAAACACTCCTTTCAAGACAAGTTGACACATGACCCGCGTTTGAAAGGCTTCCAGAACTAGTTGACAAATGGCTTAGTTTTTATAGATTCAAAACATCAAATGCTTCTCAAATTTGGCAAAACAAATGTGCAATTTTATGTCTTATATCCCTCTATGGAGAAAACAAATGCACAGTTTGTCTTTTGATGTTTTGCAAAATGTAAACTTTGAATCTTGTTGTTTTCCAAAATTTGCAAGTAAAGAATCAAGGGAATTTGATTTTGGATCCTTTTATGGTTGCAAATTTAACAAGTGTTTGAGAAAAATGGAAGGTTTTCTAATTTTCCCAATAGAGTATGGTTTGCAAAAAAAATATGTTTTGTTTCTTGTCTTGTATTTTCCAAGATTTGGAAAAAAAAAAATCTATTTGTTATAGTTGCAAAAGAAAATTTGGTCTTTAAGTATTTTGAAATTAAATGTAAAAAAAAAAAAAATTAGAGATATAATTTTGAATAATTAAAATAGTTTTATGCCTTAAAAGAATCAAATTTTGAAAAAAATGATTAAATAAAGCTTGAAACTATATAAAATTATAAAAAATTAATCTAAAAAATAATTTAAGCAATTAAAATAAAAAATTATTAAAAAATTTGACCAAATTTCTTACCATTATGCGCTCTTTTCCAAAAATGTCATCGCACGGGGGTCAATCCATGGTCGGGTGAGCCTGAGCACCTTTAACAGTGTCGTTCCCACTAGCCTAGCTACCGCTACAACTGGGAGCAAAGGGAGTTGATCTCCCTTATATTACCTTCCCTGCCCATCAATTGGGAAATGAGTGTGTGACATCGCGCGCTCTAAAGCCTTAAAAAGGCTTTGGGACTTTAGTCCCACATGCGCTATGAAAGCATATTTTTGTTGTTTAAAAATAATAAAGTACACTTAGTCCTTTAACTACCTATGGGCAGTTGGTCCCTGCTATCATTTTGGTCACTGCCACATGGCGGCTATGTCGAGTTGGGCGGCACATGGCTATCCACCATGTGTCGCCCATTTTTCAGGTGGACATGTGGCCAGTATGTCACGTGTATGCCACCTATGTCATCCATGTGTCAAGTTGACATGTAGTCAGTCTACCACATGTCGGCCTCGATCCGCATGTTAGTCTAGCTATCCCCTATCACCACATCAGTCCTTGAAATCTATGCTCGATAAAATTCCAATCAACTGCCTCAAATTCTATGCTTATGTCAATTTGTCAACCATGTGTTTCACATCGGTGTTCGTGTCGATCTACGTTAGAGTCGATGTTGGTTTAGGTGCAGCCCCGACAAGCTGTCAACCCCTATTAGGCTATCAGGTGGTCGGTAGTCCAGGCACGGGATAAGGAGGGCGTGCCTGCCCTCACTTTTTGGTCATCAACATAGGTCACATCCTACCGGTTGGCGATCTCTCGAGGGTGCTCCAGCCCTCATGGATGGGTTGACCGCTTGGGAGGGTGGGCCTACCCTCTTGTTAGTGTTTTTGTCTTGAGTCTGAGGTGTCAGGGTATCAGAGGCTAGCTTCGATGGCCTCTTGTGGGTGGGTTACTACTATCGTGATCATCGATGAACTGTGTCCTACCGTGTCGATCACCTGTGGGCCCAATTCCTTATAGGGGTCAGTATTCCTTATTCGATTGCCAAAGGGTGCTCCTACCCTCATTGAGCAGTCGATCAAAGGCTGGTTGGCAATTTAATGAGGGCGCTCATGCCCTCGCTTAGCTATCTGGTCGCCTACCTCCTCGGAGGCTCTGTGGGCCCGAGAATGGTGGTGCGACCAAGAAAAAAAATAACCTTAGGATATTATAATATTAATTAATGAAAATGAATAAATCAAATCCTACTCCTTGGAACGAGAGTCACTTTGTCCAGCTTGGAACGTCTCTTGTCTTGTCCAGAGTCACCTTGTCCAGCTTGGAACATTTCTCCCACCTTGCCCAGTTTGGTGCTTCCTTTCTCCATGGCTCTGCTTCCAATGTAACCAAATGGAAAGGTAAGGCAATTGATTAATTAAATATTCATTAACATTATCTTAGTAATTACTAAGCAATATATATATAGGTTACAAAATAGTATACCAAACTATATTCCCACTATCCATGCTAACCAATGCACCATAGGAGGTAGAGAGTTTGGTTTAGGTTTGTTAACCTAGGATATTTAGGAATTAACCATAGTTTACCATTAGATATTTGAAACAGTAAATATCTACATGGTAAGTAGTAAAAAGTAAATATATGTGGTAAAAATTAAGAAATAACTTTTTACCATGTGGTAATATAAAATCTACCTAATGTAGGAAATAGGTAATTATCCCAAATGATGGAATATTACTCTAACATGATTTTCTTAATTTTAGGTTCTTTGGCCCTTATAATTTCTAATCTTCTCCAAATCTCAGGGTATGGCACACTACCTAATGAAGAAAATTCTTGGGTTGACAATACTATACTAACATCAATTTGGATAGCTCTCCTTATGTTGTAATCTACCATCTATGAAATGCAAAATTATGTGATTTAAACTAATGATTTTCTTGATTTTTGTTTTGTTTTATGTGATTGTAATTTTTTTATGCCCTTTTTTTTGTGTTTTATAAATCAAAAAGGTGTCTAATGTCTTCACATCAGGTTCACCAAATAATGTAGGTCTAAAATTCACACACTCATTTCCTTTAGGCTAATGGATCCACACCTCAAATGGGAATTTGGGAATGATAGGTCTACACCTTAGAGGAGAGGTACTTGAATTTGTACCCTCTTATGGTGATTTTTTGATGAATTGGGTGGGTTCACCAGGAAAAATTTTGTGGTAGTTTCCACGCCTAGGTTTGGGATTTTTTTTGATGTGTTCTTTTTATCAAATCACGCATATACCTAGTTTTGGCCAATATAAAACTATATTAATCTATATGTAATTTTTATTTCTATGAAAATAGAAAACAACAGAAAAGTAAATTTAGATGAACTATGCAATTCTTAAAAGAAATTTAAACTCTGACTTATATTCGAAAGTCTGATGTAGTTTTTGATTCTTTGTTGCAAATAAAATCGATCGAAATCAAGAAAATTTGAGTGATATGATCTACTAATCGAGTCGTTCGATTATGCGAAAACCCAACCGATCAAGGCAGAGAGCTTTAGTTTGAAAACTTTGATACAAAAAATAGCATTTTTACCAGATAATATGCATCTTCTAAACTAGATTGTATTGAACGATGAATTTGAAAGTACAACAGAATTATTGAATATGACTCTATGTTAAATATGTGAATACTTGCAAAAAAAGTGAGGAAATGGTAATATGCAAGCTATAATACCAAGTGTAATGAATCTAAGATGATCTAAATATGATTCTAAATAGAATAAGTGGGAATATAGAATGCAAACACTAAGGTCTGGATGCCCCCAAGCATCTGAATAGCAAGGATGTGTGATGCAGATAAAATCATATAATTTTGTCACAAATCGAGCGAAACGATATCACAATCAAGCGATACGATATCGTATAGATCTGATCGATGCATAACTTAAACCTACAAAAACACAAAAAACTCATAGAGTGAAAATATGAAAATATATAGATTTTCTAGAGAGGAATTTGAGACGAGGAGCCTGGATTAAATAGGAAGAAAACAATTAATGGGTTGGGCTAAAAATGAAGGGAGGTTACAACCTCCTCTATTTTGGATAAAATTGGTCAAACTGATCCTACAACCACCATAAAGTTATCCAGATAAAGACAAGGAAGTTGCAACTAGATTTTTTTGTCTTGCTAAGGCAGGCATTTTTCAATTTTGGATGAAATCGGGTGATCTGATTTCATGCAAATCTATTGATTTTGCATTAAAATCACACAATTTCACACGAGGGCTAAAGTAAACTTGTAACGAGTATGAAAATCAAGGAAAAAGGTTAAGGATAGTTAAATTTTATTTTCAAATATTTTTAACTTAGGTTTAAATTAATGTGAGTCATGTTTAGGGTGCTACACTATGCTTCATAGTAATTTGATGATGTTATGCTAATATTCAGAGGTTTACATGTTTCTTATTTCCCTTATCATCATTTATGCAAGTTTCCATTAAAATCCTCATCAAGAGAGGCCATATTTTCTTCTAATCCTTTCTTGTTTTTTTCTTGAAAGTATGGTTTATAGGATCCATTCATTTCAAGGCATTCAAGGTAGCAAATACCTCTTTTCATGAGAGAAGAAGGTCACCATTGATCTTGAGCAGTTTGTGTCTTTGTGGAGAGTCTATGAATTACACCACCCCCTCATTTAGAGGGTCTTCAATACTGTATTAATTGTATCAACATTGAGTATCCCTATGAGGGATGTACTTGTAATCAGATTTGATAAAATATTTAATAAAAGAAGCATTATCTTTCTTGTTGAAGTTATTATGGTCATTCTTTTATGGTTTAATTTTTGATATCAATTGATGCATTACTTAGGTGTATGCTTTCTACAAGATTACATATGGTGATCATGATAGAAACCCCACAAATTCCATAGTAACTAATGGATTTCTTCTATTCTATTGTTGCAGGTGTTAGTCACGGTTAGCATCATAGTAGAAAATAGGTAGGAATCAAACTATATCTCCATTGAACGAGGAATCTAGGTAATTTTGACCCTCTATGTTTCTAGTTTTTTTTGTATTTTGGTTTTTAGCTAATTAAAATTACATAGAAAATATTAAAATAAAAATAATCATAAAATATCATGTTATCTGTTAGCCACGGTTTATAGTTGTGGCTAGCACTCTTAGCTATGCTTGTCAACCATGGCTAATATCTTGTCCTGCAACTCTATCTCATGGTCAGCACTATTACCTATGGCTTTGTCCCATGGCTAACAGTCAAAGTCTATTTATAAATTTTACCTGTTGTGGCCCTATCAGAGGTATGTTAGAACATTTTACTATGCATTCTATGAAACAACATTTATATTATTTAGATGCATATTTTTGAATATTAAATATTTTTATCATTATACATTTAGGAAAGAGCATTGAGTGCTTAGTGTTGCATTTTTACTTTCATGCAAAATCTAAAATGAACAAACACACACCATACACTACTTAGATTTGGAAGTCATATCTAACCACTAGTAGGGTTCAACGATGGTGGTAGTGATTTCCATCCATTGGCCTAACTCCCTCAAACCCTATTACTTGGCCAATGTTGACTCCAAGTGTAGACACTAAAATCTGGTCAATTCAATTAGGCAACCAATACAACATCCAATTGACACCATATGGCCCCCTTGGGCAACCCTCAGATGTTTACTAGTGGTCCTAACCACTATTGGGAGGCTCTACCCCACTTTTAGGAGCTTTTGGTCCATATAGGCATGACCATCCCATCCCAAGTTGGTAGTAACCTGGCCATCCTAGGGTGGGACGACCACAAGGTTTGACTCCCAAAAAGTCAAATATGGAAAAATAGCACCCATAAATTACCATTTTCCCTACCTATTCAACCATGCAAGTTAGAGGATGTAACATCCTTATGACATACTGCATGTAAGAGGTCAAATAGGGAGATTTTCTTCCCCCCTCCAATGCATGCCACCCTGTTGGCCAAATGACACCTCTTGCCCTATATGCCCTCACATGCCTTCTTGCCTAAAGGTCTCCTTTGGCTATAAAGTGAATCCATTTTCCACACAAATGAGAGAGAGGATTTTTGAGACATAGAAACTAAGTGTTGCTAATATTTCCCCTTACACTTTTATGCCTTTTTGCCTTGGGATCTCTACCTAGCGAAGGAGGTTTGTGAGTGAACTAGGAGGTGCAATTTGTTTACAAAATTGGATCAATTGAGTGAATTTCACCACCAAATTTGATGAAAATACTAGTAGGAGGTTTTTTGACCAATTCATAGAGGAATTGGTGATAAAATAAGTGCAAAATTGGTGGCCATCCCACCCCAAGACGGTCCCCATTATGTGATAGTCCCAACCATCCCACCCCAGGATGAGGATAGATTTGTGCATTATTTATTTACTATTATTTTTTATTTAGATTCTATATTAGTATATGAGCATTCTATATAAATTTCATGCATTTTGGAGCTATATTGAGTGAGACATCACATTTTTAGTGTTTTGTAGGATCTTATGCAGGTCTACAAATCTCATCTAGAGATGCACCTGAAACTGTTATTGATTTTGTAAATTTGACAACATGGATTGTCTTGAAATGTCATTTTATGTATTATTTCCAAGTTTCATATATTTTGAATAGGTTTAGGGGAAAAAATTGCTTGCTTTGGGTTTTGCAGGCTTCGAAGGTCTACTACGATTATGCCACGCCATTGAATGTAATTTTTGTTTTGTTTTTAGTAATATCTTACCAAAACCATATATTTTACATACCTTTGAAATTTCAATTAATTTGGAGTTTATTTAGATAGGCGTATTTCATATTCATGTTTTCTAATCTTTTAGTGCCTGTGGATATTGCATATTTTCACCATACATACTTGCTATTTAACGATTATGGTTTCCTTGTATACAAGTGCAAGTTTTTACAGCACGTGAGGAAGGAGAACAAGATCATAGAATAAAGTGGTGGCATCATAGGTTCACCCACCTCAATTGTGGGTACGAGAAAAGACATTGGAAGTTCACGCAAGCTTCTTTGAAAGGACTTGATCCTTTGGGCACCTCACCATTTTGTAAATAATTGTATCGATATTGAGCCCTCAATGGGACATCTATGTAACCATGATTTTGAACTATCCAATTAATAGAAATAAACTTCCTTTTATTTCATTTATTACAATTTGGTGTATTTTCCACTTTTACTTGCATGCTTCCGTTTTGATGCTCATAACACACTAGCGATAGATGCACATTGTTTAGCTACATTAGGTGCACAATTTTTCCCCTACTTCAGTGGTGATCATGGTGGGACCCTATCCCTATTTATTTTCTAAAGGTTTAACCTTGGTTTTTTCTTGGTTTTTATTGTAGGTACTGACCATCCTGGCCTAAAATGGCCCCTGGACTGCTCCTTAGCTCACCCTGGGATGGCCACACAACCGTCTCACCTTGGGATGGCCATCAAACTGGTAGCCATCCCACCCCAATATGGCCACAAAATAGATCCTTTTCTACTAAAATACTAAAAATAGCAGGTTCCTCGAGTGATAAGGTAGGTACCTAAACTTTTGGTTTTCTTTTACACAGTCAAAAATTACTAAAATTTGATTTTTCTCGCAATGTTTGTTTGCTAGAAATGTAGAAGGATAGTTTCATTTTATTAATTCAAAAATAACAAAAAAGAAGAAAAATCAAAAAGAGGTTAAATTATAATGCATCTTTATGGTTTGCTTGCTTGTAGCCTACCCAATGGATAGGTTCTCATTTAGGATTTGCATCTTGTAGGTTGCTTTTTACCTAGCCTTTTCTAAAAGTAAAACGTGCCTTGTTCTTGCATTTAGTGAAAGCTCATTGAGTGCTCTATTGTTTACTTTATTTTAAGCATAAAAAGGAACCACACACACTTGCACATATCACAATAACATTGGTAAGGTTGGATTTCATCACCAACCTCCAATTTAGGCCCTTGACACCTTAGATAGAATAGGGCACTCTCTTAAGATGGAATAGGTCACTAGTGTTAAAACTCCCTCCCACTATTAAAATCACTTGTCAATTTAGAGTGGAAGAGCTAGGTGAACCCTCCACTCATTATGGTTTTAACTGGTGTACCCTAGACTCTTTTGAGAACCTTATGTTTGTCACTAGTGTTCCTAGTCACCACTTTGGTTGAGTTACCTCATTCTAAGTCCAAAGCACGAACAATAAAGCAAAAGCAACAACAAATCTAAACACACCAAACAACTTAGGGATTCACATCTAAAAATTAAAGGAGATAATCACATTTTTTGTTTGTGTGCTTCTTTGATTATTTGATTGTGTGTTCTTAAGATTTAAAAGAGATAATCATACACATCTAATCCTTAAAAGAGATAATCATGTTGTTTGCTTTGTGTGTTTCTTTATTGTTCAGGTAATCAACATAAGATCTGGGACCAAACCCTAATCCTAATTTTTTCAAGTAAAAATCTACTTTTTTATTTTGCATCCAATGGATTGAGAATCATGCAAATCAAAGCTATAATGAAAAAGTTATGTTGGTTTTATGATTACTCTATTTTTGAAGCCAAAAATAGGGAAAAATTGCACTAAAACGTGTCATAAAATGGTCTATACAACTCCAAAAATTACCAAATTTATTTTGTTTTCTTAGTTAGCTCCTTCTACACCTCTAACTCTAAATGCTTCAAAATTTTCCAAAAAATCTTAAAAGTGGGCATTTCCCCATGGGCCTCGGTTGGCAAAATATTCCAAAAATATAAAATTTTGACCCAAAGGTCACTTTTCAAAGTCATAGCCCATTGTGATCAGCTCATCACACTAATAATTTTGATATATAACACTTATAACCTTTTTTTAAAAAGTCAAAATTTTCTAAAAATGGTCGATGGACCCCCCTTTTATGGATTTGGTCCAAATGAGGCTGAAAACAAGACCTCCAATCCAGAGAGAGATTCAAGCTCCATAACCAGTGAATATATCCAAATAATTCTAGATGACATGCTGATACCTGAATGGCATCCTAGGTCCTACCATAACAACAATGTCATCCCCATGGGGGTAAACCTTCGAGATACCCCTACTAGGGAAGCACCCATAGGTCCTTTAGGAAAACTTCCTGACTTGGATACCCTGATATAATTCTATATAGTGAATAATCTACCCACTAATGGTTCTAGTAGATCAATATAATGGATTCACATCCCAGCTTGCTCTATACATCAATTGGAATATGACCATGAGACTACACCATGGCCTAGTTTGGATGAGAAAACCACCCCGTTTGATCGAGCAAGTCACCCCCATACTCCTTACGGAGAGCACTCAACATACACACATCATGCTTCTATGCATCTTGAATATATAGAGCCTACATCCAAAACTGAATGTAAATCTTTCCTCATATATGAGGAAGAAGACCCAAGTCATCCTCATACTCCTTGTGAAGAGTACTTGGTGCAACCACATGATGGCTCTACATCATTGGACTATAAAAATCCCATTCATAACTAGAGTCTTGGGCCAATGCAACCTTTATGGATCATGGAAAACAAGCCATAGATCCTAATGGGGGTGAAACACATGATAAACCCATCCATATTTCAAATACAAGGGCTCACAAACCCCATGCAATTGAGCAATGAAATCATAGTCATCAGGCACGTAGGCCAAATATTCATAGACAACAACATATAGATAAAATCCAATTGGACAAAAAACAAAGAAAAAAAAATGGGTGGACTCACAATGAGCAAACCTACAAAGGTTGTGTCAACAAAATATACAATAAAAACAAATGATGAAACAAGAGTAACTACAAAATGCATTACATGAAGTGGTGATTACCCCTAGCACTTATAGGATGTAACAATGGGTAAGGTATCCAGTACAATCTCAAATGTCACCCCCTAGACCTCCTAGCCCTAATTAGAAATTACCTCCTAGGCCTAACATAGGGCACCTACCGCAAGTGCTTACCTATCCTTATAGGCCAACTCAGGAGACACCTTATGGGGCTTAGATAGAGCATGAGCTATAAGTGGACTATCTTGAGATGCCTTATCGAGGTAGGGGGTGATATTCCACCACACCAAAATAGGCCTGATGTTCCTCATACTCCACTATAGGAGCGAGGTAAGAAATATGAGATCAAATCCTCTAATACATATAGGGTATTGCTAGAGTGCCTAGAAACAGTGGAGAACAATACCTCTGGGTTTGGGTCTCTAAAGCCCACTTTGCACTAGTTACAAATTCAACTACTCCATCCTTTTGTACCTACCCCTTAATATCTAGAATATTTTAAAATACCCCATCTAGTTGAATTTAAAGGAGAGGAATATGCATAGGAGCATGTCACCAAATTCTTGAACCAATGCTTTGGCATCCAGGATAATGATGCTTTACTCTTGAGGACATTCTTGACTACCCTCTCTATCCCAACCACAGAGTGGTACAACCAACTCTCGAAGCATAGCATCTACAATCTTGACCAATTCATAGACATGTTCCTGGAATGCTTCACCTTTGACACTAAGCAAAAGGTGACATTGGCTGACCTCGCAAGGTTTAATGATGATTCAATCACTGACTATGGAAATAGGTGGCAAACACTTCTTGCTAAGCTACCATACATACTACCCATTTTTGAGTTGACTGACATCTTTTCTCAGAGTTATCTTAAGCCTATCTCCTTGTTGCAACTCCAACCATATCCCACTCTTGAAGATGCTCTAGCACAAGCTAGAATAATTGAAGACATCAAAATTTAAGAGGGAGAAATTGCAAATATTTGCAAGGATTGGAATAAGAATGCCAAAATAAACCTGGTACAACCAAAGCTAACACCAATCAATCAAGTTGCTATTAGCATTCCAAGGCCTATGCACCCTGTGCTACCTCAGAAGTCCAACTATCAAGCCATACCTAGAAACTATAACAACAATAATCAAACTAACCAAATACAAGGCCAAGAACATCGACCACTATGATAATATAATTATTTGTTAGAGCCCTTATCATCGATATTCAATTGACTGTAAGAGGCACAAGTGCTCACACATCCTGAGATCCATCCATTGAAACCTAATAAGCATAGATCAAAGGCACACAAGAAAGATCTATACTATGTTTACCATCAAAAAATATACCATGACATCCAAAAATGTTATTATAGCACCCTAAAATTTGCATGGTTAAAAACCTTAGTAAAATATAAAAGATAAAAATTTGAATTTTAACCCCAAAACCGCTCCAAAATCGCCTGCTACCCGTTTCCTCATTTTTTGCACCATTTTTAGGATTTGTTTTGACCGTTGGACGATATCGTCACAGATTAGACGCGATCATCCCAGATCTGACGAAATCGTCATGGATAGAACGTCCAAACGATTTTGTCCCAAAACCAAATTTTCATAATTAGCTTCTATTTCAACAGCCTCTCCAACTTGGGCAGAAGCATGTCTGTGCAGTTGGAGATTGCCCTGTTGGAGATCTCCCATATTGGGATGATCCCCAACCTCTTAAACCTCTTCCTAAGCCTATATAAACTAGGATTTTCTAGTTTACCCCCCTTGAATCTACATGACCCCCTGATTTTGATTTCCCTGAACCCCTTAGCTGACAGATTTAATTCCTTATTCCCTCGCACTACTGTCTATGTTCTATATTTTGCATTTTCTTGTAGGAATTCTACTATTTTGTAGTCGAAGATAGCTCGGATCGACGCAAACGATCTCGGACGATTACGGATGATCTCATACGATTGGAGGTGATCCTGACTGTAGTCCATATTGGGGGCAATCCGAGTCTAGAGTTTGCATTCCCTTAGCTTCCTCTGCATTTTTTTATATTGTATTTCTGCATTGTCTTGAATTATTATGTTTTTTGCATCTTGGAGTTCACCTCATTTAGCATAATCACATGGTAAGGTTAAAATCAATCATTAAATCTACTGCATTTCCTTATTTGTTATTGGAATCCATTATTTAGGCATGTTTGTTGTTATTTCTACCATTATATTTTGCTTCTGCACTTGCATATTTGGTATTTCACATCTATTTTTGTGATTGCAGGTTTCTGAAGAATTCGCCTAACGAATTCGTCAGATATCAGACGATCCTGTCTGATCTCAGATGATTACGCATGAACTGAGGTGATCTGGACTGCTACAAAACTTAGAATCTTCATCAAACATCCATAATCAGGTATGACATATTCTAATTAGCATATTCTTTGTTATTAGCACTCCTTCCTATTTTCTGTATCCATTTAAATTATCATTGGTAGATAAAATAGTCTAGATTCATCTTGGCCAAACCTAGGAGTTGAATGATCGAGTCTAAAAATGAACACATCAAACCCACTATCAACCTAGGCATGGAAACTACCACTCAAAATTTTCCTGGTGAACCCACCATCCATTGAAAATTCACCTTTATACTCCTCCCCCGAGAGGCGGGACCTTCAAAGGGCCTCTCAGTCCGAGGTATTGTCCCATCCTTCTCGCATCCTCCTTCTGGGCATGGATCCTACAGCTTGAGGGTAAGGATGCGAAAAATTTGGAGCGATACATTTTGGTGAACCCGACGTGAAAACTAAAAACCTTTTGAAAAAAAAAACAAATATAAATATGTATGTATACAAAAAAAAAAATAATAATAACAAAATCATCATTTCAAGTTTGTATGTTTTAGATTCAATTCTAAATAATAGATACTAAATATTACTTTTAGAAGTACTAAAGAAACCATGAGTTTTTACTCAAATCAATATGAGCCCATCAGTAATGTTGGAAGAATTCAGCCAAATACATTTGTTGATTATGACCAACCTCATCCCTATTCAACATCACCTCCATCACGCTTTTCTCATTTTTCATCCATAACCCAACAAGACAATCCCTTTTCCAATCCTCTCCATAACGATATTATCTATTCTCCCATATATCCATATTATGTCTATCAATCCACATATAATCCTCCTCCACCCTTTCAATATTCTTCTTTCAATACAACACATCCATTTCAACAAGAAAATACTTATTCTTCCAATCCTACCATGCACTCACATCATACTTCACAATCTTCCTATCATCATTCTACCCATAATAAAGAAAAGAGAGGTAAGAAACCATTAGGTCCTTTTATGACTGAACTCCTAAGGCACATATCAAAAACCTCTCGAAAACATTCATCACGTAAATTTACAAAGCTCAATCAACCAATGGATATAATTCTCAAGCATTTACTTGATACAAATAGGATTGAACTACCTTCCATAAGACAACTTGATACCACAGCAGATTGGTTTAAACTTGAGCTACATTGTGAATATCATAGAGTAGATGGACATATGACACAAAATTGTAAAGATTTAAGATGTGCAATTCAAGATTTGATTGATGAGGGTCTTTTTAGTATAAAGGAATTACAATCTACAACTGATTATAAATCTCCATTAAACAATCAAACTCCTACACAACAAATACCAATAATCAATCAAGACATGGGGATCTCCCAAGAACCCCTATTCAATTATCAACAAAAGGAAACCAATCAAATATTGCATGTTAATGTGTCCCATCATGATGATATTACTAATATTGTAATAGAAACTACAAATGAGCAACCTCAAGTTCAATCAACTCAATCCGATATTCAAGATATGGATTCCTCATTTGACCAACCTTCAAAACTATCTTTGACTCTAGAGAATGATCCAAAATGGAATGTAAGCATAGAAAGCTCATATTTAGAATCAAAATATCAATCTGAAATCCACTTTGATAGCCAAAAACAAGTGATTAATCCTCAAGCAAAGATATCCCTTTTAGAAGTATTACAAAGTTCTCATAAGGAAACTTTGTTCAAGATACCTAGCCAACAATTTGTTCCTCATCATATTTTCTCTAAGAACATAATTAATGGTGTAAACCCTCTTGAGGTTAACCATATTTCATTCTATGATGAGGAGATTCCTTCCTCTACTCCACAAGAAGACTCCTATCTTTACATTACAGGATCTAGTAAAGAAACACCTGTTAAAACTATCATGGTAGATAATGGCTCCTCTCTTAATTTATGCACTTATCAATTATTCCAAAAACTCAAATTAAAGGAAGAAGATCTTAATGAATCAAATGTTATTATAAAATATTTTAACAATGAAATTCAAGAAGCTCAAGGTACTATAATTCTTCCCCTTAATATTGGATCCAAGATCTTGGATACTTTGTTTTATGTAGCATATTGCCCTTCACCTTACAACCTACTTCTCATAAGTCCTTGGATTCATACGATGAGGGTTGTCCCTTTCACTCTTCACCAATGTTTGAAGTTTGAACTTGCAAATAAAATTGTTACCATACATAATGACCCAACACCATTTGAAGAATATTTAACGGTTGAAACATCAAGTTCTATACATTCTCTATTGTCACAATTATCTTCTATCCATCACTTTTCTTCATCCATATATGATCATCCTTGTTTACCAAATAACACCCATGCATATATTTCATATATGCTCCCTCCATCTTATCAAGACTTGGAAGATAGTGATAAGAATGAAGAACCTTCTTATCCTTCTGACATTTTATTTTGTAACATGATCAATTTTACACATATAAAAGTCAAATATTTTGCTACATTATTCTACATTATAACAAAGCTTTTGTTATCACTACCTTTTATTCATCACCTTTTGTTCTTACCTTCACCACAACCAAATTATCCTTCAAAACCTCCTTTGATTTTGAAGCAACCTTAGACATGCTATACTCAAATAACCTTGTATAGTGTATATAGATCATCTTGTATATACCACCAATTTCATCAATTAAAATTAAAAAAAAAAAAAACAAAATATGATTTTTAAAGAAGAACATAATAGTATTTCTCCTTGCAATTCATCAATCAAAAACATAAAAAAATACAAAATCTTCAAAAACATCTTTTATTTCATACCTGTCAATTCTTGGAATTTACAGTTATATTTTCAATTATTTTAGATAAATGAGCATTTATTTGGAATCCCACACTTTCACACTCACATGAATAAATATCTTGATTTTATTTTGTATGATTATTAATCTCTCTTATATCAAAGTCCACATTGGCATTAAATAATATTTTGAGCATAGAGAACTGATCTTGTTATTTACTTGAACCAAGTATATCTTTTCACATTAAAATGATTTCATTGCAAATTCAATATGATGCTACATAGCAGACGTGGTTTCTTGAGCGAAAAGTTTCCCCTGCTATCCTATCATGCACATGGTCTAGAATATTTGAGAATTGACAAAAGGACAAGCTCACCCCTACCCAAAATAAAAATCCCTTGCTCTACAGCTAATCTGAGCAAGTATCCCTAACATAGGAAGAAAAGAAAAATGCAAGAAAAAGAGAAAAAGAAAAATGTTATTTTGTATCATCACAACAATATTTCAGCATTATCTCAAAAATCAAGCAAAAACAAAAAAAAAAAAGAAAGAGCAAAAGAGAAAAGCAAAATGCAATAAAATCCTTTCCCTACCCCTTGAAAAGAAAAGAAGGGTGAATGAGCTTGAATCCCTAGAATTCTCAATTATTCAAAAGTTGTGAGGTAAGCCCCATAATAGGTGGTTTGTGCCCAACCCGCTTGGCCTTGGGTAATTCCTAGCGTGGTGATATGTCTATCACATTAGCGACCTTCTTTTGTACAGACCTATGTCGGCTTATGGATTAGCTAGCTCTTGATAACCTAACTTTCACAGTAGTCTGGTACGGTTATATGCATATAAATCATGGTTAACGAACATTCATTTGGTTAAAGCAAATTGCTTGTATCAAATTATCTTGCTCAAAATTGGTAAATGAACAATACAATTGCACACACATTTGTATTTGAGAGATTTTGTATCATTATGATAAATCAAGATCGGTAATGAACTCACATTTGCACATGAGGATCCCTTATAAACCTACATTTGTTTTGAGATAATTTAAAATATTCCAGTAATTCTTTTTGGAATAATTTTATCCTCTTATTTCAGAATTCTGTTTTAAAAACAATTATATACATTGTGTCACAAAATTGCCAAATGATTTCAAACAACATGTTCATCATATTATTATTTTATGTTTATCAAACATCACAAATCAAAAAATCAATCATGCAATAAAACTAAAATATCTATTTTATCTTTGGATTTTGCGATGATGGTATAAGTCTATACCTATAATTCTATGCCTAGCGCAAACCATTGTTCTAATTTTATTTTCCCATCCATTTAAAAAAAAAACACATATGGCTTACATCATTATGTTACACAATTGTGCTTCAAAACGAACGAACACTTATTCTATTTCATGTCATTATGTCAAAACATTTCATCTTGCAACCATGGTATAATTTCTAAGGAATTATTCAAAAATTTATCACACTTAGGAATTTATCCCTAGAAAAAATCACTTTTAAACATATTTCATGCATACTTTTGTGGAAAAAATCTGAAAACAAATTATCACCATCATCATTTTCATCATCACAACACAAAGTCTTAAGATAGTCTCTTAAGCACTCTTTTACTTTTAGCAATATTTCTATACTAGGACTAGCTTGATGACCTAGCGAGTGGCGACTCCATGAAACGGTCTATAACAACGACAATGTCCTTTGAAATTATTGTTAGAAGTCCCTTTTATTTGTCATCAAAATCACACCAAAACAACCAATTTATGCACATCAGATTATTTCATTTACAAATATATGGCATGACATAACATTATAATTTATTTCCAAATGACATAATTACATGAATCAAACAATTAAAGCATCATAATACAACATATCCACAAGTCATATCATCAAAAATAATCTATATATATCATCAATCAATGATCTACATCATCTGGATTGGTATGCCACAATCAAAACCCTGGCATACTCAATCCCCTCAAAAACAAATATATATATATATATATATATATATATATATATATATATATATATATATATATATATATCATAAATCTACACTCTATAGCAACTAGCCTCGAGAAGCCCTTGAGCTCTCAGCCTCATCTCCTCCCCCACCCTGACGTGGAGGAGGTGGTCCCATAGAGGTCCGGGCCATATCTCGGGTCCTCGTCGTCGATCGTGAGGATGTCCTCGATGATCCCATCATGACCGACTCTACAATAGGGGCTGGTAATGATATCCTCTATCCCTCTGGGACCATGTGATAGTACAACCCCTGGTAAAATGTGGTCTGAGCAATAGACCGTGCCAGATCTCGATTGCTCGCTCATCCGCCCTAAGCTCTGAGCCATGTGGCATCATCCTACAGCATCTGCACTTGAGCCCGAAGGTGGGCAACCTCATCCCGGAGAGCCATCGTCTCGCTGCTCTCCCCTACCTCAACACCCTTGCCCTTATTAGGTGATGGTGGTCTCTCCCCCTACTGTGAAGGGAGTCTCTCCTCCCTCTGCCCTATCTCCTATGGCCTCTATGGAGCCTATGACATCCTCTAGCATCTCTCCTATGGGGATCATCACTGCTCTCTCCCGTCGTGACCCCACTCTACCTCAATCACAGCCTGGCACCACCTCCCCATCTAGCACACAATCGCGTGCATCGGACCCTATGCCCTCATCATTCGAGGAGGGTGGATGCCTGCGTACCAGGCATCATAGCCATCTGCAACCCCAGCATCATCACCATCCACTAGCTGGATGGGGGCATCATCAGTGTCCTGACTCCATAACTGCTGCATGTCTGGAGCCCCAATCAGCATAGTACTATCTCGAACAGTCCGGGAGTACTCATAATCCCTAAGAGAAAGGATCCCCTACTGAAGACTGAACTACCATAGTACCCGGTCGTAGTGGTGGAGCTCTACCTCTCCTCGCTCCATCCTCAGCCAGTAGACTCACCTGATGCAAGCTAGCTCCTGCCCATCCTCTGCCCACCCGGGGTGCTCTCGCCATGGCCTCTAAGTGATCTGGTCTGGGATGAGGTCGTCCAGCAACCTTCGAGACATCGATAGATCTATCCATCGCTGTGACCCTCTCTGTAGCCACCAATAGAAAACCCGAGGTCTCTCTCGGTCAACCCCTATCAATGGGAGCCCTACCGGCCTTTGCACCGCGATGTGCTCCCAACACCAAATCTATAGCAACGATGTCAAGACTAGACATCGACCTCCCTTGTATATGACCCCATGTAGGATCCTATACAAGTGATAGAGTACAAAGCTACCCCATGCAAATCTATACCCGTGGTCTCTCATGTCACAAACTATATTTGAGAGGAGCCATGGTAGTCTACACCCACTCTAGTGGCACAATAGTAAGCCACCTACTACCCCTGCCAAAACTCGAGTCAGCCTAGATGCCCTAGGCATCTGCCGTAGAGACTCGATGTTCACCTCGCCCTTCTCCAGGGCGAAGCTCGGGTCCCCAATCAGCCTCATCATCGCCTGGCCTTGATTGGTCGTAGGCGTCATGAGCCATCCCTATATGGGGATCCTCATGATCCTCCATACGTCCTCTAGTGTGGGAGCCATCTCCTCTGTCAGTAGTCGGAAATAGGATGACCTCGGATACCATCTCTCTGCTAGGGCTGTCAGTAGCCCCATGTCAGTCGATACTTGTGGTATCTCTACCACATGTTGTAGCCCAACCTGTCCTAGTTGGTCATGCTCTACCTAGTCAAGCACGGCTATGTCATCTCTTAGTCCATCGTATTTCCATTCTCGGATCTTTAGTAATCCCCTCTACAAAACAAATAATAAACAACAAAATTTATTAATAACCAATCAATAAAATCAAATTAAACATATTTTAAAATCAAGTTAAAGATGTTATCATCCACCATCGGATGATATCATCCTAAATTTGGTAAAATCATCCTTCGTAGGATGAATTCGTCTTCGATTTTGCAAACTCGGGATCGCCCCTTGTTGAACGGGATCGCCTCTAATTTGCTGACTTCACCCTTAGACGAAATCAACAATCTAGGGATGATTTCGATGAAATAGGGATGATTTTGTCCAGACGTCGTCGATGGCCTAAAAACGGCCGTGATGTCCCAAATAATCAAAATTTAAATCCACAAATTGCACAAAGCAAAATAAAAACTAATCTACTAGGCTTAGATCCTTACCCGTAGCCCGCGCTGGACCTCTGTCGCTCTGTGCGCTGTCTCCACCATTTTCTCTCTGTAGAACTTTGAAACAGTAAAAAAAAAACAGTCAAAATGAATTAGGGTTTTACCCTATTTTTCTTAATTTATTGAACATTTTAATTTTTACCTTTCCACGTTTTACCTCAAAAATTCGATTTGGGTAAAAACACGGAGGGGGCACCATAGTCAGTAGTTGTACGATTTGACCAAGAATCATCTTCTAAAAAATTGAGTACATTTTTGCTTTCTCGTAAAATAGGAAAAACTCGTCTTTAATGCATTTTCTTCAACCTCGAGGGTGCTAATTGGATGGTACTAGAAAAGTAGATAAAAATTTGAATTTTAACCCCAAATCGCCTGCTACCTGTTTCCTCGTTTTTCGTGCCATTTTTAGGATTTGTTTTGACCGTTGGACAATATCATCGTAGATTAGATGCAATCATCCCAGATCTAATGAAATCATCATGGAAAGAACGTCCAGACGATTTTGTCCCAAAACCAAATTTTCATAATTAGCTTATGTTTCAACAACCTCTCCAACTTGGGTAGAAGCGCGTCTGCACAGTTGGAGATTGCCCTGTTGGAGATCTCCCATATTGGGATGATCCCCAACCTCTTAAACCTCTTCCTAAGCCTATATAAACTAGGATTTTCTAGTTTACCCCCCCTGAATCTACATGACCCCTTGATTCTGATTTCCCTGAACCCCTTAGATGATAGATTTAATTCCTTATTCCCTCGCACTATTGTCTATGTTCTATATTTTGCATTTTCTTGCAGGAATTCTACTATTTTGTGGTCGAAGATAGCTCGGATCGCGTGCAAACGATCTCGGATGATTACGGATGATCTCATACGATTGGAGGTGATCCTAAATGTAGTCCAGATTGGGGGCAATCTGAGTCTAGATATTGCATTCCCTTAGCTTCCTCTGCATTTTTTTATATTGTATTTTTGCATTGTCTTGAATTATTATGTTTTTTGCATCTTGGAGTTCACCTCATTTAGCATAATCGCATGGTAAGGTTAAAATCAATCATTAAATCTATTGCATTTCCTTATTTTTTATTGGAATCCATTTTTTAGGTATGTTTGCTATTATTTCTACCATTATATTTTGCTTCTGCACTTGCATATTTGGTATTTCACATCTATTTTTGTGATTGCAAGTTTTTGATGAATTCGCCTGACGAATTCGTCAGATATCAAAATATCCTGTCTGATCTCAGATGATTACGTACGAACTGAGGCGATCTGGACTGCTGCAAAACTTAGAATCTTCATCAAACATCCGAAATCAGGTATGACATATTCTAATTAGCATATTCTCTATTATTAGCACTCCTTGTTTTCTGTATCCATTTAAATTATCATTGGTAGATAAAATAGTCTAGATTCATCTTGGCCAAACCTAGGAGTTGAATGATCGAGTCTAAAAATGAACACATCAAACCCACTATCAACCTAGGCATGGAAACTACCACTCAAAATTTTCCTGGTGAACCCACCATCCGTCAAAAATTCACCTTTATACTCCTCCCCCGAGAGGCGGGACCTTCAAAGGGCCTCTCAGTCTGAGGTATTGTCCCATCCTTCTCGCATCCTCCTTCTGGGCATGGATCCTACATCCTAAGGGTAAGGATGCAAAAAATTTGGAGTGATACAGTTATCCCTTTAGATATGTAGTTCAAGATATGATCTAGAGGCAAGATATTTTGATGGGCAACCCTCTTGCTCCAAACAACCAACAAATAGGAGACTTCTAAGACCTCTAGCCCACACACGAAGCAAAAAAAAATCCTTCCAACCACGTTGAGCAATCCAATTAGGTGCATAGCAACAAACCTCCCCAATAGTTTGTAGGAATGATTAGTATTGTAGCATAGGATCAAGAATTTCAAAATTGATCTACCTAATCGGTGATTTCATCCAATTTTTCACCTTCACTTGTCTCATCTCATCAAAACATGGGCATTGATGACTATATTGTAGTGGATAAAATTCATGTTTGGGGTCCCAAAGGTAGCATACCTTTCCCACCATCCACATCACAACTAATGAAGCATAGTGAGAACTCTAAAGGTATCACACCTTTCTCACTTTCGTTGAGTAGCACACACATTGGGGGTGCATAAGGTATCGTGCCTTCCCCTTGCAAATCATTCAAAATCCAAAACATTCAAAATAATAAAAATCCAAAAACATTCTAAATAATAAAAAACCAAAAATAATGGAAAAACATCAAAATCCAAATAAATCAAAAAGCAATAAAATTCAAAAACAATCTAAAACATTAAAAACACAAAAACATTTGCATTTACATTTTGCATATGCATTCATTTAATTGCATTGCATTAGGCATGTTCATCCATTGCATTTGCATTAGGGTAGGTTGTGTTAATGATCTTACAAATGATACTACATTTGTATGTTGATCATGCATCTATTCATCATCATCATCCATTCAATCTTGTGAGTAATTGTGTTTTTCAACACAACCCCTTCCTATTGCTATAAGGAATATACTAGGGTTTTTCGGTCCTTCAACCACACCTAGTTATCTTCTTAGATTTTTTAGAAATCTATCTTCACTTTCAGAAGATGAGGTCTAGTTCTAATTGCACCTAGAATATCTTAAAATACTATCACTAATCAAACACTAATAATCCTAGTTTGAACAAGGAAAGATGAAACCTATGAAGTGGTCTAGGTTAACTTAAGAAAATAGTTTATCCTGCTCATCCCCCTATGTGGATGGTTCAAGAATGTTGAGAATTGACAAAAGTACAAGCTCCTCCTTACCCAATTCCCCAAAATAAATACACACCATGCACTACTTAAATGCTAGTGAGTTGGAAGTCATATCCAACCACTGGTAGGGTTCAATGATGGTGGTAGTGATTTCCATCCATTGGCCCAACTCCCTCAAACCCTGTTACTTGGCCAAAACCAACTCCAAGATCTATCCTAACCATGCAAAATAGCATTCATTCCTCTTTTGATGGATGTATCATTACGCACGAGGTGCTGGGTCAGGATCGGAAGGACCTGTGCTCCCTTCCCGGGTGTGGATTTTATTTCCACATTTCATGGGGTTTACGTGACCATGACTTTCATTTTCAGTTATCGAGCTATGAGCATACAAGTGAAAACCCTTAAACTATTGAGTATATCATCAACAATTTCAAACATGATGAGAGTAATTTAAGTTTTCAACAAATTTTAAAATACATCAAACCAATTAGGGATCACAAAAAAAATTAAGAAGAGATAATCATCATTGTTTACTTTATTTTCCTTAAAATATACATACAAGATAATACCATATCATGGTTGTCACATGAAGTGGCCAATCTTGGCACATAATCGAGGTCAGAGTTGAGGCTCCACCCAATTCACAACACAATGTGAAGAACCCTCAATCACAAGATCCTCCTGAACGATGTTCTAAGAGCATTAGAGAGGATAACTCTGTGTGTGGGTTCTCATCATAATACCCCACTTAGAGGAGGCAATGCACATGCCTCATGAGATAGATCCAAGTATGAAAGATCCCAACATGGGTCCTTCAAGCATGGGAGTATATATCATGGTCATACACCTCATGGATCCACTGTATCCACTAAAGAGTACATCATTGAGGAAGGAACTATAACTAAGTTATTTCCCAGCCATACTCGATACAAGGGATTCTCAAGGCCCTCGCTAATTCAAAATAGATAAGTAGAAAATCCACCCATTAAGGGGTAGGAAGAGAGGGTTTCTTCAAGGCATAGGCCCTCATAGACTCCAAATAACAATCAACCTAGCAATTTCACATTTGACATGTCTAAGGTTGGAGTCAATGGTATGCCACCACATGAGTCATGGTGCACTAGGCAATTGGATGGTCTAGATAGAGTCTTAGGGTAGCTAGGGTATAAACCCTCAGTTGTGCATTCTCATTCTACAATTTCTCATAGTGAGAGCACACGTTGGACCATTAGAGAGCTAGGATAATGCTCTAAATGTGCTTGTAGTATAATTGCCCCATCAACCTACGCAAGTATAGACTACAAACAATACCATAACATGAATTTCATCTACACATATAAGGGCAAGAGTGTGGTAAACCAATCTATCGAAGGTCATACTGATAAAGCTGCTCAAATTGAATGAGTACACCAAAGATCATAAACGATCGATCTTATAGATCGATCACAGAAACTAGTGTTGAAACAATGGTATAATATTTTCCAACATCAATTGGAGGATGTCCATGCAGAGTGTGAGCACCTCCATAATGAGGACATGCAGAGATAGAGGTTGCTAATGCAACATCTTTTTGAGAAATACATGCACGAAAAACACATCCTTGATCAAAATAAGTGTGTTGAGTGAGAGGATCGATTGGCTTGGGCCAATTTACCCCCTCATAGTGAGTACAGGAAGCGCACTCATAGACAAGCTACTTCATAGCTTGATCTATACCATGAGCATATTGAGAACTGTACTCATCACATGGCCCAAAACATGATGCAGTGCCAAGCATTGGAACATCATGGGCATACGCAGTAGGAAGAAGAAGTGGGAGATGATCAATAACAAGAATATCCTGAGATATCCCTAGTAGATGTGTAATATGATCCCATTCCTCCACCTTGTCTAAAGAATAATTTACCTCCCAAGGCTCCATAATGACCTCTCAAAGAAGAGAAAATTTTATCTTCAAAGGCCTATCAGGCCTTGGCAAACAAGGTTTGAGCTATAGAAAGGCAAGGGATGGCTTATCAAAAGCCGACCTTGAACAAGATTTATAACAAACCTCTATGCCCATCCGTACCCATTCCAACATATCCTAAGAACTTCAAGATGCTGAAGCTAGAGAATTTATAAGGTGAGGAAGATGCTCAAGAATAATTTACAAGCTTTATGGACATATGCTTTAATATTGAAAGCAATGATGCTCTATTACTGAGAACATTCATCACAACCCTTTAAAGGCCTACTTGAGAGTGGTTTAATCAACTTAAGAGGTACAACATAACCATATTTGAATAGTTGGCTAATGTGTTTCTTGAATGCTTCTCCTTCGGAATCAATAATAAGGTGAATCTATCTAATCTTACTGCTTTAATGCAATATGAACATGAGCCAATCATGTATTATGGTAAAATATGAAGAAATATAATGGCAAAGTTGCCATTTACCATTTCGACCATCGAGCTAACTTGGATGTTTACCAAGATTTGTGTGAAGCACATCTCATTACTGCTGCAACTACAACAGTATAAAAATTTTGAAGAATCTTTGGTGCAATCCAAGGTAATAGAGGATATCAAGTTGTAGGAGGGTAACTTGAGGCTCTAGAACAAGAAGGAATGGAAAAAAAAGAACATCCACAATCAAAAGGAATAGACCAAGTTGGCCCATGTAAACCAAGTGGTGTTAAACCTCTAAAAAGGGGATAAGGGGCAACAATAGAATTATCAAGCCCAACCTCCTCCTACGCAATACGATTTGTGCAATAATAACAAGAAGGGTAAGAATAAAAAATAACACCCACCTCGCCAATTCACACCTTTATCAGAATCGATGACATCAATATTCCATAAACTATGTGAGGCTAAGGCCCTAAACTTACTGGCGATAAAATTGATAGACCCTAATCAACCCAATCCAAAGGGGTATAGGGACAATCTGTATTACACTTTCCATAGGGTAAAGGGATACAACATCGAAGTATGTTGGAGTTTCAAACATATAGTACAAAATATGATCAAAATAGGTGAGCTAACTATGGACAACCCCTAGGCACCAGACAAGTAGAATATGGGGATCTTCAAGAACCCCTTACCAAATCATGAGCCACCAAGGAACAATGTTGATCATGTCAATCAAGTATGGTTTGAACTGCCAACTCAAGGATTAATTAGCATGGTTAATGTTATCATGATACAAGGAAGGTATGAGCATCCACCTCCAACTCCAATTAATGTGAACACTATGCCTCAGTAAATTCTAGCTCAAAATATTATAGGCCCACTAACAAGACCAGTGGTGACCATTAGGAGTAGACTAGTTCAAAGCCTACAGATAACTCTATTGAAGTTTTTGATCTATGAACTAATTCAACAGTCTCCTAAGCAAATGGAGACACTCATGGATATTCTAAGATCAATCGAAGTTCAATCCCAAGATCTTGAAACATTTACAAACTTTGTGGGACATGTGTAGTAGTGTAGTGAACCGGTCATTAAATTTAGTGATCACAAGATTAATACGGTCTCCATTACTATAGCAAACCCACCACTACATATAATTGCATGTGTTAATCACACACCATTAAAATGGGTTTTGATTGATATAGGGTCATCAATCAACATAATTACTACCAAGGCATTAACATATCTAAAGTTTCTAAAGTCACATATCATACCTTCTACTTTCACCTTGAGAGCATTCAATGATGTGCTATGCTCAATGGTAGGTAATATAGTTCTTTTGATTTAGGTTGGACTTAAGACCATCCCTATAATGTGTCATGTGATTTAAGGCAGCACTATGAAATATAACATCCTTTTGGGAAGGCCTTAGATTAGAGAAATGCATTGTGTTCCCTCGATCTTACATCAATGTATAAAATATGTACATGAGGGACAAGTTCACATGGTTCCTTCTGACGAAGAGCCATTCAAATATGTGAACCTAGCTAATTTACTAAGGGATTTCATTCTCCCCTCAATGCATCTAGATATACAACCAATATCACCAATTAAACATCCAGAATGTAAATTAAAAGGAGTATGTGCGAGATCTTCCATGACCACACTACAACTATCAGAGCACACAATAGCATCTTCGACTAAACCTACGACATCCATAATGTTGAGGAATGATAATAAGCTTAAGATAAAACTAGGTGAAAAAGAGATGAAGCAAGCACCCAAAGTAGCCACTATTGAGGGTCCTAGTCCCATGGATGAAGGAGATACACAAAATCAAGTCAAGGAGACACCTCAGCCTACCTCACCTACTTATTCAACAGGGTCATCTACACCGTAGGTGACCATACATTTGGTCAACCCCAAATTAGTAGAATATATCATGTAGAACGTGATGTTCATACCACTTATCAAAACTGCATAGGATATGGGCTGACCTCAAGCCCATCACTTTCCCATGTGAATGGTGGCACCACTGGGGGTGCCACCCAACCAAATAAAATTTATCTATGTAGGGCTAGATCAACTAACAAATTGTACGCTCATAGATGAGGATGATTATGAACCATTCATGGTGAATATTCATTATCTGTCTAACCCTAAATTCACTTTGCACTATTTAAAATTTTACTATTGGTAAGGTTACATCTTAGGCTTATTCAAGAAAGGGTGCTAAGTTTCCATAAAACCACGGTATTAGCTACCAACTGATAGTTTTGGATTAGGCTATCATATTCAATGGTAGGATGAGCTTTTAGTAGCATATTTAGATCATCTAAACCTCTCTTTGTAGGATGATGTGGATTGGAATCCTTATCACCCTACCCCTTATTATATATGAATGGTAATAGGTTGGTAACTTATGTCTCAAAAGCACCACTAGAGATCTATCATGAGCACATCGTGGTAGAGGTAAATCAAGGAGATAATCCAAGAGCCAACTTGGATAATGAAAGCCATGAAGTTGTCAATGACATAGGCATACAGATCCAAATTATGAGTGTAGTAGAGTCCATTATCAAAAGTGATGGATCAGATTATGATTCTTGAATAGATGATGATGAGCTATCCTCACAAAATTAATGATATGAGGATGAAACTAAGTTGGGCCACTTAGGCCCCTTAAATTTGCATCATCTATTACCCATGGAGAAAATGGACAAGAATGAGCAATTCTTCATGGTCAATAGTGACTATGAGTATGAAACAGAGTAGGCCTACCTTGGGCCCCATATTTCTAATCACATAATTCTAGTCGGTTGGGGCGAAGGACTCATATACGACAGTTATGATGAGGATGATATCGAGAGATCCTATCTTGAGCCTCACTATTTATAGCATCGTCATGAGCCAATTGACATCGATGAGATGTATAAGTGAGTTTATTCTGGCCCATGCCTAAGAGGGAGACCACCCAATTTGGATATGATTTATCATATAGTCTTTCCTGATCTACCAACATACATGTAGCTCCTAGATCCAAGTGATCCTATTTTTGAGTCTATTCATAGACTAGATCTAGAGATCCTCATACCCCCAAAGCCACATCTTGGGGATGGAAGTTATAATCATAGAGTCATACATACATGGTCTTGGATATCTAATCCATTCCATTAGTATGATCTCCATTGATCTAACCACTCCACTTCACAATCTAGCTTACCCCTCCAAACCATTTTATCTGAATGTAGATGATATTGATTGGGATCATGCTAATTCACCACTAAAGCCTAAATATTTATTCCCTAACAAAGAAATATTGCAACCTTTTTATTTTACTCTAGGCTATGCACATGATGTTTATCTCACTAAGAACAATTTTTATGTAGGACCTTTAAACCTAGCTGATGACATCCACTTTATTCCTATGCCTCACCAGCTTGAGGAGGGATCACACATATCAGTAGAGGAGACTTTTGATGTGAATATAAGTAATGATCCCACTAATCCTAACTAGGTCAAATTTAGAGAGAGTCTATCTTTTGATGAGCATGCCATACTCATTCCTCTACTAAAAGAGATACCTGACCTTTTAACTTAGACATACAAGGATATGCTAGGACTAGATCCAAAATTGGTTACTCATAACCTTTTGCTATACCTTGCTAAAAGACCTATCAAGAAAAAGCTCAGAAAGATACATACAACTGTCACTTTAATGGTTAGACAATAGCTACAAAAATTTTTGTATGTAGAGTTCATTATCTCCATTAACTATCCAAAATGGGTATCAAACATGGTACCTATAGGAAAACCTAATGGAAGAATTTGTATTTGTACGAATTTTAGAGATCTCAACAAGGCAACACCAAAGGATTCATTTTTGTTTCCCAACAGATATGCTCTTGTAGATGCAACTGCAGGTCATGATATGCTCTCCCTTATGGATGGTTTTTTTGGTTACAATCAAATTTATATTAAAGTTAAATACCAATATAAAACCATGTTCACAATTCCATGGGGAACATTTTTCTATAAATTTATGCCATTTGGACTTAAAAATTTTGGTGCCACATATTAGCGAGACATGACATATATTTCATGATTATATGCATAAGATCTTGGAAGATTATCTCGATGACTTACTAGTAAAGTCATTACTACATTCTAAGCATGTTGAGGTCCTAAGAAAGGTCTTTGATTGCCTAATAGAGCATAATGTCAGGTTGAATCCCAAGAAGTGTGTATTTGGTGTAACTTTGGGAAAGCTCTTGGGATTCATCATTTCAAAAAAAGCATCAAAGTTGACCCAGTGAAGGTCAAGGTCATATTATAAATACATCCTCCCATAAATATCAAATATCTAAGAAGCCTACAGGTCAAAGTAACATCCATAAAATTATTTATGACATAATTATCGAATAAATATTGACCCATGAATCGACTGCTACACAATGATATGCCATTCAATTGGGATGAGGACTATCAAGTAGTCTTTGCTGAAATTAAGCAATACCTAGCAATGTCACTAGTGCTAGCTCCACCAAGATCGGATGTGCCTTTTATGCTATATATATTTGCTACTGACTTTGCATTGGGAACCATGTTAGCCCAAAAGAACATGAAAGACAAAGAGTAAGTGATATATTACATCAGTCGTACCTTGGTGAGTTATGAGCTTGGATATGCATACATGGAGAAGTTGCATTTAGCAGTGGTATTTGTAATGAATAAATTGCATCATTATATGTTAATTCATATGATGTATGTAATAGCCAAAAAAAATGCTTTGCAATATATGATGAGCAAGACATATCATAATACACATACTGCAAAGTGGATCATGCTATTGACAGAATTTAATTTGGAAATCATAAGCCAAAATTCCATCAAGGGACAGGTCATAGTTTATCAACTGGTAGAGGCACCACTCAAGAATAGTATGCCTCTCACCATAGATCTTCCTAATTATGCGGTCTTTGCATTATCAGAAGCACTTGAACCTGAAGAAATAGATAATAAAGTTGACATGATTTTGTTCTTCTATGGTTCAAAGTGTGAGAAAGGGAGTGGTACAGGAATTATCTTCTTCACACCACAAGGTTCTCCAATACCCTTGTCATTTAATATATATTTTCCTTGTACCAAAAATAATGATGAATATGAGGCCCTAATCTTGGGGCTCCAAACAGTTGTCACCATGAAGATTAAACAATTAAACATTTTTGATGATTCCCTTCTCATAGTCAATGAAGTGAAGGGACTTTTTCAATGTAGGTGTCCCATATTGAAAGCTTATAAGTATCTTGCTGACACTTATCTATCCCAGCTATATTGGTATGACATCGAGGCAATCCCTTATACATAAAACAAATTTGTAGACACTATGGCAACTTTGGGATATCTAATCCCTTAGAATCCATCTGTTGACTTTACCACCATTCATGTAAAGATGATATCACATGTCATGATGCAGCGTGTGGCTTTTGATAATAAGGAATCAATCAACATGATTCATATAGAACCAAACCATGAGTGGTTCTATCAAGCCAGAGACTTTCTCAAGAAGGCATCTTGGGGGTCTTTGATCTCATAGGGTCCTACAAGGAATAGCACCACCATTCACCACAAGTTTGTATCCCAATATGCGTTCACGCATAGTGAAGTGCTAGGGGAATAAGTCATCTTATCGGTTGAGGTAGACACTTATTAGGACTGGATGTCACAATTACATGACTTCCTCAAGCTTGGTTTAATCTTGCATGGATTATCACGTGCTGTAAAATACACATTCAGATAGAAAGTAATAAAGTATGTCTTTCTTGGAGATATTTTGTACCATAGAAGTTAAGATGGAATTCTTCTTCATTGTCTTGAGACCCAAGAATCAGCTTGGGAAATTTTGCAAGCTCATAATGGTACATGCAATGGCCATTTTAGCGACATGGCCATTGTCAAGTGCATCCTTTGAATGGGTTATTATTGGACCACTATGGAGAAGTATTGCATAGTGTATGTTAAGAAATGTATTAAATATCAGCATCATGCTAATCTTACGTCCTTGCCATCACAAGCCTTACAGCCCATTCAAGAGGCTTGGCCATTTTCTTAGTGGGGTTTGGATCTAATTGGTAAGATCTCTCCTCCATCATTAGGCTGACATACATTTATTATAATTGCTACTAAGTATTTTATAAAGTGGGTGGAAGCAATCCCTTTAACAATGATAACTGGAGTACGTATTGTGGAGTTTATACTTCATGATATCATTATTCATTTTGGGATGACATCCAAGATAATATTACATAATGGAACGTCAGTCAAGAATAAAATTATGAAGGATTTAACATCTAAGTACAATAAACAACATAGTTTTGCAACTCCATACCATCCATAGGTAAACGGGCAAGTTGAGGCTTCAAATAAGATAGTGATAGCCATATTGAAAAAGATGATCCAAGAAAACCATAAGGATTGGCACATCTAGCTACCCTTTGCATTATGGGCTTGCCATACTAGCATTCAGATGCCCACTGGGGAAACCCCATTCTTGTTGGTATATTTCATTGAAGCCATTATGCCCCTAGATTTAGAGATTACAATGTTGTGTATCACATTAAAAAGAGTTTATTGATGATGACACGACATGGCAATCTTACCTTAATCAATTGATGCTTCTTGATGAACATCATGTGAATACCCTTGAGCATCTATGTGTTTACCAAGAGTGCTTAAAACAATTTTACAATAGTAAAGTCCACTTGAGAGTCTTTAATGTTGGTGATATTGTGTTGAAAGAGAACCAACAAAACTCAAACCTACTACAGCACTTGCGAGATAAATTTGTGGCTAACTGGTTAGGTCCTTACATCATCTCAGAGCATATTGGACCTGGAACGTATTGCTTGACATCGCTTGGAGGTGTTGAAGATTTTGAACCTCTCAACATCCTTCATCTTAAGGTGTTCCACACATAATAATTCAAAAACTTAAAAACATGGAAAATTTTCAAAATCCATAAAAATTGAAAAGCAATAAAATCTAAAAAACATTGCATTTCATTGGCATCATGCATTTCATTTAATGGCATTGCATTAGGTATTTCCATCCATTGCAATTGCATTAGGATAGGTTATGTTTATAATATTACAAATGACCCCATGTTTGTATTTCAATCATGCATCTATACATCATCATCATCCATCACCCTTGTGAGTAATTGTGTTTCTCAACACAACCCTTCCTATTGCTATGAAGAATATACTAGGGTTTTTCGGTCATTCAGACATACCTAGTGGTCTTCTTAAATTTAGTAGAAAGCTTGCTTTGATTTTGAGGATGAGGTCTAGTTTTTATATCACTTAGCATATCATAATCCCATCACTAATCAACACATTAACAACCTATTTAGGGTAAGGAAGGATAAACACTACAAAAGTGGTCCCAATCACCTTAAGGGAAAGGTTTTGTTACTTGTTCATTTTATGAGGTGCAATGGTCTAGAGTAGGGGTTATTGGCAAAAGTATAAGTTTACACCCTACCCAAATATATCCCTTGCTTACAAAAAAGGAGCAACATCCTAGAAATCAAATCAAATTCCTTGCACAAAACAAAAAAAATAAAAATAAAAAATAGAAATACAAAATAAACAATGATTTTTATCACTATACATGAGCAAGTATCCCAATAAATTGAATAAAATAAGGGGGTGAGCTTGAATCCCTAAAATGATCAATGCTCAAAAATCATAGGGTGATCCCCAATACAAAAATTGGTTGAATGAATCCTACCTAACATTGGGGTAGGTCTAAGCAATTTACAAATGAGCTAGATTTAAGTGGCTTGTATCACCTAGTTGTCTAGTATAACTGAGTCTAAACTTAGGATCGAGTGAACATTTGAGGATCCCCAATACAGAAATGGATTGAATGAATCCTTCCTGGAATTAGGGTATGCTTATGTCTCATCTAATATATTCATTTGCACACACAGGTTCAATCTGCACTCCTATAATTAGATGAAGAAGGTTTTATCTTACTCGAGCCTAAATAGTTGTTGGATCATCGGACTTGCACTCTCTAAAACCACACCATTACTAAGGTCCTTGTTCATTGGCATGGACTCTATCCAGAATATACTACATGGGAGTCTCTCCATTAGCTCCAGCACCAGTTTCCTCATCTTCAAATTTGAGGACAAAGCTTTTTGAAGGGGAAGGACATGTTAGGATCCCATCCTAATGTTATTTTGTAATTCTCATTGCTTATGTAATGACCCACTTCCAACATGGGGGATCCCATCTATAATGTTATTTTACAATATTTTGTAATGTATGTGGTAAGTTAGGCACCTAGCCAAGTGGATCCATTTCATGTAACCGTTATCAAGATTGTAATCGATATTTGGTAGAATATTCTAGCAAAAGTGGCATTTTGCATGTAAGCCAAATCTTGAGCTTAGGTTAAGGGTTGAATGAAGTATTTTCTTTAAAAGCTATGAAGCCGTGTATGAATGTATCTTTTTGCAAGTGAATGAAATATTGAAGGAGGTTGCCCTATCAAAGAGGCATGCAATTTAGTGCTTATTGAGAGAGTTTTTGTTTTTGCATTTACTTTTTGCATCATGATATTGCATGATTTTTTGATTAATTTCAGTATTTTGTGTGAATTTGCTTATTTTTAATAGTAGGTTCCTAACATTTTTTTTTTTTTTTTAAAGCGAAAAACCCCTTACGGGGCTGCCTTGGTCTAAGAGACCACGAACAGGGGGTTCTACATCGTCAAAGTCACCCGAGGGTTGCACCTAGCCCTACCTGCACCAACATTATCAATTGGATTTTGGGTACCCAATTCAGCTTTTTGGTAGGGTGGAGATTAGAACTTGGGACCTCCCTTGGAGGATTGCCCTCTCCTCTCCAACTCACCTACAACACCTAGGTTTCCTAACATTTTATTCTACTTTTTCTCCCATAGTTTGTAATTTGGATTTTAATTCTACTACTTTTCAAAAAAAATTATACTCTCTCCATCATGAACCTTCAAAGAATACAATTGTGATTGCAAGTGTAAATGGTTGCTTCATTCCTTCCCTCAAATATTTTGCATAATTTTTCCCTTGTAATTTTTTAAGTTTTTAATTCACTTATGTGTGCCTAAATTTCATCAGATATTTCAAATGTAGTTAACATAATAACTTTAGCATCATCGTCTTTAAAAAAATTTATTCCAATTTCATCTTTTGAAACATCTCTTTTTTCATTAACCACATCCCATAGTTTTTCAACAAGTATCGATCTCACTTTTTTCTTCCATGGAGTAACATTTGGTCCTTTTAAAAGTTATGATTTAGAAATAAAGTTTTCCATATTTTCCATATTTATATTGTTCAACCTTCAAAATTCTTCAATATTAAATTAATTTTAAATTCTATCTTCTTCTTATAACTCCCGTTAATTATCAATTTTCTTAATTTTCAACTTTCAATCAGTTAATTCCTCTTCAATTTTCAAAATATTCAATTCTTATTTTCCTTTAATTTCAAATTCTTTCTTCAAACAATTTTAAAATTCAATTTTTCAAAAAACTTCTTATATCTCCCTTTAATTTAAATTTTAATCTTATCGCAATTTTATTCTCCAATATTTAAACTTCAATTTCTTTAATTTAATTCAATATCTCTTTTAATGCATTCAATTATTCAATTCTAATTTATTTATCTAATAAATTAATTAATTTCCTATTCTTACATATCATATTCATTTCATTATTTTATTAATTTAATCACCTTCTTCTATATCCCAAAAAATAAACTAATTCCATTTTAATTCTTCAAATCAAAATTGTGTTTAATTTTCCAATTAATATGAAAGTCAAGATATACCTTTAATGGTGCATATACTTTGTTTTATCCCATTTTTTTTATAGGTGGAAGGGGTTTTGAAAGGGCCCCCAAACCTTTTACAAAGGGGAAAAAAAAAGTGATACAACCTCCCAAATATTAAATAGGAAAATCAAGAACAGGGAGGTGATCACTAAAGAAGACAATTAAGACAGGAGATGATCTCCCTAAAATAGATAGATAAATAAAATAGTAGATAATCTCCCCAAAACCATCTCAGACCCAAGAGATGGTCTCTCTAAAACTGTCTCTAAATAAACACAAAACCTAGAAGATGGTTTCCATGAAATCATCTCTAGACTAACGCAACACCAAAAATGCGGTTTTCTAGAGGAAATAGGAAACAACCACATGAATCAAAAAAATTGAAATTAACCACCAAGGAGTTACACAAGATAGTTTAAACAAATAAAGAAGTAAAAAAAGCTTAAAATTGAAAACATAAACATAAACCTTCATGCTCAAACAACAAAAAGAAATAGAGCTCCCGATCAAGGGATTTTCTCAAATTCAAACAAATTTAAATCACAAGCTTCCCACTTGAAAGGATCACAATTAAAATTGGAAAAGATTTTTTTCTTAGGAAAATCGGCTCCTGCAACTTGAATAAGGAGAGAAGTTTCACACCAAGGAAACCCTACACCAACCAGTTAGCCCAGAGGGACTGAGCCAATAGAAAAGAGGTAGCTGGCAAAGGAGCTAAAAGCAAAGACAACCTTGGGAAGAAGCAAACCATAAACACCACCACCCAATGGGCCTCTCCAAACAACTGATAAATAAACCAAACCTTGAACCCTCCTCTATAGCCAACGTGAAAGCATGAGGTCCTCATATAAGACCTCAAAAATATACAAATAATATATTTCATAGAAACATGCTCCTCTTTAGAATATGAAGAAACCTCAATAAACCAAGGGTAATCCCTGGAAGCCAATACTAAAACCCCTCCACTACATCCATTGAGAAATCATGAGCTCTTCCCCTGATGAGACCAAAAAAAAACCATAGATAAAGGTTCACTTAAACTTCCACACCACCGACCACTGGATCAAAGCTATCAAACTAAAGGGGTATCTAAATTCTCATCCATGGGAAAAGTGAAAGCTCTAGGTCCCTAACCAAGACCCCAAAATATCAAACTTGTTTTGGCCATATCTCACTCATCCGGACTCGGATTGAGCTGAAATTTTGAGGGTAGATGCCTGAAAAACCCTAGAATGTCTCCACCAATTTTCATATCATTTGGAGCAACACAGATCCTAGCGCATCCCTATGTGTGAACAAGATTTTTGGCAAGCGGCTATGCGAGGGTTTCATCTGGGTTGAGTGCAAGCAGCTCCAGAGGTTGGTTTTTAGGGCCTTCGGGCCCTAGCGGCCAATATTTTTGTGGTTTATGCTCAATATTTTAGCAGGAAATGTTGCAGGGGATCCAAGATGGGTTAGAAATTTGTCTTTCAATAGATCATACTATGAACTTGAGTGACAACGGCTTCCAATTTTCTGCACAAAAGAAAAGTGAAAACCATACCTTTCCACGACGTCTAGGGCAAGGATTAAAGAGATCACGAAACAAGTTTCAAGCAGTTGATCAAAAAATGGCTCATATCTCAAGTGAATCTGGTGCTAAGGTGCACCCACAAAATAATTCTATTGTGAAAACCCCTGTCAAGGGTAAGAATTTCGAAAACTCAGCCCCAAAAATAAATTTTAGGGATGCCCTCCATGGTGGACAGCCTCAGCCCAATGCTAATATCAATCTTAGGGCTTCCCATAAACCTCTAAGAATGCCTAAGATTGATCCCAGGAAAATGGAGTCAGGATGTCTTAAAGCAGCTGATGGAACTCCTATTGTTAAGCTTGATATGGGTAACATTCAGACTGGCATTGAAGATTTGGAAAAAAGAGGACTAATTTGTCGGTTCGTGGGTTTTCGTCCGAGCCTATCTGCTTTCAAATTTTGGGCTGCAAAAAGCTGGAAAACTAAAGGTGAGTTACAAATATCTATTTATCCAAATGGTTATTTTCTTGTTTTATTTGCTAATAATGAAGATAGAGAGAAAACTTTTCAAGGGGGTCCTTGGTTTTTTGGAAGGGCAGGGCTTTTCATGAAGCCCTGGCATACTAAATTTAAAGCCAAAGAAGAGATGCCTTCTATAGCTCCCGTGTGGGTTAGACTCTTTGGCCTCCCTATTGAATTTTGGAATCCTACTATTTTTTCTTCAATTGGAAACTCTTTAGGAACTTTTATGATGACTGCTTGATTGTACTCAAAATTTTGAACATATTATTTATGCTCGGATTTGTGTTTTAATGGATTTTGACAAACCCCTACCTAAAAATATCACATTACAATTTGGGGAAGACACTTGGGAGCAAGTAGTGGACTATGAGAACATTCCTTTTCGTTGTAGAATTTGCCATGAATATGGTCATTTGGCAGTGCTTGCCCAAATAAAATTCTTGATCAAAAGAAAGAAGATATAAACTGAGTAGGTTTCCAAATGCCTAAGAAGAAGAACACTCAAAAAAAACCAGTTATGAAGGATCAATCAAAGTCATCTGCTAATATGTTTGAAATCCTTTCCACAAATGATGTCCCAAGTGAGGAAGAGGAAATAATGGAAACATAAATCTTAGAAACACAATTTAAATATGAAGGGAAGAACTCAGAGACAAACCAACAAATCAAAGGTTTTCAACAGAAAAAAAAAGGGAGAAAATTTACACAAGAAAAACAATCTTTTAAATGTCAAAACTTCAAATAATACAGGTCCCAATATAGACTCCGTTGAACCCTCTAGTAAAATTTTGGCTGTGTACGAGCATTCTTCAAGGTTAGAAGCCATCTCAGATTCAATTGGAATAAGTCAAGAAACAGGGAAAAAAATTGAAGATGGATTCTAATCAAAAAGCAGGTCGCAAGACCAATCAATATCATATGGTAAAAGAAGGTGAAAAGCTTGTAGAGGAAGGTAATATTAATGCCCTTCCCAACATTTTTAGCCCTGGTATTAATGAAGATCATCACTTGGAATATTAGAGGACTCAAAGGGAGTCTTTCAAAACAAAATGAAATTAGAAGAATGATTCGGATAAATCATCCACATCTTGTTTTCCTTCAAGAAACAAAGATGTCAATGGAGGATATGGACTCAATTGCCAGTAAAATTTGGCCAGTTGGAAAAGTGGTTTCCCTCAGTTCCCAAGGGACTTCTGGTGGCATTGCTTGTCTTTGGGACCCAAAAGAGGTAGTTATTCACCATATGGTTGGCAGTTGGGGTCTGTTGGCTATAGCTATTCAAAGTAGACATTCCAACCAAATTATGCTCTGCATTACTGTTTATGCTCCGACTACTTTGGAGGAAAAAAGAAGACAGTGGAAGGATATAACTCATATTATCTCTCATTTTCTTGAAGCTTGGATCTTGATCGGAGGAGATTTCAATACCATCCTCTCTCTGGATGAGAAAATGGGGGAAATAGAAATTTGGACAAAAGCACTGACCTCATGAGCGAATATATTGCAAACCTCCATCTTGTGGACATCCAACTAGATAATGGCCTTATGACTTGGTCTAACAGAAGGCAAGGCTTAGCTTGTATAATGGAGAGATTGGATAGGTTTTTGCTCTCTAAAAATTTCTTAATCCATGGTCACATTCCTAAAGTGAAGACTCTTAATAATGTTGGTTCGGATCATTGGCGAGTCATGGTGGAAATGTGGAAAACCAATGTGAGTTTCTCTCCTTTTCATTTTCAATTAATGTGGCTTAGAGACATTTCCTTTAGACCTCGTGTGCAACAATGGTGGAAGGAAGGTAAACCTAGGCATGGGACTAAGATGTTCTATTTTGCCAAAATACTACAATACATTAAATCCAAAATCAAGACTTGGAACTGGAAAGAGTTTGGGGATGTTCATAAAAAAAACATGAAGTTATTGCTCATATTGAAAATTTGAATAAGAAAATCCGTTTAGATGGCCTCACAGAGAAGAGAAGTGCAGATGAAATTAAACTCACAACTCAGTTAGAGGAATGGGAAAAAAGAGAAGAAATATTATGGAAGCAAAAATCTAGAATTCAATGGCTCAAAGAAGGAGATCGAAACACAAATTTCTTCCACAAATCTCTTCTAGCTCGAAGATCTCACAACTTTATTTCTTCCCTAAAATCAGATTCTGGAGATGTTGTTTATACTTGGGATGGCATGAACTCTATTGTTGTTGATTACTTTTCCAATATTTTTGTTGCTACTCCTCTTGACTCAGCTTCTCAACAAAATGTTCTTCAAGCAATCCCTTCTCTTATCACTTCTGAGGAGAACTCTATTTTGACTGCTCCTATTACTATCAATGAGCTTCAACAGGTAGTTTTTAAAATGCAAAAAGGAAAACCCCAGGTCTTAATGGTTTTCCCATTGAGTTCTACCAAGAGTTCTGGGATATCCTTCATGTTGATTTATTAGAGGTGGTGGAAGAAGCCAGGAAAGCCAAAGAAATTTTGAAGGTTATCAATAAAACTTATATTACTCTTGTTCCAAAATCTCAAGAGGTTGATCATATCTCAACTTTTAGACCTATTGCTTTATGTAATGTTCTTCTCAAAATCATTACTAAAATCATGGCAGAAAGGTTGAAGCCTCTTTTGCATAAGATTATTTCCCCAGAGCAAGGGGGTTATGTGGAAGGGCATCAAATAGTAGATGAGATAGTTCTTGCTCAGGAAGCCATCCATTCCATGGATATGCAAAAATCTCCTTCCATGTTCATTCGGTTAGACTTATCCAAAGCTTATGACAGAGTGGATTGGCACTTCCTTATCAAAGTTTTGAGGCAATTTGGTTTCTCTAAGGATTGGATGGATTGGATTATGGGATGTATCTCTTCGGTTTCCTACTTAGTTCTTATCAATGGCAGGCCTTCTCAGTCATTCCCAGCTTCCAGAGGTATTAGGCAAGGTGACCCGCTATCCCCTTATTTATTCATCATTCTTGTTGAATGCTTGGGTAGGACTATAACCAAAAAGAGGGAAAACAAAACCCTTGAGGGAGTTACCATTGCTCATGGAGCTAGACCTATCTCTCATCTTCAATTTGTGGATGACTCTACTCTTTTAGGTAAAGCTACAGTTAAGGAAGCTTCTAATATTAAGCAAATCATTAGCTATTTTTCTAAGGCTACTAGGCAGTTGATCAATGAAGACAAATCTAAAGTTATTTTCTTTCACTGCTCTACTAGACAGGAATCCATGGTCTTGGATAAATTAAGATATAAGAAGACCTCCCTTCCAATCACTTATTTAGGTATTCCCATAAATATTCAAAGGCAAAAAAATAAATATTGGAATTGGTTGTTGGACAAAGTCAAGAAGAAAATTGGAAAGTGGACCAACAGGTGGCTTTCTTCTAGGGGTAGAATCACCTTGGTAAAATCAGTCCTTCAAGCTATTCCTATTTATGTATCTTCCATGTTGAATATTCCAAAGGTTGTTCTTCGAGAACTGGATCAAATCGAGTCATCGTTTCCTTTGGAGTGGTACTAAGGAGAAAAGAAAATGGGCCTTGGTGAAATGGGACACTTTATGTCTTCCTAAGAATAAAGGGGGGTTAGGATTCTGGTCTTCTATTAATAACAACAAAGCTTTAGCTGCTAAATTATATTGGAGGATGTTGCATAACCCCAATGCTCTTTGGGCCAATAATCTTCGTGCTAAATATGCTTGAGAACAAAAGTCCTGAAGACCTTGTTCGCTATCAACTTCCTACCAAAGGTTCTCCCATTTTAGCGAGTTCTTAAGACTGGTGAGGATTTGATAAAGAAAAATTTATTTTGGATCATTCATAATGGTCAACAGGCAAATTTTTGGATAGATTCTTGGGATGGTCACAAGCCTTTGATAACTCAGTTTCCCGATTGGAGGCCTTGGATGGAGGAGCTTCATCGAGCTAACTGGATAAAGGTGGCTAATTACTAGTCGGTACCATACTGGTAATTCAAAGGTTGGTAGATATTGGATCCCTATTGAGGACTGGCCTATTCAAATCCCAGAAAGGCAAAGACAAGATATCCAAGGCATCCTTCATATGAGATCTCTCTCTTGGTCCCATGAAAAATATTGTTTTGGATGGAACAACACTACTAAGGGTGAGTATTCAGTTGCTCAAGGTTATTTGACCTTATGCCATAATAATCCCAACCATTCTTCTGACATATTTTCTCAATTGTGGGCTCAAAAGCTCCGGCCTAAGGTGAGGTTCTTTAATTGGCTTTTATTGCATCGTAGGGTGCTTACTGGTGAGCAACTTATGAAGCGTGGTTTTCATGGCCCTTTTAGATGTGAGATGTGTGAAGAGAATGTAGAAACTCTCAACCATATTTTTATTGAGTGTACTTTAGCCTCTGAGCTATGGAGGAGAATGGCCACTTTACTTGGCTTACAGTGGTCCAATTTTTTTACTTTTGAACAACTTTGGAGGGATTGGCCTAATCAAGAGGGTGTTGATCATTTTATTAGGCAGTTAGTTTGGATGGGTTCTACCATTCTTCTTTGGAATATTTGGATTGAAAGGAACAACCAAATTTTTAATCAAGATAGGAAGGATATTCACTATATTTGGCAAAAGACCATAGCCAACTTAGTTGAATCAGTCCATCAACTCCTTAATCACCCCCAAAACTCCCACCAAAGATGGGATCAAGTGATGCAAATATTGAAGATTAAATCTTCTAAGGGCAACCAACTTAAAGGGAATGTGAGTATTAGTAAGATGGATAGGACAAGAAATTGGCAACCTCCTCCTAAGGATTTTGGAAAAGTCAATACTTGATGGAGCCTCTAGAGGGAACCCTGGAAAAGCCAGTGTGGGAGGAATTGGTAGACTTTCAGATGGCTCCCTGGTTTTTACTTTTGCTGAGAATTTGGGTATTCTTTCCAATAACCTTGTTGAGGGGTATGGTATCCTCAGAGGCCTTCAGGAGGCTACTAAGGTTGGATGGGAAAAGGTGTTAGTTGAGTCGACTCTCAACTTATGATTAATATTTTGAAGACTCCTTCCAAGAATCATAAGGTTGATTGGAGAATAAAAAGAATTATTGAGAAGATTCAATTAATCCAGATGGGATTTTTGAAAGTTGATTACAATCATGTGGTCAGAGATCAAAACAAGAGTGTTGATGCTTTAGCTAATTGGGCTTTGGACAAAGGTGATCTTACTTGTTATGGCCACCCTCCTAGATGGTGGGCTTCGCAAATTAGGGAAGCTCTTCTTTCTATCATTTCTTTGGATGGCTCCAGTTCTAAAGGTACCTAGTTTCTTCTTGCTTTTTTTTTGCTTCTCTTTGGTTCATTCAGGTTTTTTTAGTTCCCTAGCTCACTCTTTTCTTTATTTTGTTTCCTTTGTTGTTTCTTGCCTTAATAGTCTTCTGGTCTAGATAGGTCATTGTTATGTTCATTTTTTTCTTTTTTCTTTTTCTTTTTTTTGTTTAGTTTTTTAAGGTGTGTGTGTTCTTTTGTTTTGTTTTGTTTTTGTTTTTGTGTTGTTTTTTGTTGTTTTTGTTGTTTTTGTTGTTCTTGTGTTTTTGTTGTTTTGTGTTTTTTATGTTTTTTGTTATTGTTCTTGTGTTTTTGTCGTTCTTGTTCTTGTGTTTCTCTTTGTTTGTGTTAATTCATGTTTTTTTGTGTGAGTGTTTTCTATGTTTTTTGTTTTTGTTTATTATCTGTTGTTGGTTGTTGTAGCACCCTAAAATTGGCACAGTAAAATTATAATAATTACATTCACCTTAGTAAATAATTTAAAATTCAAATTTAACCTCCCAAACCGCCCGTTAACCGTCGGGTAATCCGTTTCCCCCTTTTTCGTGCCATTTTTAGAGGTTGTTTTGACCGTTTGACGATATCGTCATCGATCAGACGATATCGCCCTAGATCTGACGATTTCGTCTAGGCTAGGACGTCCAGACGATCTTGTCGCAAAACTGATTTTGCAAAATTAGCTTCTGTTCCAACGGGCCTCTAATCCGAGCAGAAGCGTGTCTACGCCGTTAGAGACCCTCCCCCGTTGGAGATCTCCCAAATAGGGATGATCTCCAACCTCCTAACTACTCCCCTAAGCCTATTTAGTCCCTAGGACCTTCCCTTCCCAACCCCTGGCTGAAATTCCCTGTAAACTGACTGTATACACGTTAAAACACCTCAAATTCTATTTTGCATTGGTTCTATATCAATTTTGTTGCAGGTCTCATCTTGTTTTTCAGTCGGAGCAAGCATACATCGTCGTCGACGAACCTGTTCAGATCGGAGGCGATCTTGTCGAATCAGAGACGATTTCGTACTGATGCGAGACGATCTCGACTGCAGTCCACATTGAGGCAATCAGTGCCTGAAGTTTGCATTTCTCAACCTTTTCTCTGCTGTTTTCTTCTACAAATTAGATAGTTTATTCAGTATTTTATACTATTTTGCATTTGGAGTTCACCCATTTAGATTAAGTGCATAATTAAATCCTAATTATCATCTAATTAGCATGATTTATTTCTGTTTCTGTGCCTAAGTTTCAGTTTGATAACACTGCTGTTATTTTATGTCATTTTCCTCTGTTATCATTGTTGTATTCTTTGTATTTTGCATCTATTTTTCTGTTTGCAGGTCTCTGATGAATTCTTCTGATGAATTCATCAGATCTCAGATGATCTTGTCTGATCTCAGATGATTCTATCGAATTCCAGACGATCCTGACTGCTTCAAACACTAGAATCTTCATCAGACATCCGGATCAGGTATTCTACTTTTAATGTTCAGTAATTTCTCTGTTTTCTGTCTTTAAATCTGTTTTCTGTATTCATTAAATCTGCACTTTCATTTAGATTAATTTAGATTCATTTGGCCAAACCTAGGATATGAATGCTTAAGGTTAAAAATGAACACATCAAAACACATTCCAAACCTAGGCATGGAAACTGCCATTAAATGTTTCCTGGTGAACCCACCATCCATCGAAAAATCATCAAAATACACCTCCCTTGAGAGGCGGGACCTTCGCAAAGTCCTCTCAGTCCGAGGTACCGCACCATCCTTTTCCCATCCTCCTTCCGGGCACGGATCCTATAGCTTGAAGGTAAGGGTGTGAAAAATTTGGAGCGATACATTTTGGTGAACCCGACGTGAATGCATCATAACCTTTTGAAAACAAAAACAAAAAAAAATAGAACAACTAAAACATAGATGCATTTTAAAACATTTAAAGTTTAAAATCATGTTTAGATGGTAGCTCCTAAGAAAATATTAGCAGTTACTATAAATGTAGAAAACCAATTGGCAGCCATAGAAATCAATTCTATGCTTAATGTGCCTGAAACAAGTAGAAATCAATTCTTGTGGAACGAACTTGATAGAAGACTTAGTCTCATCTCATCTAGGTCCACACAACTTAAGCAAATCAAGAGGCTAGTCCTAGATAGAATCCTGGATCCTCATCAACTAGTTTTTTATCATGAACTTCAGAGAGCCTGCCATAGATGGTTAGCTTATAGGAGAGCTCTAGTATCTTCAGAATTGTTCACCTTCGAGGAATACCTCGAGAACGCAGCCATTGTGCACCAGTTCCTAGGTTGTGTAGAAGACCAAGAGGTTGTTCTTACGAGATAGCGAAAGATGGAATAGAGTTCCGCGAGCTGTGCTATATCGAGAGTATTGCCATGAGCTTTACTTTTATCAACCAGCATCTGAAACGAGATAATATCACTATAGCTCTTTTCATCAAATTTTTAAAAGAAAACTTTCAATTTGAAGAAGAACACTTCATGACTCCTGAACAACTCGAGCCTATTAATGATATTTATAAATTATTTATAGAAAATTAGATTATTACTTTCAGTCTTATTTCTTGCATTTATTGTGTTGATTGTCTTTACAATATTATTTCAAAAACAAAGAAAAACTAAAAAAACTAAAAAACATAGCAAAAACTTAAACATTTCATTTCAAATATTGTAGTAGGTATATAGTAAATATATACCTCTTAATTTGTTGCATATATATATATATATATATATATATATATATATATATATATATATATATTTGCTGAAATCAAAATTTAGCACCATGCCTAAACTTAGGAATGGTAAAGAAACTTTAGGAGAAGAAGAAGATTGGTTACAAGATACAACTAGAAACCCAAATGTCCTTCTTGAAGATCCAACTTCGGAAGGAAAAACTCTAGTTCAACCAGAAGATGACCTAGGTGAAGATAAGGAACAAGAAGGAAGTGTTAAAGAGGATGGATCCTCATCCCCTAGAATAGCTCCAAATGGAACTATTGCTTTTGACAACATAGATCATTTCAAGAAATTTCTCAGTGATAACATTGATGACCTTAATGTGGCAATTCGTATTGATAAAGGGCAAATTAGTGACACTCAGGCAGCTTTGGAACATATGTATGATGTGCGCATTAATCCCTTATCTTTCATTGATCAAGAAAGTGATAAGGTTGGACCATCCAATACGGATATGGTCACTATGATTCAAAACATGTCAAAACAATAGGCTATCCAACCTCCTAAGGAACTTGTTATTCAACCTAAAATCATTCCCACACAAAAGAAACCTTCCTTCACTACTTTATTCCGCCAAACTATTGAGCAATATGCTTCAAGTAAACAAAAACCTAAAACGAAGCCAAATACAAATTTTCAACAATCTGAAATACATCATAATACAACTTCAAAATTCCTTCATAATACTTTTCCTACCAATAATTTACACAATAGTAACATGGCATCTAATCTTCATGTTCCTCCATCCTATGCCCATAAAACCCATGTCAATGCCCTACCAAACCAATATGGGGGGCAAACTAGTAATCTGGAAGCCATGGTGAAACAGTTAGCTTCGCGTATGGACCAGATAGATCCCTACCGTCCCTCGTATAATTATCGAGAGATATGTAGTCAACCTTTGGATCCCATAGTTGTAGCTCAACCATACCCTAAGCATTTTCCCATGCCCATCCTGCCTATATATAAAGGAACCGAAGATCCCATAGAGCATCTTCGCATGTTTAGGATAGCATGTCATGACATATCGCATGATGACTTGCTATTATTAAAAATGTTCCCAAAAAGTTTAGGTGGAATGGCATTAGAGTGGTACTATCAATTGCCCACTCATTCTTTGAGAAACTTCGAAGAAACAGCGGAATCATTTGTCCATCAATTTAGTGCCTACATCGAGAGGCATGTAACTATTAAAGATTTATACAATTTAAAACAAGACAAAGATGAATGTTTTGCCGATTTCTTAGCTAGATGGAGGCAATTGACAGGAAAACTGCACTTTGTGCTACCTTATAGGGAAATGTTGGACATTTTCATCAACAATTTACAAGAACAAATATCTTATGAGCTATCGACTGCTACCTTAACTACCTTCGATCAAGCTATAGATTTAGCTCGAAGAGTAGAAGATGCCCTCATTAGGAGAGGCCAACTTAGGAAGAAGGATGATGAGAAAACATCCAGAAATCAATATAAAAACAAACAAGTCATCGGTGACGGAGTCATCGACAACAAAAATGTTGCTAATATCAATGCAACAAAGACAACAAAAAAATTTATATTGAAACCTCCCGACAAGCCTCCTCGAGAATTCACTAGATTAAACCAACCCTTATCAACTATTTTACCTCAATTACTCGAAAGAGGTTTGATCCAATTACCAACTATCCGGGAACCTGATCCAACTATACCCGGATACAGAGTTGACTTACACTGTGATTTCCATAGAGGACCTGGACATTCTACCAACGCTTGTAAAAGGTTGAAACATAAAATACAGGATTTGATTGACAATAATGAAATGGAAGTGCAAGCCTTCCAACCTAAACAAAACCCTCCTAATAATACTCAAAAGACCGTTCCCCAAAATCAAAATCAAAATGCCAATCAAACTCTAGACATATTTCAACACCCTTTACCACGACATGGTAAAGAGGTAGCCAATCAAATCGAACATCATAATGTTCCCCCTCCTACCCGATATGTAGGAACCATTAGCGGACAATTACCTATTCAGGATCCTCAAATATTTGACACAACCTTATCCTTGGTTACGACCAGGCCCTTACATAATTTTCAAACTTCTGATTCTAGTGATATAGAATCAGATAGTGAAAGTGAACTAGACATTACTTCAAACCAATCGAATAGTTCTGAAAATGAATCAGATCCTATTCAACCCATCACAGATGCTATGGTTCCAGAAGAACCATTTCCTAGAAGAGTCACTACTCGACCTTCTTCTAATATATTCCTTTCCAATGAACAAGCCATCAATGCTCAACCGAGACCAGTTCAGCGTCTTCATTATAACATTGTAGGTACCATTGGAGTCGTCACCCGACAACAAGCTCAAAATTCCCAACAAGAACCAAACCAGAATGATGGATCGGCTCCATTCGTTTTGAAAAACCCCAATAAAGGGAATCATGCTCCTAATGTTCAACCTAAACCCCCTTACAATATTAATGAGCAATTGTCCAATACTACGGCCAGAAATTTCCCTCTTGGATTTATTAAGATCCTCTCCCACCCATAGGGATGATTTGATGCTTACATTGAGCCAAATGATGGTACCTCAAAACATTCAACTTGAAGCTATGGCCAATACTATCATCACTCGAGAGATTGATTGTATTGACTTCCGGGATAAAGATATCCCACAACACAGTTTACATAAGGATAATCCCTTATATATTCTTGCTCTAATTGGAGATGTAGTTGTCAAAAGAGTCTTGATTGATAATGGCTCATCTCTAAACATTTGCACTTTTGACTTCTACCAACGATTTGGCTTTAGAAGTGATGAAATGAAGAAAACTGATATGATTATCAAAGCTTTTAATGACGAAACACAAGAAACGTGTGGAGTTATTACCCTCCCATTGCAAGTTGGTCCTAGAACCCTAGAAACAACCGTGTTTATTGTACATTGCCCAACATCGTACAATATACTTTTGGGTCGCCCTTGGATCAACGCCATGCGAGCGGTCCCATCAACCTTACACCAATGTGTTAAATTTGAGTTTAAAAATCAGTTGGTCACTATCCATGGTGACCCTAGACCTTTTGATATGTGTGCTTTGGGAGAACCCGTTGGAGTGCAATTTTGCCTCGCTCTCGTCATCCACACATCCTAGTTCTTATTTTTCATCTAAAACCATGAAACACACACCCATAACTTCACCTATTTCCCCTCCATTAATTTCATCCTCCTATATAGATCAACAACCCTCTAAACAAATCATTTTAGAACCTCAAAAAGATCTTAAATCTACAACCAATCCTTCAAGTTCTATCCCTATAAATTCAAAACCTATAGACACATCTATCATACCTTCCACATCTCAAGATATAGGTAATAAGCCTTCTACATCTTATGCCCTTTCTGATGAACTTTTACCAGATTTATCCACAACCTTAATATCAGAAAAAACAAATGCTTTCATGCAAGATTCAATTCTTTTGAATAATTTACCGCCATCTCCTCGTACTTTGGGCCTCCCACAACCTATGGGAAGTACTTACCAAGTCGGGAGTTGTGCCTTCATTTATAAAGGATATGACTAGGGAAGAATCCCTCGAAATATCAAAACTCATCATGAGGGATATGCTCGGTGTTATTTTACCAATGATTATATTAAAGCTAAACCCATGATGCTTAAAATGGGATATAAAGGGAAAGGCTTGGGACCTTTCCAAAATGGCATGAAAGAACCTTTCGAGGTAGAACCGTGGCCTGCCCATTGTGGTGTGGGCCTATTTCCTAGTAAGGGTCAACCCTTTCCTTTTGAGGATGATGATCACGTCATATGTTATCAAGATTATTTGGATAGGCATGTTGATTTGCCTCTTAAAAATCAGTCGTTTTCATGCAACATGCTATCCATAGCTTACCCTGAAATGATTGCTGACCCCGATGAAGAGTTGGAAGGAGATATCTTCCATGATGTCTCCGTTGAAGAGATGTTACACAATGGATTTTATTTTGATGGTTCTATACCAACTATAGCCCAACTTGAGGCCACTAATCCTCAAGATGAATTATCTAAATTAACCTTACAAGAATTACAAGAATTGGGCGTTTCACCCGCCCCACCTAATTTTGAAAGAGATCTACACATGGAGGTAGAAAACGTCATTAAAATTAATATTGGAACTGAGGACAATCCTCACATAATCAATATTGGATCAGAATTAAGTCAAGAAAAACAAGAACAATACATTGCATTTCTTAAAGAGTATGAAGATGTCTTCGCTTGGACATATGAAGATATGCCAAGTCTAGACCCTTCTGTAGTCATGCATCATCTAGTGGTCCATCCGGATGCTAAACTCGTTAAACAAAAACTTAGAAAAATGCATCCCAAAGTGGCTCTGCTAGTCAAAGGGGAGTTAGAAAAACTCCTGAATGTTATCTTTATACAAGCTATTGATTATGCGGAATGGATCTCAAATGTAGTTCCAGTCACCAAGAAAGAAGCTACCAAAGTTAGGGTTTGCACAGATTTTAGAGATATTAATGTTGCATGCCCTAAAGATGACTTTCCTCTTCCAAACATGGATCAAATCATTGACTTTACTACCGGGAGTGGGATGATGTCCTTAATGGATGGATTCTCCGGTTATAATCAGATCAGGATAGCTCCTGAAGATCAGGCTAAAACAACCTTTATTACCCCTTGGGGTACCTTTTGCTGGAAAGTGATGCCATTTGGCTTAAAGAACGTAGGTGCAACTTATCAACGAGCTATGACCTATATTTTTCATGATATGATGCATGATATCCTACATGATTATGTAGATGATATTATAGCTCGCTCTATTATTGAAGATAATCATTTAGATGATTTGAGAAAAGTTTTTAATCGATTACGAGAATATCTTATTCGATTAAATCCAACAAAATGTATATTCGGAGTTAAGTCCGGTAAACTATTAGGGGTTTTAGTTTCTTTACGTGGTATTGAAATCGACCCTCTCAAGATTGCGGCCATCACTGATATGCCCGCACCTACTAATATATCTGAGTTACGAAGTTTACAAGGTAAGCTTCAAGCTATCCGTCGCTTCATTGATAAGCTGGCGGACAAAACTGGTCCCTTTCTTAAACTCCTTAAGAAGGATGTCCCTTTTAATTGGGACACCGAATGTAGAGAAGCTTTTGAACTTCTCAAACAATACCTCCTTAATCCACCTGTGCTTTCACCACCTAAACCTGATCGCCCATTTCTCCTATATATTTCAGCTTCAGATTCTACCTTAGGAGCTATGTTAGCTCAACTTGATGATGAAAAGCGAGAACGTGCTAATTATTACATTAGCCGAACCTTCATCAGTTATGAAACCCGCTACACAGCATTAGAAAAACTATGTCTAGCCATCGTGTTTGCTACGCAAAAATTACGACACTATATGCTTAGTCAAAAAACTTATGTCATTGCCAAATACGATCCCTTAAGGTATCTCATGAGTCGACCTTATTTATCGGGTCGCACAGCCAAGTGGGTTCTTGCTCTAAGCGAGTTTGATCTCACATTCATAGGACAGAAGTCTGTTAAGGGTCAAATCATAGCAGATCAATTAGCTGCTGCACCCTTAGAGTCTACTCATCCCCTCATCATCGAATTTCCTGATGAATGCCTTCAATTAGAGGCGGACCATATTGAACAATGGTCCTTATACTTTGATGGAGCCCGATGCATGAGTGGGGCTGGTGCGGGTATTATTTTAATATCCCCACAAAAACATCTTATTCCTCTGTCCTTCAAATTGACATTTGCTTGCACCAACAATACTGTTGAGTATGAAGCTCTAATCCTTGGATTACGAGCTGCCCTAGCGCTAAAAATTAAACACCTTTTAGTTTTTGGTGATTCCCAACTGGTTATAAACCAAATTAATGAAGTTTATCAAACCAGAGATGATAAACTGTGCCCATATAAGGCCTATGTTTTACAATTAATGTCTTTATTTGATCAAGTTACCTTGGAAGCTATTCCTCGAACTAGCAACCGTGCAGCTGATGCTATGGCCGTAGCTGCATCTCTCCTGCCCTTGGAGTTAGATGACGAATATGCCACTATCATTATTCATCGACTCCAGGAACCCGCTTCAAATAAGTCATGCTTAGAGCCTTTGGATGTGTTTCTAATCAATGAAACTACTCCTGAACCTTGGTATACGGACATATTTGATTTTCTCCAAAATGGGACTTTCCCTGCCAATTCTAATAGAAACCAACGTCGGTTATTACGTCGACGAGCAAGTCGATTTGTAATAATTGGCAATACTTTATATAGGAGATCTTTTGAAGGTATCCTATTAAGATGTTTAAACTTAGAAGAGTCTAAATCAGCCTTGAGTGAAGCCCACGATGGATCTTGTGGAGGACACTTTAGTGGTAGTGTCATTGCTAAAAAGCTCCTTCGGATAGGATACTTTTGGCCTACCATGGAAACGGATGCACATGAGTATGTGCGCCATTGCGACAAGTGCCAGAAACATGCTGACCTTGTCCATGCGCCTGCACAAGAGCTACAGGCTATTTCATCTCCATGGCCCTTTTCCAAATGGGGTTTAGACATTATTGGCAAAATCAATCTTGTGTCATCTGATGGACACAAGTTCATCATAACCGCCACTGAGTATTTCACGAAGTGGGTCGAAGCTATGCCTTTAGCTTCTTGCACTGGCACACAAGTCTCTAAATTTATTTTTAATCAAATCATTTGTAGGTTCGAAATTCTCGCAAATCTCATCTCTGACAATGGAACTTGTTTCAAAAATAAAGATGTTAAAAAATTATGCCAAAAATATAAGATTCAACATCGCTGGTCCACTCCCTATTATCCTCAGGGTAATGGTCAAGCAGAAGCATCTAACAAAACCTTAATCAAAATTCTCAAAATATTAGTCAATAAAACTGGCCGTGACTGGCACATTCAATTATACCCAGCCTTGTGGGCCTATCGAACTAGTGTTCGAACCCCCACGGGAACTTCACCATTTGTTTTGGTTTATGGTGCTGAAGCAGTTTTTCCATTTGAATTGGAAGTTCCTTCTTTGGCTCTGCTACTTCAAGATACCGAAGTAGGAGATGAATATCGAGCTGGAAGACTCAGTCAGTTGGAACTCCTAGATGAAAAATGCATCAATGCTTTGGAGCATCTCCGTGCTTACCAAAACAAGCTTAAAAGATCATATGCTAAGAAAGTTCGTCATCGATCCTTTGAGATCGGCGACCTTGTTTTAAAAGAAAATCAAAAAAATACAAATGCAACTAAGGACCTTAAAGGTAAATTTGAGCCCAACCGGCTTGGACCATACATTATTACTTGCTAAATTTGAATCGAGAGCATACAAATTATCTACCTTAGATGGTAAAGAACTTAAAGAACCCATGAATATTTTGCATCTTAAACGTTACTATGCATAAATTTGGTCATTTCATCCATGTATATATTTGTTCAAAATCACTATCTTGTATTTCTTTCAAATTTATAAAAATCCAAAAACATCAAAAACATTCATAATCATCACAAAATCTTCAAAACTATTTGTTGCATTTATTTATGGCACTTGTTAAATTTTTTTTGCTCAAAAACAAAAATAAAACCAAAAATCAAAATAATGATAAAAATATAAAAACAACAATATGCTTGACTCTTTCGAAACCAAAACAATATAAAGAAGAAAGAGAGAGTCAGTATTCTCAAAATTTCTCAAAAGTATTTATATATATTTTCTTACAAATGTTGCAGTTATATGTTTCAAATTATTTTTGATAAATTAGCATTTATTTGGAATCCCTCACTTGCACACTCACAAAAATAAATATCTTGATTTTATCTGGCATGATTACTAATCTCTCTTATATCAAAGTCCACAAAATTCAATTAAATAAAGTTTGAGCATAGAGAATTGATCTTGTTATTTACTTAAACCAAGCACATCTTTTCACAATAAAATGATTATATTTGTAATTTCCATGTTTTGCTACATAGTAGATGTGATTTCTTGAGCGAAAAGTTTCCCCTGCTATCCTATCATGCACATGGTCTAGAATCTTTGAGAATTGGCAAAAGGACAAGCTCACCCCTACCCAGAATAAAAATCCCTTGCTCTACAGCTAATCCGAGCAAGTATCCCTAGCAAAGAAAAAGAAAAGAAAAGTTCAAGAAAAAAGAAAAGAAAAATGTTATTTTATATCATTACAACAATATTTCAAGCACTATCTCAAAAATCAAGCAAAAAAAATACAAAAAGAAAAAGAAGCAAAGTTCAAAAGAAAAGCAAAAGAAAGCAAGAAAGCAATAAAATCCCTTTCCCTACCCTTTGAAAAGAAAAGAAGGGTTGATGAGCTTGAATCCCTGGAATTCTCAATTATTCGAAAACTGTGAGGTAAGCCCCATAACAGGTGGTTTGTGCCCACCCTGCTTGGCCTTGGGTAACTCCTAGCGTGGTGATATGTCTGTCACATTAGCGACCTTCTTTTGTACAGACCTATGTCCGCTTATGGATTAGCTAGCTCTTGATAATCCGACCTACATAGTAGTCTAGTATGGTTATATGCATCTACATCATGGTTAATGAACACTTATTTGGTTTCTTCAAATCACTTGTATCATATTATCTTGCTCAAAACTGGTAAATGCACAAAGCAATTGCACACACATTTGTATTTGAGAGATTTTGTGTATCATTATGATAAATCAAGATCGGAAATGAATTCACATATGCACATGGGATTCCTTATAAATCTAACTTTTGTCTTCAAAATACTTTGAAATATTATTTTTGCAACTTGTTTGGAATAAATCAAGTAAAGTTGTTTACCATAAAGACAACTATATAATAGAAAAATCAAAAATTTCTTTCAAAATATACAATCAAAACATATATATCTGGTTGACTTTCGCGACGATGGTATAGTTCCAAAACCAAAATTGGAATTTTATGCCTAGCGCAAGTCCTCATTTTCATATTTTCTGTTTATCAAAAAATCAACCATGCAATAAAACTATCTTTTTTGGATTTTCGCGATGATGGTATAAGTCTATACCTACATATTCTATGCCTAGCGCAAACCATCGTAACAATTTTTATTCCCCATTTATTTAAAAATCATGAAAACCATATGACTTAAATCATTTTATTACACAAATTATGCTTTTAAAAAGCAAACACATTTTCATTATTTCATGTCATTATGTCAACCTTCAATTTTGCAATGATGGTATAATTCCTAAAGAATTATCCAAAATTTTATCACACTTAGGAATTTATGCCTAGCAAAAATCATTTTAACATTATTTCATGCATACTATTTTCATGAAAATCTGAAAAACAAACCATCATCATCATCATCATTTGCACCATTGCACCAAAGTCTTAAGACAGTCTCTTAAGCACTCTTTTACTTTTAACAATATTTCTATCCTGGGATTAGCTTGACGACCGAGTGAGCAGACGACTCCATGAAATGGTCTATACTAGCGACAATGTCCTTTGAAATTATTGTTAGAAGTCTCTTTTTATTTTTTATCACATTTCATCACAAACAATCAATTTGTTACATCAGATTATTTCATTTAAAATATTATAGCATGACATCAAAGTTATAAATTTTCAAAACGACATAATTTCATGAATCCTCAATCCAATTATCAAATTAATCAATCAAACATAAAAGCATCATAAGCATACACATAATACAAGTCATATGATCAAAAACATATCATATATATGTCAACAATATATATACATCATCAAAACTGGATTGGTATGCCACAATCTGTACCTCGGCATACTCAATCCTCTATCAACAAAACAAATAATAATACAATGTCAGTCTGTACAAAGTTGTGCAGCCCTCTAGCCTCGAGAGCCCCTCGAGCTCTCTGCCTCATCTCCTCCCCCACCCTGAGGTGGACGAGGTGGCCCCATCGCAGTCTGAGTAGTCCTAGTCCTCGACCGGGACGTGGTCCTCGATGACCCGATCTTGATCGGATCTGCAATGTTGGCTGGCAGGGGTAGTCTATCCGCCTCTGGCACCAGCTGATAATACAATGTCTGGTAGAATGTAAGTTGGGCAATAGCCCATGTCAGCTCCCCAGAGCTCGCCCCTCCACCCCGTGCCCTGAGGCATGCAATCTCGTCTCGTAGCTGTGCCACCTCAGCTCGATGGCATGCAGCCTCATCTTGTAGAGTCTACACCTGTGCCTGGAGATGATCTCTCTCCGCCCAAAGAGTAGCCATCTCGCTACTCTCTCCTGTGTCAACGCCCTTGCCCTTATCGGGCGATGGTGGCCTCTCCCTCTATGGAGATGGGGGTCTCGCCTCCCTCCTCTCCCTCTGCACGGGCCTCTCCCCTGCCTTGTGGCCTCCTCGGCTCTCTCTCACCGTGACCCTGGGCCGCCTCCATCACTGCCTGGCACCGCCTCCCTATCCGATGCACAACCACATGAATCGGACCCTGTGCCCTCGTCATCCGAGGAGGGCGGATGCCTACGTACCAGGCATCGTAGCCATCGGCTACCCCTGCGTCGTCACCATCCACTGGCTGGATGGGGGCATCGTCCGCGTCCTGGCTCCAGAACCGCTGCATGTCTGGCACCCCGCTAACTGTGGTGTTATCCCGGACAGTCCAGGAAAACTCATAATCCCTCAGAGATGGGATCCCCTGCTGTAGACCGAACTGCCGCAAAACTCGGTCATAGCGGTGGAGCTCCACCTCTCCCCTCTCCATCCGTAGCCAGTAGACTCGCCTGACGCGAGCCAACTCCTGTCCATCCTCGGCCCACCCTGGATGCTCCCTCCATGGCCTCCAGGTGATCTGGTCCGGGACTAAGTCATCCAATAGTCTCCGGGACATAGGGAGGTCGATCCGCCGCTGTGACCCTCTCCGGAGCCACCAGTAGAAGACTCGGGGCCTCTCCCCGTCTACCCCTATCAGAGGAAGCCCTACCGGCCTCTGCACTGCAATGTGCTCCCAGCACCAAACCTGTAGGAGCGATGTCATCACCAGACATCGGCCGCCCTTGTACACGACCCCATATAGGATCTTGTACAATCGGCATAATACAAAACTGCCCCAAGAGAACCTGTACCCGTGGTCCCGCATATCGTAGATCACATCTGCGAGCATCCACGGCACCCTGCACCCGCTCTGGTGGCACAACAAAAGTCCACCAACCACTCCAGCTAGCACTCGTGTGAGTCTAGATGCCCCAGGCATCTGGCGCAGTGCCTCGATATTAACTCCGCCCTTCTCCAGGGTGAAGCTCGGGTCACCACACAGTCGTCCCATAGCGTGGCCCTGATTGGCCGTAGGAGTGATCAATCGTCCTTGTATGGGGATTCTTAGAATCCTCCATACATCCTCTAGAGTGGGAGTCATCTCCCCTGTCGGTAGCCAAAAACATGAGGAACCCGGATACCATCTCTCTGCTAGGGCTGTTAGAAGCCCCATATCTGTGGACACCTGTGGCATCTCTGCCACATGCTGCAAGCCGGCCTGTGCCAGCTGATCTCGCTCTGCCTGTGTGAGAGCGGCCAAGTCATCTCTCAACCCTCCATACTTCCATTCCCTGCTCTTTAGCAAACCTCTCTGCAAACATAAACAACAAAACAACAAACAATCATTAATAAACAATTCAAGTAATTAATAATGCAAGTTAAAATTCAATTTTATGCAATTGATGATATCGCCCACTATTGGACGATATCGTCCCAAATTTGAGCAGAATCGTCTCCGATTTCGTAGCCGAAATCGTCTCTAATTTGACGAAATCGTCCCCCTTTCGCCGATTTCGCCCTTGGGCGAAATTGACGAAATTGAGACGATTTCGTCGAAATCGGGACGATTTCGTCTCGACGACGTCGACGGCCCAAAAATGGCCGCGATGCTCAAAATTCATCTAAAAATTACCTACAAAGCATGTAAAATCAAATTAAAGCATTCTAGTTAAGTCTAGACTCTTACCCGTAGACCGCGTCGGACCTCTGTCGATCTGTGCGTCGTCTCCACCATTTTTGCTTCAGAGCTCTAAAAAACCAGAAAATGAACAAGTAAAAATGAATTAGGGTTTTACCCTATTTTTCTTAATTTTATTCAAAAATAATTTTTTGCTTTTCCGCGTTTTTACCTCAAACGTTCGATTTGGGTAAAAACACGGAGGGGGCACCATAGTAAGTTGTCGTACGATTCGACCAAGAATCGTCGCCTAAAAATGGGAATAATTTTTGCTTTCTCGTAGATCGAGAAGAACTCATCTTTAACGCATTTTCTTCAGAAAATTCGCTAAAGAGGGGGCAAAATGTAGCACCCTAAAATTGGCGCAATAAAATTATAATAATTACATTCACCTTAGTAAATAATTTAAAATTCAAATTTAACCTCCCAAACCGCCCGTTAACCGTCGGGTAATCCGTTTCCCCCTTTTCCGTGCCATTTTTAGAGGTTGTTTTGACCGTTTGACGATATCGTCGCCGATCAGACGATATCGCCCCAGATTTGACGATTTCGTCTGGGCTAGGACGTCTAGACGATCTTGTCGCAAAACTAATTTTGCAAAATTAGCTTCTGTTCCAACGGGCCTCTAATCCGGGCAAAACGTGTCTGCGTCGTTAGAGACCCTCCCCCGTTGGAGATCTCCCAAATAGGGATGATCTCCAACCTCCTAACTACTCCCCTAAGCCTATTTAGTCCCTAGGACCTTCCCTTCCCAACCCCTGGCTGAAATTCCCTGTAAACTGACTGTATACACGTTAAAACACCTCAAATTCTATTTTGCATTGGTTCTATATCAATTTTGTTGCAGGTCTCATCTTGTTTTTCAGCCGGAGCAAGCATACATCGTCGTCGACGAACCTGTTCAGATCGGAGGCGATCCTGTCGAATCAGAGACGATTTCGTACTGATGCGAGACGATCTCGACTGCAGTCCACATTGAGGCAATCAGTGCCTGAAGTTTGCATTTCTCAACCTTTTCTCTGTTGTTTTCTTCTGCAAATTAGATAGTTTATTCAGTATTTTATACTATTTTGCATTTGGAGTTCACCCATTTAGATTAAGTGCATAATTAAATCCTAATTATCATCTAATTAGCATGATTTATTTTTGTTTCTGTGCCTAAGTTTCAGTTTGATAACACTACTGTTATTTTATGTCATTTTCCTCTGTTATCATTGTTGTATTCTTTGTATTTTGCATCTATTTTTTTGTTTGCAGGTCTCTGACGAATTCGTCAGATCTCAGATGATCTTGTCTGATCTCAGACGATTCTATCGAATTCTAGACGATCCTGACTGCTTCAAACATCAGAATCTTCATCAGACATCCGGATCAGGTATTCTGCTTTTAATGTTCAGTAATTTCTCTATTTTTTGTCTTTAAATCTGTTTTCTGTATTCATTAAATCTGCACTTTCATTTAGATTAATTTAGATTCATTTGGCCAAACCTAGGATATGAATGCTTAAGGTTAAAAACGAACACATCAAAACACATTCCAAACCTAGGCGTGGAAACTGCCATTAAATGTTTCCTGGTGAACCCACCATCCATCGAAAAATCATCAAAATACACCTCCCTTGAGAGGCGGGACCTTCGCAAAGTCCTCTCAATCCGAGGTACCGCACCATCCTTTTCCCATCCTCCTTCCGGGCACGGATCCTATAGCCTGAAGGTAAGGGTGTGAAAAATTTGGAGCGATACAGTTGTTTTTTTCTTTTAATAGTTTAGGTTTTGGTTGTGTTTATTTTTCATGTTTTTTTTGGGTTATGTCTTTGTAGTGTTCTCTTGTTTTTGTCTTGTTTGTGTTTTTTTATGTGGTTATTGTGTTTTTCTATGTGGTTCGTGTTGTGGTTTCTTTCATCTTATTGTGTGTGTTTGGTTGTGCTTTTGTTTTTGACACACTCAAGGAGCATGTATTTTATTTTATTTTATTATTTTTGTTGTTATTTACTTATTTATTTACTTATTTTTAAATTGATTTTGTGTGTTTGTTTGCTCCTTGAGTATGTCAAAGGTAGTAGGTCAGGTCTGAGTCCTGGGTATTTTTGGTGGAATGGATACCCTTGCCTCCTTCGGTCTTACCCAAAACTGGCATCCCTTTTGGGATGTTTTCCACAAGAAAAAAATACCCCAAAGAGCCACATAGGAAGATATCCATAAACACACCTCGTGAGTAGACAAAAAGGATGCATAACCCTATCCGCTACTACCAGAATAGAAAACCATCCAAAAAAGGACCTCCTCCATGATAAAAAAAGTGTTTTGTATCATACCAAAGACCACTAAAAATGTGGAAAAGGAACTTGTAAGACCATCTCACACACCAAACAAGCAACATACCACACCATGGGAAAGTACCAAGGTATTCAATCTAAAAGGTGAGCTCAAAAACCCCTCCTCCATAGACATAAAAAATCCTATGGTCTCAGCCTAGACCACAAAGAGCTATGGAGAAAGAGGTCCAACAAGACACCACATAGAAATACTGCATAGGCCACAAACCCTTTTCCACCATAGCCAAAACAAGAAACTATCTAAGAAAGCCCTCAACCATGACAAGAAGCACTTGGTCTCCCTCCAAAGACCACCCAAAAACATGGAGAGGAACTAATCGAACAATCTCATGCAATAGGCAATAAATGGGTAAACTAACCACCAAGGAGGCACTGTAGATCCGCAACAAATATGACCAAACAAACCATATCAATCCAACTAAATCCAAAAATATGAATAATGAGTTAATCCACCAAAATGCACCTCCAAGAAAACCAAGGTCCATCCAGGATCACCACTAGAGGAACAGGGGAGGGAGCAGGAAGAATAAAGAGGTGGTCTCTGTCAAGAGCGGGATACCTCCTATCTCCACCCCTTATTTTATCCCATCTTGTTCACACACACAAGTTTCACTATTTACTCTAAGTATTATTTCATGTTATTGTTATAGACATTGCATTCACTATAATGTTACTCTTTCACCTTTGCAACATGGTTATTTTAGTTCTAGTTCACCTCTAAATCCACTAGAGTCTCCCTAAACTACAATTTTATCTATATGGGTAACTCTTTTACTTCTAGCCTATTCAGGTCAAACTTCTTTTAATTTTTCTCCACATATAAACAATTCAACTCACTAATTGAATCCATGTCTATGTATGTGTTTTGTCGTGGCTACCATCTCCTAGATGTAACTCTTTATTATTTGCCTTCTCTCACAAACATATTTTTCTCACACCTTACTCCTTCCCTTCTCTTGGATGTAGTTCTTTCATGACTCTTTACCTCACTTTTAGATGTAGCTTTCAACCTTTCTCACCTCTCTTCTAGACATAGTTTTCTCTCTCAACCTGGCTCTTGAAAGTAGCCTTCTCTTGATTTAGCATCTCGGTTTGGCATTCCAAACAAATATTTCTAAAACCATTCATTCCTTCTTCAATTCTCCTTACAACTCCAAGGTACTGCCTCTCTTTAATCCACTTATAGATCTAGTTGGTTGTCAATCTTATATCAATAGTCATCTTTTAGTATTCCTCCTTCAAACTCCTCATCAATGTTTATCTATCAATCTTCTTTAATCTCCAATCATTATGTAGTCATTTTTGCATCTTCTCTTTTCCTTAGCTCCTTTCAAAATATTGTTCTCTCCACTTTATATAGCTAATGAATGCGGCTTTGATACCATTGTTATAAAATGATCCCTATTATCATAGGTTAATAGTTACCATAATCATATAATCTCTCATATAAATTTTTTCATCTATTCAATAACAATATTGCTCAGTAACAAAATGAAATATTTATTTAAAATACATCTACTAAAGCATGCATAAATGCAATGCTTCTTTTATTACATAATATAGAGCTTTATCCTAAATATAAACTTACATTAAAATATTCATAAGCATGACTCTTAACCTTTGCTCTCCTCAAACTCATGAGAGAACCAACTCTTCATATTCCTTATTTACATAATAAATTTAAAATATTACATAATGATAAAGTCTCTTATGATTATACATAATTCCTACTTCTAAACTTAAAACTCCACACCCATAACTCTCACTTACACATAAAACACCTCACACTGATATATCCTTACATAAATCATGACACACACTCACACTTGATAACTTGACACATACTATAGACACAAATATTAAACACACACCCTAATCCAAATATTTACAAAGGGACCAAATAATGTAATACCTTCAATGAAATAGGTGGCATGATGTGTATAGAACTGCATATAAGCATATTTTGGGTAATGTGATGGGGAAGGGGTAGTTTTTCTACTTGAATAAGAACATCATATCCTCTAACCAGTTTGTTAGTATTAAAAACCATTAAAGTTGCATCATATTGTAAATATCTAATATAGTATGATAATATCTATTCTTCATTTGGCCTAACATTTTTGAGATTAGGTTCAAGGTTCTAAATAATATAGTATTGAAATCATGTATATTTTCTTAAGGATGTATGTGTATTGTGTTTAATTAAAATAAAATGAAGTAGTCATTTTTTGTGCTACCATATAAATGCATAATTGTTTTTACTATTGATGCCCAACTTGTAACTTAATTCTCTGGCAGTCCCTTATACCATAAAAATGACCTTATCATGAAGATAATAGATGAGAAAACATACCATTATATCCTCCTATATATGGTAGATTTTATCATTTTATCATTCCCATAAAAGGTAGGTAGTGTTTTCATAATTACTAAGGAATGAGAGAATAGAACATCAAATTTACTAGTTCTTGGTCAGTCCAATCTAGTAGTTGGTTTTGTAGCCTAAGAGGTGCTTCTATATTTTTTTGTTAAGGATGATGTTCACCATATTATTATTGATTAGGTGGATAGGGATACATTGCAAAGTCATGAGGTGAGTATGTATTATATGGAGTATAGGGATATGGAGAATAATAAGGTAGAGGATGTTGTGGTGAATTTTGGTAAAACCATTATTGATATGGAGGTGGTTGAATATTCTATTATGGAGGAGGACAATGTAGATCTAATTATAGATTTATATTTATTTTAAGGAGATGGACCTTGCACATTCTAGTACACTTGACTAGCTCAAAGTAATGTTAATCCATGGGTATTTTCCTAGGACACCAATGATCCCATATGTCCAACCATTACTTAAGTATTTTCAATAAGGTTTAGGTTTAACCCTGATAACCCTATATGAGGAGCTAAAGACTAATCAAAAGGGATGTTAGATGTGTTTGAAAAAATAGATCTAAGTGGACTTTTGGATGCAAAATCACTTGTAGGAGGGATGTTTTGGTTTATTAGAAGTTGGCAGTGGGCTACTAGTAGAGAATTATCTGATGAAGAGTGGGTTATTCATAGCCTATTGAAGCAACATTAGGAAATGATTTATTCATAGGTAGGTTTATATAACATTAGGAGAACTTTAGGATAGATATTAAAAATAATATCCTCCTTAATAATCTCTAACCAACGCGCTTAGCAAACAAAGTGCCTAACAACTAACAACTAGGTAGGTTAACATAGTCAAGTTGACTACAGTCACCCACTTACCTAGTTACCACAAGATATTCCAAATAGTGAATATCTTCAAGGTAAAAAGTAAAATAATGTAGTAATTTATATCTACCATGCAGTAAATAAAATCTACCTGATGTAGGAAAATGGTAAATATCCCAAATGATGGAATATTACTCTAACATCCCCCCATATTACATTATTTGGGTAATGTATATAACTACCCCAATACAGTGAAAATGTGTTGATCTGTTGGTTCTTGCTTTTGCTTAAGCTTTGTCACAGTGCTTTGGCTGCTCCTAAGCAAAAAATGGGTCATTCCTCATTCTTTCTTCACATCAACAAATGTCCTTATTGTAATCTTGTCATCCAACCAAATTGCATGGGTAACCAATTACTGCAATCGCTAGGTGTAGTAGAGTAGATCACTTCATACGAGGTTAATTCAGTTACAATATGAGTTTGCAAATGTTTTGATAAGGTATCTAAGGTGTCGTTCGCTACCGAAAATGCATCCTTATAAGTTCCCCCCTTATTGCAAAACATGTTGTAATAAAATTTCTAAAAGAAGTGTGACTAAGGTGTCGGTCACTATCGAAAATGTACCCTTATAAGTCTTCTTATATTTGTACAAAAATATTGTGAAGAAAAGAAATGAATATCCCCCTTAATTGCAAAAAATGTGCAACTTAAGAAGCTTTCTGAATGGGTCATGGTTGTCCTTTTTACAATTTGTGCAAAACTTTACCTCCTAGGCAATTTTATCAAAAACGTTCACCAATAATCCTTCCTTATTGCAAGTACTTCAAGCATGGTTGCTATTATGAAGCCTAAAAGAAAAGGTATAATTTTATGATGACTTCTACTTTTCTGATTGCCTTTACAAGTTTTATCTCCCTCTTGTCAAAAATTTGTGTTTGAAGGAAGAAAGGAATTATCCCCCCTTAGTGCAAAAGATTGCTACTTTCAAGGTTCCTTATTTTACAAAAACTTGTTCTTTCTTTTGATATACCCTATAAGAGTACCAAAAGATAATTCACTCAAAAATATATTTAATGGCACCTGCCTGAAAGTCCTCTTGAAGAGGAATAATCAATTTGAGTAAATTAAGCCAAAAAAATAAGAGTGAATTAGGGGTTTTGATTTAGGAGAGAATATCAATTAAAATTGGTTTTAAATCTATGCAATGCTTTACACAAATTATTGTGAAATTTTGGGGTTTTGAGTGTTCTTGATTTTATGACTTATAATTGCAAAATATAATGCAATAATCAAACAAGAATGCCCACAAAAATATTTATCATATAGGTGTTAGGAACTACTAAAAATGCACCTATTTTACCAATAAAGGTGTCGAGTAAAATCGAAAATGCACCTAATTTTTGAAACAAATTTTGAATTTGTGTTGTGTAAAAAAATTGATATTTTATATCTCCTCCTTGTCTTACAATTTTACAAATAATGTGGCATAAAATAATTGCCTATCCTTTTTTATTTTGTAAAATAAACAAGTTTGTTTTGTTTTAAGTGCTCCTCACTTTGTGTTATAAATTTGCAAAGAAATCCAAATTGCTTGTCTTCCCTCCTTTGATGTGAAAAATTAACAAATAGCACTCCTTTCAAGATAAGTCGACACACGACCCATGTTTGAAAGGCTTCCAGAACTAGTCGACACACGACTTAGTTTTTATGGACCCAATGTCATAATTTCTTCTCAATTTTTGTAAAAAATAATAAAATGTGCAATACATGTATTATATCCCCCCTTGGAGAAAACAAATTGCACACTTTTGCCTTTGAATTTTACAAAATTGTGTCTCCTTGTTTTCTAATTTTGTAAGAAAGAATCAAATTTCTTTGATGTTGTCCCTCTTGGATTTTGCAAAACTAACAAGGTTGAGAAGAATTTAGGGTTTTAGGTTCCCATTTTACAATAAAAAGGTGTTCTTCTATGTCTTATATCTCTTTTTGGTGAGAAAACAAAAGCACTCAATTTAGTCTTGTTGCAAAAAAATAGGGCTTTCTTTTTAAATTTTAAGTTTATAGTAATTTTCTAATTATTTGAAGTCTAATTTAATTAATAATAAAAATTATTTTATTTTAAAAAATTACTTTTTATTAAAAAAATAAATTTTATATAAAATAATATTAAATTATTAAGAAATTTAAACTAAAAATTAATTAAAAAAATAAAAAAAATATGCTTAGCTTTTTTGATTACCCATTTGAGTAAAAATTTAAGAAGCTTTGGCCCCGACGGGGCTTGAACTCCCAACCTCTTGGTTGAGAGTCTTTCCTCTGGCCCCCCTCGATGGTCGGGCTAGCAAGCCCGACGGGTTATGGAGGGGACCGCCTTCTATAAGAAGGCTTTCCCATGGTCGGGCGGGAATAAAATATGGGTTTTATCCCACATCCACGTCATGAATGCTCATGGGGTGGTTTAAAAGCCTAAAGCCTTCATTAGGCTTTTGATTGCCTTTGGACAATTTGAGTCACCTGCCATATTTTTTGTCTCTGCCATGTGGCATGGCTGTCAAGCTACCACGTGTCATCACTAGTTCGGTCCGAAGACACGTGGCTTGCTCACCACGTATCACCCACATGTTTGGTCATCATTTAGTGGTTGTCCACCATGTGTTCAATCTCGATCTAGTCAGCATCTCATGGTGCATGTCGATGTTAGTCCATGTGTCTGCCATGTGTCTAGTCTCAGTCCATTCAGCACCTCAAGGTACATGTCAACGTCAATTTGCATGTCCAATCCAATCAACAATGCCAGGTATCAGGTCCACATCAATGTGTCTAGTCCAGTTAGCACCTCGGGTGTGTGACGATGTAAATCTGTGTGTTTGCCTCGATTCGCATCCCTGGTCTAAGATTCCATGCCAGTGTTAGGTCTCAATTTCCATTTCATCATCGGTCTGATATTTCATGCGAATCTTAGTTTCTGTTGTAGTGGGTTAATGCATCCATGTGTCACTCCATGGAGAGTGCTCCTACCCTCACATGGTGGTGGGTCATGCCTGTGTTGCCCGACCGTCGGGCAGGCCATCCTCCATATAGCAGTCGGCCATTCACCATAGTAAGATCTCTGGTCCTGGTAGGGGGTGTGCCTCCCCTGTTGTGATCAATTAGTGGCATCACCAAAAATGGAGGGCGCTCCTTCCCTCTCCTATCAGTCGGTGTTGTTCGGATCCAATGGATCTAGTGGTTCAGAGGGCTGCTGCCCTCTGCCCTCACATGGCAGTCCTGCGGGAGGGCATACCTACCCTCCTCAGATTTTTGGTTGTCAGTGAGGGGCAAGAGGGTCGACGAGGCCCTCAATGTGAATTTCATCCCCTGCAGGCCTTTCCATATACCAACGAATTGGTCCAAAATAAATAAATAAAAATTGGAAACCTTTAGAGGAGTTAAAAATAATAATTTAATAACCAATTAAATTAAACCCTCCTCCTTGAAAAGCAAAAGCATGGAATGAGAGTTCTCACCTTCTCTAGTGGAACAAGAATATCTCACCTTCTCTAGTGGAATGAGAGTGTCTCTCTCGCCTTGTCCAACACCCAGGTAAGCTCTCTACTCTGATACCAATATAGGCTATTGAAGCAACATTAGGAAATGATTTATTCATAGATAGGTTTATATAACATTAGGAGAACTTTAGAATATATATTAAAAATAATATCCTCCTTAATAATCTCTAACCAATGTGCTTAGCAAAAAAAGTGCCTAACAACTAACAACTAGGTAGGTTAACGTAGTCAAGTTGACTACAGTCACCCACTTACCTAGTTACCACAAGATATTCCAAACAGTGAATATCTTCGAGGTAAAAAGTAAAATAATGTAGTAATTTATATCTACCATGCAGTAAATAAAACTTACCTGATGTAGGAAAAGGGTAAATATCCCAAATGATGGAATATTACTCTAACAATTCATAAGGGTATCCATATCAATAGGTATCTCATAGAGAGGATTGGTATGTATTAAGGTCAAAGCCATATTTTGTTGAATAATATTATATTATTGGGTACATGCCAATGTACCACCTTGGTACATCATTGTAAATAATATATTAGAATTGTATCTTAGATTAGTGAGTGAGTTAATATTTCATGTAATGTAATAATATGCAGGAAATGCATGTGTCATGTAAATATGTGTGCAAGTGTTATGAGTGTAAATGTGCACAAGTGTCCAATATGTAAGTGTGCACATGTGTCCTTATATTAGGAAGAGTTATGTGAAGATTCAAGTACAAGTGTGCATACAAGATAGTGTCATGTGTATGCAAGTGTCAAGTATAGAAGCCAAGAGTCATAAGGCTTGGCATATGGAAAGGAAGAGTCATAGTAACCAAAGATTCATCCTAGAATGGCTATGTATTAATCCATAGATAATATATGACACATATAATAGATAAGAGCTACATAGATATCCACAATGTTCTACATTGTCTATAGATTCATTTCTATGAGATATTTGTAACAGAAAGAGGAGTAATACAAGTTTACATACATTTGAGAAACTAGTATTATAAGTGATATTATTGTGCATATTTTAGACTTTACATTCATAATTTTTTATATTATTAAATATTATACATATTATTTGGCTCATTTATCTATGTTATACTATCTTTAATGGATTTATTATATTACAACTTTATTATATTTGATCCTATGATTACTTTTTTTGTGGTAATTTATATTAAGTATAAGGCTTCAAAATCCATCATATTAGATCAAGGTTAATTAGCTAGAGTAAATAAATAACTTATTTGTTGACTCAAGTAATCAATTTGTGGTTGTGTGAAGCATTGACTAACTAGATTGGTCTAGGGTTTTTACCTTTTGATGATGTGGTATTAGACACTAAAATCTCTTCAAAATCATCTTCTAGATGCACCCATGTGGTAGTTTTCTCTTTTTCTCTTTTCCTTCATGATTATTCAATGGTATGCAATGCTCTATTTTTAGAGATTTTGATCATGTATTCATAAGCTTTCATATATGTCTACACAAATTTTTGGGATTTAACTTTATAAAAGTTTAAAAAATTTCCTGTGGCGTAATTCATTCAAAAAATTAAACCAATTCAATAGCAAAATGTGACTTGGAAAATTTTCCATGCAGAGTGCTTCACTCAAAAAATGTAGATGATTCACTTTCTAATTATGGAAATAGAAAGGGTCTGAGGGCTTGGTTCAATGGTCAAAACACTTTTGTAGGAGTGCGGAGACTAGGGTTCCAATCCCTCAGGCCCTGTAGTATTGGTGGGTGTGTTGCATCAACATTACCAACTACATAAAAGGTTTACCTAGATGCAACTGGAGGTTATAGTGGCAACAAGGAGTGAGATTCAAACCCACGAAGAGGCATAGAAAATTGTAACATATTACCGATTCCTCTAGTATAATAAAAAATAATTATGGACTTAGAATAAAATTCACAAGGGATCTAAGTAAGTCACTCAAAGTGAATTGTCCTTTGGAACTAGATCGAATTACATTCCCATGAGGGAGGAAGGAAGAAACTTATCTTTCCTAATGAGTTGCTTCTCAAATTAAAAAGAAATTTCTTATTAGATCTATCTTGGAGAGATTTTACTATTTTAGAGTGAATCACTCATTAAGTTTGAGCAATCACTTTCTAATTTAATATTTTGATAGGAATATGCTTTGGATTTTCCCTCCCCAGTGCCAATTTTATTAAGCATTAGGGCTTGGTGGGTTAGTGAATCAACAATTCAATCATCCTTCTTGTTGGGCATGAAGAGACAAAAGCCAGTTATTGATGTATCAAGGGTAATCCAACATACTTGAAAAAAATTATGTTACCTCTTGAAAGGAATTATGCTTCCCCCAAGGTTCAAGTATGCTAGGTCTTGGCTAGTGTAAATAAACTTAGAGGTCAATGATAATTATTCCTTTAAGAACTTGTGTTAGTTATAACTCAAGATATTTATTTTGGACACAATGCTTTAAAATTAAATTGCTTAATTATCTAACAATGATTACACTACACTAATGTTATAATGAATCCCATTAGGGTTCGGGAGCTGGCAACAAGAGCCCAACCTTTTTGGAAATGTTGAAAGGGAAAAATAAGGAGCTAGTCAGTGAACTACCGCCCCTAATACCAAACAATAACAGGTTAACTACGCTAGTGGAGATTATGGAAATATTCTTGGATATGGAGGCATCATCCTTAGTTGGAAATTTTTTGGGAGGAAGGTCGAACATTGAGACTATTCGCTCATGGGCCACGACAAAGTGGAAAACTTTAGGAAGCTTAGAAATCATAGCCATGTCAAGAGGTTTTTTTATGATAAGACTCAACAACAAATATGATGTAGAGCGCATATTGACAGGAGGACCCTAGTTTCTAGGAAGGCGTAGCCTCTTTCTGAGGAAGTGGGGGGAGGATTTCAACCCTAAGAAGCAAAAAATTAATATAGCACCCATTTGGGTCAGCTTACCAAACCTCCCAACCTAGTTTTTTAATGAGTACTGGCTTAGTGGCATAGCAAAGATGATAGGAGAGCTCATGGTAATAGACCATTCAACCTGAGCAAGGACTAGACTGATGCATGCCAGGATCTGTGTAAATGCAAACTTGGATTCTGATCTACCTTCTCAGGTGGAACTAGCATATGGAGAGTTTCTAAGGTTTCAACCTATGGAGTATGAGAACAAGCCAGAATTTTGTAGTGTGTGCAAAACCCAGTGCCACCTTCAAGCCCAATGTCTAATAATAATTGCAAACAAGGAAGCCACGAGCAAAGGTTTTCTAGGGAAATCTAATGGGAGAGGGATCCCAATGTTTCAAAGACCGCGTCTTAACTTGGAAGGATACAGACAAGTTAAGAATAACCACGCTGACCAAGCCAACACAGAACTGGCAAAAATCCAGGAGAAAGGAAAGCAACATAATGAGGGAGGCAAAAATCATAAGGTATGTAATAAAGATCCCAGCTTGAACATGTTTGATATCCTAGCAAATCTAGAAGTTGAAAAAGAAAATAGTAAGGATTATACCATCAGTGTTAAGTTTCCTAAAACCCTATACTCCCCATACAAATTGGGACCATCCACAGCTATGACAAAAAGCCCCAAAAGCTATGTTCAAAATGAAGAAAAATTGCCAGGTCATTTCAGTTTAAACATGGAAAAAATAGAGTCAAGATTCAAAGTTGTGGAAACAAGAGCCAGGAATGTAGCTCCTAATGCGGTAGTGGAGCAAATTATCCCTTATCAGATGAGCCCAATGGTAAAAGGTTCCTTGAAGCAAATCCCCTGTTTAGGAACTAGATAGGAGAGGTGAACCAAAACAAGGCTGAGGATGAAGAGGGAATTGAAAACCCCCAAAATTAGGAAGAAGGTTCAAGCCCTAGACTATCATAGTATATGCCCCCTCATTTCAATCCAAAATAGACTAGAAGTACTACCAAGCCTCCAATAGATTATGGAAGTGAAAGAAAGAAAGGGATAATATCTACAGCAAAACACTATAGAATGAGAATCAATGAAGAAATTGCAAACGGAAAGCAAAGAGCCTTGTTACAGCAAGCTATTCTTGGTCAGGATAATAGCAAAATTGAAAAACCCCCTTTGGATCAGGGAAGGGGGCGGGGAAAAAATATCAAACATTCTAAATGAAGGTTCTCTCATGGAATGTGAGAGGCCTAAACGGCCCACAAAAACAAAGGATGGTGAAGTCTATAAGGAAGGATTGGAATCCTACTATTATTTTTCTTCAAGAAACCAAAACAGATGCAGCACAATCAACACTTATAGCTAGAAGGATTTGGAAGCAAGGGGAAGTGGCCTTTCAATAGGCGAGAGGAGCATCTAGGGGCCTCATGATATTATGGGATCCTATTAAAATAGAAGGAAGTATTATTTAGGCAAATGAAAGAGTCTTAAGCATATTATTTCATGATTTTGATACTAATAAGAATTAGATTATGTCAAATGTTTATGTCCCCACCTCTGTCCAAGGGCGGTCTGAACTGTGGGAGTTTTTGGGGCATTTAAGCCAAGATTTTAAAGACATTCCTTGGGTTATTGGGGGAGATTTCAATACCCCCCTTTACCCATATGATAAGAAGGTAGGATATGGATTACCCTCAAGGAGCATGGAGGACTTCAATTAATTCATTAACACAAATGAATTGATGGATGTAAGACTAAAAGGAGCCAAATTTACATGGAGTAACAAGAGGATAGGAAGTCAACTGATTCAAGAAAGGTTGGACAGGTTTTTTTTATCCAAGGAAGCTACAACAATGTTTGGTGATTCAACATTACAAGCCCTTCCTAAATGCCATAATCTTATTCTATGGGATGCATTTCAGGCTAACTCATTTAAAAAGCCATTCATATTTTTGTCAATGTGGGTTAAACATCTAGACTTCAAGAAACGAATAGAGGAATGGTGGCAACAGCCTATCTAGGGAAGTGCTTCCTTCAAACTATCTCAAAAACTTAAGATGGTGAAAAACAACCTTAGAATATGGAATAAAGAAGTCTTTGGAAATATTTTTGAGAATAAGAAAGCAGTGGAAGAAAAATTGAGAATAATAGAAAGCAAAATCCAAAATGGAACCTATGATGAGGCGATAAGGACTGAAGAGAAGGAAACCCTTTGTGAGTTTTATAATATTTTAGCTTGTGAAGAGATGTATTGGAGGCAAAAATCAAGGGCATTATGGCTAAAGGAAGGGGACTCTAATTCAAAAATTTTCCATGTTACCACATTGAGCAATAGAAGCAACAATAATATTATAAATTTAACTAAGGTGGATGGATCCTCAACTCAAAACATTCAGGAGATCAGGGATGAGGCTATTAATTTTTTCAATTCATTATTGGGTGAAGAACGGGCCTGTAATGCCCAAGCAAAGGACTCTCTCCTTCAATTCATTCCACAAATCATTGATGAAATGATTAAAGAGTCTCTTATAGCAGCTTTTTTAGATGAAGAGATCAAGGAGGCTTTGTTTAACATGGATCCTGACAAAGCTCCTGGGCCGGATGGGTTTTCACCATGGTTTTTCCAAGTTTGTTGGGATATTTTTGGAGCAAAATTTATTGCTGCAATCAAGGAGTTCCAAATTTCAAATCATATTCCAAGGGGTTTCAATTAAACTTCCATTGCTTTGATACCTAAAGGTCCCAACCCCAAGACTATGGTTGACTTTAGGCTGGTTAGCCTGTGTAATATATCCTATAAAATTCTGTCCAAAGTTTTATCCAATAGTTTGAAGAAATTTCTACCGGTTATCATTGATCCAAGTCAAGGAAGTTCTATACAAGGAATATCAATCTTATATGGAGTTATTACTGTTCATGAGGCTCTTCATACAGTCGCTCAGACCAAAAAAGTAGTCATGGCTTTAAAGTTAAACATGAACAAAGCTTATGATAGGATAAATTGGGAATTCCTAGAGGTAGTTTTATTAAAATTTGGCTTCAACATGAAATGGGTCAAGTTAATAAGAGAGTGTATTTCTAAGCCTTTTTCAGTTTTGGTTAATGGGTCTACTATAGGTTTTTTTCAAAGCAAATGTGGTCTAAGACAAGGAGATCCCATAAGTCCTATGTTGTTCATCATTGTAGCTGAGGCCTTGGGAAGAACCATTAAGGTAGCAGCGGTAGCTAGACTCATATCAGGTATCAAGGCCACATCGCTAACTACCTTGGTGACACATCAGCAATTTGTTGATGATACATTGCTACTGAATTTGGCTTCTGTGGTTGAGGCAAGAAGGATTAAAAATATTCTCATAATGTATGAAGAAGTGGTTGGACAGAAAGTGAATTTTGATAAGATCAAACTTTATTTCATCAATACCCCCATTCCTAGGCAAAATAGCATAGCAAGGATCATGGAATGTCAGATTGCATCCCTTACCACATCCTATTTAGGTATTTCCCTATTTACGGAGAAACTTGAAGGATCAATGTGGAACATAGTTCTGGAGAGGATCCAAAAAAAGCTAGCATGTTGGAAAGGACATCTGTTATCTCAAGCAAGCAAAGTAGTTTTAACTATGGCTTCACTTCAAAGTATATTCGTTTACTTCCTATCAGTCTTCAGGGCTCCCAAAGAAGGTGTATCACAAAATTGAGCAGCTTCAAAAAAATATTCTCTAGTTAGGGACTGAGGATAAGAAAAGGATCCATTTAGTAGGTTGGAACAAGGTTTGCAAACCTAAATCTAATGGGGGGTTAGGATTGAGGAGAGTTGCTCATCTCAATACAGCTCTGTTAGCCAAACAAGCATGGTGGTTATTGACTAAGGTCAATAATGAATGGACTGCCATAGTTAGGAGGAAATACCTCCATGGTGTGAACTTCCTTAATGACAACTTAGTAAGCAGGGGGTCTACTTTTTGGAATGCAATCCTAACGAGCAGGGATCTTGTCAAGAAAGGTCTTAGATGGATTCTAGGAAATGGGAAAACAATAGACTTTTGGAAGGATCGATGGGTGAGAGCTGAGGAGTCATCCCAGAATCCTCGTTTGGATAGGATTCAAGAGCATATGGAGCAGTATATTTGGAAGAAGGTTGCAAATTATATGTGGCAGGATATAAATATCAACAGGTGGAAACACATCAGAGTACAAGGTTTTTAAGCGAAGTCTGAAGAGCTTTATAACATTTTAACTCAGCAAATTATTCCCTTTGGAGAGGATGAAGATCACATTGTTTGGGCTGAGACTGAAAGTGGTGACTTCATAGTTAAGTCTGCCTATAATTTGCTTCTCAATGTGGAAGGTCAACAATTTCAATCGATTTTGGTTTGGATCAAAGGCTTAATTCCTAAAATATCCTTTTTTTCATTGTTGGTGATTCAAGGAAAAATCCTCACTATGGACAATATGTTATCCAAAGGTATGGTTATTGCTAACTATTGCTACATGTGTAGGGCAGGATGGGAGACAACCCAACACTTGTTTCTGGAGTGTTCGATAGCGGAGTCCATCCTGGATGAACTTTTCCAAGCCTTTAGGATCTCATGGGTTAAGCCTGCTCTTATATCCAAAGTGTTCCATCAATGGCCTCAACCCTTTGTTAGCCTAAAACTTAAGTACCTATGGAAAATCTATTGGCATCATTTTCTCTGGCAGATTTGGCTAGAAAGGAACCATAGAGCCTTTAAGAATACCATTCACAACCCAAAAACCATCCTCAATAGGATTATTGTCTTTATGAAAGAAAACCTTAGCACCTTAGTGGATGAGAACCACTCAATTCTTCCCCAAGAAAAATAATTAGCTCGGGCCTTAGGTATTGAGGACAAACCTTCCATTCCTTTGCCCAATCCTAGAAATGGGATTTCTTGGGAGCCACCCCCCCAGGGTTGGTTTAAACTAAATTTTGATGGTGCAGCCAAGGAGAACCTGGGAAGAGCTAGAGCTAGAGGAATAATCAGGGATCATCAAGGAAATATGGTCAAGGCCTTTGCTGAACCATTGGTAATAAGAACTAATAATGAAGCAAAAGCTAGAGACCTTTGGAGAGGGTTGCAAGTAGCCCAAGCAACTCAAGGTAACTTAATGATTGAAGGTGATTCTATGAACATCATCAACCTGTCAACCAATGGAAAAAAACCTCCATGGAGAATTGATGGAGTCATCCATGAAGTGAGGATCCTTTTTGTGGCAAGACAAAATAGGAGGGCTCATCACATGTATCATGAGGCCAATAGATCATTTGACAAATTAGCCGACATAGGTGTTGATGTTGGTAGTTTTGTGACATGGACACAAGGTGTGCCACATGAAGTGGAAAACATTATTATTCATGAAAAAAAACCTACCCGTTAAGAAGAAATATGAATGGGTGTTCTTTCCCCATGGAGCTGGTAATAACTATGGGGTTTCCCTCTAAATCATACCAAATTGGAAATGAAGGTAACAGGGTGTAAGCCTTGTAATATTTCGACAGATTCACAAGTGTAAAGTTCCAAACTTCAATTCCTATCAATTTAAGTAATGTTTACAGTTATGTTTAGGTATGGGTGTGCTTTGTTAGTAAGGTGTTGTAGGGGATTCAACATAATTTCTGGCAAGAAAGTTTCAAGGATGACTAGGATCTACAATCTCAGCAAAATGTTGGATATTGTAATAGGTTTTGGGTTAACCTGCAAAACCCGGTAATTAATGAAGACTTTTATTTACCAAAAAAAAATATGAGCTTATTGAAATTTAAACTATTGCAAACTAAAAATATATTCAAATTAAAACTACTATACTCCTAATCTAAATAGGGTCCCAAGAAAATCAAATTTTAAAGTAAAATATAAAATAAAGAAAATTAATTAAGTCTATATTACCCTGAACTCTATTTTGATTCGATAAAGTAACAATTATGATTTAAAATCAACCTTGGTATGACCAATATTCACATAGCTTAAAATTTAGGATATTGTAATCTTCAAAGGAGAGAAAAAATTTTAAACAGACTAAGTGCAACCACCATTAGCACGCACATACTTAACATAGAAAAATTCAAAGCCTTGTATTAATAAATATAACCATGGAGTATGTTGACTCAAATTTATCCACTTTGGGGGATTACAAGAACAAAATTTAAAATGGTATTAGGCTTGATTCAGAAAACCCATTCAATAGAAAAATAAAACAACAAATATTTAAGTCTAGGGGCTTGCAAATAGATGGTTTCTGACCTTCGTAATTAACTAGTGAAATGGTATTTATACAACTTGGTGGCTCTTCATTTTTCTAACCTTTTACAATTGATTATCATTACATATAAAAATTTTCTTCTAAGGCATATCAAATTTAAAATTTACTCTACTACCCATGATTTGCTTCTTAGGATGGCTTATACTACACCTCGAACATGTCTCATTATTTTTTTATACAAAATTTGGATTGGTAATTAATTTCATCATGTCCACCATCCTATACGATTGCACTTCCTAGTTCACACCAAATATTTCCATATTTGGTGTCTTTGAATTCACAACATTTGCATTAAATATCTTGCAAGAAAATTTTAAAATTACATGTGTTAGAATTTATTACCATAACTACGATATTATATTTTATTATTATTATTATTTATCTTGTATTCTAGCCTCCCTTTCTCTTTTGTGCATTTTTTAACAATGGTGATTTTTTCTTTCTTTAACAAGTTTTCATAATTTTTGTTAATTTATAGGAAATATTTTGGCAATTTGCAGCTCTTCTTCACACATTGTAGTAGTAATCTACACTTTTTTGTAATTCCAATACTTTCTAGCTTCCTTTTTACATGCTCTGATGATTTTATCTCTTTTACATTTTATTGGGATAATCGGTTGGACATTTTGAGTCCCTAAGCTAAAAATTTTCATTGTTGTCAAAAGGATCTATGTAAGTAAGCACTATGTTTGTGTTTCACAAAGAGCTTCATGAGAAGCAAAGGTTTTTGATCAAAGGTTCAAGAAGGGATGCATGGCATTTGGTTACAAAATTATCTTCAAGGGAATATTTGCAAAAGGTTTTTGTTTAAAACCATGGATGGTAGATTTGAAATGGGTTTTTATTAAAACCCAAATTGGTTTTTTGTTTGATCGAGAAATGTGCTCGAGTGATGGAGAAATTTAATTTTAAAGGTTTTATTTAAAACCATGGATGGTATATTTGAAATGGGTTTTTCTTAAAACCCAATTTGGCTTTTCGTTTCATCTAAAAGGTGCCCCGGTGATGGAGATATTTAATTTTAAATATTTAGTTTAAATTTTAATTTATTTAAATATTAAATTTTAATTTTAAAATTAAAATTAAAAGTTTATCCGTCGACATCATGAAGGAAGCTTGAAAAACGCTGATGTTTCCAAAGAAAAGGAAAGACATATAAATATGCCATTGAATTTTCTAATTCATTCATCCTTGCTCGTTGATATTTGCACTTGGTAGTTGCGAAGAAAAAGAGCTTGTGTTTTTCGTTTAAGTGACGCAGTGAACATTAAAGGGATACAACGACCACTTCCCAAAATGCATTGGGCAGTGTGGCCTAGTGGAAGTGTGGATTGTACAAAGGTTTTGGTGACAAGGAGGTTGTGTGTTTGATTCCCGCAAGCATCATTTTTGGCTTTGTTCTGTTGAGGTGCCCAAGCCGCATACTTTTCGCTTGGTCGAAGAGGGTGAAGGATAAGAACCAAGTGGTGCTTATTTTTCACCAACGAGCCTGCAGCTCATGTGACAGCTTGGTCATAGCTAGGGCATTTACGTTGGGGCAAGACGAGGGTTCGATTCCCCTCGAGGCAGGTATTAAGGTTTTATTAATATTTTGTTTGGATTGCCTAAGGTGGAGTGATAACGGGTAAAGGTGCTTCCTTAGTTGATTTGTTGAGTAACCTTAGGGAATAAGGTCATGGTGGCTATTTGAGTTGTGAATTATTTTTAATTGTGATTTTTGAAATTTTTAGGAGTAATAAGGGTTTTTGATAAAGTTATTTTTAGTGAAAGTTATTTTGAGTAAGGTTTTTTTTAAAAGGAACTTTGGTGGATGTTAAAATAAAGTAGGAGAAATAAGGTGTTATTTGGATATTATTGTTGTGTTATTACTCAAGATCTCTAACCCTTGTTAAAAGTTGAAAAATAAAGTGTGTTGAGTGTGACATATTTAGTGGACAACTCATAAGGCATCAAAAAGGTATGAGTAATACTCTCCATTGATTTTATTTGGGTGGTTGATTTCTGAAATATCATTGGAGTGAAAAGGATTGATTGTGGTTTCCTTTTCGAAAGAGGTTGAGTTAATGCTTCAAGGTTTTCTAGATTGTGAGTTGTGATTAAACCTTGTTTGATAAGCATTGTTGTTTAGATCATTGGTTGAGTGAAGTACTTTGAGTTTATGCTTCAAGGTTTTTTGAATTGAGATTTGTGATTAAAACCTTGTCTTATTAGCATTGATGTTGAAGCTAATGGGTGATGCAAAGAACTTGAACTTGAGTTAGAAAAGAACATGACTATCATTGTTATGTAATATTTGTTATTGGGCATTGTTGGAAATATTTTTAGTAGTTGATTCATGCTTGGACTAGATTTTGTGAGAAAGAGTTGTTTCTTGAAGTTGTTGGTTGAGTAGAGTTTATTGAACCTAGTCAAGTGGTTGCATGAAGTGGTTGTTCAAGTTCCATGAAACAAACTACTCTATATTCTAATTGAGTTGATATTGAGCCTTGAGAATAGAACATATTGAATCTCTACCAATTTTCTTTATGCTTCTATGAGATTGAGTTAAGATTGAGCTGAGTTGATATTGCTTTGAGTTGAGATTGGGATTTGAGTATTAAACATATTGAGTATCTAAAAATTCTCTTTAAGATTATATAATATTGAGTTGAGTTGAGATTTATTTGAATTGAGATTGGGATTTGAGTATAGAACATATTGAGTCTCTAACATTTCTCTTTATGCTTCTATGAGATTGAGTTGAGATTTTGTTGAGCTAATTTGAGGAAAGTATTTGAGAAGGCTTGTGGACTATTTTTGTGTAAGCTTTTGTGAAAGCTTGCTATGCAGATTTGAGAAAGTCCTAGAGAGGATTTATTGAGCATATTGGTACAAGTTATGTGTGATATTGTTGAGGAAATTTGAGTAGGTTCTAAGTAAGCCTATTGAGCAGATTTGAGCAGATCTGAGTGAGCCTATTGAGCAGATTTGAGCAGGTTCTGAGTGATCCTATTGAGAAAATTTGAGGAGGTTTTAACTAAACCTATTGATAGAGCTTTGGAGGTGATATAGGATAGAGTCTCAATGGATAGAGATCCATTAGCCAGGATAATTGAAGATAGATCTTAGTGAGGAGTCTTCAAGTGGAGAGAGATCCACCAGTTAGTGCAGTAGAGAGATAGAGTCTTCTAGAATATCACTAGCCAGAGTATAAGGGGAAATATTTCTCCTATGGAAGAGATCCACAAACTTGATATTTAGAGGATTAGCATCTCCTTTGGACAGAGGTCCATAAATATTGTAATTAACAAGGATTACCAAGAGATTGATTGAGAAATTTTTAGCAAAATATTTTCTCCATGGAGTAGCCCACATTGGGTGAACCACATAAATTATTGTGTCATTTTTGTGGATGGTGTTTTGTGCATTTCTTTGATTACTTCTATTAATACTGCTATCTATACACTGCATAATATTGAATTGAAAAGAAAATTAAAAAGTGGTCTTATACTGTTCACCCTCCCTCTCAGTATAAGCTTGTGTTCTTCAATTGGTATCAGAGCAGGTTCCTTCTGAAGATTTTGACAGCTTGAAGGAAAATTGGTCTAAGAATACAATGGATCACAAGGATCAAAAGGATGGGTCCTTCAATAATGTAGTACTAGTCTTTGATGGAAGTGACTTCTTGTATTGGTGTATGTTGATGATATTTCACCTGATGGCACTTGGAAATGAAGTTTGGGATGTAGTGGAACTTGGATATGATTCTATAGTCAATCCTCCTATAGATAAGGAAGGTAAGCTTCTAATACATGCAAATTCAAGAGCTATGAATACAATTATAAAAGGATTGGGTATATCATAATCTATGAAGGTTATGGATTGTAAAACAACAAAAGATATGTGGGATCTACTGCATGACATATATGAGGGTGATAAATATGTCAGGAAAGCTAAGATAAAAAATCTCAAAGGAGAATTTGAGAACTTAATAATGAGATATGATGAAAATATTCATGATTATCTCAATAATATTGATGAACTTGTACATGAGATGAGAGGTCTTGGAATGAAGGTTGATAAATCTGATGCTTGTGATAAGATCTTGAGAACTCTTCCAAAAAGGTATAGTTAAAAGGTTTTTTCTATAGAAACATCAATTGATAGTGATTCTTTGAAAATGAATTCTTTGTTTGGCATGCTTACTACTTTTGAGATAAGAACAAAAGATCCTATTCCTCCGAAAGAAGTTGCATTCAAAGTGGACAAAAATAAAAAGGGTAAAAAGATAAAATCAAGTAGTGAGTCATCTAGTGATGAAGAAGCTAACTATGGTAGAAGAGATAAAGGTTCCAAAATATTCATAGATGTAATATCTATTAAGTGCTTCAATTGTGGAAAGTATGGACACTATGCGATAGAGTGCATAGAGACAAAGTACAACAGTGATGAAGAAAAATAGGATCACAAGTACAAAGAATTAGAAAGACATAGGTACAATAAGAAAGGCAAGGATGGACAAAATAGACAAGGAAAGAAGTTCTTTCAAAGGTAAAATAAAAGCTACTATGCGGATAATGCAAGTAAGTACTCAAATGATGGTGATGTTATCTTTTTAGACAATGATAGAGATGAAGTCCTATTTATGGTTAGAGAGAAAAGGACTCCAGTTATTCTCAAGTTTTTTAGATGTGGTAAATTTGGACATCTTGAAGATAATTGCACTAGGGATGGCTATAGTTTCAGTGATGATGGTTTTGAAGATGCACTTGAAATACCATATGAGAATCTTCTAATGGCATTAGAATATGAAGTAAGTGATCCTATAGAAGACAAGCCAAAAGGAAGTTATGATAGGGACAAAGGCAAAAAAATAGATGATTATTGAGTGGAAAATGGATATGATCTCAAGGGAGAACTTATCTATGCTCTTGACATAGTAAAGAATTTAAGAAAGCAACACTCTAAGCTTGAAATTCAGTTTCAAGAATGTGATGAAGAAATGTTATTGCTCATAGAGGACTTAGAAAAGTCAAATGCTAAGGCAAGTAAGTTCAAGTATAAGTTAGAAGCAAATATTTTGGAGTGTGAAAATTTAACACAAGAAGTGGCACTACTAAAGGAAGATTTAGAGTATTCCAATAAAAAATTTTACAAATATGTGAACAGTGCAAAGAGTATAGACAAAATAATCAAGATACAAAGAGGAGCAACAAACAAGACAGGTCTTGGTTCCAAATAGGCTCAAAATAAATGGGAAGAAAATTCTACTTCAATTCTAGAAGAAGAAGGAATTTCAGAAGAAGATACTTCAGAAAATAATAGTGTAAGTTGGAATGAGACATCAGAGGATGATTTGGACAACAAAGAGGTCAAAGATAGAAACAATGCACAAAGAAGATATAGATGGAACAACAATCAGAATAGGATACCAATGAGGTCTAGGCAAGGAAGATTCAATGGGAGATCATATCACAGGTTTTGGCACATGGCTTCACAGTGCAAGTCATACAAAAGATAAGAATATGGGAAAGGATAAATTTTCCATGGGTATTGCTACTCATGCAATGAGTTTGGTCACAAGGCAATGAATTGTAGGGTTCATGGTAGAAGAGGATATAGTTTCACTAGGATATATCATAAGACATTTGCACCTTCAAGTAATAATAACATTAAGTGTTATAAGTGCAATAATGATGGTCACACAACAAGATGGTATAGAGAAAATATTCCAGAAGAAAACAGGAATAGAAACATGATGAAAACAAGAATAGGAACAGGAATAGAAATAGGAACATGGATGAGAACAAGAATAGTAATAGGAATAGAAGTTATGATAGGAACAGTGATGATGACTTGGTAAGAAACAGTGAGCAGTGCTTTTGAGGAGTATAAATACTCCCACCCTAGAATTAACCACCTCATGTGGAGGTGGGGGAGGGGCTAACCTAAGAGGCTCATTCTTAGCCCTGAGACCCAGAGGTGATCCTTTACCATTGATGACAAAGGGGGAGATATTTGTGTATGTTGAGGAGAGTTTTTGATATGGGGAAAGATTTGAAATTTGAGAAAGCTTTGATCCAGGGAGAGCAAAGTCCCAGAGGGAGCAAAAAAGAATGTCAAATTTTAGTAAAAGTATATGGGTTGCCATCAATGACAAAGGGGGAGATTGTTGGACATTTTGAGTCCCTAAGCTAAGAGTTGTCATTGATTTCAAAAGGATCTATGTAAGTAAGCACTATGTTTGTGTTTCATAAAGAGCTTCATGAGAAGCAAAGTTTTTTTATCAAAGGTTCAAGAAGGGATGCATGGAATTTGGTTCCAAAATGAGCTTCAAGGGAAGCTTTGCAAAAGGTTTTTATTTAAAACCATGGATGGAAAAATTGAAATGGGTTTTTCTTAAGACCCAAATTGGCTTTTTGTTTCATCAAAAAAGGTGCGTCGGTGATGGAGAATTTTAATTTTAAAGGTTTTATTTAAAACCATGGATGGTATATTTGAAATGGGTTTTTCTTAAAACCCAATTTGGCTTTTCATTTCATTGAAAAAGGTGCCCCGATGATGGAGATATTTAATTTTAAATATTTAGTTTAAATTTTAATTTATTTAAATATTAAATTTTAATTTTAAAATTAAAATTAAAAGTTTATCCGCCGACGTCATGAAGGAAGTTTCAAAAAGGTTGATGTTTCCAAAGCAAAGGGAAGACATATAAATATGCCATTGAATTTTTTAATTCATTCATCCTTGCTCATTGATACTTGCACTTGGTATTTGCGAAGAAAAAGAGCTCGTATTTTTCGTTTAAGTGACACAGCGAACATTAAAGGGAGACAAAGACCACTTCCCAAAATGCATTGGGCAGTGTGGCCTAGTGGAAGTGTGGATTGTACAAAGGTGTTGGTGACAAGGAGGTTGTGCGTTTGATTCCCGTAAGCATCATTTTTGGCTTTGTTCTATTGAGGTTCCCAAGGTGCATACTTTTCGCTTGGCGAAAGAGGGTGAAGGATAAGAAGCGGGTGGTGCTTATTTTCACCAATGAGCCTACAACTCGTGTGACATCTTGGTCATAGCTAGGGCATTCGCGTTGGGGCAAGATGAGGGTTCAATTCCCCTCGAGGTAGGTATTAAGGTTTTATTAATATTTTGTTTGGATTTCCTAAGGTGGAGTGATAAGGGGTAAAGGTGCTTCATTAGTTGATTTGTTGAGTAACCTTAGGGAATAAGGTCATGGTGGCTGTTTGAGTTGTGAATTATTTTTAATTGTGATTTTTGAAATTTTTAGGAGTAATAAGGGTTTTTGATAAAGTTATTTTTAGTGAAAGTTATTTTGAGTAAGGATTTTTTTTTTAAATAACTTTGGTGGAAAATAAAGTAGGAGAAATAAGGTGTTATTTGGATATTATTGTTGTGTTATTACTCAAGATCTCTAACCCTTGTTAAAAGTTGAAAAAGAAAGTGTGTTGAGTGTGACAGATTTAGTGGACAACTCATAAGGCATCAAAAAGGTATGAGTAATACTCTCCATTGATTTTATTTGGGTGGTTGATTTTTGAAATATCATTGGAGTGAAAAGGATTGATTGTGGTTTTCTTTTCGAAAGTGGTTGAGTTAATGCTTCAAGGTTTTCTGGATTGTGAGTTGTGATTAAACCTTGTTTGATAAGCATTGTTGTTTAGATCATTAGTTGAGTGAAGTACTTTGAGTTTATGCTTCAAGGTTTTCTGAATTGAGAGTTATGATTAAAACCTTGTCTTATTATCATTGTTTTTGAAGCCAATGAGTGATGCAAAGAAATTGAACTTGAGTTAGAAAAGAACATGAGTATCATTGTTATGTAAGATTTGTTGTTGAGCATTGTTGGAAACATTTTGAGTTAGTTGATTCATGCTTGGACTAGGGTTTGTGAGAAAGAGTTGTTTCTTGAAGTGATTGTTTGAGTAGAGTTGATTGAGCCTAATAAAGTGGTTGCATTAAGTGGTTGTTCAAGTTCCATGAAACAAACTATTCTATATTCTGATTGAGTTGAGATTGAGACCTGAGAATAGAACATATTGAGTCTCTAACAATTCTCTTTATGCTTCTATGAGGTTGAGTTAAAATTGATCTGAGTTGAGATTGCTTTGAGTTGAGATTGGGATTTGAGTATAAAATATATTGAGTCTCTAAAAATTCTCTTTATGCTTCTATAAGATTGAGTTGAGTTGATATTGCTTTGAATTGAGATTGGAATCTGAGTATAGGACATATTGAGTCTCTAACAATTCTCTTTATGCTTCTATGATATTGAGTTGAGATTTTGTTGAGCTGATTTGAGGTAAGTCTTTGAGAAGGCTTGTGGACTATTTTTGTGTAAAATTTTATGAAATCTTACTATAAATATTTGAGCAAGTCCTATAGAGGACTTATTGTGCAGATAGGGACAAGTTCTGTGTGAGCTTTTTGAGAATATTTGAGTAGGTTATGAGTGATCCTATTGAGCATATTTGAGCAGGTTCTGAGTGACCCTATTGAGCATATTTGAGGAGGTTCTAAGTGAACCTATTAACAGAGCTTTGGAGGTGACAGAGTATAGAGGATAGAGTCTCAGTGGATAGATATCCAGTAGCCAGGATAATTGAATACAGAACTGAGTGAGGATTCTTAAAGTGGAGAGAGATCCACCAGTTAGTGCAGCAGAGAGATAGAGTCTTCTAGAAGATCACTAGCCAGAGCATAAGGGGTAAGAGTTATCCTGTGGAAGATATCCATGAACTTGAGATTTAGAGGATCAAAATATCCTTTGGACAGAGGTCCATAAATATTTTAATTGGGAAGGATTCCCAAGATATTTATTGAGAAAATTTTAGCAAAATATTTTCTTCATGGAGTAGCCCGCATTGGTTGAACCACATAAATTGTTGTGTCACTTTTTTGGATGGTGTTTTGTGCATTGCTTTGATTACTGCTATTGATACTGCTATCTATACATTGCATGATATTGAATTGAAAAGAAAAGTAAAAAGTGGTCTTATACTGTTCACCCCCCTCTCAGTATAAGCTTGTGTTCTTCATAATCCCTTATAACTTCCAAAAACATTTACCCTTTTGTGGAAAAATTTTTGTAGTTTCAATGCTAATTTCCCATTATTAGGGTTTTATTTTCATTGACATCAATATTTATTCATAAGTGTCCAGTTCTTCTAGAGTTATTTTCCAATTATTTGGGTTTTCTTTGTTGGATTTTATTTTTATCTAGCACTTTCTAGGATTTTGGTGTTAATTTTATATTACCAAAGTTTAAAATTATTGGTTTTCACTTTTTTCTCAAAAATAGGCTCTGGTGGTAGAAGGTTTTAATTTCTCTGTGGATTTCTTTCTTCCTCCTTTTACCAAGTTTTAATGCTAATTTCCACTTACCAAAGTTTAAATTCATTGACCTCCATGTTTCTCTGCCAATGTCCCATTGGTTTTGATGTTAATGGGTTCTAATTTCTTTATGGATTTTTTGATTGTCGAGGGTTTGGAAATACTTAAGAAATTTTATTTCCTTGTGGTTTATCAAAACTTTATGAGGTTTCTATATTATAATTTCCCTGTTTTATTATCAGGGCTTCCAGTTGGAATTTTTTTCAATTTTAAATTGCCCCCTCCAATAGCCAGAATGGATGAAGTTGGGATTTTATTTTTCCAACTTGTGCTTTACCAAAATTTTGGTTGGAATTTTATTTTATTACCTCCTTTTATGACTAATTTAATTTCATTGTCACCCATATTTCCTCATAAATATTCGATTAACGTTGTTGTACCTGATCTTTCCTTGGTCACCATATTTTGACAAGCTTATGGAAAACACACACTTTTGGATAGCAAATGAAAATTTATATTCATTGGAAGTCTATTTTTGAGTTGTATCCAATGGAAGTGATTTCATAAATTTATGTTGAGTATTTCAAGAGATATATGGCCTAAAAGTGGGGGCTATTGTTAGCATAGATCATATTATAGACTTCATTTAGATTATCACATTATATTATTCACATTATCGTTAGATAGTGGTTGGGGAAGTTGGTTCTTGATAACCGCATATGGTTGAACCGCATACCAATGTATTACTTATTCTCATGATCATATCAATAACAAACTAATGTTGTGAATTACTTTATGGTATCAAATAAAAATGATATTGGGAAATGTGTTTTAGTTTTTGGGTAAAGTGATTTTAATCCATCACACCACTCCATAATTTGGGAGCCTGCAACTGGAAGGCAACACTCCCATATCTTGAATGCATGTGAACTCTCTCTACATTCACAAAAAAATTCCTTTCGATGTCAACGAATATTCTTTGGATGGTGAGCATGTTGTTGTTTCAAGCAACATTGACAAAGATTATCTTTGCGGGTATGTTTGGAGATAGATGATATCATAGCCATTGGAGCTAGCAGAGTCCATGTAGATGCGTGTAGACTTGCAATAATCCCTTACACACATAGAAAATATTGTAAAGTTTTGGACTGAAATTTTTCTTGCACTTGGAGAACGATTGGCAGTTTCATGTTTCAATTTCAATATGGACATGATTGGAAAGCATATCCTAAAGTTTAAAAAAATAAAATAAAACTTTTTGATTGATGGTTTCAAGATTGTGTGGTACAAGTTTCATGTGACATGGCATAGTCATAGTTTGTTTTAGGCTTGAATTGGGCTTGAATGATATAATACAAAGGCGAACAGTCTGTGTTCTTGTTTGGACGGCTAGTCAAACTAGTTTGTAGGCTAATTGCTAAGACCCTTTGCTGCACATCAAGGGTTCGACTCCTGCATAATACAATAATTTTTTTTTAAACCAATATAGTGGGGAGGAAACTATAATATTACTTTACTACTTATATATTTCATTTTCCCCAATAGTAGAGTTGGTTGAGTGGTTTGTGCAAGGACATTGATGGGCAAGTTGGGGGTTCAAACCCCATGGAGTCCAAAAAGTAAAAAAAAAAATTGCAAGTGATAGATTTTCAAAAGGTATTTTTTATATACCTTAGGTTTATTTATTGCAAAATTCATTTTTATTTGCAATTTAAACCTACCTAAGCAAGAAAGTGGCAGAATTTCAAGACCAAGTGATTTTGTTTTGGAGAGATAAGAATATAATTTTGTTTTTTCAAAAGAAAATATTTTGTTTTGTTGCCACTAAAACCAAACAAGAAGATTTCGTACATTTTTTCATGGAGGGGTAAGAACATAAATTTGCACTTAGTTTTCTTTTGCACTTTGAAAGGGTACATCACATTTTCCACCTTGTTTATTTTGCAATCCAAAGGGGGGATAAAAGCATTATTTTCTCTTACAAAATTCTAAGACAAAGGGGGAAAACAATGGAATAGAATATCATAATTTTGCAAACCAAAACCTCGCATAATTTGCAAAAACATATTGCAAGAAAGATGCATTTTCGGTGGAGATTTACATCTTAAACAAAAACTAGCATTGTAAATAGGTGCATTTTTAGTGGAAACCGACATCTATAGTTAAAATTTGTGGAAACTTGTGATTGTTTACTGCATTTAATTTTTTATTTTTTTATTTCAATCATAAGTTAAAATAAAAAGCAAAATAAAGGCCCCAAATTTTAAACCTATTTGTGCAATTTATTACACTGCAATGTTCAGTATATACAGTACCTTTGGTCCACACTTACAATTAATATTGTCATACTTTGGGTTATTGTATCTAATGCTTAACATAGCTGCAACAATGATGTATGAGCTATTGTTCTCTATAAATCATCGAGGATAAATAAGGAGATCTAGTTTTGATATTCACTCCATTTTATACCCTAATTCTTTCTGATTGTTTGTCTTAATCTCCTCCAACTCATCATTCTTTTTTTTACAGGGTTTTGAGGCAAGTTCCATCAATTTGATTGAATTCCCTTTCACGTACTATTTATGGTATATCAAAAGAAGGACCATTTGGTGTTATAAGGAACCTTCACAATGGAAATTATTCACAAGTATCTATCAGATTCATAGTTGCTCAAAGGTTCTAAAATTGCACCATGGAAAACAAAAATGAGAGTTATCGTTCAGGTTGAAGATTTGTGGGATGTAGTGACTGGCACTATAAAACATCCTACAATAGTAGGGCTAAATCAAGAGGCATTTGATAAGAAGGATAGAAGGTGTCTCATGTTTATTCAGCCTTCTACTACATATGAGGTACAACCTCACATTTTTGATGCAAAAACTAGTAAAGAAGCTTGGGATGCTTTGATTACCATTTATTAAGGGAAGAATCAGTCCACTATTCTTAACCTTCAATCTCAACTACATACACTCAGTATAAAATCTAGTGAGATAGTTGAACTATTCCTATGCAAAGTGGTAGAATTGAAAGCCAAATTAAATGCTATGGGAGAAGCAATGGTAGATACTCTCTTGACTTTAGTCATTTTGAGAGCTTTACCAGAATCCTACAAGGTGTTGATCACATCTCTACAAGTGTCTGGTAAACAAGTTACTTTTGTGGAGTTGGTAAATTTACTTCAAAATGAGGAGGCAAATCAAGTTTAAAGAGATGAAGTTCTAGATAATGCACTTTACTCAAAACAAGTGGGAAAGAAGAAAGGTAACTTTTATAAGGGAGGATCTTCATCCAAAGAAGAAAGGAAACAACCTCAATAGAAATAAAAAAATATTACAAAATTTATGATATGGATAACCATGATACCAATAGGTGTTGGTTTAAGAATAAACAACCCAATGACCAAGATCACAAGAAAAATGGAAAGGGGAAATACAAACCATAGAAGAAGCATAAGCAACCCAAGGGACATGTTGCTTATGAGAAATCAAACTCAAAATTTGAGAGAGCACACAAGATTCTCATGACCCACACATCTTCTTAGTAGAAGGATCTTATGTGATATATTGATCCTGGTGTTAGCAAACACATGATTGGTGATGGATCGTGGTTTGAGATATTTGAGGCAAAGGAAGGCAATTCAGTGATAATCACTGATGATAATATCTATCGATTCTAGGGTGAAGGATATATTTTTTCCACTCTTCTAGATGGTAAATGTCAAATTAAGAAGGTTCTCTATGTTCCTGGATTGATGAACAATTTGTTGTTAGTCCCTCAGATCTTGGATAGAAACATGAATGTTGTTTTTAGAGTTGAGGATGGTAGAAAGAGATGCTTCATCACCATAAATGGAAAGCATGTAGCAATAGGTTCATACAATAATGGCTTGTTTATCTTAGATGCCATTTTTACACCTCATGTTTCCATGGTAGCAAACACAAAGGAGGCCACTTCTCTTTGGCACAAGATATATGGGCATCTAAGTTCATGATATTTTTTTGAGTTGAGTAAATATGATATGGTGAAAGGTATTTCCAACCTTTCATCCACTTTTCCAGTTTTCTCAAATTGCTTAGCAAGGAAGCAACACTGAGTACCATTTGATGTGAGCTCTTCACAAGCTATGAAACCTTTAGAGTTGGTACACACCGATCTATGCGGTCCTATGCTAAATAGTTATGGTGGAAAGAGGTATTTTTAATTGTTTATTGATTATTACTCATGGAAGATGTGGGTTTTCTTTTTACAATTGCAATTAGAGGTATTTTTGTACTTTTAGCAGTTCAAGAAAAGTGTTGAGAAGGGTTTAGGATGTTCCATCAAGATCCTCCATTCATATCAGGGGGGAAAATATACCTCCAAATAATTTTTACCATTTCTATATTCACATGGGATTAAGAGATAACTGACAATAGCCTATACTCCATAGAAAAATGGGATTGTTGAGAGGAGGAACCATTCCATCATGGAAATGGTTCATTGTATACTTAAGGTGGCACATCTTGAGTAGCAGTATTAGGCAGAAGCAGTGAATACAATAATGTACCTCTTGAATAGAGCACCCATAAAGGCTCTACAGAGTATGACTCCATAAGAAGCATGGAGTGGTAGGAAACCCTCCATTTCTCATCTAAGGGTTTTTGGGTGTAAGGCATTCGTGCACATTCTAAAACAGAAGAGAAATAACTTAGATGAGAAAAACTTATAGTGTGTTTTTCTTGGTTATGATGAGCATTCAAATGGATATCTATTGATAGATCCTAAGACCAATAAAATGCACGTCAGTAGAGATGTGGTATTTGATGAAGCTTTCACATCAGATAACACATATATAGTTGTATACCTAGATGAAGAGGAGCCTAAGAAAGAGACTCCAATACCACAAAATAAGGTTCCAAAATGGTATACTAGCACATTGAGAGATTTAAAATTGACTTCACTTCTATATCTTACTCTAGATTGACCTTGTAGCATGACTCGGCAGATAAGAGTAGAGGTATCTATAGACACCTAAAATACATCATATTTATGATACTACTCATATGGACACATTCAAAGACTATATGAATTATCTTAGACCTTTCCAAGAGCTAGTAGTGGTCATAACCACTCAAAAAGGGTAGTTCTATCCCATTCAGGCATAGCCACTATCAATAAGAATGGCCACTAACTTTGGCTACTACAGCTAATAGTGGCCACACCTAGACGCTGCTTTGGATAGTGACTATCACCAAAAAATAGTCTGGCCATGAATATAGGCCTAGATAATGTAGTTCAACTATACTTGCATTGAGTGGTTTTTGGCATCGACCTCCTAGAGATCCTCCTGACTGCTCCTTCAATGCAAATTTATGGTTGATCCTTCCCCTTAGGATTGTCAGTTGCATACAGATTTGAATCTTGGATTCTCTAGGAATCCAAGATCTAGATCTAGAGCTGAATCTAGGAGGTCTACATATGGACTCTACCAAGCAAAGAAAATGATCCGTGAATATCAAAATTTTGTGCAGTGAAGCTATAACAAATTAGAGAGAGATTCCATACCCTTTGGAGGAGTAGCGAAGCTCTGCTCAATTTAGAGATGATTTCCAGCCATACAACCATTTAGGTTGAATTTTCTTCATTGCCAATCAGTGTACGGACACAGAGGTGACCCTTGGACATCAATTTATATGAGCAATCTAGTGCTACAGCCCTTGGTTCATGAGGAAAATTCTTCATTTTGTAGTCGTTATCCTTGACAGTGGCCCACAGGCATAGCCTAGGTTTTTAGACATTATTTTCTAAGTCTTAGCTTAGATTTGTTATTATTTTTTGTCTCGTTAATTAGTTTTAGCATAGATATGGTTTCTTGAATGCATTTGCATTGTTATTTCTTGAGTTATCCATGCATTTATCATTTAGTTTTTCTAGATTTTGATCTTATTATGCTTCACAGATTTTCTAATAAATCCTCTTCACGAGAGGTGGCCCATGCTACTAATCTCCTAGTGTTGTTTCTTGTACGCAAGATACAGGTTATAGGACCAATCCAAAGTGTTTAAATTGAAATATTCCTTCGGACAAGAAGGAGAATAAGGCATCTATAAGCCCTTATACAAGTTCATGTGTGAGACTAGGAGGCCTACAGAGTGCACCATCCCCTTACAGGGGACACCATTACTTCTACTTGTATTTCATTGTATCAAATTGGGTATCCCTAAGAGGGACTGATATGTAACCAAAATCCACATGAATAAATAAAAGATATTTCTTGCATTTGTCACTTCCATGTTATTTATGCTTTCATGGTCTTTTCTTTTGATATAATGTTGCAAGTAGACTAAGGTGCACAACTTCCCAGGGTCGTACATATGGCGATCACAATGGGATACCCACCTGGTTTTCTATTTTGGTTGTTTTATTGATGTTTTCATGTGTTTTTAGTGTGTATGTCTAGTCACTCTAGTTGATAGTAGCTAGCATATATTGACCACTTTTGAAGTCAATGGCCAGTAGTAGCTGCTCTGGTTTATAATGACCTGTAGAAAAGCAACTAAAGAGGTCAATTTGTGCTTCATCGGATGTGGATTTTAGGTTGGGGTAACTCTCTACTTTTTTTTATCTTTCTCTATCTATGTTTTTTTTGTTAGAATACAGTAGGGAAATTTTTATTTAATTAAGAAAATATAGAAAAATACTAAAAGGAAAATGCATTGAAGCTTTCTAGTTTTCTTAGTTTTCTTCTAGTCATTGCTAGGAACAATGAACCTCTATTTTCAAGGTCTACCCTAGTCTCCAACGGTCTAGGTTTTTGTTTGTTAAGCTTGCTTGCATGGGGCCCAGCTAGTGGCCATTATCTCATGAAGTAGTGAAATGCATTCTCTAAAGATCATTGAAATATTTAGACATGCATTTTTTTGAATAAAAATTGTTCCTTTTAGGCATATAGGGAAATATCATGAGTGCTCTTTGATGCAGAGTTTTCCATTACATAAAAATCTAAAAAAGGAACACCCACACACCACGAATCACTTAAATGCTAGTGAGTTGGAAGTCATGACCAACCACTAGTAGATTTTAGTGAGGTGGCTTTCATCTCCACCCGTTGTCTCAAATCCTATGTACCTATTATTATTGGCCAATACCGGCTCCAAGATCCATCATAACCCATGGGAAATAGCATGTATCTCTTTTTGGAGAGGTATATTATTGACTGTGAGTGAACTGGGTGAGGACCAAGAGGACTTGTGCTCCTTGACCGTGTGTGGACTTCATTACCACACATTATAGGTTGTATTATGCAACTTGAACTTCATCACCAGGTTGTCGAGCTATGATTATACAGGTGAAATCCACTTAAACATAAGAATACCATCCAACAAGATCAAAACATGTGATACAAGGTCTTCTTTACAAAAAACACATAAAAATACACAAAATAGCTTAGGGAACGCACATTAATCCTTAAATGATATAAACACTTATTTGCTTTACATGTGTGCTTTAAAATATTACTTAAGAAGATAATTCAAAACCATCATGGTATACACACAAATAAACCTCCCTTGATCCAACACCGAGGTGGAAACTGATGCTCCGCATAACCATAGTCATAGTCACAATAACATTGAGTCACCCACCCATAGTTTTGTTAGATGAAGTTCAACAAGTCTTAGGGGTGACAACTCAACCCTTGGGGGGACTCCTCAAGAAACCCTAGTGAGAGAGTCATATCTTGGTTCCTCTTATGGTAGGCATGAGGAGGCATCAAGGCCCTAATCATCACATAGACATGATGAGGACTCAAGGCCTCTCTCATCACACAAATATGATGAGGCCTCAAGGCCTCTCTCATCACACAAACACAAGGAGGCCTCAAGGCCTCCCTCATCACACAGACATAAGGAGGTATCAAGATGTTGGCAATTTTGGGCACTTTGGGTACATTGCCTTTGCTCAAATGTATAAGTTGTCATTGATGTCAAAAGGCATTTTTTTTTATATCAAAAGAGTGTGATGTCAAGAATATCTTGAGAAGCTTCTTTATGTTAAAGGGTTTTTATTAAAACCATGGTGACAAGGCTAAAGGTTTTTCTTAAAACCATTTGGACTCATTAAGGGTTTTTATTAAAACCAAGCTTAACTTAATGCAAAGGTCCATGTTTATTATTAATAATTAAATTAACTCAAACCTTTGTCAAAAGGTCCAAGTTTAATTTATTATTCATAAAATAATAATTATTATTTTAATTATTATTAAATGGTCTTTCAACCCTTAAGCGATGGAAGAAAAAAGAATTTTTTTGCCGATATGTTGCCATCATTGGAGGAGCATCGACGTCAAACAGTTAAGGAAGAATGGCTATATAAGTGGGGATTATTTTCTAAAGTGAGTGTAGGAAAATACGGAACATCTCAGTATTATTCTGCAGGTGATTAAATAGCAATTACATTGCCGGGAATAGTCACCGGCGTAACAGAGAAACAGAACTGTTACACTGTTGTAACAGTACACTAAATGTCAAATAAAGACAATACAGTAATAGTACGCTAACATCCCCCTTTATTACATTATTTGGGTAATGTAATAACTAATAGCTATACTAGACTACTAACATCCCCTTACATTATTTTGCAATACAAAGTGAGCTGCGAAACAATTCAAATTTGACACGTCCAAGTGCCTTAGTGAAAATGTACTGCAACTTGAGCATCGGTGGGAATGTCTTTGAAGCTGAATTCGGTGCTTTGGAACTTCATCTCGAATGAAATGACATTGTGTGTCAATGTGCTTTGTTCTTTCATGATGGGTTGGATTCTTGACGAGGTTCGAACACCACGATTGTCGCAAAACAAGTGTATTGGAGATTTTGATGGATGGCCCATACTTGTCAGAATGCGACGTAACCATATCACTTCGCACACAGCTTCACGTGTGGTGCGATATTATACCTCTGTTGATGAAATAGCAAACACCTGTTGCTTCTTCTTGTGCCAAGAGACGGGACCGGATCCCAGATGAAAAATGTATCCAGAAGTTGACTTGCGATCATCAAATGATCCGGCATAGTCGGAGTCCGTGTATCCTTGCAAGAAGAATTTGTTGTTCCTCTTGTATTCTAGGCCATATTCCATAGTACCACGGACATAGTGAAGAACACGTTTTGTTGCTTTCCAATGAGTGGTCTTAGGCTCCTGCATGAACCTCGAAAGATAGTTGACGGCAAATACGAGATCTGGCCTAGTATTGGTCAGATATATGAGACTCCCAATCAAGCTGTCGATAGAGAGTACCATCTACTGAGGTGAGTCATCATATCGCGATAAGCTGAAGTCCATTCTCCATTGGAGTTGCCATTGGCTTGCAATCGAGTCATGCGATATTTTTCCGGCAATGTCTTGGCATATTTTTTACGAGACACTTTGATGGAGTGCTCCTTACGGCTGAATTCAGGACCAAGACAGTAATGGAGAAGTCCGAGATCTGTCATCTCAAAATATTTGCACAAGTTTCTTTTGACAGTAGAGATCATAGTTTCTGAACTCCCTGTAATGAGCAGATCATCCACATAGAGTACAAGCAACACTATCTCAGAACCCTGTTTCTTGAAATAGAGGTTTGCATCTGACGGACATCTCTTAAATCCATGCTGCATAAGGTGATTGTCCATTTTTATATACCAAGCTCGAGGAGCTTGTTTCAGACCATACAAGGATTTGACCAATTTGCAAACTTTCTGCTCTTGGCCTTCCACTTCAAATCCTTCAGGTGAGTCATATAGACTTCTTCTTGGAGATCACCATTTAGAAAGGCACTTTTGACATCCATACGGTGAACTTTCCACCCATATTGTGCTGCCATAGCACACATAACCCGAATTGTGGTCATCCGAGCGGTAGGTGCAAAAGTTTCCTCGTAGTCAATGCCTTCTTTTTGAGCATAGCCCTTTGCAACAAGACGGGCCTTATGCTTATCAATTGTTCCATCTGCCTTGTACTTGACTTTATATACCCATTTGCAGCCAATGGGTTTCTTTCCATGCGGCAGATCAACAAGCTTCCAAGTTTTATTCTTCATCAAAGACTCATACTCTGTATCCATAGCGGCCTTCCACTGAGGCTCACTGAGAGCATCTTGCACTGATGCAGGTTCAAGACTATCTATGGTAGACATGAATGCCCTGTCATCATCAATATCCATATCCTCTACTTCTGTACTTGGAGTCACAGAAAGTTCCTCAAAAGATTGACAAAGATCATCAACCTCACCAGTTTCTTTGGCTTCTTTTTCCTTTTGAGCCATATTGCGTGTACGAGGTCTATCCAAATTCAAATTGGGAGGAGTGGATAAATTTGCATCTCTGATTGTATTTGTACACCATTTAGGATTCTTCTTCGGTGGAGTTGAAGAAGATGTAGAAGGACCTCCTGTCTGTGTTGACGAAGGAATCTTCTCTTCCTTAGTTTCCACAATATCTTGGTGTACTTTAGATGTGCTCTGTGATGTGAAAGCTTCATCAAAGACAACATCTCTCCTGATATGAATTTTCTTGGTCAAAGGATCTATCAACCGATATCCTTTAGAGTGCTGAGAATAACCAAGAAAAATACATCTCAGTGTTTTCTCATCTAGCTTCTTCCTTTTCTCTTTCGGTATGTGCATGAAAGCGTGACATCCGAAAATACGTAGATGAGATATGGAGGGTTTTCGACCACTCCATGCTTCTGTGGAGTCATTCCTTTTAGGGCCTTTGTGGGTGCCCTATTCAACGAGATACACTGCGGTGGTGACGGCTTCGCCCAATATTGTTGCCCAAGAGTAGCTCCTGTGAGCATACAACGAACCATTTCCATGATAGAACGGTTCCTTCTCTCGGCAACTCCATTTCTTTGAGGAGTATAGGCGATTGTTAAGCTGTCTCTTGATTCCATGCTTATCTAGGAATGCAAAAAATTCATTAGAGGTAAACTCTCCCCCTCGATCTGAGCGGAGGGTTTTAATAGAAGCTCTTGACTCCTTCTCAACGGATTTCTTGAACTGCTGGAAGAATGCGAAAGCTTCAGATTTCAGTTGGAGAAAGAAAACCCACATCTTTCGTGAGTAGTCATCTACGAATAGCTGAAAGTACCTCTTCCCTCCACAGCTGTTGGGTGTGAAAGGACCGCACGGATCGGTGTGAATTAACTCCGAGAGGTTTTCGTGCTCTTGTAGAGCTCTTCTCAAATGGTACTCTATCTTGCTTTCCTGCCAAGCGGTCGGAGCACAGCGGCAATGTGGCAGAAAGGGAAGGAAGACCCTTTACCATCTCATACTTCCTGAGCTCAAGTAAGTAGCCAGAACTAAGATGCCCATATCTCTTGTGCCATAGGGAAGTTGCCTCCTTGGTAGAGACAGTCATGGCAACATGTGGAGTAGAGATAGCATCTAGTGCAAATAAGCCGTGCTTATATGAAGCTGTTGCAATCTGCTTACCCTTCCTGGTAATGGTACAACACTTCTTTCCATTCTCAACACGAAAGTTGACAACCATATTTCTGTCCAGGATTTGTGTCATTGACAACAAATTGTTGGCCAATCCCGGAACATAGAGGACTTTGTCAATCTGACACTTTCCATCAGGAAGAGTGGCTGAAGCTGTACCCTCTCCACTGAACCACTGTGGGTTTTATCATCGGCAATGGTGACGGGTTTGCCCTCTTTGGCCACAAATGATTCAAACCATGATCGTCGCCAATCATATGTTTGCTAGCTCCAGAATCGACATACCAAATAGGATCCCTCTGTGTGGAATCTATGGTAGTCATGAGCACCTTGTGTGCCCATTCAGAATCTGAGTCAGATTCTTCAACAACAACATTCACCTGGGGTTGCTTGTTTTTATTTTGTGGTTTGTTTTGGCCTTTCTGCTTGTTCTTATGCCAACTCCTGTTGGTGTCATGGTTGTCTTTCTCACAGATCTTGCACCACCTCTTCTTCTGTTGAGGTTGTTTGCCTTTTCCTTTCGTATCTTGTTGAGAATTTCCTCCTTTATGAAAGTTGCCTCCTTTTTGCCCATTACCTTTCTTCCTAGAACCCTGTCTGTTGGTGTATAGGGCTGTATTGGAAGAATCATCCTTGTGAAGTTGGCGTGCCTCCTGTTGTTGAAGCAGATTGACCAACTCGATGTAGGTAATTTGTCGTTGAGACACCTGGATGGAGGTTATCAACATATCAAATGAAGAAGGTAAAGCTCTCATCACAAGTGAAATGAGAAGCTTTTCGTCCACGGTATCTCCCAGAGAACTCAATTTCTCTTTCAACTCAGACACTCTGCACAGAAAGAGTTCAACTGTTTCACCCTGCCTCAAACTCAGGTTATGAAGTTGTTGTTGAAGATGAAGAATGGTGGATTCATTCTTTCCCTCATAGATGGTTCTAAGGGCATCCCATGCCTCTTTACCACTTGCTTTGTCAGCTATATGAGGTTGCACTTCATCTGAAACAGCAAACAAAATGAGCACCTTTGCTCTACTTGTCTTTCTTGTCAAAAGCTATCTGATCTGCTGAAGGACATGTGGATCCTGCTGTTGGTGAAGGCCTAGTTGCTACTCCAGTAACAATATCCCACAAATCTTCCATTTGGAGAATTGCCTTCATCTTATGTTTCCATGGTGTATAATTTGGACCTTTCAATAAGCGATGCGGATCGGTCATCAACTTTGCAACGGCGGCCATAGTGAAGGTTCCTTATATCACCAATTGGTCCCCCTTTCGATATACCTTTTGCTAGGCCAATATACCGTACAAAATACCCGCCCTTACGTGAGGGAAACTATAGGTATTTAGAAAGATCAACAAAAATCACCCGCCCTTACGTGAGGGAGACTATAGGTGAGTTTTAGAGATCATACGATACGTGGAACATAAGCGGTGCTGAAAGGGAATCGCCTTGTTGATGGCACCTACCATAGAAGATTCTTCTCATGCGTGGGGCGTAACTTCCCCTAAACACTATGAAGAATACTTCGTCGGGATTTACGCCTAAACACAAGTGCGATAAAGGGTAGTGGATGGAGTAAAAAAATGCAAAAATGGCGTACTTATTCCTCCCTGACGATTTATAGAGAACAAGCTCAGACGTCGTTGTAGCAGCTATATTAGGCGGCGGATACAGTAGCCAAATCACGACAGCTTTACCTATAAGTGCTGGCCAGAGGTATCACAAATACCGAACGCTGCAGTGCAATAAATTGCACGGATGGGTTTTAATTATTTCGGGGACTTAGGGAGTGTTTTGATTTTAAGTTTTTAATGTTATAGTGCAAAAATGAAATATGCAACATACAACATAAAAAAACTGCCCACAAGAATAACCCACAAGGTGTCGGTCACAGCCGAAAATGCACCTTTTACAATTTGCCAAATTGCTATTTTTCGAAAAATTACTCACTATCCCCCTTTGATTTTTTGAAAAAAATATCCCCCCTTAAAAAGCTTTCTTTAACAAAGCATTTTTAATAATTATTATATATTTAAAATTAAAATAAATAATTTTAATTTATATAGTTTTTAAAACTTTAGAAAAATAAATTAAAAATAAATTTTAATTTATAAAGTTTAAAAACTATTAAAAAATAAATTAAAATTAAAAAATTTAACTAAAAATAATAATAATTAAAAAACGTTTGAAAAAAATATATACCTTGGGGGGAGTCGGCGGGATTTGAACCCCCGACCTGCAGGCTCCCTGAGCCTTACCGCACGGCTCACGACCACGTGAGCCAGCGGGCTGATCCGAGAGGATCAGTGGACCTGCTCCTCTTTCAACCCCTCTTTCTGACTCCTCCGCTGCTTCGTCCTCTGCTTCCCGAGCCTCCGCCTGGTCCGCTGCTGCGTTCAACCGGGAGGACGCCTCTGGTTTTTCTTCAGCGCGGGGATGGGCGGCTTTCATTTTTTTTTTTTTTTTTTTTTTACACCCGCCGATTCACGGGCCTCCCCTCTGCGTCCACGAGCAGCGGTCCGCTCAACACCTCCCAATATCTTCGAAAAAAAATTGAACGGGGTGGGGGGGGGAAGTCGCGCGCCGCGCAATTCGTGCTCCATGCAAATGGGGGGGGGGTTTATACTGCATGGGCGGGATTTTAAAATTCCCGCGCGCGCTCCCTCCTGCCTTCCTCCCACATCCGACACAGGGCGGGGGGCGGGGGGGTTGGCCCTCTCCCCTTGGCCCTACGTCCCCTGCGCAGCACGCGGCAGGCGACGCAGCGCGCCGAGGGGGGAAGGCTTGCGGTCTGGGCGAGACGCGTGGTCCCCTCCAGTGCGCGATACGTATGCCCTGTCGCATGCACGTCCGTTCACGCGTGGCTGTTGGCACGCGAGGGGGTGGATACGTCCGCTCAGCCTACGGCTTGCGGGGCTGCACAGCGGACTATCCGCTCGACCGGGGGGGGTGCGTGCAGCTCCTCCCCTCTTGTGATGTTCGCCCGTGACTATTGGCATGCGAGCGGGCAAATACATATGCTCAACCTACGGCTTGCGGGACTGCACTCCTCTGCGTCTGCGAACAGGGAGACAGGGGGCGCCTGCTGCGAGCACGCGGCGTCCCTGCGTCCCGAAAAAATATATATATATATATTTTTTTTTTTTCTTCTCCCACAGCACGCAACTTAGAAGATAAATCTCTGCAATCAAAAATTCCTCTGCCCAGGGAAATCGTAGAACCTTGCTCTGGTACCATGTAGGAAAATACAGAACATCTTAGTATTATTCTGCAGGTGATTAAATAGCAATTACATTGCCGAGAATAGTCATCGGCGTAAAAGAGAAATAGAACTGTTACACTGTTGTAACAGTACACTAAATGTCAAATAAAGACAATACGATAATATTACGCTAACAGTGAGCACCTCTGATTATTATTGATATATGTGATTTGTGGTTACTCTGTATTTTTTTATTTGTGCTTGGCATCTACGATTTGCACTTGATCTATTTTGTTTGATTTGCGCTTGGCGTCTGTGATTTGCACTTGCTATGTTTCATTCGATTTGTGCTTGGCATCTGCAATTTGCATTTGCTCCTTACCTTTTGAACAGTGCTTGGTGTCTTCGAGTTGAGCTTGCTCTGTGTCTTTGAATCTCCGATTGACGTCTTTGAAACCGTGCTTGGCATACTCGAATTTGAGCTTGGGCTGCATCCTTACTTTTTGTGTGATGGCAGTGGATTGGCAATTGCTCCTGAACTACATTTTTCAGACTATGCTATGAGATGACTAATGCAAGCATTTAGTGACTTACGTCTTGGACAACGCTCACCAGTTTGCATGTGGTTTGTGGAAGACGTTTACATTTTCTAGATTCTTGGCGTCAAAGGAAGATAAAAGAAAGGGCAGCGCTGTAGTATTTCATTAGGCACTTGTGACCCAATGGTGGTGGCATTTAAGCAAAAGCGCTAGAAGGCAGAGGTGTCGAGTTTGATTCTCTTCATTGGATTTTTTCTTTTGGTCACGGTGTGCAAAGGATAGTGGCTATGAATGCATGGGAGGTATAAGGTTAAGGTATCATATTTGTTTTGATATTGTTTTATTGATGTTTAATTTTTATATGGAGTAATAAGGTGTAAAGAGGTTTTACTTTGTATATATATTGTACTTTGGTGGTTTTTACTAAGTTGGAGAAATAAGGTGTTATTTTGGATCTTTATTATTGTGTATTATTGTATAGTTGCTAACTCTAATTAGTGGCAAATTGAGAGTTAGTGTTGTGACAGATTTTGAGTTCTCCTTCTTCATAAAAGTAAAGGTATGGGCAACATCTTCCATGTATGTTGTTTATGGTATATTTTCTGAAATTGAGTTTGGAGTGAAAAGGTTGTCTACTAGGTATTCTTTGGTGTGAATCTTATTTTCCGGATATTGAAGATTGTTTATGCATTAAAGTTATTGTTGAATTTTTGGGTGAATGCATAATTCTGGTTGAGGAAGAGGAAGCATTTTTGCAATAGGGTTTATGTTAGTAAGTCTTGCTACTTGCTTTGAGATGATGAAACCCTAGTTTTTGGTGAAAATAATATAAGTATCATTGTTATATGAGATATTGCATGGTTGGCAAATTGTTGGGTTGTGTTTCATATTCTTGAGAAAAGCATACTACATCTATCTTATTCTTTTGAGTTTGAGATTGAGTTGAGATTGAGATTGGGAGTTAAGTATAGAACATATTGGGTCTCTAAAAATTCTCTTTATGTTTCTATGATATTTGAGATTGATATTGGGAGTTAAGTATAGAACATATTGGGTCTCTAACAATTCTCTTTATGTTTCTATGAGATTTGAGATTGAGATTGGGAGTTAAGTATAGAACATATTGAGTCTCTAACAATTCTCTTTATGCTTTTATGAGATTTATGAATCACATTGGGTCTCCAACAATTCTCTTTGTGGGTTCATGCTAAGCAAGTTTTTCTTGGTGAGCTTGCTGAGGTTTTGGATAGGTTTTGATGGGGACTTGTGAGCAGGTTTTGGACAGGTTCCGGTGGGGACTTATGAGCAGATTTGGACAGGTCCTAGCAGAGGACTTGTGAGCTGAGTTTTGAGAGTTCTATCAGAGAACTTGAGGACAGATGTGCATTGGTTATTTGAGAAGAACCTGAGGATAGATTTGGCAAGTCTTTGAGAAGGCTTGTGTGCAGAGGATTGATTTGTTCAAAGAGTTGGACAGATCTGATAGACAAAGGAAGACGTGTACTAGACTAACTGATTGTGTTTGGTACAGGTAGCTGAGCTACAATGGACATGATCATAGAAGGTAGAGGTCTCTTAGGCTAAGCATTGAGGATAGGAGGTCTTTGGTGGAAATGAGTTCCATGTGCTGGCAAGAGGTAGAGGTAGTTGATCTTCTAAGGGATCATTTCCAGAGCAGAGGGGAAGGTATCTCCTTTGAGCAGAGGCTCATAAATTTAGATTGGGGGAAGGTGTCTCGTTTGAGATGAGGCTCATAAACATTGTAACTGGGAAGGTTTCCCAAAGAACTTTGAGATAACTTTTAGAGAAAAGTTTTGTGGACGTAGCCCAGGCTTTCTAGGTGAACCACGTTAAAATTGGTGTCACTTTGTGGAAGATATTGTGCATTATTTTGATATTGCTTTGGGTATATTGCTTTACTAATTTGAAGTATAAAGGAATAAGTAAAAATAGGTCTTATACTGTTCACTCCCCCCTCTCAGTATAAGCTTGTGTTCTTCACAAGACCTCCATCATCACATATACATTAGAGGGCTTTAATACCCCAATATGCACATAGATATAAGGCCATGGACGACCAAATAGCTTTATGATTTGGATCAAGTTCTCATGATACCAACTCAAAGAAGCATTGCTACCACATTCTATTTTAGAAATTTCATATAGCATAACTACAACGTACACCAATGAGTCTGGGGAAGCTTCAAAGCATCCTCGTAGCATGTGCACTACCTCCAACCATGGGGGTACAGAACATAGATCACTCTACATAGAGTAGGTCAACCTAATAGACAAGGGCAAGAACATGGTAGGAGCCTCTCCAAGAGGCCTATCCATTAATACTCCTCACATAGAGTTACAAATCCATAGATATTTAATGGTCAATAAATTTTACCATGTGCGTAGGCAATATGAGGATGTGCAATATCATAAGAAGCTACTTCAAGATAAGTAGTAAGCATTGCATAATCATTTAGAATCCCTCGAGCAAGAAGAAGCACAAAAAATGTGGCATTTTTGCTTTCAATAATAGTGCTTGAGATGAATAGATAGAGCACGAAGAGCAAGATGATAGGCTGGCTCGAGCTGACTTAAATATATGTGGTGATCAATACCAATAGGATAGATGTGCTCATTCTTAGCATAAAGATGCACTAGATAAAGAGATGAGCACACTCACCATGCCTCATAACATCAACAATACCTGGATCCAAGACAAACACAACTTAATGAAGAATAAGTGAGGATGGAATATCAGGAGCAGACATATCTTAAACCTCCATCCATGGTCATGGGGTTGAATACAGATGCCCAAATCAGGCATAAATAAGATTACCTCTCTGACCATCTGACTAAGCCTTCAAGAATAGGATATCATTTCTTCAAAGGCATATAAAGTACTCACTAAGAGAGTTAAATCTCTTGATAAATAGGATGTGGTTGGGAAGAAACCAACCCTGAGTAAAATACACAACCAACTATTATGCCCTTCAGTACCGAGTCCTGCATATCCTAGGAACTTTGAGATGCCTAGGCTAGACAAGTTCAAAGGAGAGGAAGATGCACAAGAACATGTCATAAATTTTATGAATGTGTGCTTCTAACTTAAACATAATGATTCCCTAATGCTAAGAATGTTCATCATGATGTTATCGAGCACAAAAACCAAATGGTTCAACAAACTACCTAAGTACAGTATCATCATCTTTGAGCAACTGGTGAATGCATTTCTTGAATGCTTTTCATTTGGTATCAAGAAGAAATTAAACTTGTTCAATCTAGTAAACTTGAAGCAATACGATGATGATTCAATTATGGATTATGGGAATAGATGGAGGAAGATCATGGTAAAATTACCATTTGTTATTCCCACTGTAGAGCTCACCTAGATGTTTACCAAGAGTTGCACAAAGCACATCTCGTTGCTACTACAATATAGTATGAAAAATTCAAGGAAGCCTTGGATCAAGCCAAGCTAATAGAATACATCAAGGTTGATAAAGGAGACCTTAAACTCCAAAAAAAAAAGTACTATAACAATGCCAACTACAACAAGAATCAATAGAAGTAGGCCAAGCCTTCTCAAATAAACCAAGTTGTGTTAAGGACACCAAAGAGAGGCAATATCCAACAATCGCATAACTATTAGGCGCACCCCCACTGACCAACTACAACCCAAAGAATAACCAAGGTTGAAATAAATAACATTGGTTGCCTCATTTTTTCATGCCTTTATCAAAATCGATGAAATAAATATTCAACTAGCTGAGGTACAAAGACTCAGGCTACCTAAGATACAACTTATTAACCCTAAGCATCCCAAGCCCAAGTGATATAGGGAAGATAAATACTACCACTATCATAAAATACAGGGGCATGACATTGAAACATGTATCAAATTCAATAATGTTGTACAAAACATTATTGAGAAGGGTGAGCTAAAATTTGACAACCCATTAGCACCCGATAATAGAGACATGGGCATATTCAAGAACCCGTTGCTTAATCATGAGGCCCCCAGGGATTAGGGAACTCAAGTGAACCAAGTTTGTGTTAAACCTCCCACTCAAGGGTGTATCAGAATGGTTGATATAGTCAATGTGGCAACAAGAAGTCAGTGATATAACCAACCAAAGCCTCCAATGGATCCTATTCACATCTCGATTGCACCTCAATAGAGGCTGATGCAAAATAATCCTCTAGGTCCACCATTGTAACATGTGGTAACTATCCAGAGCAGACTAGAGTAAAATCTCTAAATAACATCAGCTAAATTATCAATCTATGAGCTCATTCAGTAATTCCCAAGGAATAGGGAGACTTTAATGGAAATCGTGAGACTGATTGAGATTTAGCCCTAAAAACCTTATGTGTTCACAAACTTCGTGGGGTAGGTCTAGTAGTGTCAAGATCTTGTAATCCATTTCTACGATCACAAAATCAAGTTAGTACCTACTACCATAGCAGACTTGTCTCTACATATCATTACATCAATCAATGACATACCCTTTAAGCAGTTTCTAATCAATACGGGATTTTAGATTAACATTATCACAACAAATGCTATAGGGCACCTAAAAATCCCTAGTCCCAATATCCTATACATTGAGAGCTTTCAATGATGTGTTGTGATCCACAGTGGGTATAGTTGTTCTACCCATAAATGTAGGACAAAATACCATCCCCATGATGTGTTATGTATTGGAGGGGGTAATGTAGTACAACATTCTCCTAGGGCATCCCTAGATAAGGGACATACAGTGCATCCCCTCAATATTACACCAATGCATCAAGTATGTGCACGAGGGATAAGTGCATGTGGTTCTATCAGATGAAGAGTCATTTAAATATGTGCATCAGGTCAACAGGCCAGAGGACTTCATCCTTCTATCAACACACCTGTACATAAGACCTTCATCCCCCATCGCATAGCTAGAAAGTAATTCTAAATCAGTGGGAGGTGACATGCCCACATTACTACCACCTCCTGCATCTAAATCTACTAGCGCTTCTGATAAACCCATAATTTCCAAGTCTAAGGACTCTCAGAAGCTAAAAGCACCCCTAGGGGAGGAAGTACCTAAAGAACTTTCAACTATAGTAGCTACAAAAATTTTGAATCCCATGAAGGAGGAAGAATACCAAGATATAGTTGAGGAGGTACCCCAACCTACCTTGCCTGCCTCATCAACAATGTCATCTACACCATAGGTGATAGTTCACTTAGCCAACATAGGGTTAGAATAATATCTTTTGTAGAACATGACTTTCATACCTATTATCGAGTCTATGCAAGACATGGGATGCCCAAGAGTACTAAACTTACCAATAGGAATAGTGGTTCCATTAGGGATTCCCCCTAACCAAACCAACTTCATATATGTTGGTTTAGACTATGCCCATAATGCTTTTGATATTGAAGAGGATGAGGATGAACCATTCACCATGGATTTTCATTATTTATCTAATCCTATGTTTGCTCTAAGGTACTTTTAATGATTCCATTGGCATGGCCATGGTTCTATACAAGCAAGGGTATCATCTTCCATAGTAGTTGTAATACCAGTTGCCTACTGATAGGTTTGATCTAGGGTATCATATCCAAAGCCATGATGATTCATTGATAGTACACCTAGATAGGTTGACCTTGGGTTTCAAGGAATATATTGACTAGAATCCTTATCAACCCCCAAACAGAAGTTACTTGAATGATAGATGGGTGGCTATGGTCAATAATGGACCACCTGATGAGTATCACCCTAACTCCTCTCTCGAAGCACACCCATCAGGAATAATCCTATGGGAGGAAAAGCAAAGTCATGGTTATGAGCGAGAGGAAAATGAGTATATCACTAGAAAATTTGAGGATGAAGCCGGATTGGCCTACCATGGGCCTCAATATATCCAACACCTTACTTGGGTAAGTAACACAGAGATCGAATACATCTCAGATGAAAGTGGCTATGAGTCCAAAGACTCAACTAAGATGGCCTACCTTGGGCCTAGACATGCACACTACATCGTAGGGCCAATGGAAATGGACAATAGATTCTTCATATATGATAGCAACTGTGAAGATGAGATTGAAATGGCCTATCTTAGGCCTCAACATGCAAGTCACCATCCAATTCTAATGGGCAAGAATAAGGGTTTCTTCATAGATTACAGTGACTGTAAGGACGATACTGAGATGAATTATCATGGGCCTCATCACTTACGTTAGGTCAATCTACTTGTTGAAAGAGATATGATACTCCACACCATATATCCTAACCTCTATCTCATGGTAAGACCAGTAAATCTAGACATAATTCATTGCATGGTCAACCCAGATTCACCTACATTTAGAGATTTGCTATAGCCTAACGATACCATCATCTCATCTATTCATATACTAGATCCTAAGATCCCCATACCCCCAAAGCCACATATTGGGGTTAAAAGTTAAATTATTAATGTAGAGTTTCACCCATGTGGTCCTAGAGATTTCATCCCATCCATCAACATAATCTCCATTGATTTGACCACTCCACTCCATAATCCAGCAGATCCTATGAAACCATTGTATCTTAACTTAGATGTTATTGATTAGGATCATGCTGACTAACCCCTAGAGCCTAAATATTTAGTCCCTAATGAAGAGATGCTATAACTATTCCATTTTGTACCAAGTTGCACACATTATGTTTATCACACTATTTTTTACCATGATTCGGTTGGACCTTTAAACCCAGTAGATGACATCCATTTAATCCCCACTCCTTGACAGCTTGAGGAGGGGTCACATATGGTAATAGAGGAGACTTTTTAAGTGGAACTCAATTATGACCCTTCTCATCCAAATAAATTTAAGTTCAGAGAAAGCTTATCTCCAGAAGAATAGGCCATCATTATTCCTCTATTTAAAGAGAGACCAAGTATCTTTTCTTGGACCTCCAAAGATATACCGAGACTAGATATAAAATTGGTTGTCCATAACCTTTCACTGGACCCCGTAAAGAAATTAGTTAAGCAAAATATTAGAAATATGCATCCAACCATTGCTTTGATGGTAAATAATGAGTTGCAAAAACTGTTGTATGTAGTCTTTATTGTTCCCATCGACTATCTAGAATGGGTATCAAACATGGTGCCTATAGGAAAACCTAATGGAAGAATCTATATTTGCATGGATTTTAGGGATCTCAATAAGGCAAAACCAAAGGATTCATTCTCGTTGCCCAACATAGACACTCTTGTAGATGCAACTGCAGGTCATGAGGTGCCCTTCCTAATGGATGGTTTTTTTGGTTACAATCAGATTAAAATTAAACTTGAAGACCAGCATACAACTACATTCACTACTCCATGGGGGATATTTTGCTACAAATTAATACCAATTGGTCTTAAAAATACTAGTGCCATATATCAGTAGGATATGACATACATTTTCCATGACTACATGCACAATATCTTAGAATACTATATCGATGACTTACTGGCCAAGTCATTGCTACGTGAAGAGCATGCCAAGATCCTCAAGAAGGTCTTCGATAACCTAATTGAACACAATGTCAGTTTGAATCCCAATAAATGTATCTTTGGCATAACATCTAGAAAAATCTTGGGATTCATCATTTCTAAATGAGGCATCAAATTAGACCCAACAAAGGTAAAGGATATCATGGAAATGGCCTTGCCCACTAACATCAAAGAGCTAAGAAGCTTACAAGGCAAAGTAGCATCCATAAAGTGATTCATCGCATAACTATCAGATAAATGTCAACCCATAAATCGACTGCTACACAAGGGGATCCCATTCCAATGGGATGAAGAATATCAACAAGCCTTTGCTGAAATCAAGAAGTACCTAGCAATGTCACCAGTATTAGCTCCACCAAGGCCATATGTGTCATTCCTGCTATATATATCCGCTACCAATTTTTCTTTGGGCACCATGTTGGCTCAAAAGAATGCACAAGATAAATAACAAGTGATATATTACATCAGCCACACCTTGGTGAGTTACGAGATAGGATATGCATACGTTAAAAATTTGTACCTAGCGGTGGTCTTTGCATCCAATAAATTGTGCCACTATATATTGAGCCATACAATGTATGTAATATCCAAACAAAATCCTTTAAAGTATATGATGAGTAAGACATATCATAATACACGTACTACAAAGTGGATCATGCTATTGATAGAATTTAACTTGGAATTCATAAGCCAAAATTCCATTAAGGGATAAGTCATATTTGATCAACTGGCTAAGGCACCTCTTTAGAATAGTATACCCCTCACCATAGAACTTCTTTATGATGCAGTATTTGCATTATTAGAGGCACCCGAACCTAAAGAACCTCAAAGCAAAGCTGACATGACTTTGTTCTTTTATGATTCAAAGTGTGAGCAAGGGGGTGGTGTAGGGATTATGTTTTTCATGCTTCAAGGTGCTCCAATACCCTTGTCATTTAATTTAGACTTCCCTTGCACTAATAACAACATAAAATACAAGGCCCTAATATTGAGTCTCCAAACAGCCATTGCTATTAATATTAAAATGCTAAATATCTTTGGTGACTCCCTCCTCATAGTCAACCAAGTCAAGAAACTATTTAAATGCAAGGATCTAATATTAAAATCTTACAAAGAGCTTGTTGACACCTATCTAGCCCAACTAGAATGGTATAACACCAAGGCAGTCCCTCGCATGTCAAACAAATTCATAGACACTATGGTATCTTTGGGATCCTTGATCCCTCATAATCCATTTTTTGATTTCACTATCATTCATGTGAAAATGCTCTCACACTCAGTGATGCAATGTGAGGCTTTTGATAACAAGGAATCATTCTATGTGATTCATATAGAACCAAACCATAACTGGTTTTTTAAAGCTAGAGACTTTTTAAAGAAGGTGCCTTAGGGATCCTTAATCTCGTAGGGTCCTACAAATAATGGTACCATCATTCACCATAAGTTTGTTTCTCAATCTACATTTGTGCACATTGAATCATAGGAGAAACAAGTCATTTTATCTGTTGAGGTTGTATCTTATCAGGATTCGCTATCCCAATTACAATATTTCCTAAAACTTGGAATTATCCCACATGGATTGTCACATGTCGAAAAATGAGCATTTAAATAGAAAGTGACAAGATATATCTTTCTAGGAGGCATATTGTATTTTCGAGGCTATTATGGAGTCCTCCTTCATTGCCTAGAGCTCTAAGAATTATCTTGGGTGATTTTGCAAGCTCACGATGGTACATATAGTGGCCAATTCAATGACATGGACATTGTTAAGTGCATCCTTTGAATGGGTAATTACTAGCCCACCATGGAGAAGGATTACTACGAGTATGTTAGTAAATGTGTTAAATGTCAACACCATGTAAATCTAACACACATGCCATCTTAGACCTTAAATCCCATTCAAGAAACTTGGCCATTTTCTTAGTGGGGTTTCGATCTAATCAAAAATATTTCTCCCCCATCATCAGGCTAACATACATTTATCTTAATGGCCACTAAGTAGTTCACCAAATGGGTGGAAGTGGTCCCCTTAACGTTGATGATTGGTCCTTTAATTATGGAGTTCATACTTCATAATATCATCTATCGCTTTGGGGTACCATCAAATATAATCTTGGATAATGGTCTGTCATTCAAGAAAAATATGTACAGGCTTTAACATCCAAATATAACATTCAATATAGTTTTGTGACACCATATTATTCATAGGCAAATGGGCAAGAAGAAGCCTCAAACAATATAATAGTAGCCATCTTGAAGAATACGATGAAATAAAATCATAAGGATTGGCATCTGCAATTACCCCTTGCATTATGGGCTTATAGGACTAGCATGCAGATGCCTACTAGGGCAACACCTAAAATCAACAAAACACAAAAACATTCAAATAAATGTCAAAAATATCAAAACCATTCAAAAATTTTAAAATTTTAAAAACAATAGAAAACTTTAAAATCAAAAGGCTCTAAAGGCATCTTAAAGTCCTTTGGTCAAATCACTAAAAGCCCTAAAGGCATCTTAAATCCCTTTGGTTAAATCACAAAAGGTTACAAAGGCATCTTAAAACACTTTGGTCAAATCACAAAAGGCTCCAAAGGTATCTTAAAGCCCTTTGGTCACATCACAAAATGCTCCAAAGGCATTTTAAAGCCCTTTGGTCAAATCACGAAAGGTCCCAAAGGTAGCATTGCACCTTTGGTCAACTCACAAAAATTCTCTAAAGGCATCTTAAATCCCTTTGGTCACTTCACAAAATTCTCCAAAGGCATCATAAGCCCTTTGGTCAACTCACAAAAGATCCCAAAGGCATCACAAGCCCTTTGGTCAACTCACAAAAGGCTCCAAAGGTATCATAAGCCCTTTGGTCACTTCACAAAATCCCCAAATGCATCTTAAAGCCCTTTGGTCAAAGCAAAAAATCCCCAAAGTCATCTTAAAGCCCTTTGGTCAAATCACAAAAAGGCCCAAATGCATCTTAAAGCCCTTTGGTCGCATCACAAAAATACCCAAAGGCATCTCAAAGCCCTTTGGTCACATCACAAAAAGCCCCAAAGGCATCTTAAAACCCTTTGGTCAAAAACAAAAATCAATAGCACAAAATAGTTTAAAGTCTAAAAAATATCAAAAACATTTAAAATTTTCAAAATTACAAAAATAATAGAAAACATTAAAAATAAAAAAAACATTTGCATTTGCATCCATTAGTTGCATTGCATTAGGAACATTGCATACATTGCATTTGTATTAGGTAGGTTGTGTTCATAATCTTACAAATGACACCATGTTTGTACCTTAATCATTCATCATCAAAATCCATCATTATCCATAACCCATGCGAGTAACTATATTTTTCAACACAACCCCTCCTGTTGCTATGAGGAAAATACTAGGGCTTTTTGGTCACTCAACCATACCTAGTGATTTTATCAAATTTTGTAGAAATATATCTTCACTAGCAAGAGATGAGGTCTAGTTGTGATAGTACCTAGTATATATCAAAATCCTATCACTAATAAAAATATTAAAATCCTAGTTGGAACAATGGAAATATGAACACTACAAAGTGGTACTAGGCATCCTAAGCGAAAGGTTTGTACTTGATCACCTTGTGATGCACATGGTCTAGGATTTTGATCATTGGAAAAAGGAAAATCTCCCCCCTACCCAAATAAATCCTTTCCTTTCATCAAAACAAGAAAAAATCCCAAACAAAGCAAAATTTAAAATCAAAATAAGCAGTGATTATCATCACTACATAAATCACTTGCTCAAAGAAAATAAAAAATTAAAAATAAACAATAATTTTTATCACTAAAGCATGAGCAAGTATCCCAAATAAATGTGAATAAAAGAAGAGGATAAAGAGGTTGAATCCCTAGAATGGTCGATTTCCACAGTATTGAGTGATCCCTAATACAGCAATGGACTGCATGAATCTCGCCTAGGATTAGGGTAAGCTCTAACCAAACTGTGAAAAGAGCTAGCTTTAGGTGTCCTATATCGCCTAGTGGTCTAATCCAAATGAGTCCAACTTAGGATCAAGATGAACATTTGAGGATCCCCGATACAGCAATGGGTTGCATGAATCTCGTCTACCACTAGGGTATGCTTATGTTTTATCTAATATATTCATTTGCACACATAGGTATAATGAGTATCTAGGTATTCATGACAAAAACTTTGTCTTTCAAGAGTCCTGTATGGTCAATATACAACTTTTGATGAATTAACTAGGGTGTTTGAGTCTCATGGAAAACCTCAAAAATCCCCTCATAGTAAAAAATCATTCCATAAATCAAATCATAAACTTTATTTAGGAGGTTTGTTCATTAAACAGTGTGCATAAATAGGACAGATATCGGATAAATAGCAGCAATGTATTTAGATGGCCACTAACTATTTTGTATAGTTCTTTTAATTTATAAGAGCTTATAAAGAAATCACATACATATCACATCATCTCATCTCACATTTGAATTCTTAAATGATTAATTCTTATGCTAAGAGTTATTATTTACATTCATCATGATTACACATTTTGTGGTGTTGCCCATTAAATTTTTGAACTCACATCACATGCATTCCTTATGTTTTAAGTGATTAAAGCATACAGGTTCATTTACATTCCACATCACATATCATATCATATCAAATAAAATAAATGCATACAATTAGATCAAAAATTAAGCATGCATTTAACAATAACACTACATCCATATATACATACATCACAAGTAGTCCATCTACACGTCTAGAATACATTTATCATCTATCTAATGCATGACATACATCATATCATATAGCATAATATCATAATACTACATCACATAAACATAAAATAAAAAATAAATAAATACACATAATGAGTCTCAAAATACTGATATCATATATATATGTATGTGTGTGTGTGTGTCAAATAAGTACATAAGGGTACAAAATTACCCACAAGCTACAACTATGTAGGTCATTTGACCTTACACTCAAAAATAAATCTAGAATCATCATAGTAATCAGCCTACGCCTATGCCCCCTGGCTCACCTCCACCCTCAACTCTATCCTTGTGAGTATGGTAGGATCTAGTCCCTACAATCCACTCTATATGAGTCATGGTCCTCTGGCTAGGTCAAACTAATGACTGCATTGATGTGCTAGTCCCTATAGTCTGCTATGACCCCCCTGTTGTAGGCCTCTCCTGATTGTGGTGCCTATCATCCAAATCTACATCTAGAGATATGTAATGTATGCACCATCTCCTATAATTTGAGCATCATAATACTCCAAGAGACCCCATAGACACCTGACATCTACACATGGATCCAAACCTATCAGCCCCTATAAAGTTGTAGCAACTGGCACAACCTGTCCTTGCACATCATCCCTCTTAGAAGTGAGCTACTTTATCCTAAGCTGCATCAATTTAATCTATGTTTGGAGGGTGGTACTCTCCCCCTCAAATATCCTGACCTATGTCTAAATCCTAGCAATAGTAGAGTCCTACTGTAAGATCTAAATCTGAGCTACCTGAAGCATGGCCTCTATGTGGTGCAACTAAGACAAAAGAGGAGACTCTTGTTCATATGGGGCTAACTCCTCCTCCTCGGGATAAACCTACTCTTATACTAGCTACTCCACTCTAGCCTCTCTCTAGTCCTTTATTTTAGCCCACACTTAGTGCCCATAAGGATCCTCCTCTACAGTTGCCTCATCCTAATCTTGACCTAAGTTATCACGAGCCTACCATAGCCATGTAACCCACCACTGGGTATACTCCTCAGTAACCCCAATATCTGCTATACCAACATCCACTATTGGAGGGTCATCATCCTCTATAACTCAGGTTAGTGTAATATCCCTCTCTATGGTGACCCACCTGTACAAAATTGGTTGGAGAGGTACATCCTAGTATAGGCCAAACTATCAAAGCACCCTAGAGTAATGAAATAAATGATACCACCCTTGCAACTGATAACCCATAGGTCATGCTTATTTTAAGTCATGAATCTATCTACCTCTACCCAATTAGGGCACTTATGATAGGGCCTCCACATAATATCCTTGGCTTGCAGGCCAGTCAGAGTCATTGTATAGTGAGAAAGATCTCCTGCATGGTGCCGACTCTTGTGCTCCTCATGCTCTAAATTCCACCTACATCTATAACATAAGGCCACATCTATAATGGTAGTAATATTGATAGGCAATCCTCCTGGGCAGTCCACCCTAATTTTCTCCCATCCCTATATCTGGAGGAGCAAGCTGCAAGTGATGTTGGCTTGTCCACACCATTGAATCCTATGGAGCTCATCATAGCACTGGGTCAGCAGTGTGCTCCCCCAAGTCATGATGATGGGCTCCTTACTATCCATAAAATCCTAGACCATAGCTAGGAGGTTCTATGGGAACCTTACTCTAGAGTAGTCAGGTAAAAGTATGTTACATATAATATGCATCAAAATGGCCTACTACCATAGGAAGACATCCTCCTGATACCATCGATATATGAAAATCCTACCATGACAACAGTCAAAATTTTAGAGCTGCATGATCTCCAAAAACCCTTGCAAAGATAGCATCTCTAGCATCGGTAGGAGAGAACACAATAGGGACTACATCAAAATGAATCTAAAATATCCTGTATACATCCTTTGATGTGATGGTCATCTCGCTCATAGGAAAATGTAAGGTGTTAGTCCTGGAATCCCACCTATGAGCAAGGGCAGTGAGGTAGACCTGATTTTACATAATCATCAGCAGTCATGTGATATACTGAAGTCTATAGGCATAAATCCAAGCCCAATCTATGTCATCCATCTGGGGCAGGAGCCACATAAGTAAATTAGGTTTCCGAGCCTGTGTAGATAGAAGCTAAGAGTGCAAGATAAATGCCTAAATTAAATGCACTTAAAAGAAAAAAGAGCAATAAAATCAAAAAATGGTGTAAAATAAAACTAAGATAGCCTAAGGCTACAAGCATAATGGCTAAATGCACCAAAAAATTCAAAAAAATCAAAATCTACACTTCAAAAATATAAAAAAATCAATTAAATTAAAAATAAAAATAAAATCAAAAATTTACCTAAGGTTGCTCGGTTGCTCATGCTAGGAGTGGCCATGCAATAGTCACTGAAGTTGTTAGCGACCAGCTACAAATGGTCAAAAAATTGACCATTGGAATTCAAGTTGGCTTCTAACAACAGCTGTGACCCCTATTGATCAATTAGGGGTCACTTTGGTCGTCAACGACCATGAGGTGGCATGCCAACGGCATCCACCCTCATCCAAAAACATCAAAAAAAATTGAAAAAATCTAAAAACTAAGCTAAACCCACTATAATTAAGCTAAACCTAGACCTATTGACCAGTTTGGTTCATTGCCAACTGGTTTAATTTGGTTTATTTACCAATTAATTAGTGAGGTTTGTTTTACCTAATAAAATAAATAAATCTAGGGTTTGAGAGATACCCGTGATTCATCAGCTCCTCCACTGGTTGATGTCTCGCCGTACTCTACCATGGTGTTTGAATTTGGTAGCATCCTATATCACAATCACTCTCTCACCTCAAAGCTCAAAAGTGCAAATTTCCAACTGGCAAATAATAAAAAGTCAAAACCCTAACTTTTCTTTTATATTTTCCAATTTATCCGTAGCCACTAATGGCATCAATGGCCCACATTCTCTGGCCACTCACACTGACAGTGGTCATGATTTTATCACTACTGCTATCAATGGCTAGGAAATAGTAATAAATGCACTAAATATCTCACCATAAGGAGCCTAAAAATGGATAAATAAGCATATCTTCCGGTCCATAATCAACAAAAATGATAAAATAACAAAAAAATCAATCAACAAAAAAATTGCAATGGAATCTTGTATTTAGTTATCTACTCTATACACTTGGTGGTTGCAGTGACTTGCAATCACTGCAATCTGACAAGATGAGTAAATTACCATAAGGCCATTTGGGAAAAATTAGTCATTGTTGAATCGAAATATTGCACTTCAATCCCGAAGAAGGCCATGATGATCAAACTGCCCCATGGGAATGAGGTATTCATTTCATTTCTTCTATGAAATTTTTAGCCAATCATGGAATGTAGTGATTCAACACAAGCTTGAATGGAATTTCTATCATCTTGATTCCCTAAGAAGGCCATTGCAACTAGACCACTCCGTGGGATAGAGATGTACAATTACTAAAAATGATTGAAATCACACCTGAGATGGGACCTACCCTATAACAACAAAGTAAACCTCTAAAAGGGTCCAAATAATTCATCTTTTTTAAGAGAATCATCGCTTTATGTATTGTTCTTCCCTCATTGACTCATTTTTGGAGGAGGTAGTTATAATATCAACAATCATAATCAAAGTCAACAAAAAATCACTTGATCATGTCAAACTGCGTTCTTCTTATGAATTATTGCCAACAACTATCATAAGCTTATCCTTTGCTGGGGAAAAAATTAAATATGATAGTTAATCTTGTAGCTCTCCTCCTTTTGGACCTATAGTAGCACTGAAGCTACCCAATCACCTGATGGACGTGGATAAGCTTTCATAAATTTAAGCCTTCCATCCTATTGATGTTATAATCACAATGACACTGAGAGGGGGGGTGAATCAGTGTGTTCTTTAAAAACTTAAAAGCAATTTAGACTTTTAAATAAACAGCAGTAGATTAAAACAAAAATAATAAAAGTACTAAGAGCATCACACATAACACGGCATTTTAACGAGGTTCACCGATGTGTCTACTCCTCAAAAAGGACTGCTTGGACTACCATCCAAATCCAATCAAATGCAAAGCTCCAACTTTACATAATCATTCACCAGCACCAACTGGTAAGAGGCACCAACCCCTAAGTTTTATCTGCTACAATAGAATGGAGCACCAACTCCAATTTTTCCAGCACCAACTGGAAAGAGGCACCAACCCCTTTTTCAAGCTACAACTTGAAGATAATAATAAAAATTGCAGAATGTAAACTTTCACCTCAATTATCATGATCTGCTATTTTTCTGCGATCTGCTACTTGTCGGCATTCGACTGCTACTGTGAAAAATGATTTGCACTTTTTCAACCACTCCTTTATATCTCTTCACGTTCTCTGCTGCAACTTCACAGAAATATCACTTCTACAGCCAGCACACTGTCATTTCACACTCGGAACACGACTTTTGCATACCGCATTCTTATCTTCTCTTCGCACCACTCACACTGCTGCACCCGAACTTCATACACATATATCACATCACGTTGCACCATTTAAACTCGAAGAACCCTTGCTTTTATAGAAGAAATTTTAGAGGCAAACCCTAGAAGAACGTTGACTGAGAAACCCTAGAATTTTTTAGCTGCCAAACCCTAAAATCCATCGTCCCAGATTTAACTTTGTCGGCCTCAAACTCTTCTCCACCTTCGTTACCTTCCTGTAGCTTATTGCCGCGAAATAGTAACACATCGGCCCTTTTTAATTTAATTTAATATTCTAATTTAAATTTTTAATAAAATAAAAATTTAAACTAAATATTTAAAATTAAATATCTTCAACACCGGGGCATCTTTTTCAACAAAACGAAGAGCCAACTTGGGTTTTAAGAAAAACCCATTTCAAGTCTGTTATCCACTGCATCCTTGGATCTCGATTGCTGTGTTGACAACAATGACAATCCTTCTTGCTCAACAATCTCCCCCTTTGGAATTGTTGGCAACACTGTATACATTTTTGTAACTCTTCTCCCCCTTTGTCAATAATACCAAAGGGTCTGCTGCAGACTCTCCCCGTGTCCATCCTCAATCTTCTCGAGCACGGTTTGACTCCCCCTGAGTCCATCCTCACACTTCTCAAGCACAATTTGACTCCCCTTGAGTCCATCCTCAAACACTCAAGTGCTCCCCCTGAGAAGGTGATCCCCGTAGCTAGTCACTTCTTAGGAAGTGTGACTACTCCTAATTTGCTTCGAAGATACTCAAATACTTCCTTGGGCAAAGGTTTTGTAAAAATGTCTCGCTACTGTTCGTAGTTGGGACATAGTCCAATCGACTTCTCCTTCCGCAACTTTGTCTTTCAAGAAATGATACCTTATAGCAATATGCTTTGTCCGTGAGTGCATTCTTGGATTCTTAGAAATGTTGATTGCACTTGGTGTTGTCACACTTTATCGATATTGGTTCACTAAAATTAATACCAAGATCTTTCAAGGTCCGTTTCATCCACAAAACTTGTGTGCAACATGTTGCTGCTGCAATATACTCTGCTTAGGCTGTAGATAAAGACACTGACTCTTGCTTCTTACTGTGCCATGCAACCAATCTGTCCCCCAAATAGAATGCTCCTCCACTGGTACTCTTCCTATCATCAACACATCCAGCCCAATTTGCATCTGAATATGATATAAGAGTGAAATCTTTGCCTCTTGGATACCACAATCCATACTCCATGGTGCCTTTGAGATACCGAAAAATCCTTTTAACTGCTGTTACATGAGTCTCTTTGGGATGGCTCTGAAATCCGGCTACCATGCACCTTGCTCGCAAAATATCGAGTGCGGTTGCGATTAAATATAGTAAGCTTCCTATCATTGATCTATACATGGTTTGATCTACAGGTGGAGATTTGTCTTCTTTACTTAACTTACAGCCTGTTGTCATGGGAGTATTGACTGGCTTACTATCCTCCATAGTGAACTTCTTTAACATCTCTTTCACATATTTGATTTGGGAAATGAATATACCTTTCTCATTTTGATTAACCTATAGTCCCAAAAAATAAGACAATTCACCAATCATTGACATTTCAAATTCATTCTGCATCTTTTTTGCTAGGTCTTTACAATATTCATCTTTGTTGCTACCAAATATGATGTCATCTACATAGACAACAAGAACAATGAGATGCCCATCTTCTGTTTTCACATACAGATTGTTGTCCACTAAACCTTTCTTGAATCCCTATTGAGAGAGATAATTATCTAGCCTAGCATACCATGCCCGTGGTGCTTGTTTTAATCCATACAGTGCCTTCTTTAATTTGTAGACAAGGTTAGGATCTTCATTGATTTGAAAGCCATATGGTTTTTCAAGATAGACTTCTTCTTCAAGTTTCCCATTTAAAAATGTAGATTTAACATCCATCTGATAAACTCTGAAGTTCTTGTAAACTGCTAGTGCCAAAAACATCCTAATAGCTTCTAATCTAGCTATCTGAGTGCGAAAGTATCTTCAAATTCAATCCCTTCGACCTGTGCATAGCCTTTGCAAACCAGTCTTGCTTTATTTCTAATGACCTGACCGTTTTCATTTAACTTGTTGTGAAATATCCATTTAGTGTCGATTACATTCTTGTTTGCAGGTCTAGGTACTAACTCCCAAGTTCTGTTCTTTTCAATCTGATCTAACTCTTCATTTATTGCCTTCATCCAGCTATCATCTTTGCTTGCTTCATCTATGTTTTTGGGCTCAATGTTTGGATAAAAGAGAGTAATTACTTATTACTTTCTTTCTTGTCTGAATGCCAGTTGTGGGATCTCTAATTATTTGGTTTCTAGGATGATTTTTTTGCCAATTGCCCATTCTGAATTTTCTATTTTCTTGTACCTCTGAGCCATCCGATAAGTTATCTGCATCAGCCGTATCTGTATTTTCTATGTCATGTACTTCATCTCCTTCAATGACTTCTTCGTAGATTGGATAGTTTTCTTGAAAATTAACTATTTGTTTCCTCCCTTCATCGAATTTAACGTCTGCACTGTCCATAATTTTCTTGAGTCTCTTGTTGTAGCATTTGTAAGCTTTGATGTGAGGAGAATAACCAACAAACACACCTTCATCTGCTCTATCTTCAAACTTTCCAAGATTGTCATCTGTTTTTCTGATGTAGCACTTGCAGCCAAATACTTTGAGATGTTTTGCTGTTGCTTTCCTACCAAACCATAGCTCATACGAAGTTTTGCATTCATGATTTCTTAACATATACCTATTTTGAATGTATACTGCTGTGTGAACTGCTTCTTTCCAAAATCTATCTGCTATTTTGCTTTCTGCCAGCATGGTGCATGCCATTTCCTAAATTTTTCTATTTTTCCTCTCTACTACACCATTCTGCTGAGGAGTTCTAGCTGCTGAATATTGTCTCCTGATGCCATATTTTTCACAATATTCTAAAAATTCATTCGAAATAAATTCTCCTCCTCTGTCTGACCGCAAGCATTTAATCCTTTTCCCTATTTCATTCTCTACCAGCTGTCTGAAAGTTTTGAACATTTCAAAGGCTTCTGATTTATCTTTTAAGAAGAATATCCAAGTCATTCTGGAAAAATCATCAATGCACAGCATAAAGTACTTGTCACCGTTTATGCTTTGAGTCCTCATGGGTCCGCATAAGTCTATGTGAATAAGTTCCAAAGGCCTGTTAGTGTGATGTTCTTTTGTTTTAAACGAAACTCTGGTCTGTTTACCCTTCTAACATGAAGCACACATACTATTTGTAGGTTTTTTAATGATTGGAATATCTCTCACTGCTTGTTTAGCGCTAACTCTTACCAGATTATCAAAACTTATGTTTCCAAGCCTCTTATGCCACAACCAGTTCTCTTCTTCTTATCCCATGAAACACATACCTTCTGAAAATTTTGATAGTGTGTACAGATTGCCAGACGTCCTTGAGCCGGTTGCTATTAATTTCCTATTCTTTGTTTTTTTGACTTCACAACCCTACTTCTTGAACACCACTTCATGTCCTTTGTCACAGATCTGACTCACACTTAATAGGTTATGTTTCAGACCATCCACATATAGAACTTCTTCTGACTTGATTTTCCCTTCACTTATTTTGACCGATCCTTTACCTATTATTTTGGCTCCATCATTATTGCCGAACTTCACAGAACCACCCTCATATTTCTAAAGATTTTCAAATTTCTGTCTATCACCTGTCATATGACTTGAGCAGCCACTATCAAGAATCCATGGTACATATTTATTCTGAGCTCTAAAAGTAGTTTGCACTATTAAGGATTCCTGTTCTTTCCTGAGTTGTTTCTTTTGTTTCCATTCTGTCTTAACTATGTTGTTGGGTTCTAGCTGAGATTTTCCCTTTTCAGAATTTTGCATATATCCTTCAGAAGAACTACTATTGTGTTTTTCCTTATATGGTTGAGTTCTTCTTTTATGAGGTTGAAATGAAACAGGACATACTACGGCAATTTCGGCAATATGCCCAAAGTTGTGACACTTAAAGCACTCTCTTTGCATAATTCATTAAAGGAGCAAACGCATTTCTACTAGTGAAACTTCTTGGACCTATATTGTATTTGCAGTCGGCAATTTTATGCCCATAATTATTACATTTAAAACAAAAACCATAGAAATAATGAGTAAACCTGAAATATGGTCTTGGCCAGGTTGTTTCTGGAGCCTTGGATCTTCTATTCTTTTGATGTGTGACCTTAGTAAAGCCATCATTGTCATTGTCATTTCGGAGTCTGGCATTATATCTTTCTTTTGCCTGATTTGTTTTACTTTCCACAGCCTGTTTCTTGTCTTTTTTATTTTCACTTTCAACATTGCTTGTTTTTGGTTCAGTTGATGATTATCCTTTAGTAAAGCCGAGACCAAATTTGATGCCTGTGGATCTTTGATCGCTCAGAATTTTGTCCAGTTTCATCGAGCTTTCTTCACGTTTTAGATGACAGTTGATTTTTCGATCTAGCTCTTGTATTTGTATTCGAAGACTCACATTTTCTTCTTCCAATTTGCAGCAGTGGTCTATCTTCATAGAAACCTGTATTTCTAGATCTTCAGACATTTTCTTGTATTCTTCAATCTGTGTTTTTAAAGCGGCAATAATGTCGTTTGCATCCTTAAGTTTCCTTGTCGAGTTTTTCATTATTCTTTTCTCCGATTCCCATTTCGTAAGAGCAGACACTAGCTCACCCTCTAAATCAACTTCAGCCTCAACTTCTTCAACTTTAGAGTTCATCCCCTCTATGTTCTCTGATTCGTCTATTTCAAACGCCATAAAAAGAGCCTCACTGTTCCTTCTTCAGAGTCTTCACTGGAACTGTCCTCTGAAGATTCTACATTTTGGGAGATAAAGATTTTCTTATTAAACTTACCTTTTCTAAAATTTGATTTCTTCCTCAATTCTCCTATTTCTTGATGCTGAGTTTCTTCACCTTTGTTTTTGTCATTGAAAGGACATTTGGTAGCAAAGTGTCCAATGCCTCCACATCTAAAACATTTAAGAGGTAGCATTCCTTTGTATTTTCCTTTTCCTTTCTTCAGCTTTCTTACAAAATTTGCTTCCATTATATTTGAATCATTTTCTTCTTCAGATTCATGTTTTGTGCTTTTGCCTTTTTGAGCTTTGAAGGTTGCTTCTCTATCTGTGGGATTAGACTTTCCGATTCTCATTTCAAAAGCCAGTCAAGGACCCATGCATCTCATCCATACTAAAATTATTTAAGTCTTTGGCTTCTTCTATGGCAGAGACTTTAGAATCAAATCTAGGAGGAAGTGATCTCAATACCTTTTTCACAATAGCAGCATCGGTTAATTCTTCGCCAAGACCTCTGATTGAATTTGTGATCCCATTGACTCTTTGCATGAAAGTCTCTATGTTCTCATCATTGTCCATCTTTAAATATTCGTATTGAGCTCGGTGTGCTTGAAGTTTAGCCTCCTTGATCCTGTCATCTCCTTCATGAATTTTCTCTAGTTTATCCCAGATCTCTTTTGTTGATTCACAACTTATGACTTTGACTAGCTCACTGTCAATTAGTCCACACATAATAGCATTTCTTGCTTTTGAATCATATTAAAATGCCTTTTTACCTACAGTTTCTATTAGAGCGATGGCAAGAGCTTTGTAACCATTGACTACCGCACCCCAGATGTCAAAGCCCAACGCACTGAGATAAGTCTACATTCTAATTTTCCAGAACGCATAGTTTGTCCCATCAAACATTGGCACTTTGTTCGAAGAGAATCCTTCACCACTTGCCATTGTGTAAATTCCAAGATCACCTTAGTTTTTTAAGCCTCTTCAGGTACTTGGCTCTGATACCAATTGTTACAATCACAATGACACTGAGAGGGGGGGTGAATCAGTGTGTTCTTTAAAAACTTAAAAGCAATTTAGACTTTTAAATAAATTGTAGCAGATTAAAACATAAATAATAAAAGTACTAAGAGCATCACACATAACACGGCATTTTAATGAGGTTCACCGATGTGGCTACTCCTCAAAAAGGACTGCTTGGACTACCATCCAAATCTAGTCAAATGCAAAGCTCCAACTTTACATAATCATTCACCAGCACCAACTGGTAAGAGGCACCAACCCCTAAGTTTTATCTGCTACAACAGAATGGAGCACAAACTCCAATTTTTCCAGCACCAACTGGAAAGAGGCACCAACCCCTTTTTCAAGCTACAACTTGAAGATAATAATAAAAATTGCAGAATGTAAACTTTCACCTCAATTATCATGATCTGCTATTTTTTTGCGATCTGCTGCTTGTCGGCATTCGACTGCTGCTGTGAAAAATGATTCACACTTTTTCAACCACTCCTCTATATCTCTCTGCGTTCTCTGCTGCAACTTCACAGAAATATCACTTCTACGACCCGGCCAGCTTGTCATTTCACACTCGAAACATGACTTCTGCATACCGCGTTCTTATCTTCTCTTCGCACCACTCACACTGCTGCACCCGAACTTCATACACATATATCACATCACGCTGCACCATTTAAACTCGAAGAACCCTTGCTTTTATAGAAGAAATTTTAGAGACAAACCCTAGAAGAACGTTGACTGAGAAACCCTAGAATTTGTCAGCTGCCAAACCCTAAAATCCGTCGGCCCAGATTTAACTTTGTCAGCCTCAAACTCTTCTCCACCTTCGTTACCTTCCTGTAGCTTATTGCCGCGAAATAGTAACACGTCGGCCCTTTTTAATTTAATTTAATATTCTAATTTAAATTTTTAATAAAATAAAAATTTAAACTAAATATTTAAAATTAAATATCTTCAACACCAGGGCATCTTTTTCAACAAAACGAAGAGCCAACTTGGGTTTTAATAAAAACCCATTTCAAGTCTGTTATCCACTACATCCTTGGATCTGACTGCCTGTGTTGACAACAATGACAATCCTTCTGGCTCAATAATTGAAAGCAATGATTTTAGGATGCATGCCTTTTATCATGATTGGAACATCCAATATTGATCAGATTAATAATCATCACACACCCTACAATGTGATCCTAGGTGGTCTATTTTTGCTTCACATTGTGTTTTCCCATAATGCATCCCAAAAAGGGGTATTTATAGACACCTAAAATGAGTCATTTTTAGGATACTACTCATATGGATACATATGAAGACCATATGAATGATATTGGACCTTTCCAAGAGCTAGAAGTGGTCCTAACCACTCAAAAAGGGTATTTCTAGCCCATTAAGGCTTAGCCACTATCAATCATAGTGGTCGCTAACTCTGGCCACTGAAGCTGATAACGGCCATAGCTAGTTACTGCTTTGGATAGCGACTAGCACCAAAACACAGTCTGGCTATGAATACAGGCTTAGATCACATAGTTTGACTACACTTGAATTTTTTGTGGGTGGTTTTTAGTGTGGAACACCCAAATATCCTCCTAACTACCCCTTCAATGTAAATTTGTGACTGATCCTTCCCCCTACGATGGTCAGTTGCATGCATATTTGAATCTTGGCTTCTCTAGGAAGCCAAGATCTAGATCTAGATCTGAATATGGGAGGTCTACATATGGACTCTCCCAAGCAAAGCAAATGATCCATGAATATTAGAATTTTATGCAGCGAAGCTCTAGCATATTGGAGAGAGATTCCATACCCTTTGGAGGAGTAGCGAAGCTCTGCCCGATTTAGCGTTGATTTCTAGCCATACAACCATTCAGGTCAAAATTTCTTCATCGCCAAATAGTGTACGAACACAAAAGTGAACCTTGGACATCAATTTAGATGAGAAATATAGCACTATAGCCCTTGGTTCATGAGGAAAAATGATTTATTTCACATCCGCTATCCTTTATAGTGGCCCGTAGGCATAGCCTAGGGTTTAGATATTATTTTCCAAGTCTTAGCTTAGATCTGTTACTGCTTTTTTCCTCGTTAATTAGTTTTAGCATAGATCTGGTTTCTTGAATGCATTTGCACTATTATTTCCTAAATTATCCATGCATTTATCATTCATTTTTGTTGTATTTTGATCTTATTATGCTTATATATCATGCTTCATAAATTTACTGATAAAGCCTCTTTATGAGAGGTGGTCTGTGCTACTGATATCTTACTATTATTTCTTGTACACAAGATACAGATTACAAGACCAAGCTAAAGTGTTTAAAGTGATATATCCCTCCAAACAAGAAAAAGAAGACATCTACAAGCCCTTATACAATTTCATGTGCAATACTATGAGGTCTGTAGAGTGCACCATCCCCTTACGGGGGACACCATTACTTCTGCTTGTATTTCATTGTATCAAAATGGGTATCCCTAAGAGGGACCGATATGTAATTGGAATCCACATGAATAAATAAAATATATTTCTTGCATTTTTCACTTTCATGTTATTTATGCTTTCATGGTATTTTATTTTGATATGATGTTGCAAGTAGACTAAGGTGCATAGCTTCCCGAGATCGTATAGCATCAACTTCAGAGATTGATGAGTTTTACCAATAGTTTGATGAATTATCTATAGATGCAGAGGAATATAGAGAAGCATATATGGATGATGAAATGGTTTATATGTTTACATTGGATGATAATGAATCCAAAATAGTTCAAGATGCACTTAGCGAGCCTCAGTGGAAGGCTTCAATGGATGCTAAACATACATCTCTCCTAAAAAATAACACGTGGAAGCTAGTTGATCTGCCTTCAAGAAAGAATACCATAGGCTTCAAATGGGTGTTCAAAGTGAAGTATAAGGAATATGGGATTATTGATAAGCATAAGGTTCTTCTTGTTTCCAAGGGAAGAGACTTTTGTACCCATAGCAAGAATGAAAACCATTCATATACTTTGTGCAATGGTAGCTCATTTCGTATGGAAGTTACATCAGATGGATTTCAAAAGTGCCTTCTTAAATGGTGACTTGAAAGAAATGTACATGACCCAACCAGAAGGGTTTGTGGTTGAAGGCCAAAAGCAAAAAGTTTGCAAGTTTTTTAAATCCTTGTATGGATTAAAATAAGCTCCACAAGCTTGGTACATCAAAATAGGCAGTCACCTATTGTAGCATGGATTCAAAATAAGTCCTTCAGATGCTAATCTCTATATCAAGAACAATGGTTCTAACATAGTGATTTTAGTACTCTATGTGGATGATATTATCATCACTGGAAGTTCATATAAAATGATAGATACAGTGAAATATGACTTGAAACAATCATTTGAGATGACAGATCTAGGACTTCTTCACTATTGTCTTGGTTTAGAAGTGGCTTCGAAAAAGAATCATATCAGAGTGACACAAAAGAAGTCTGCCAAGACATTGATTAAAAAATATTGCATGACTTATTGTAAGCCAAAAGCAACTATAATGGAACCAGGGCTTCAGTTATTACGATATGATACCTCTCTACAGGTATATGGTACTGTCTATCCCAACTAATTAGGAGTCTCATATATCTAACAAATACTAGACCAAATCTTAGTTTTGTTGTGGTTTATCTTTTAAGGTTCATGTAGGACCCTAAGGTGAGTTATTTTAAAGTAGAAAAATGGGTTCTTAATTATGTCCATGGTATTATAGAATATGGCCTGGAGTACAAGAAGAATAAAAATTTCTTCTTACAAGGATACACAAACTTAGACTATGTCGGATCCATTGATGATCGAAAGTCAACTTCTTGATAAATTTTTCATCTTGGATCTAGACTTGTCTCTTGGCACAGTAAGAAGCAATAGGTGGTTACTTTATCTTCTATAGAGGTATAATATCGTGCAACATGTGGAGCAGTCTATGATGTGATATGGTTAAGTTACATTCTTACAAGCATGGGTCTTCCAAAGAATCTTCCACTTCACTTGTTTTACGACAATCAAGGTATTTTGAAACTTGTCAAGAATTCAGTCTTTCATGAATGTACCAAACACATTGACACTCAATGTCATTTCATTCGATATGAAGTTACAATACATAATATATAGCTCCAGTACATTTTCATTAATGAACAAGTTGTAGATATTTTCACTAAGGCACTTGGACATGTCAAATTTGAGTTGTTTTGCAACACTTTTTGTATTTCCAAATAATGTAATAAGGGGGGATGTTAGTATAGATTATATTATAGAGCTTCATTTAAATTATTATATTATATTATTCACATTATCATTATATAATGGTTGGGTAAGTTTGGTTCTTGATAACCACATATGGTTGAACCGCATACCAATGTATTACTTATTCTCATGATCATCTCAATATCAAACTAATGTTATGAATTGCTTTAGCTACGTGATTAGGTAGGCATTTCTAGCCAATAAAGGTAGCTAGGTAGCATGCTGAAAATGGGCCATTTGAGAGGTCAATTCTTTTTTAAAGATAGGAATTATTATACTTTCCAAAAATATATCTTCAAAAGCATTTAATAGAAGTAGTTTCACCCAATTTATTTGAGCATTGAACGAGATATGGGGTCTATAAATGAATCCATTTATGTTTCCAAGGGTAAATATCAAGTCTATGTTGGCAATTTTGGGTGTGGGTACATTGCATTTGCTCAAGTGAATAAGTTGTCATTGATGTCAAGAAGTTGTTGAAGGAATTTGATTTGATGTAAAATAATTTGTTTTGATGAAGGTTCAGCATGACAGGTTCGAAAGAAAGCAAGTTAGAAAAGTGTCACGATATCACGACATGTCGCAGTTTCGTTACTCAAAGAGGAGAGAGAATGTTCGAGTCAGAAGTGTCCTGATTTTGCAACATATTGCAAGGAAGGTTGAACGGACAGAAAAGTGTCGCAATTTCGTGACATGTTGTAGGAGAAAGAGTCCGAAAGAAAAAATGTCATGATTTCATGACATAATGCAGGAGAGAGAGTCCGAGAGAAAAAGTGTCACGATATCGCGACATGTCGGGTTTTTGCGACTCGAAGAAAAGAAAAGCGCTAAGGAGAAAAAGTGTCATGATTTCACAAGTTAGAAGACAAAGTGGAAGCAAGATAAAGTGTCGTGATTTCGTGACATGCTGCAGATGAAAATGTTCCAAGTAAGAATTGTCGTGATTTCGTGACATGCAACAAAGGGAAGAGTCTGAAATGAGAAGCGTCACGATTTTGCAACAGGTTGCAGAGAAGTCGTACGAAAGTTGAAAGCGTCGCGATTTCGTGATAGGCTGCAAGGAAAACATACGGAAGCTAGAAGTGTCATGATTTCACAACAAATTTAAGGAGGAAGAGCTCAAAGGTGAAAATGTTAAGATTTTGCGACATGTTCTATTTTCGTGGGAGTAAGGCAGAGAAAAACACAAGGCAACGAAAGTGTCATGATTTCGCGACATGTTCCATTTTTGCTAGTGCAAGCAACAAGAGTGCAAGGAAGAGAAAGTGTCACGATTTCGCAATAGATTGAGATGGTAGCGTTCGGTTGGAGAAAGTGTCATGATTTCATGATAGAAACAGAATGCAGGTCTTCTATAGGAGAAGTGTCATGATTTCATGATAAAAGTAGATAGGAAGGCTATGAAGATAGAAGTGTCGTGATTTCATGACAAAGGTAGAAAGGAGGTCGACGAAGGGAGAAGTGTAGTGATATTGTGACAAAAGCAAAGTGGATGTTGACTAAGTCAAAAGTGTCGCGATGTCACGACAAGAACGTGGTTGAAGTCAACAAAGGCTGAAGTGTCACAATATCATGACAAGAACGTGGTTGAAGTCAACAAAGGCTGAAGTTTCGCGACATCACGACAAAAGGCAAATGAAAGTGTACGGTTGTAAAGGTGTCACGATATCACGACATGTTGTAGTTTCGTGGCAGAAGCTACAAAAGAGTTGTAAAGGCAGTGAGACCAACAAAGTTAAATTTGGGCCGACAAATATTAGGGTTTGTAGCCAACGTAGTTTAGGGTTGTGCAGTCGACTAAGATCAAGGTTTTGATCATGAAAGTGTTAGTATAAAAGGAGGGTTGTTTGGAGATTTGTGAGGGGTTGAAATGCATTGTTAAAGTTCAAAGTTTGAATATAGTGCACAAGTTAAGTCTGCGGTGCGCAGAGAACGAGTTGTGCCAAATCAAGCTAAGTGCGAAGCAGAGCGTATAGAGAGCAAAAAAGCGCAAAGCTATTAAGTGCATCATTTTTGTGACATTCAGAGATAGTGCATAGGCCTTGATGGTTTTGGACAAATCATTGAGAGGGATTTTTGGACAGATTTGAGCAAGCTTTTGTTGAGCTTGTGGACCAGTTTGGGCAGGTTCTAATGAGAACTTGAAAATCAGATCTAAGACAAGTCTTGGTGAAGCCTTGGGTGAAGATCAAGCAAGCTTTAGTGGAAGCTTGTGAACAAATTCTGTGAACCAGATTTGAGGACCAGTTGAGGACAGATATTGGTGCAATTTTAAGGACATTTGTGCCAGACCGAAGGATTGTGTTTGGTGCAGATCAGAGAAAGAGGACGAGGAAATTTGTGCAAATATCGAAGGACTATGTTTGGTGCAGATCAGAGAAAGAGAATGAGGACATGTGTGCTAAACCGAAGGACTGTGTTTAGTGCAAATTTGAGGACCAATTTTTGAGGTAATAGATTTGAGTACAGAGGTCTCTAGCCAGAGCAGGGAGGACAGGTGTCTTCTGTGGATAGAGTTCCATTTGCTAAGGGCAGCGGAGGCAGAGGTCTTCTAGAGGATCACCAGCCAGAGCAGAGCTAAGGGATTGGTGTCTCCTGTGGGTTGGTGCCCATGAACCTAAGATTAGGGGATTGGTGTCTCCTTTGGGTTGGTGCCCATAAACTTTGTAATCGAGAAAGGTATTTCTAGAATTTTGATTGATAAAATTTAGTGAAAGATTTTATCCGTGGACGTAGCTCAGACATTTTGGGTGAACCACATTAAAATTGTTATCACTTTGTGGATGTTTTTATGCATTTCTTTGATATTGTTGTGGGCATATTGCTTTACTATTTTGTAATATAAAGGAAAAAGTAAAAAGAGGTCTTATACTGTTCACCCCCCCTCTCAGTATAAGCTTGTGTTCTTCAATTTGGTATCAGAGTGGGTGCCTTCGAAAAGTTTAACAACTTGAAGGAAAAGCTAATAAAGAACACAATGGATTATTCAAGTGGCAATGCAGCACCTATTCTTGATGGGTCAGATTTTGGTCTTTGGAGTGCAAAGATGAAGGTTCATCTAATGGCACTTGGTAATGAGGTATGGGAAGTAATTGAAGATGAGTACACTATTCCTGTACATAGTCCAAATACTAAAGAATAAAGGCTCCTACATCACAGCAATGAATGTAATAAAGGCTTACAGAAAGCAGATCTCACCAAAGTAATTCACTGCAAAATAGCTAGTGAAATGTGGAAACAGCTACAGGTGGTTCATACAGGTGATTCAAATGTCAGAAAGGCCAAGTTGAGACACTTCAAAGGTATGTTTGAACAACTCAAGATGAATGATTATGAAAATATTAGTGACTACATGCTTCGTATGGATGAGGTTGTTAACTCCATGAAAAACTGAGGTCTTGAGTTTGCTGAAAATTATGTGTGTGATAAGATTTTAAGATCTCTTCCTAATAGATTTAGTGAAAAGATTTCTGCTATTGAGGAAGCTAAATATTTGGATAAGTTGAAAAAGGATGAGCTCCATAGTATACTTGCAGCATTTGAGTTGAGAACTCAAGTGAAGTTTGATGTCAAGAAAGAGGTAGCTTTCAAGGCTACCAAGAAATCCAAGGGTAAACAGCTTCAAGAGAGTGATGAGTCTTCTAGTGATGAAGAGGCGTATTACAGTAAGAAAAGCAAATTCTCTAGAAATCACAAAAGCATGAAAAATATAAGATGTTTCAATTGTGGAAAGTTTGGTCATTATGCTACAGACTGTACTATTCCCAAGGATGAAAGTGATGAAGATAAACAGGATTCTAAGAGCAAGGATTTTGAAAAGCACAAGCATCACAGAAAGAACAAAGATGAGCACAGCAACCAAGGAAAGAGGTATTATCATAAGCACAAGAAGAGTTTCTACCTAGACAAAGCAAGTAAGTGTTCTAGTAGTGATAGTGAAAGTTCTTCAAGTGAAAATGAAAATGAGATGTTGTTCATATCAGAAAAGGAGGAAGAACCGAAACATAGATTCATTATCATGAAATGTCTTAGATGTGGAAATTTTGGTCACCTTGAGGATGATTGCACAAATAATGATTTGGTTTCTAGTATGTATGAGGATGCTTCATAAAACTATAAGGAAGATGCATGTATGGTTTTTGAAAAAGGTAGCACCTCTAGTGATAATAAATCTGAAAAAGGCTTTGATGATTCAGAAAGCAAACAAATAAAGGATCATGAAAGTGAACTTAGTAGTGCTCTTAGTGCTTTGAAAAAATAAAGAAAGAAGAATGCTAGACTCAAGGATAAGTTAGATGAATGGTGTATGGAGAGAGATGATCTTATGGAAAATCTTGAATTCTCTATAGCTAAGATGCAAGAACTCAAGGATGAGTTAGAGTCTAAGGTTCTTGAGTATAGTGAGTTAAAATAGAAAATGGCTTCTTTGAAAGAGGAAACTAAAGAGTACAAGGATAAGCTTTACAGGTTTCAAGATAGCTCCAAAAATGTTAAGTCACTCATCAAAGGTCAAAGAAAGACAACGGATAAAACAGGCCTTGGTTTTGTTAAGCCACACAAGGAACAAGTTGGAGAGTCTAGTAAGAGACTCCAAAAGGGAGAGATTTCTGATGAGGAAAGTTTTTTAGATCATGAGTCCTTGAATGACAGATGCGCAAAAACAAAAAATGAAATTCAAAATGAGAAGAATTTTTCAGGACCCAAGAGGTCGAATAAAAGAAAATTTCATGGTAGATGTTTTGCGTGTTACAGGTTTGGTCACATGGCTACACATTGCATGGCTCAAGTGAAGAAGGTAAACGGCAATTTCAGAAGTGCTAGTTTCTTTCAAGGGTACTACTACTCTTGTCAATAGTTTGGGCACAAGGCATTCTATTGCAAAGTTAATTATAGAAATAGGTTTGATCAAAATAGGTTCGACCAGAATAGGTTTGGTCAGAACAGGGTTAGTCAGAATAGGCAGATTCAAAGAACAGATATGCTTAAAAGAAATAACATTATTACTTGTTATAAGTGTAACAATGAAGGTCACACAGCTAGACAGTGTAGAGCTGATCTTCTAAGGTACAGGAATAGGAGCAGTGGTATAAATAGGTCCAAGGATCAAGGCATGAACAAGAATAGGGATAAGAACAAGAATAAGAACAGTGACAAGAACAAGAATGATAACAAGAACAGGAGCAGTGACAGGAACAGGAACAGGAATACAGGCAAAGAGTTCAAGAGAAGGCTTGATAAGGAAATTATAGACACTGATGATGATCAGTGCCTAATGGGAGTTTTACTCCCACCCCAAAATTAATCACCTCATCAGGAGGTGTGGGAGGGACTAAGCTAAGAGACTCATTCTTAGTCTCAAGCCCCAAAGGTGACCCTTTTCCATTGATGACAAAGGGGGAGAGCTTCAAGTGAAGAGGAAAGCTTCAAGTCAGGGGGAGCAAAACTTCAAAGAAAGATTCTTAGTTGTGGGCACAGTTTCTCAGTTGTTAGCACAGTTGGTTTCAGTTTTGGCTCTTGAGACGTGTTTTCAGTAAAGGTTTGCCATCAATGACAAAGGGGGAGATTGTTGGCAATTTTGGGTACCTTAGGTACATTGCATTTGCTCAAGTGAATAAGTTGTCATTGATGTCAAGAAGCTATTGAAGGAATTTGATTTGATGTAAAATAATTTGTTTTGATGAAGTTTCGACATGACAGGTTCAAAAGAAAGCAAGTTAGAAAAGTGTCGCAATATCGCGACGTGTCACAGTTTCATGACTCAAAGAGGAGAGAGAATTTTCGAGTCAGAAGTGTCGCGATTTCATGACATATTGCAAGGAATGTTGAACGGATGGAAAAGTGTCACGATTTTGCAACATGTTGCAGGAGAAAGAGTCTGAAAGAAAAAATATCATGATTTCATGACATAATGCAGGAGAGAGAGTCCGGGAGAAAAAGTGTCGCGATATCATGACATGTCAGGTTTTCGAGACTCGAAGAAAAGAAAAGTGCTAAGGAGAAAAAGTGTCGCGATTTCGCAACAAGTCAGAAGACAAAGTGGAAGCAAGATAAAGTGTCATGATTTTGCGACATTCTGCAGATGAAAATGTTCCAAGTAAGAACTGTCACGATTTTGTGACATGCGGCAAAGGGAAGAGTCTAAAATGAGAAGCATCGTGATTTTGCGACAAGTTGCAGAGAAGTCGTACGAAAGCTGAGAGCGTCGCAATTTCGTGATAGGCTGCAAAGAAAACGTACAAAAGCTAGAAGTGTCATAATTTCATGACAAATTTAATGAGGAAGAGCTCAAAGGTGAAAGCATCGCGATTTCGCGACATGTTTCATTTTCGTGGGAGTAAGGCAGAGAAAAAAATAAGGCAGTGAAAGTGTCGCGATTTTGTGACATGTTCCATTTTCGCTAGTGCAAGCAGACAAGAGTGCAAGGAAGAGAAAGTGTCACAATTTCGCGATAGATTGATATTGCAGCATTCGATTGGAGAAAGTGTCGTGATTTCATGATAGAAACAAAATGCAGGTCTTCTATAGGAGAAGTGTCACGATTTTGCGACAAAAGCAGAGAGGAATGCTATGAAGACAGAAGTGTCACGATTTTACGACAAAAGCAGAAAGGAGGTCGACGAAGGGAGAAGTGTCACAATATCGCGACAAAAGCAAAGTTGATTCTGACTAAGTTAGAAGTGTCGCGATATCATGACAAGAACATGGTTGAAGTTGACAAAGGCCGAAGTGTCGTGATATCATGACAAGAACGTGGTTGAAGTTGACAAAGGCTAAAGTGTCGCGATATCATGACAAAAGGCAAAATAAAGTGTACAGTTGCAAAGGTGTCATGATATCGGGACATGTTGTAGTTTCACGACAGAAGCTACAAAAGAGTTATAGAGGCAGTGAAGCCGACAAAGTTAAATCTGGGCCGACAAAGATTAGGGTTTACAGCCAACGTAGTTTAGGGTTGTGCAGCCGACTAAGATCAAGGTTTTGATCATGAAAGTGTTAGTATAAAAGGAGGGTTTTTTGGAGAGTTGTGAGGGGTTGAAATGCATTGTTAAAGTGTGAAGTTCAAAGATAGTGCGCAAGTTAAGTCCACGGTGCACAGAGAGCGAGTTGTGCCAAATCGAGCTGAGTGTGAAGCAGAGCGTACAGATAGCAGAAAAGCACAAAGCTATTGAGCGCATCATTTTTGTGATGTTCGAAGATAGTGCACAGGCCTTGATGGTTTTGGACAAATCATTGAGAGGGATTTTTGGACAGATTTGAGCAAGCTTTTGTTGAGCTTGTGGAGCAGTTTTGGCAGGTTCTAATGAGAACTTGAAAAGTAGATCTAATACAAATCTTGGTGAAGACTTGGGTGAAGATCAAGCAAGCTTTAGTGGAAGCTTGTGAACAACTTCTATGAACCAGATTTGAGGACCAGTTGAGGACAGATATTGGTGCAATTTTGAGGACATTTGTGCCAGACCGAAGGACTGTGTTTGGTGCAGATCATAGAAAGAGGATGAGGACATTTGTGCCAGACCGAAGGACTTTTTTTGGTGCAGATCAGAGAAAGAGAACGAGGACATGTGTGCTAAACCGAAGGACTATGTTTAGTGCAAATTCGAGGACCAATTTTGGAGGTGATAGAGTTGAGGACAGAGGTCTCCAGCCAGAGTAGGGAGGACAGGTGTCTTCTATGGATAGAGTTCCATTTTCTAAGGGCAGTGAAGGCATAGGTCTTCTAGAGGATCACCGACCAGAGCAGAGCTAGGGGATTGGTGTCTCCTATGGGTTGGTGCCCATGAACTCGAGATTATGGGATTAGTGTCTCCTTTGGGTTGGTGCCCATAAAATTTGTAATCGGGAAAGGTATTCCAAAAATTTTGATTGATAAAATTTAGTGAAAGATTTTATCCGTGGACGTAGCTCAGCCACTTTGGGTGAACCACGTTAAAATTGTTGTCACTTTGTGGATGTTGTTATGCATTGCTTTGATATTGTTGTGGGTATATTGCTTTACTATTTTGTAATATAAAGGAAAAATTAAAAAGAGGTCTTATACTGTTCACCCCCCCTCTTAGTATAAGCTTGTGTTCTTCAGTCTATAGTGCCTAAATTTGAACACTTTTGAGGGGCTAGGGCTATGGGAACATAGGATTATGGGTACTCATTAGAAAGCTTACTCCAAAAAAATTTTGATGAGAGATATTGTTTTTCAATTTAAATATGTAATAATACACAACAACAACACAAAACATCATGATAAACTTAAGACATGCAAAAACTAGGTATCAATATTAAAAGCTTTCAACTAAGAACCTATGCTTTTAGATGGCTAGAAATTGTTATGCACAAGCCCAATAAAAAGAGATGAAAATTACCATAAATTTAAAAAGTGGGTCCCCAATCCATGTATACTGGTGTGTGTTGTGCCAGCAGGTCAAAAAATGGTGACTTTGCTGGAAAATGCTCTCGAGAATTTTTGAAATGAAACAAACCCGCTTTGAAATAATAAAACAAAAAAGACCAAAAAAAATTTAAAAAAAGCAATATCTATCCAAGGCTAAGGTTCAACAATTGACCTAAAATCAATACTCCATTTTTTTTCAACAAAAGTGTGTGTGTATGAATTCATTTTTATTCCAAAATCAATTAAAATTTTCCACGGTAATCTAGAAATTAGGCTAGTTTACCCCTGAGAAAATAGTGTTCTACTAATGATGAGTTCTACAACATAGGTAGACATGTCACCAACTATCATATATTGCTCTGCTACCATCCAGGAATTTATAGTCCCAATCGACTTATCTATGATCCCACTCTAGACCTTTCTCTATAGTTAAACAAGCATCCATAGCCCTAGTAGAGGTTTTCTAAATCACCTAAGTACTTGAGCATCTTTCTTTCTTTTTCTTTCCTTTTTTTGATAAAATATCTATTTTTCTCAATTTATAAATGTTGGGGCATGCTTTTGGTTTGGGGATCACAAAAATAGGAGGGTAAATATTTGAATAGATTTCATCTAAAAACCAAACCACAATAGTTTCCTTCCTCTTGATTTGAAATATCCTTAGTATTTTTATTATGAATCGATAACATACTTTTGCATTACTTTCAAATATGGGTATATACCAAATTAATGATTAAGCCTATTTGGCTTTGTTGAGTTTAGAGTAGGATCTTTCATCATCAAATTGTGTGGAAAACACTTCCATATTAGAGTAACCAGGTGTTGGTTGCACTTGCCTAATCTGAGACAAAGATGGAAGGTGCAAGACAAAAAAATTAAAGACAAGATAGCAATAAAATGAAATAGGAACAAAACACCAAAAAAAACTAAAAATAAGAACTATACACAAGTCTTATTTACAAGGTAGGACTATAATACTCTTCAAGCATTAAAATAGTGTTTAAGAAATGTTCCATTCACTAGTAATGGAACATCCTCTCCATTTAGGCTTTTTAGCCTGAAGGTATTTTCTTTGATAATATTTGGTATTTGGAAATGGCCCAACCAAAGGGCATCAATTTTTTTATGGTAACATTTCTTTTCATGGGTGTTATCCCATGTAACATTAGAACTGGAATCCTAAAGGCCTTTATTTTTGCCCTCTTATCAAACCATCATTTTATCAATCCCTGATGATTACTATAATGTTGCGGTGCATCTTTCTTTTTTTCATCTAGCCTCATTAAATTAGACAACTTGACTTCAATCTTATCATCTATCTATAAGTAGTCCTTCATGAATTGCAGGGGAAGAATATTGATATTGATGGGAAATATGGAATCTTGATTGTAAACCAAATGATAATGGGATGTGCCTCATGAAGACTTAATCCTTGTCATGTCTGACAAAAATGCATACTTTAGTTTATTATGTTAGTCTTGAGGATTTTTATCCAAAAAAAATTAATGTTTCCAAACGGTTCTTATTAGTCGACTCTTCTACTCTATTGCCTTTAGGGTAGTAATTAGAAGAAAATTTTAGAGTTACCTTATGATCACAAGCCCATTCAATTAATTTCAAATAAGTTAAAGCAAGTCCATTATTACATATTGGAGCATGTGGCATCCCAAACCTGGTCATGTTGTCTTTGAGAAATTGGATCACAACCTCTATGGTGTAGTTTTTGTATGCTTGAGCCTTGGTCCAATGGGTTTAGTAGTAAATGGAAGTTAGAATTAACTTGTGGTTGGCTTATGAATTAGGATTGATGACACCAAGAAAGTCTAGTCTCCATTGTGCAAATGGGTAAGCTTCAATTATTGGTTGCAATGTCATAGGGGATTTCTCGATGAGTTGTAATTTGGAAAATATGATATGATCGAGTATGTGTAATTGAATATTTAAAGATGTGGGGCCAATAGTAATTGACTCTTAGTATTTAATGTGTTGTGGAATTCCGTGAGCCATTTCATATTCCATTTTACAACTCGAATATGACATGGCTCACGGAATGCCACAACACATATTTTAGTACTTTTGCAACTTCTTGTTTGTTCAAACATCTCAAGTAGATTGCCTTATGGTTTCTTTACTTTTAAGATACAATTATTTTATTTGGGTTGTGTTTAAGTGTTTGGTACACACTCTATTTAGTAAATAATAAATAATATCCCTATACCACTCATCATTGGGAATTTTTTTATAGAATAATATTGGCATTAGATCTGAGAGTTAACTTTGGCCAATATTTTACTCAGTCCTTGTTCTCTAACAATTCTCATAGGTTGTATTTACAAATCAAACTCTTGTAAGATATACACCCACTTGCCTTTGAATTCTCCTAGCTCATTTTGCATTAGCATTATTTTCACGGCCAAGTTTGGCACTATTACAAACACTTTTTTGTGTAGGATATAGTGTTAAAATTTCTTCATATATTTAATTAGAGAAAAGGCTTATTTATTAACTATTGAATATCTAAGTTTATCATATTTTAGTTATGATGTTATGAAATTGATTGGTCTTTAATCACCAACCTCCTTCCTCTGAGTTAAAACACCTACAATCAAATTCTTAGATGCAAATGAGTAAATGTAGAAAGGTTGCGTATAATTTGGATTGATTAATATTGGAGTATTAGTGATTGTAATTTTAATTTCTTGGAAGGTGGTTTGTGCTTCCTCAATCCATTTAATCTTGGCATCCTTGAGCATTGCATTCAAAGGTCAGACTATTTTTACAAAATTGGAAATAAATTTTCTTACAAAAATTAATTTAACTCTTTTTCCTTTTGGGGAGGGGAATTTTTTGAATTTCCTCTATTCTATCTAGGTCAATAGAAATACTAGCTTCTAAAATAACATGACGTAGGAGTTTCCTTTTGCAACTCCAAAAATGCACTTTTTGGAATTTAGTGAAATTCCATATTCTTTGCAACTTTGTAGTATTCTTCTTCAATCTTCCACATGGTCTCCATATTTCTTAGAAAATATAGTGAGATCATCCTTAAAAGTCTATATGCATTTCTTGATGATGACCTTTAAGGTGATTTCCATAGCTCTTTAGAAATTTTTCCCTACATTGATCAAACAGAATGGCATCTTCTTATATGCAAATGCTCTCCATTTTGTAGTAAATGTAATTTTTATCCGATCCTTGGGATTTATCATAATTTGATTGTATCTGGAGTAACCATCTAGGAAGGACATCATATGAGATTCATTTACTATTTATAGTTCCTTATCCAAGGAAATAAGGGGATAATTATCCTTTTGTAATTCTTTGTTAAGATTATGAAATCTATGCATCATATTTATTTATTGTTCTTACAAACTGGCACTAAATTTACAATCCAAGTAGAATGACTTGCCATGAATATGATATAGGCTTCCAATAATTTTTGTATTTATTTGAGAATGAGAGGCTCTATAAATGGATTCATTGGTCTCTATTTCTTTCAGAAGGGTTTTGTTCTAGGTTTCATAGAAATGGTATGGGTAATAATAGAGGTGTCATAAGTTTTTAGATCTTCATATCTCCATGTTATAACATCCATGTAATCCTTCAAGGCCTTAATTATTCCACTTTTCTATTCATCACTGCAATATTTTCCCAAGAATATATTTTGAGGATTTTTAGAATCTCCCATATTGTATTCTTCATATGAATCCCTTTTAGATGACGCAACCTACTACTTGCAAGGATGATAATCTATATCAAATAGTCATTCTAAAGAAACCATACCTTTGGGAATGGTGTTTGTTTTTAAATTTAATTTACCCTCTTTACCTAGATCTACATACTTTTTGTCTTCTTTGTCTATGATATGTGCTTTAAATATACTAGAGTTAGTAATGAAATCAACAATATGCCTAACATCCTCAAAAACCTAAAAATTTTAGACATTGTCTAGTATAGAGGAAGTGGAAGCTAGTTTGACCAAGAACCACTTTATCTTTAAATGGATAACTTGTTCTAAGATGATTGTTGTTGTTTCTAGTGAATCTATGGTGCAATTATTTTTACATTAAATGGTTTGGATATTAAAGGCATTAAACTCCTTGATTAAATTCCATACACGACTATGGTAATTGGATAGCAATTTATCATAAGAAGAATATTGGTTTTGCACCTGCTTGATAACTAATTCAAAATATCCCAATGCATGCACATACTTGACTCCCTTCTTGATGGTAAATTATAGTCCATGAATCAATGCCTCATACTCAATAGTATTACAAGTGTAAGGGAACTATAGTCAATAAGCACCAAGATGTGATTTTCCTTTGGGATTGACCATTGGTGCCATTTCCATGCTTACATTTTAAAACATCAAACTTGAGATTATATAACTGATCTTCAATTGCTTTCTATTTACTTTATGGGGTACCTACTACTATATTATTCTCTTCAAGTTAGGTTTCCATTGCTACAGTGTAAACTCCCAATTTGGGTTATGTGTATAAATCTCATTGGTATTATTATACTTGATGGTGAGCTCCTTCATCCTTGGTTCTCTTTCTATCTAAATTTGATTTTTTATGCCATGCAAAGGAAGCCACATATGCAAACAATTTATTTCCATATAACCATTCAATATTTTGGACCAATCACAACTGAGCAACATCCTATATGCATCTTGGATATCCACAACTTGGATATCAATACATTGTTGTATCATAGGTTCAATAGTCAATTGCATGTGTACTTGATTTAGCACCTCAATCACATTCACTTTTGTCTTATCTAGCTAAACAACCTTCTTATTTGAGATATCAGGGATCAATCCTAATTTTTGACTAACAATATATGGCATCACATTTCTAGAAACATCTGAATACACAAGACAATTATGTAAGCTTTCCAAAAATTCTAATAGTCAAAAATTAAGCATCAGTAGTCCTTTTCAGCACTTTTTCCTTTTGGCTACAGAGAAATTTAAGCAATAAATCTTTCTAATATGTTACTTAGACTTCAAATAGAGAATTTTTTGCCTTGGTTTTCTTCAAGTCTTTAATAATATTATACCCAAATTGGTTCTATTCTAGGATTTTCTCTATCTATGGTAATAAAATTAGATTTTGGTTGTGCAAGTATTATGGTACTCTTAGGTGGAACTATGGTTTTATAGGCCTACTAATTAGGTGGGATAGAGATTTTGTTAGGAGGTGTGGAAGAAGTCATTGGTGCTTTCACTTTACTCTGAATAGTATAATCGATACCTCTATGAAATTGTTGATAAGCCTACACATCTTCTTCTAGGAATTCTTTGGGTTCATATTCATCCGCTCCTAATGTTTTATGTCTAAATATAGGGTTTTCCCTGCATTGTGGTTGGATTGATTCTTGCAATCCTCATTGGTCGGTAGTAACTCTAAATTTTACTTTTATTTTTGGACAACATCCAAAGTAGTTTTAAACTCTGGATAATTAGTCTCAACATGTTGAGTAGTGGAATGGACCTTACACCAATTGGGTAGAGCAAGGTCATCCAAATTTATTAAGGCACATGAGTTATTACTTGACATATTTTAGTTGCTAATAGGATTTGGGACTCCAGTATTTGAGTAGGTATTCCATTGATGGTTAATCCTTTAGAAGTTAAAGTTCCTATTCTAATTATAATTTGTAGGTGGATTTTGAGGAACTTACCTTTGCAATTAAATTATATCATTACTCAATTTTTGAACCATCCTTTGTATGTTGTCTAGCTTAGGATTTTGATTTTTAGTTGACTTGGTCTTGGTTGAGTTGTTTGTAAGGAACCTACTATTAAAAAAGCTCACACACAAAATACTGAAAAATAACTTAAAGACATGTAATAACATAATAACACTATGCAGAAAGTAATTACAAAATTGAAACAATCTCACAAATAACTCAGAATCGTAGGCCTCTTCAAGGGGGTAACCTATTGTGACGTCCTTCACAACAACCCCAAATTTTAGGGACCCACTGAGAAAATTTTGAAATTTTATTGTTATGTTGTTGGTTGGTTTTGATTGTTTCAGGTATTGGTATGATGTGGAAGAATGGGGTGGTTTATTATTTCTATTTTGTTGATCTTCAGTTTCAAATGTTCTTTTAAAATAAAAAAATTATAAAATTAAATTATAAAATTTTATCATTTTATATATTTAAAATGGTTATTTTATGAACTTGTTTTAAATTAATTAAATTATAAAGTTTTATAACTTTATAGTTTAATATATTTAAAATTGTTATTTTATAAACTTGTTTTAAACTAATTAAATTATAATGTTTTATAACTTTATAATTTAATTATATTTAATAAGGTTATTTTATAAATTTTTTATCTTCTAATTAATATTTGTCTTGTTGGCAAGATTATTAAAGTATGTTGAATAGAGGATGTGTTCATGGGTTTCATGGGCATGTCTTAACTTTAATTTTCAAATGCCAATGAGGAGAAATATTAAATCCTTTGAAAAATGCATTGGTGACATTAGGGTTTCGTTAAGAATTCATTTTTACAACTATATGGAAACCATAATGGAACAGGAAAGAACCAACCATATAACGAATTATTCAAACTATAAATGAAGAATGAAAAGCCAAGAACAGGGCTAGATGATTGCAGGGCAAAGGAAAGAAAAGGTGAAAGTGAAGATCTACAGAGATTTTTTACAAAGATTTTAGAAAGCTTTATTGTAATATTCAATAATTATATCAAAACTATTTTTGTTCATGAATACGGTATTATGATTTTGATAGAGTTTTAATTTAAATTTTCATTAAAGATAGCACCATTTTTATTGTCGTATTGTGTGATTGTTGGTTGGCATAAATCTGGTTTTTAAGTTTCTGTGCATTTCATTCTATAGTTATTTGTCCGAGATTTACTTTATTTCCCTTACTTTAAACATTTGAAGTTTATTTTATATTGTGAGCATTTAACCTAGTTTGATTTTATAAAGTTTGACTTTATAACTAGGTTTTAAATATATTTACTATTCAAATGTTAAATTTAATTAATATTTGAATAAATAAATTTATCGAGGATAAATGATTATTTGGGTTCCAAATTTAATTTCATAAAGTTGAGAATTCATAATTGATATCTATTTACATTAAAGAGTTTGGTTTATTATAGTTTTATTTCAAATTATCAAAGGATCCAAACCTTATATTTGAGACTCATATTTATTCTTAAATATTTAATTCAATAAATATTTGAGAAATAAATATACAGAAGGGAAATTTTTATAAACTTTAGGTTAATATTATAAATTTTAAAAGGTTCATAGACAAAATTTACATTAAACCCTATTTCCATAATTATTAAGGTTCAAAACCTTATAAGTAGGGTTTAATTTTTTTCATATTTTTTCATTCTTCAAATATTTAAATTTCAATTTCATATTTGGATGAACAGATATATATATTAAATAAAACCTTAAATTTGAATATTATAAAGTTTAAACTTTATAATTGAGGTTTATATTTAATTAATTTTACTAAAGCTTTATAAACTTTGATTTTATTAAAGTTTATTGAATTTTAATGTTAATTAAAAATACTAAGTTAAAATCTATTTAAAAATCATTTAAAGCGTTTTAATTAACCGTTGTTTTGAAGTTGTAGAATAATTTTGCATAGTTTTCAGGATTAAACTCAAAAGGTAAATTTATTTATTATTCATTAAAAGGAGAATTGATTGAAGGATGCATAGCAGATGATGAAACTAAATTTAAACACTTGAATATCAGGCCCCTTGTTATCAATTACTTGTAAACCATTGAGATAGTTCAAGCACTTATTTTTAATACATACTAATGATACATAAAAACATTAAGTGAAAGAACCTTGGAGAAATACATTTTCTTTGCAAGAGAGGATTTCGATCCTAACTGTAGGGTGATTTTATAATTGAACAAAATCATACCTCAACACAACCTCCTTCAATATTTCATTAACTTGCAATAATATACATTTGTACATTGCCTCATGCCTTTTAAAAGTAAAGCTACATGCAATCCTACCTAAGGGCTCAAGAGTTGGTTTACATGTAAAATTCTACTCGAGCTAGAATCTTCTACCAAGCATCGGTTACAATATTGATAACGGTTACATGTGATGACACTCCTTGGCTAGGTGCCTTACTTACCACATACATTACAAAGTATTACAAAATAACATTATAATCCCCCCACATTGGAAGTGGGTCATTACATAATAATGAAAATTATAAAATAACTTTAGGATGGGATCCTAACATTTCCTTCCCCTTCAAAAAGTTGTGTCCTCAAAGCTGAAAGTAAGGAAAATGGTGCTAGAGTTGATGGAGAGACTCCCATGTAGCATCTTCTGGCTAGAGTCCACACCACTAAACAAGAACTTTAGTAATGGTGTAGTTGTGGAGAGTGCAATTATGATTATCCAACAACTATTTAGGTTCAAGAAAGATAGAATATTCTTCATCTAACTATGAGAGTGCAGATTGAACCTATACCTAATTTTCCACAACCTTTTTGAGAGAGAAAACATGAAAATATGATGGAGCTTGGATGTAGGTGGAAGGACCAATTTTGTAGGTTGTGGCACCAATCCACTGTAACACCTAGTACGATCCATAGTATTTCACAACAAGTTTTTGGTATCTGCAAATTTGGAGGAACAACTGTTTGTACAAATGCAAGTGAAGTAAAACCACATCACCCACATCAAAACTATGCTCATGTTGGTCAGCATGTTGATTTCCTCCAACTGAGAGTAGTGTCAACTACATGGACCTTGGAGCTACCTATAATGTAGGAGGAAGGTGTGGGTTGAGGGCACCCATAAACTACCTTAAAGGGGGTAACCTTGGTTGGTGTGTGATAGGAAGTTTTGTACCACCACTCAGCCAAAGGAAGCCATTTTACCCAATGTATAGGATGATTAGAGATAAAGAAATGAAGGTATATTTCCAAACATTTGTTGATAATATTTGTTTGGCCATTCATTTGTGGATGATAAGAAAAACTCATTTTGAGTTGAGTTCCTTGCAACTTAAACAATTCTTTCCATAAGTGACTAGTAAAGTTTGGGTCATGATCGGACATGATGGAGGAGGGCAGACCATGAATGTGAAATATAGAATCAATGAAAATTTGGGTAATGGTGGAAGTTGTGTGAGGATGGGAGAGGGAATAAAAGTGAGCATATTTTGAAATAAAATATACTACCATGAAGATAACAAATTTGCCTCCGAACTTAGGAAATCCTTCAATAAAATCCATAGAAATATCAATCCAAACTTGGTCATGAATGCACAAGGGTTGAAGAGTGCCTAGAGAATGTACCATTTCACCATTCATCCATTGAAAGGTATCACAAGCTACCCCAAAATATTGAATTTCCTTTGTCATACCCTTCCAAAAAAAAGTGTGCTTAAGTCGTTCATATATTTTAAAATATCTTGAATGGCCAACAGTTGGGGTAGCATGTAGTTATGTCATGAGAAGTTCCTATAGTGGGGACTTGTGGGGAACAATAAGGCATTGGTGGAATTGCAAATCCTGGCTATCTCAAGTGTAGCCTGGACATGAGGTAGGATCAATTTGTAGGGAAGTAACCAAAGTCTGCAATTTAGAATCTTGATGTACCGATGGTGTAAGGAATCGATCCATTGAAAAATTGATAATAAAATGGCACACAATATACTAAGAGCCTCAAATTTGTGAGAGAGAGCATCAACCACAACATTCTCCTTGTCCTTCTTATAGGTGATATCATAATCATATCCCATGAGTTTAGAGACCCATTTTTGTTGTTTAGGGGTGGCAACCCACTACTCCAAAAAGTATTTGAGACTCTGGTGGTCTGCTTTAATGGAGAGAGGATACCCAATGAGATACTATCACCAATTGATTGCAGTATGTATAATTGTCATCATCTCCTTGGCATAAGTGGATTTTCCCAAATTACGACTGGAGAGAGCTTTACTAGTGAATGCCAAGGGTCTCCCTTCTTGCATCAACACTACACCAATACCATGACCTAAAGTGTCACTTTCAATGACAAATGGTTTAGAGAAATCCAGCATGGCCAAATCAGGTGTAGTGGTCATAACATGCTTTAATTCTAGGAAATCCTATTTAACAGGTCCGTCCAAGTAAAAGAGTCCTTTAACATGGAAGTGAGGGGAGCTACAATTTTACCATAGTTACGAATAAATTTATGGTAATAACTTATAATTCCTCAAAATCCCCTAAGATCTTTGAGAGTGTGAGGTTTCAGCCATTCCGAAACCATTTGGATCTTCTTGGGGTTAACTTTGACACCTTTCTTACTGACAATGTGTCCCAAATATTCCACTTTTTTCAATCCAAAAGAACACTTGAAATTCTTATCATAGAGTTGATGTTATATCAATAATTGAAGAGTCTGATTCACATGAATAAGCTATTCTTTCCATGAGTGACTATACACCAGAATTTCATCAAAGAAGACTAGGATGAATTTTTTAAGGAATGGGTAAAAAATATTTTTCATGAGGCTTTTGAAAGTGGAAGGGGTATTAGTCAAGCTAAATGGCATTACCAAAAACTCATAGTGACCTTCATGAGTACGAAAAGTAGTCTTGGTAATATCCTTATCCTTGAGCCTAATTTGATGGTACCCCGAGCGAAGGTAGAGTTTGGAAAAATACATAGTCCCATGAAGTTTATCTAGTAATTAATCCACCAGTAAAATAGGAAAATTAAACTTGATGATGAGTTTATTGAGCTCTTGGTAATCAATACATAATCATCAGTACCCATATTTCTTGCACACCAGTAAAGTTGAAGAAGAGTAAGGAATGTTGCTTGGTCAGATGATGTCAAATTTTAACAATTCATGTATTAACTTTACAATTTTTGACTTATGAGCATGAGGATACTGGTACAATCTAATGTTGAGTGGTGCATTACTAAGTTATAAAGAAATAGCATGGTCATGATAGAGGCAAGGCAGTAATTTTGATGGCTCAGTAAAAATAGAATTATGCTTGGTCAAAATAAGTTGCAAATCTTCAAGAATAAAATCCTCCTCTGAAGTATGAGGTTGTATCACAACAATCTAAGCTATGACACCCCAAGATGATTTTTTTTTTAACTTCTCCATTCGATTGGAATTGATAATCTATGAAGACCCTGCTTTTAAGCCATGAAGAGTGTGGGACTGTCCATTCTATGAAAATTGCATCCAAAGCTCAGTAAATTTCCATGAGATGACTCCCAATGTGTCCAACCATTGTGGAATATAGGAGGAAAAGAGGGTTTAGCCTATGGAAATTTAGATATCTACCTCTGAGCTAAAAATTTGGACTCAATCAAACAAGCCAACTTGATAGCCTACATCATGGATTGTGGTTTAAACATTGTGACCTCGGCTTGGAGATCTTCCCTCAACCCACTAACAAAATAACTTATAAAGAACCCTTCATTCATTCTTGCAGTTTTATTGACCAATTTCTCAAATTGTATTTGGTAATCTCAAGTTTTTGAAGTTTATCTCAACTTTTTTAATTGTCCTTTAAGATCATCATACTCACTAGGGCCAAAGCGAATGAGTAATTGAGACTCAAAGTCCTTCCAAGAAGGATTAGGGGGAGTTTTTTGTAGCCATTGGTACCATTGTAAGGCTTCATATTCCAAGTTGAAATAAGCCATTTGAACTCAATGATACATGGGGACATTATGAAATCTAAATAATTGAGCAACACGGCATAACCACCCATCCACATCCTTCTCATTGAACTTAGGAAAGTCTAGTTTTAGCATCTTAAAGGTAGTATCACGATCAAAGCAAAGGTGAGAGTCATTTGTTCCCTTTCCTTAACCTCGATTGAAATGTGAGTGTTCAATATGATACTTAGACTTTCTTGGAACACCTTGCAATTTGGACTCAACTTCTACAAGTTGGTCTTCTAGGCAAATTTTGGAGGTATCTTGTTTAGTTCTAAAAGTTTGAAATTCTACCATCAAGTTTTAACTTATGTTTTGCAAGCTAGTAACAACACTTAGTAGGTTATCCAAAACTATAGCAATGTTTTTCTCTACCTCTTTTTGATGTCCATGAGTGCCACCTACCATTTGGGATAGCCTTGAACCTTTTTTACTAAATTACTAAAAATAGAAGTGTGGTTTTAGGAGTTACTATTTTTAGTAAGGAGTCCAAAAAAGTGCTTGGGTGTTATATATCAATATGATCAGCTCGAAAATATGGTCACAATGAGCTATATTCCACAACACATATTTTTGGGCACCCTAGACTCAAATTTTGTATTTGTGGAATATTTGGCCAAAAAGGGCTAGTGGAAAATGATAAATTTGAGGAATTTTGAGAAAAAAGGGAGTTAAGACTCAAAAATTCTATGAGAGTTATATAAGGGGCTAACTAAGATAACAAAACAAATTTGAGGATTTTTGGGGTTGTCTACAAATTTTTATGACTTTTTAATAATTTTTTTCCCTATTTTTGGTTTAAAAAATACTCAAAATATAGTAATGATAAAAACCACTATAATTTCTTCATCATAGCTCCAATTTGCATGATTTTTTATTTTTTGAGTGTAGAATAAAAAAGTAGCAAAATACTCTTTTTTTAGTTTTTTTATGAGTCTACTGGTGTATTTGATTTTTTATTTGGAGCTACAGTTCAAAATTTGGGTACTGGATCAATTGTCTCTAATCTGTGCGTTCTGTCAACTAACCACCTTATCACTTTCCTATCACCTATACTACAGTATTGACACTAACGGTTCTATTTTTTATCCTAACCACCTATATTTTTTACTATTATTGTTACTATTTTTGACCCGATTGTTACTATCATTGATTTGATTATTATTGTCACTAACCTGACTAGTACTATCACTAACCTGATTGTTACTACCACTGATATAAATGGTACTAGAATATTTTAGACTATTATAAATACTTGTAGATTTTTTCCTAACTATTGGTGCATGTAAAGTGTGTTCTTATATGATAGGGAAGTCCTTATCCGTATGCTCACTTTTTGGGATCGTGAATGCAGGTTCAAATAATAGGGAGATGTGTGTTTTTGCAGGTTGAATTTTTTAACAAACCCAAGATATGCTAGGTAGAGGAATATGTAGCACCCATAGGTCCTCTATTATACTTTAGGGATGAACAATAGTGCTTGGACCAATATTTCAAGCCACTACCCAAGGAGGATTCCACACATACCCTTGAGCATACTATCTGCATTTTTGACAGTACAGGAGGGTAATCATCTAGGATGGTGTGTCCCTTGGACTATGGATGATACAAGGCCAAAAAAATTTCTACTAGATAAAAAAAATTTCAACCTAGAATGGTCTCCCAATACACCCAAAGATGTATGGTAGCTCAATTCCATGCATGAGTGTTGTTTGAGGCTTGGGTATTGGAATCTAATTACCCCTCACTTCACTAGATTCTTTATGGGCTATCTAGCTTAGCTAATAATTACAGATCCTTCATGATATTTTAAAACCCTTGACATAGGGTTTTTAGCCTACTCAACTACTAAAAAAAATAGACTGTATTTTTTTATTTTTGCATTTTTTTTTTACTTTTTGAATAAAGGAAAACATAATGAAAAAACATAGGAAAATTATACCTAACAAGTGGAAATGGTTAGGCAATATTTATCGCAGTCACAGCAGTACTCGGTCCTAGAAAGTGCTATGATACCACTTGTAAGGAACCTACTATTAAAATAAATCTCTCACACACAAAATACTAAAAAATAACTAAAATACATGTAATAATTGAATAACACTATGCAAAAAGTAATTGTAGAATTGAAACAATCTCAAAAATAACTCAAAATCGTAGGCCTCTTTGAGGGGGCAACCTCCTTTGATATTTCATTAACTTGCAAAAAGATACATTCGTACATGGCTTCATGTCTTTTAAAGAGAAAGCTACATGCAATCCTACCTAAGGGCTGAAGAGCTGGGTTACATGCAAAATGCCACTTGAGCTATAATATTCTACCAAACATCAATTACAATCTTGATAACTGTTACATGCGATGACACCACTTGGATAGGTGCCTTACTTGCCACATACATTACAAAGTATTACAAAATAATATTATAATAGAATCCCCCCACATTGGAAGTGGGTCATTACATAATAATAAGAATTACAAAATTATTTTAGGATGGAATCCTAATATTGTTACATTATTTGTGGTTGTATATGTGTTAAAAAATATGGATAAGGCTTGTTGATTATATGTTGGAGGTATGTGATTGAGCATGTTGTTCATTATCATTTAATTATCCAAGTATGTGGGCATGGTCTATTGATTGCTCCTATTAGGCATCATTTGATTCAAGGGTTCTAAATTTAAGGGTTGGTTCTGATTTAGATACGTGACTCCAAGTAATGAATTTAGCATTGGGTGATGTTGTGTAAGGGCTTGATTTATTAGTGGTATCTAATTATAAGCTCTTGGTTGTCCAAGTGAAGGTAATTGACCCAAACCAAAACTTTGAGGTATTAATTTTTTTCAAACTGTTAGAGCCTCGCTATATGCCAAGGGTAGGAATGTGATTTGAGGATATCTACTCATAAACATAGAAGTAAATGGATCCAAAACTCTTAGGTGCATTTGGATGGTTGTGAGAGTGTAAGGTGTTACCAAACTGGTGTATAATTTATAGAACCTATTATTGAATAATCTTATGGGTTTGCTAGGTTCTCTACAGGCATAGGCAAACTGATGATATATAACAACAAGATCAATAGATAATCTAAAGTGGATGATAAATGTTGCTTCTAATTGATCCTAGGAAGTAAAAGAGCATAAAGGTAATCTAATATACCAATCATATACAAACTCATCCAAGGTGTGTGGGAACATCCTATAGGAAACATCCTCATGTTCAATATACAAATGGATTAAGGCATCTTTGTATACCTAAATATATTCTTTAGATAACCTCATTCCATTATATCTATACCAATGGAGATATATTTCAGAATTCTTAGCTATATCATGTGTAGGTCCAATTATGTTCAAAGGATTGCTTCCTACTAATAATGGAGTAGGAATTGCCATTGGTGGACCTTGGAGAATCATGAAAGGATTAACAAAAGGGATAATAGCTTTGGTAGAGATATTTGTATTCTAATAAGTATTGGATCTATCTTTGTTAACTTTTGATTTTCTATATAGGGAAAGACTAAAAAACTCAATACCAACTTTAGTTGACTTGGACCTCATAATGATGAATGTTAGTTCTAGCTTTGATATTTAATATGTATAATATAAATATTGTACTAGGAAACACTTAATTTTTAGAGTCCAGTCCCTCATTCTAGTGCTAGTTATGTTGAGTGAGCAAATAACACACTCTATATTTTTCCTCCCCAATGTTAATTCTATATTAGTGAATCAACAATTCAGTCTTCTTTCTTAATGGGCATGAAGAGGCAGAATCCAACTATTGGTGTATCAAGAAAAAGCCAACATACTTGGAATATATTGTTCCCTCTTGAAAGGAATTTTACTTACCCCAAGGTTCAAGTATATCAGGTATTGGCTAGTGCATTGATAATTGTTCATTCAAGGAGTATTTGTTGGTTATGACTCAAAAAGATAAATTTCCTAGGCACAATGCTTTAAAATTAAATTCCTTAACTATCTAAAAATAATTCCACTGCATTGATGTTACAACGTATACAAGTTGAGCAGAATTTAAACTATTGTAAACTACAAATGCATTCAAACATAAACTAATATACTCCTAATTTAAATAGGTTCTAAAGAAAATCAAAGGTTTATGGGGAAGATAAAATAAAGAAAATAAAACAAGTCTATACTACCCTAAAAATTGTTTTGATTCTATAAAGTAACAATTTTGATTTAAAATCAGCCCTAACACAACCAGTATTCACATAACCTTAAATCTAGAATGATGAAATCTTCAAAGGAGATAAAAGCTTTGAAATATACTAAGTGCAACCACCATATACATGCGCAAACTGAAGATAGAAAACTACAAAGCCTTGAATTAATAAATATAACAATTGATTACATTGATTAAAATTTATTTGATTTAGTAGATTACAAGAATAGAACTCAAAATGGTATCAGGCTTGGTTCAACCAAAAAATGAAACAAAAAACCTAATTTTAGGGGTTTGCAAATAGATGGTTTTTGACCTTTGTAATTGACTAGTGAGACAGTATTTATACAACTTGGTGGCTCTTCATTTTTCCATCCTTTTATAATTAGTTATTATTACATATTAAATTCTTCTTCTAGGGCATATCAAATTTAAAACTTATTCTCCTACCCATGATGTGCTCCTTGGGATGGCTTTTGTTGCACCTCAAGCATATCTCATTAATTTGTTTTGTAAAATTTGGGTTAGTAATTAATTTCACCATGTCCACCATCTTATACAATTGCACTTGTCTGGTTCATGCTACGAAATTACACGTATAGTATCTTTGAATTCCCAGTATCTGCATTAAATATCCTACAAGAAAAAGTCAAAATTATGGGTGTTAGAATTTATTACCATTACTACGATATTTTAATTTATTATTATTATTTTATTTTTTATTTTTTCTTTTTATTACTTATCTTGTATCCCAGTCTCCCTCTCTCTTTTTTGCATTTTTTAAACACTGGTGATTTGTTTCTTTCTTTAACATTTTTATGCAATTTTTCATTAATTTTTGGTTAATTTTATGACAATTTACACGTTTTCTTCACACATTATGATAATAATATATACTTTTTAGTGGTCCACATGCTTTTTAGCTTCCTTTATACATGCTCTGATTATTTTTTCTATTTTACATTTTTTTGTAGGCAATCCCTTGTAATTTCCAAAAAACATTTACCCTTCCATGGATAAACTATTATAGTTTTCAGTGCTAATTTTCCATTATCAGGGTTTTATTTTTACTCGCATTAATATTTCTCCATAAGTGTTAGGTGCTTTCAATGATTTTCCAATTACCAAGATTTCCTTTGTTGGCTTTTATTTTCTTCCAGCAATTTCTTGGGTTTAAGTGCTAATTTCATATTATAAAAGTTTAAATTCATTGGCTTTCACTTTTTACTCAAAAATGTTTAAGGTTCCGATGGTAGCAGGTTTTAATTTCTCTATATATTTATGTCTTCCTCCTTTTACCAAGTTTCAACACTAATTTCCACTTATCAAAGTTTAAATTCACTAAACTCCATGTTTCTCCACCAATGTTCTGGTGGTTCCAAAGCTAATGGGGTTTTAATTGTTTTATGTATTTTTTGGTTATTGGGGATTTTCAGTTGGAAATATTTAAAAAAAAAAAAATTCCCATGATTTACCAAAAATTTGTGAGGTTTCTATATTTTAATTTCCCTATCTAGTTTTCAAGGCTTCTAGTTGGAATTTATTCCAATTTTAAATTGCCCCCTCCAACGGCAAAAATGGATGAAGTTGGGGTTTAATTTTTTCGACTCATACTTTATTAGACTTCTAGTTAGACTTGCATTTTCTTAACTCTAGTTGAAATCTCCCTTTATCGATACTTTAATATCATGACCACCCATATTTCCTCATAAATCTCTGGTTAACACTGTTTTACCTGATCTTGCCCTAGTCACCATATTTTGGACAGCTTGTGAAAAACATGCACTTTTGAATCTCAAGTTTTCCAAGAACATAAGAAATTTTCTATTAGTTAGAAGGATATTTTTTAGCTAACCCAATGGAAGTGATTTCATTTTTTTTTCCCAAGTAGTTCAAGATGTATAGGGCCCAAAAATGGGAGTTGTGTGATTAGGTAGGTGTTTCCAGCCAATGAGTGTAGTTGGATAGCATGTTGAAAATGGGTATTTCAAGAGGTTGTTTATACTTTGAAAAAATATCTCTTCGAATGGCATCTAATGGAAGTGGTTTCACCTACTTTTTTTAGTGTTGAAGGAGATATGAGTTTTGAAAGTGAAGCCATTTGTGTTTCTAGGAGGAAATTCTAGGTCTATAGTGCTTAAATTTGAATACTTTTGAGAGGCTAGGGCTATGGGAACATAGGCTTATGGGTACTCATTGAAAAGCTTATTTTGAACCTATTTTGATGGAAGAGATTGTCATTTTTAAGATTACAATATACAACACTAAAAATCACAACAAAATTAAGGCATGCAGATTGGACATTAAGATTAAAAGCTTTCAATTGAGAACCTAAGCTTATGGATGGTTGAAAATTGTTATGCACAAGCCCAAGAAAAAGAGAGAAAATTGACCAAAAATTGAAAAAAGTGGGTCCGCAGTCCATGTAGACAAGGGTGTGTTGTGCAAACGCATCAACAACCTTAAGTGTTTTATATCTATTATTAATGCACATATGAGGTTAGATTCAAATGATGATGCTCGTATGTTGTTGAAGTAATCATATTTATAAAAAAAATAAACTTCTAGAGTTTGTGTCAAAGTCATCATTTGCAAAGTTCCAATAAAAATCAAGTACAAATAATGAAAATAATCAATTTCAAATTTAGTTTAATACTAGAACTAAAAAATCAAGTCCTTTTCCTTGGTATATCACTTTGGATTCAACTTGGAAAAGTACAAAAAAAATCAAACAAATCACTTGCTTAAACTAAGTGAACAACTTGCTAAATAGACTTAGTGACTTTTGAGATGCTTTGCTCAAAATGGAGTGAATCACTCCAATTTTTGAAGCAAATCACTTCCAAAAACTAGACTTGATGAAAGAGTTATTAGCCAATCATTTCATCAATGATGAATGTAATTTTGGCATAAAAATCAAGGCATTAAATATAGTTTTGATAAATATTGAGGGTTTCTCCCATCAAGCGTGCTACAAACTATGTTGAACCAGGGAATTGTCCTGCCTTTTATACAAGTCATATGCCCTAATTTAAGTTTCAACAAAGTTGAAAGGGATTTCTAAATAATTCTCCTAACCTCCAAATTTATATCAGCTTCCCATTGTTCCTTACAAAATAGTCCTAAACTAAATTTTATTAAAAGTGAAATGCAAAAAATTAAAGTGCAAAAATAAAAATACTTGAAAGTTTAAGGGTGTAAGTGATTCAAGAAAATATGATTTTAAATTATAATTATAAAAGTGGGTGATCAATCAACACATGAGAAGTTGAATAACATCAATGTCCATCCACTCATTAGATTATAAAAATGATAAGTGAATGATAATATGGTCTAAAATGACTATGCCATATTTATCATACATTTAATAAACCAAGAGGGCAATGCCACTGATGGAATGCTTACCAATTTCTTACAAGCTTATGATATCAAGCATAATATGAATTTCATTGAGTGTAGCTCTAAATTTTCATAGCCAAAAAAAAAAATACAATGAGGGCCCTAGGCCCTTATTTATACTAAACATTTATCCTTGGGTTACCTAGGGTGAGAAATAATTACTCCTAATAAAATTAAATATTTTAGGTGTATCTCTAGCAAAATGTTTCACCACCAAATGTTACATAGCTCTAATTATGCCTCTAATAGGCTTACAATGCTTCCAAAATGACTTAATGCATCACTCTAGTAGTTTTATCTAGTTTAGCAAGTGAATTACCTACATTTACAAGCAGATCGATACCTTTTGTTGAGTGAATCACTTCTCAGATCCAATCGAACCCTTTTTGTAAGTGAATTGGTACATGTTTTATACTTGGCTAAATTTTGAAAGTTTTTTAGGGGGTCTACTATCAGATTCATCTATCACATGCTTCTTCAATGTTTGTAAAATATAAAGCTAGTGTCTAGGTACTACACATACCAAGAAAAGATACCAAAGAAATGAAATCTATAATAGTTGTTTGGATACAAGAGATAGAAGAAATTATACAAACTTCTTCAAAGGGAAACCTTTAATGATGACTTCAATCAAAATGAATATGAACCTAGATATTTTTCACTCATCCCCATATATAGCATCCCCAACTCCTTTAGTATAGGTTAATTCGTAAACTCTTCTAGGGCAACCTAGTGACCATGTAATACCAATAATCATGCAAGCTAGTCAAACTTGGACCATCACCATTCCTTCCATCACGACTATAAAAATGAATTCCTTGTACAATATGCCACCTATAATGTAGATCCAATCAAAAATAAGTATAAAACCTAGCTTGATGAGGCTCATTATATCATAACCTATGTTGGTCCATTCTTGTTGTTGTCTTTGATTATCTTGATTGGAACAATTATGCCTCACAAAGAGTGACATATCCGAGTTGTTGTAGAGGGGGAAAACTACCTTATCGCGTATAATTTTCAAAATTTGGATCCACAAGAGAGAAAGCCTTTGGGGTGAACCACAAGGGCATGTTGTTCTCTACATTCGATGCTAGGGAGGAAGGGTTCACCAAGAATGGTTTAAGGACTCACTCCAAGTCCTCTAGTTTTCAAGAATGTTTGATGTATGAGATTCAAGACAAACACCTAGATTTGGCCTTTCTATATCTATACTATAAAATATAAAGGATAATGCAGAAATACAAAATGTAGGAATACAAGAGCTAACCCTAGAATTATTCTTCCTTTAAATTCTTTTATAACCCTAGGGTTCTAAATAGATAATATTTAATCAAGGGCTCAAGAAGATATGCACAAAACAAATTAACCTTAAGTGCACACTATATGCTTTTTATCTTTAAAATACCTGGAATTATGATTTATCCTTGCCTTTATTCCTTTATCCAATGCTATCAATAATTCTTGTTACTACAAAATAACTTGAAAAACACTTGAAAAATATGATTAGCATTAGGGGGTCTACTTAGGCCACTGTATAGTAATGCTTGGAGGCACAGCAGTCAAGCCCCATAGGTCATTTTAGATAACCTTTGATAAATAAAATTAAAAATTGACCTTTGGAAGAAAACAAACATAATACAATACAGTAGAATAGAATGATGAAACCTCATAATAAAATGTATTATCAAGCTCTAAATGTAGCCTAGAATGTAATGGTGAATTCTAGGACAGCATATTATCCCTAGATTTTGCTTAGGCAAGATCGCACCCCGTAACAGGTAAGCATGATAATGCATAGAAAGAATCGTGTCCTCTAGAATTTTGAGTATGATTTCGCATAGACTATTTAATGAAATACAAGTGCGATGACTCAATTACATCACCTATAAAATCCAAATATGCATGTAAAAAGAGTGAATTCACTTGGTAGAGAGTGTAGAATCAAAGTAGAAGGGTTGAGACCTCCCGAATGGTTAATCTCTCCTTAGGGTTTCAACACCAATCCACCAAGAGCGATCAAAAGCAATCAACAATCCAATGTAGTAGAAAATAAGCAAACTTCATACTCCAAAGTTAACTTACTTACAAAAGAAGGATTCAGACCAAATAAGAATACTTTGTGAGAAATAATTGTTAGCAATAAATTAAGAAGTTGCATAATAATGTTGTGTAACCATGTGATCATGTAGTGTGTGAAAAGTGAATTCAAATCCTCCTTATATAGTGGATTTGAAGGTAAAAAAGGTGAGAAAACCAAGGACGTTTGATGTAAAATACACCAAACTCAAAAAATTAAGGTTTTCTTGGACCAAACCCTAAAAAGGTGAAATCATGCCCCATCAATTTCAACCGTGATTTCAATTATTTGAAGTCGTACCCCATAAAGGGTGAGTGATTTTACATAGAGGGAGAAATATAGTAAAACAGAGGGGAGAAGCCTTACCCTTGCCCTAGGCAAGTCCAAGGGGTCTCCCAGAAGGCTCTAGGAAGATTATCGACTAAAGTGGGTTAATTTTTTGTGTCTACATTTTGCCCCCTCTTTTATGCATTTAAGGCCAAGTAAATGCATCAAAGAAAGATGTAAAATTCTACATGCAAGAAAAACAACAAGCACAAAAAGAAGCGGTGGCCAGGTTTGGGTAAAAAGGTGATGCAAAAGGGGTATCACAAAGGATACTCTGGACTTTTGCATGCTAAGTGAGACATTATTGCTATTAGTACATCTATGGATAGGGTGCCCCTTGAGTTTCAAAAGGAATGAAGATTCCTTAGGAAAATCGAAAGAGGTAAGGAGAGAAAGAGAAAAATATGAAGAACAAAGTAAGCAAACAAGTAGCAGAGCAAATATTACTGGGTACAACATGAATCTAATGCAGCTAACATGAAATGTAGAGATGAATAGAAGAAAGGGGAAGAAAGAAGAAGGGAATATAGAAGAAGAATAACAAGAAGATGAACAAGAATCCAAAGGTCAACCCTAAAAAGCAAGAGAAGTCAATCAAAGAACCTGAATGAAGGGTGTTATGCCCAAAAGAATGATCACTGTGTGGAGTGGAAACCCACTATGGGTGTATTACTCGCTAATATGGACATATGGGTAAAATATGGAGTGTAACCCGCTATGGGTGATTGCTCAAATGATTAAATAATGGAGTGTAACCCGTTATGGATGATTGCTCGCTAGTGACTATTATGGGGTGATTACTCGCTAGGATGTATGCCAAGGCCTACTAAAATGGCCAAGAAGCTTATCCTATAATGGGGTGTTGAGCCCGCTGAGTCAAAATAAGTGTAACCCGATAAGGGAATACGTTGTTGTTGATGTGAATGATGTATTAGCAAGTACTACCCAATAAGGGTGTGTAAAATATATATAAACCAATCAATATGAGCATAACATAAAATTAGGGTGTGCATGTGTGATAAGAAAGAAGAAGAAAATGAGGAGTAGAGAATTGTGCATGTATACCTCTAGCTTGAAGTTTCAACTAATGAAAATTCAAGAGGATGGAAATGTGCAAACAAAGGGGAAAGAGGAAGGTATTTCATTATCTAAAATAAATAAAACAGATAATAAAGAAGAAACATGTTGAACAAGGGTATACCAAAATAAAAATGCATTCCTTGACTTTGGAGAGAAATGATAGTCATTGTAAAAACTTTCAAAGTCAAGAAATACAAGAAGAGAGAAGAGAGAGAAAGAGAAAAAGAAGATGAGAAGAGAAGATATGAAAATGCATAGACCCTAGGTTGGGGCTTCGCTAGGGATAAAAACCTTAGTAAAAAGTGCAATGTATGTGAGATATGATCTAACTAGATATCATCACATGCCATTGTTGTGAATCCTCAAAAACTATATAAACAAGTAGTCATGAGCAAGTAGCAATGCAATTATGACAAACATAAATGCAAGAGAAACAGAATGTCAAGCAATCATGCAAAGTATGATAGGCAGTCATGTAGTATGATCAAGCAAGAAGATGCAATATGATATAAACTAAATGCAAAATGTAAACAATATATCAAGCATAATATATTTTTAAATGCATTATATTCATAGGTTATTTAAGTTTTTTACCATCCAAATAAGCCAAGAAATAGGCACCTAAGCCAAACTTGGTCCCTATGACAAAGGGCCCTAACCAATTGGATTAAAACTTACCTTAAATATTTGTACGATCATTGGTGTTCTTTTGGTTTTTCTTGAGGACAAGGTTCCTAACCTCAAAAGAACATATGCAAAATTTCTTAGAATAAGATCATCAGAGTCTATCCTAATAGGCTCTAAAATGCTCTAAGGCATGAATGCACTTTTCATCCAGTAGTTCTAATTGATGCAATTGATCTACACTATACTCATCATCGACCTCGATATCTTGCAACAAGATGCACAATGAATGAACCTCAAGCTCAAAAGGAAACACCGCCTCATACCCATATACCAAGATATATGGTGATGCCCCTATAGGAGTATGCACACTAGTATGATAGGCCCACAAGGAAGGATAAAGTTGGATATGCTAGTCATGACTGGTCTTACTAACCAACTTCTTCAAGATCCTAATCAAGAACTTTTTATATGCTTTGGATTACCCATTACCCTGGGGGTAATAATTATTTGATCACCTATGTTGAATATTGTACTTAGCACAAAGATTACAAACATCCTTATTCTTGAAAGGAGTTTGATTGTTAGAAACAATCACCGAAGAAATATCAAACCTACAAATAATTTGGTTAAATATGAACTTAGAAACTTGAGTTTCAATCACCGTAGTCAAGGGCATAGCTTCAACCCATTTAGTAAAATACTTAGTCACAGTAATGATAAACTTATGACCATCTGACGACACTGGGTTAACTTTCTTGATAAATTCCAATCTCCATATGGAGAATGGCCAAGTGAAAGAGATAACCTGAAGGTCCTAAGAAGGAGCATGGATGAGATGATCATGGCTTTGACACTTGTCATAGCACCGAACATAGTCACATGCATCTTTCTCCATGGAATGCCAATAGTACCCCATTCAAAGGATATTTTTGGCAATAGCATTACTGCTAAAATGGCCTCTACATGAACTTGTGTGAGCATCACTAAGAGCAAGTCAGGTTTCATCAGAGTTAAAATATTTTAAGAGGATACCTTCAAAAGAACATCGATACAAGGTGTTGTTTATTATGATGAATCAACATGCTCTTTTACATAAAATCTTACGCTAATTGTGATCTAAACCATTAGGCATCAATCCATCCTTAAGAAAATTAAATATGATGCTATACCATGGCTTAGATGGGGAAGCTTTGATGGTCAAGTAATCTACTGGGACAAGACTAAAACTAAATGGCATAGATTTTTGGAGTTGTCTAATGATAATTGATACTTGATCATCTTCTAACTCTACAGGGAAAAAGGATGCAGCAGTAGCCATGGAATCTGCATGGTGGTTTGAGGATCTAGGGATAGACTCTATGGTTACTCGCTCAAATGAGGACAACAACTAGTAACAATATCCTTGTAAGGTTTAAAGTTATCATCCTAAATCTGTTAAACATCATTAGTCTGATTAACCACATTTTGAGAGTCACCAAAGATCGACAAAACTCTAACCTACAAAGCTAAGGTAGCTCTAAGATCGAGGATCAAAGCTTTGTATTATGTAGTACTATTCATGTAATATAAATGAAGCTTAAAGGACAAGGGGATGAGTTGCTTTTATGGGGTGACTATAATGACTCCAGCACTAGCACCCTTCATGCATCGGGCTCCATCAAAAAATAAATTCCAAGACTCGGACTCTTTGATTTCAACATTGAAGCATTCATTATGAAACTCAATAATTATAGGATGGGTAGCCTCTAGGGGAGCGAAGGCTAACTGATTAGCAATCACCTGACCCTTAATTATCTTTTGACCTATGAAATTCAAGTCAAACTCACTAAGGTCCAACATCCATTTAGCAGCTTGACCTAAAAGGTGGGGCTTATACATCAAATAGCACAAAGGACCAAACTTTGCAACCACTAACATCTTATGGTTTAGCATGTGTATCTTAACTTCTGAGAAGCAAACACTACGGTAAGGTAAAGCTTCTCTAAGGGACTGTACCTAGTTTCATAGCTAACCAAGGTTTTATCGATATACAAGATAGCTCATTATTTATTTTGATCATCATGTTGGGCCAGCATGGCTCCTAAAGCATGAGTAGTGGCTACTATGTAAAGCATCAAATGCCTACCATGAACAGGAGGAAATAAGATAGGTGAGGAAGTGGGATACTATTTGAGATAATGAAAATATTTTTGACACTCATAATCCCACTAGAAGACCACATCTTTCTTAAGAAGCTTAAGAAAGAGTTGAGACTTATCATCTAATTGGGCAATGAATAGACAAATAGACTGAAGTTTACCTTATATACTACACAGTTCGGTCAGGGTGTAGGGAGGAGGTATATCAGTATTGGTTGTTATCTTAGCAGGATCTACTTCAATGCCTCACGTAGATACTATTAAGCCTAACAGCTTGCTAGATGTGACTTCGAACACACACTTAGTAGGTTTAAGATGAACCTTGTATTGTCGAAGCCTTTTAAACACTCATCTTAAATCACAAACATAATCCTTTCGTTCTATGGAGCGATCTAGAAGATCGTCCACATAGTCCTGGAGAATATAATGCATTATATCATGGAAAATATAAGTCATGGCCCACTAATAGGTAGCTCCTATATTTTTTAGGCCAAAAGGCATGACCTTCCAGTAGAAGTTACCCCATGAAGTAATGAATGGTGTCTTAGCCTAATCCTCAGGGGCAATCATAATATGACTGTAGCCTAAGAAACCATCCATAAGTGATAGCATTCCACATTTCATAGTGAAATCTAAAATATGATCTATGTTGTGCAAGGGAAAATCATCCTTGGTATATGCTAAATTAATGTCCCAAATGTCAGTACATATTCTAATTGTTCCTTCCTTTTTAGCTACAGGAACGATGTTGTAGATCTAATCAGAATAGTCAATAGCTTTTATAAAACCAACATCAAGGAATTTTTGAGCTCTTCCTTGACTGAGAGGGTGATCTTAGGTTGCATCTTCTAAGTTTATGCTTAATAGGCTTAGAACTAGGTTTAACTACCAAATTATGCATGAAAAGGGAGGGATCAAGCCCTGGCATGTCGACATATGACCAAGCAAAAATATCTTGATACTCTCTTAATAAAATGGTCAATTGCTCCTACTCATCCATGGATAAGGATTTATCCAGCTTAAGGATTCTAGGGGCTTCCTCAGAATCTAAGTTCACATCTATGGTATCCTCAATAAGGATGGACATTTCATCCTCAAGATGAGGTAGGGTAGGAATCACTCCTAAGTGCACAAGGTCCTCGGGGGACATAGAACCATAGTCCACTTGAGATCTAGAAGATTCAACCTATGCAACACAAGGGATAGACCCTTCAAAAATATAATTCTAAGGTGCATCCTCATATTTTAAATACTACTCATGGATTATGACCAACAAAGAAGGAGAGGGTAGCCCCTCATCCTCAAAACTCCACTCTAAACCTTGATGAGATTTATATAAGAGATATTCTTGACAAGAAGAGTTGACTTGATCCTATGATGAGATATTAATTGGTAATTTCTTAGCTAGTTTTTTAGATTGCTTGGTTTTTTTATATAAGGATTCCAATGAATGGAATTGAGCTAGATTATTTGGTGAGAAAAATTTAAATGGATGATGATCACCCAACATAGAAACTGGTTGATTTTCAAATTTAAATTTCACACATTGATAAAAAGTAGAAGGGATGGCCTCCATCACATGGATCCAAGGATGTCCAAGAAGAAGATTAAAATATGCAAGACAAGATACCACATAAAATAATGTATCTAAAATTTTGGGTCCAACTTTGAGGGGAAGTGATATGGTACCATAAGCTTCTTGGGACTCATTGTTGAAAGTTTTAATGATATCATCAGATCTAGTTATATATTTCTCTTTTAATCCAAATTTTTGAAAGAAATGATATGTGCATAAATTAAGGGAAGAACCATTATCAATCATAACTCTTTTGATAAAAGTATCCCCAACAAATTCAATGATGTAAAGAGAGGAATATTTTTGCAAATCTGAGAAAGACATATTAGCATCCGATAATGTGAGATGATGTATCCCAAGAGATATTACAATATTGGCCATATCACTAAGGAGATATCTAGAGGGATAGATTTTTTCTTCAAAATATTTATTAAGGCTTCCCCATGAGTAGGAGAATTTTGTAATAGTTCCAAAAGAGAGATATTTGTTGAGAAACCGATTTCCTACTGAGATCTCTGAATCTATTGATTTTGCACTATATTTTTTGAAGTAATAGTTATCATACCAACCATATTATTATCATAATGGTGTGGTACACTTCTATAGGATACTTTATTAGCTTCCTGTCCAATTACATTTTGACTAACAGATGGTTTTTGTTGCAAATTTCCAAATTCAAGGTGTTTTTCATCAATCAAATCTTGAACCACATGTTTCAACTTTTTACAAGAATTTGTTCAATATCCCTCTACTCTATGATATGCACAATATTGATCTACCTTATACCAATGAGTTGTAGTATCTCATTTTCTTATGGGATGTAACTCAATAGCATTGGCTTCTAAAAGTTGTTTCAAAACTGCTTCTATAGACATATTAAGCCTTGTAAAATTTCTTTGTGGAGGTTTTTGAAGTACTAATTTTTGTAGGTTGTTAGTAATTGTAGCACCCTAAAATTGGTGCAGTAAAATTATAATAATTACATTCACCTTAGTAAATAATTTAAAATTCAAATTTAACCTCCCAAACCGCCTATTAACCGTCGGGTAATCCGTTTCCCCCTTTTTTGTGCCATTTTTAGAGGTTGTTTTGACCGTTTGACGATATCGTCGCCAATCAGACGATATCGCCCCAGATCTGATGATTTCACCTGGACTAGGACGTCCAGATGATCTTGTCGCAAACTGATTTTTTAAAGTTAGCTTCTGTTCCAACGGGCCTCTAATCTGAGCAGAAGCGTGTCTACACCATTAGAGACCCTCCCTCGTTGGAGATCTCCCAAATAGGGATGATCTCCAACCTCCTAACTACTCCCCTAATCCTATTTAATCCTAAGCTATCCCCTTAGCACCCCCCCTGGCTGAAATTCCTTGTAAACTGACTGTATACATGTTAAAACATTTCAAATTCTATTTTGCATTGGTTCTGTATCAATTTTGTTACAGGTACCACCTTGTTTTTCAGCCGAAGCAAGCTTACATCGCCCTCGACAAACCTGTTCAGATCGGAGGCGATCCTATCGAATCAGAGATGATTTCATACTGATACGAGATGATCTTGACTGTAGTCCACATTGAGGCAATCAGTGCCTGAAGTTTACATTTCTCAACCTTTTCTCTGCTATTTTGTTCTGCAAATTAGATAGTTTATCCAGTATTTTATACTATTTTGCATTTGGAGTTCACCCATTTATATTAAGTGCATAATTAAATCCTAATTATCATCTAATTAGCATGATTCAATCTTGTTTTTGTGCTTTAGTTTCAGTTTAATAATACTACTGTTATTTTATAGCATTTCCCTCTGTTATCATTGTTGTATTTTTTGCATTTTGTGCCTATTTGCTTGCTTGTAGGTCTCTGATGAATTCATCAGATCTCAAACGATTCTATCAAATTCCAGATGATCCTAACTGCTTCAAACACCAGAATCTCCAATAGACATCTGAATCAGGTATTCTGCTTTTAACCTTCTATAATTTCTCTGTTTCTATTTTTAAATCTGCTTTCTGTATTCATTTAATCTGCACTGTCATTTAGATTAATTTAGATTCATTTGGCCAAACCTAGGATATGAATGCTTAAGGTTAAAAATGAACACATCAAAACACATTCCAAACCTAGGCGTGGAAACTGCCATTAAATGTTTCCTGGTGAACCCACCATCCATCGAAAAATCATCAAAATACACCTCCCTTGAGAGGCGGGACCTTCGCAAAGTCCTCTCAGTCCAAGGTACCACACCATCCTTTTCCCATCCTCCTTCCGGGCACGGATCCTATAGCCTGAAGGTAAGGGCATGAAAAATTTGGAGCGATACATTTTGGTGAACCCGACATGAATGCATCATAACCTTTTGAAAACAAAAACAAAAACAAAACAAAACAAAAAAATAGAACAACTAAAACATAGATACATTTTTAAAACATTTAAAGTTTAAAATCATGTTTAGATGGTAGCTCCTAAGAAAATATTAGCAGTTACTATAAATGTAGAAAACCAATTGGCAGCCGTAGAAATCAACTCTATGCTTAATGTTCCTGAGACAAGTAGAAATCAATTCTTGTGGAACAAACTTGATAGAAGACTTAGTCTCATCTCATCTAGGTCCACACAACTTAAGAAAATCAAGAGGCTAGTCCTAGATAGAATCTTGGATCCTCATCAACTAGTTTTTTATCATGAACTTCAGAGAGCCTGCCATAGATGGTTAGCCTATAGGAGAGCTCTAGTATCTTCAGAATTGTTCACCTTCGAGGAATACCTCAAGAACGCAGCCATTGTGCACCAATTCCTAGGTTGTGTAGAAGACCAAGAGGTTGTTCTTACAGATAGGGAAATATGGAATAGAGTTCCGCGAGCTATGCTATATCGAGAGTATTGCCATGAGCTTTACTTTTATCAACCAGCATCTGAGACAGATAATATCACTATAGCTCTTTTCATCAAATTTTTAAAAGAAAACTTTCAATTTGAAGAAGAACACTTCATGACTCTGGAACAACTTGAGCCTATTAATGATATTTATAAATTATTTATAGAAAACTAGATTTTTATTTTCAGTCTTATTTCTTGCATTTATTGTGTTGATTGTCTTTACAATATTATTTCAAATAAAAACTAAAAAAACTAAAAAACATAGCAAAAACTTAAATATTTCATTTCAAATATTGTAGTAGGTATATAGTAAATATATACCTCTTAATTTGTTGCATATATATATATATATATATATATAAACATATATATATTTGCTGAAATCAAAATTTAGCACCATGCCTAAACTTAGGAATGGTAAAGAAACTTTAGGAGAAGAAGAATATTGGTTACAAGATGCAACTGGAAACCCAAATGCCCTTCTTGAAGATCCAACTTCGAAAGGAAAAACTCTAGTTCAACCAGAACATGACCTAGGTGAAGATAAGGAACAAGAAGGAAGTGTTAAAGAGGATGGATCCTCATCCCCTAGAATAGCTCCAAATGGAACTATTGCTTTTGACAACATAGATCATTTCAAGAAATTTCTTAGTGATAACATTGATGACCTTAATGTGGCAATTTGTATTGATAAAGGGCAAATTAGTGACACTCAGGCAGCTTTGGAACATATGTATGATGTGCGCATTAATCCCTTATCTTTCATTGATCAAGAAAGTGATAAGGCTAGACCATCCAATACGGATATGGTCTCTATGATTCAAAACATGTTAAAACAACAGGCTATCCAACCTCTTAAGGAACCTATTATTCAACCTAAAATCATTCCCACATAAAAGAAACCTTCCTTCACTACTTTATTCCGCCAAACTATTGAGCAATATGCTTCGAGTAAACAAAAACCTAAAACGAAGCCAAATACAAATTTTCAACAATCTGGAATACAACATAATACAACTTCAAAATTCCTTCATAATACTTTTCCTACCAATAATTTGCACAATAGTAACATGGCATCTAATCTTCATGTTCCTCCATGATATGCCCATAAAATCCATGTCAATGCCCTACCGAACCAATATGGGGGGCAAACTAGTAATCTGGAAGCCATGGTGAAACAGTTAGCTTCGCGTATGGACTAGATAGATCCCTACCATCCCTCGTATAATTATTGAGAGATATGTAGTCAACCTTTGGATCCCATAGTTGTAGCTCAACCATACCCTAAGCATTTTCCCATGCCCATCCTGCCTATATATAAAGGAACCGAAGATCCCATAGAGCATCTTCGCATGTTTAGGATAGCATGTCATGACATATCGCATGATGACTTGCTATTATTAAAAATGTTCCCAAAAAGTTTAGGTGGAATGGCATTAGAGTGGTACTATCAATTTCCCACTCATTCTTTGAGAAATTTCGAAGAAACAACAGAATCATTTGCCCATCAATTTAGTGCCTACATCGAGAGGCATGTAACTATTAAAGATTTATACAATTTAAAACAAGACAGAGATGAATGTTTTGCCGATTTCTTAGCTAGATGGAGGCAATTGACAGGAAAACTGCACTTTGTGTTACCTTATAGGGAAATGTTGGACATTTTCATCAACAATTTACAAGAACAAATATCTTATGAGCTATCGACTGCTACCTTAACAACCTTCGATCAAGCTATAGATTTAGCTCGAAGAGTAGAAGATGCCCTCATTAGGAGAGGCCAACTTAGGAAGAAGGATGATGAGAAAACATCCAGAAATCAATATAAAAACAAACAAGTCATTGGTGACGGAGTCACTGACAACAGAAATGTTGCTAATATCAATGCAACAAAGACAACAGAAAAAATTATATTGAAACCTCCTAACAAGCCTCCTCAAGAATTTACTAGATTAAACCAACCCTTATCAACTATTTTACCTCAATTACTCGAAAGAGGTTTGATCCAATTACCAGCTATCCGGGAACCTGATCCAACTGTACCTGGATACAGAGCTGACTTACACTATGATTTCCATAGAGGACCTGGAAATTCTACCAACACTTGTAAAAGGTTAAAACATAAAATACAGGATTTGATTGACAATAATGAAATGGAAGTGCAAGCCTTCCAACCTAAACAAAACCCTCCTAATAATACTCAAAAGACCATTCCCCAAAATCAAAATCAAAATGCTAATAAAACTCTAGACATATTTCAACACCCTTTACCATGACATGGTAAAGAGGTAGCCAATCAAATCGAACATCATAATGTTCCCCCTCCTACCCAATATGTAGGAACCATTAGCGGACAATTACCTGTTTAGGATCCTCAAATATTTGACACAACCTTATCCCTGGTTACGACCAAGCCCTTACATAATTTTCAAACTTCTAATTCTAGTGATATAGAATCAAATAGTGAAAGTGAATTAGACATTACTTCAAACCAGTCGAATAGTTCTGAAAACGAATCAGATCCTATTCAGCCCGTCACAGATGCTATGGTTCCAGAAGAACCATTCCCTAGACGAGTTACTACTCGACCTTCTTCTAATATATTCCTTTCTAATGAACAAGCCATCAATGCTCAATCGAGACTAGTTCAGCATCTTCATTATAACATTGTAGGTACCATTGGAGTCATCACCCGACAACAAGCTCAAAATTCCCAACAAGAACCAAACCAGAACGATGGATCGGCTCCATTCATTTTGAAAAACCCCAATAAAGGGAATCATGCTCCTACTGTTCAACCTAAACCCCCTTACAATATTAATGAGCAATTGTCCAACACTACAGCCAGAATTTCCCTTTTGGATTTATTAAGATCCTCTCCCACCCATAGGGATGATTTGATGCATACATTGAGCCAAATGATGGTACCTCAAAACATTCAACCTGAAGCTATGGCCAATACTATCATCACTCGAGAGATTGATTGTATTGACTTCCGGGATAAAGATATCCCACAACACAGTTTACATAAGGATAATCCCTTATACATTACTACTCTAATTGGAGATGTAGTTGTCAAACGAGTTTTGATTGATAATGGCTCATCTCTAAACATTTGCACTTTTGACTTCTACCAACGATTTGGATTTAGAAGTGATGAAATGAAGAAAACTGATATGATTATCAAAGCTTTTAGTGACGAAACACAAGAAACATGTGGAGTTATTACCCTCCCATTGCAAGTTGGTCCTAGAACCCTAGAAACAATCATGTTTATTGTACATTGCCCAGCATCGTATAATATACTTTTGGGTCGCCCTTGGATCAACGCCATGCGAACGGTCCCATTAACCTTACACCAATGTGTTAAATTTGAGTTTAAAAATTAGTTGGTCACTATCCATGGTGACCCTAGACCTTTTGATATGTGTGCTTTGGCAGAACCCATTGGAGTGCAATTTTGCCCTGCTTCGTCATCCACACATCCTAGTTCTTATTTTTCATCTAAAACTGTGAAACATACACCCATAACTTCACCTATTTCCCCTCCATTAATTTCATCCTCCTATATAGACCAACAACCCTCTAAACAAATCATTTTAGAACCTCAAAAAGATCTTAAATCTACAACCAATCCTTCAAGTTCTACCCCTATAAATTCAAAACCTATAGACACATCAATCATACCTTCCACATCTCAAGATATAGGTAATAAGCCTTCTACATCTTATGCCCTTTCTGATGAAATTTTACCAGATTTATCCACAACCTTAATATCAGAAAAAATAAATGCTTTCATGCAAGATTCAATTCTTTTGAATAATTTACCACCATCTCCTCGTACTTTGGGCCTCCCACAACCTATGGGAAGTACTTACCAAGTCGGGAGTTGTGCCTTCATTTATAAAGGATATGATTGGGGAAGAATCCCTCGAAATATCAAAACTCATCATGAAGGATATGCTCGGTGTTATTTTACTAATGATTATATTAAAGCTAAGCCCATGATGCTTAGAATGGGATATAAAGGGAAAGGCTTGGGACCTTTCCAAAATGGCATGAAAGAACCTTTCAAGGTAGAACCATGGCTTGCCCGTTGTGGTGTGGGCCTATTTCCTAGTAAGGGTCAACCCTTTCCTTTTGAGGATGATGATCACGTCATGTGTTATCAAGATTATTTGGATAGGCATGTTGATTTGCCTCTTAAAAATCAGTCGTTTTCATGCAACATGCTATCCATAGCTTACCCTGAAATAATTGCTGACCCCGATGAAGAGTTGGAAGGAGATATCTTCCATGATGTCTCTGTTGAAGAGATGTTACACAATGAATTTTATTTTGATGGTTCTATACCAACTATAGCCCAACTTGAGGCCATTAATCCTCAAGATGAATTAGCTAAATTAACCTTACAAGAATTACAAGAATTGGGCGTTTCACCCGCCCCACCTAATTTTGAAAGAGATCTACACATGGAGGTAGAAAACGTCATTAAAATTAATATTGGAACTGAGGACAATCCTCACATAATCAATATTGGATCAGAATTAAGTCAAGAAAAACAATAACAATACATTGCATTCCTTAAAGAGTATGAAGATGTCTTTGCTTGTACATATGAAGATATGCCAGGTCTAGACCCTTCTGTAGTCATGCATCATCTAGTGGTCCATCCGAATGCTAAACTCGTTAAACAAAAACTTAGAAAAATGCATCCCAAAGTGGCTCTGCTATTCAAAGGGGAGTTAGAAAAACTCCCGAATGTTATCTTTATACAAGCTATTGATTATGCGGAATGGATCTCAAATGTAGTTCCAGTCACCAAGAAAGAAGCTACCAAAGTTAGGGTTTGCACAGATTTTAGAGATATTAACGTTGCATGCCCTAAAGATGACTTTCCTCTTCCAAACATGGATCAAATAATTGACTTTACTGTTGGGAGTCAGATTATGTCCTTAATGGATGGATTCTCCGGTTATAATCAGATCAGGATAGCTCCTGAAGATTAGGCTAAAATAGCCTTTATTACCCCCTGGGGTACTTTTTGCTGGAAAGTGATGCCATTTGGCTTAAAGAACGTAGGTGCAACTTATCAACGAGTTATGACCTACATTTTTCATGATATGATGCATGATATCCTACATGATTATGTAGATGATATCATAGCTCGCTCTATTATTGAAGATAATCATTTAGAGGATTTGAGAAAAGTTTTTAATCGCTTACGAGAATATCTTATTCGATTAAATCCAGCAAAATGCATATTCAGAGTTAAATCCGGCAAGCTATTAGGTTTTAGTTTCTTTACGTGGTATTGAAATTGACCCTCTCAAGATTGCGGCTATCACTGATATGCCCGCACCTACTAATATATCTGAATTACGAAGTTTACAAGGTAAACTTCAAGCTATTCGTCGCTTCATTGATAAGCTGGTGGACAAAACTGGTCCCTTTCTTAAACTCCTTAAGAAGTATGTCCCTTTTAATTGGGACACAGAATGTAGAGAAGCTTTTGAACTTCTCAAAAAATACCTCCTTAATCCACCTGTGCTTTCACCACCTAAACCTGATCGCCCATTTCTCCTATATATTTTAGCTTCAGATTCTGCCTTAGGAGCTATGTTAGCTCAACTTGATGATGAAAAGCGAGAACGTGCTAATTATTACATTAGCCGAACCTTCATCAATTATGAAACCCACTACACAGCATTAGAAAAACTATGTCTAGCTGTCATGTTTGCTATGCAAAAATTACGACACTATATGCTTAGTCAAAAAACTTATGTCATTGCTAAATACGATCCCTTAAGGTATCTCATGAGTCGACCTTATTTATCGGGTCGCACAGCCAAGTGGGTTCTTGCTCTAAGCGAGTTTGATCTCACATTCATAGGATAGAAGTTTGTTAAGGGTCAAATCATATCAGATCAATTAGCTGTTGCACCCTTACAGTCTACCCATCCCCTCATCATCGAATTTCCTGATGAATGCCTTCAATTAGAGGTCGACCATACTGAACAATGGTCCTTATACTTTGATGGAGCCCGATGCATGAGTGGGGCTGGTACGGGTATTATTTTAATATCCCCACAAAAACATCTTATTCCTCTGTCCTTAAAATTGACATTTGCTTGCACCAAAAATACTGCTGAGTATGAATCTCTAATACTTGGATTACGAGCTGCCCTAGCGCTAAAAATCAAACACCTTTTAGTTTTTGGTGATTCCCAACTGGTTATAAACCAAATTAATGAATTTTATCAAACCAGAGATGATAAACTACACCCATATAAGGCCTATGTTTTACAATTAATGTCTCTATTTGATCAAGTTACCTTGGAAGCTATTCCTCGAACTAGCAACCGTGCAGCTGATGCTATGGTCGCAGCTGCATCTCTCCTGCCCATGGATTTAGATGACGAATATGCCACTATCATTATTCGTCGACTCCAGGAACCCGCTTCCAATAAGTCATGCTTAGAGCCTTTGGATGTGTTTCTGATCAATGAAACTGCTCCTGAACCTTGGTATACAGACATATTTGATTTTTTCCAACATGGGACTTTCCCTGCCAATTCTAATAGAAACTAGCGTCGGTTATTACGTCGATGAGCAAGTCAATTTGTAATAATTGGCAATACTTTATATAGGATATATTTTGAAGGTATCCTATTGAGATGCTTAAACTTAGAAGAGTCTAAATCAGCCTTGATTGAAGCCCATGATGGATCTTGTGGAGGACACTTCAGCGGTAGTGTCATTGCTAAAAAGCTCCTTCGGATAGGATACTTTTGGCCTACCATGGAAACGGATGCACATGAGTATGTGCGCCATTGCGACAAGTGCCAAAAACATGCTGACCTTTTCCATGCGCCTGCACAAGAGCTACAGGCTATTTCATCTCCATGGCCCTTTTCCAAATGGGGTTTAGACATTATTGGCAAAATCAATCTTGTGTCATCTGATGGCCACAAGTTCATCATAACTGCCACTGAGTATTTCATGAAGTGGGTCGAAGCTATGCCTTTAGCTTCCTGGACTGGCACGCAAGTCTCTAGATTTATTTTTAATCAAATCATTTGTAGGTTCGGAATTCCTGCCAATCTCATCTCTGACAATGGAACTTGTTTCAAAAATAAAGATGTTAAAAAATTATGCCAAAAATATAAGATCCAACATCGCTGGTCCACTCCCTATTATCCTCAGGGTAATGTTCAAGCAGAAGTATCTAACAAAACCTTAATCAAAATTCTCAAAATATTAGTCAATAAAACTGGCCATGACTCGCACATTCAATTATACCCAGCCTTCTGGGCCTATCGAACTAGTGTTCGAACCCCCACGGGAACTTCACCATTTGTTTTGGTTTATGGTGCTTTAGCAGTTTTTCCATTTGAATTGGAAGTTCCTTCTTTGGCTCTGCTACTTCAAGATACCGAAGTAGGAGATGAATATCGTGTTGGCAGACTCAGTCAGCTGGAAATCCTAGATGGAAAATGCATCAATGCTTTGGAACATCTCCGTGCTTACCAAAACAAGCTTAAAAGATCATATGCTAAGAAAGTTCGTCATCGATCCTTTGAGATCGGCGACCTTGTTTTAAAAGAAAATCAAAAAAATACAAATGCAACTAAGGACCTTAAAGGTAAATTTGAGCCCAACTGGCTCGGACCATACATTATTACTGCCAAATTTGAATCAGGAGCATACAAATTATCTACCTTAGATGGTAAAGAACTTAAAGAGCCCATGAATATTTTGCATCTTAAACGTTACTATGCATAAATTTGGTCATTTCATCCATGTATATATTTGTTCAAAATCACTATCTTGTATTTCTTTCAAATTTATAAATTCAAAAACATCAAAAACATTCATAAACATCAAAAATCTTCAAAACTATTTGTTGCATTTATTTATGGCACTTGTTAAATTTTTTGCTCAAAAACAAAAATAAAACCAAAAATCAAAATAATGATAAAAAAATAAAAACATCAATATGCTTGACTCTTTCGAAACCAAAACAATATAAAGAAGAAAGAGAGAGTCAGTATTCTCAAAACTTCTCAAAAGTGTTTATATATATTTTCTTACAAATGTTGCAGTTATATGTTTCAAATTATTTTTGATAAAATTAGCATTTATTTGGCATCCCTCACTTGCACACTCACAAAAATAAATATCTTGATTTTATCTGGCATGATTACTAATCTCTCTTATATCAAAGTCCACAAAATTCAATTAAATAAAGTTTTAGCATAGAGAATTGATCTTGTTATTTACTTAAACCAAGCACGTCTCACAATAAAATGATTATATTTGTAATTTCCATGTTTTTCTACATAGTAGATGTGATTTCTTGAGCAAAAAGTTTTCCCTACTATCCTATCATGCACATGGTCTAGAATCTTTGAGAATTGGCAAAAGGACAAGCTCACCCCTACCCAGAATAAAAATCCCTTGCTCTACAGCTAATCCGAGCAAGTATCCCTAGCAAAGAAAAAGAAAAGAAAAGTTCAAGAAAGAGAGAAAAGAAAAATGTTCTTTTATATCATTACAGCAATATTTCAAGCACTATCTCAAAAATCAAGCAAAAAATACACAAAGAAAAACAAGCAAAAAAAATAAAATCAAAAGAAAGCAAGAAAGCAATAAAATCCCTTTCCCTACCCTTTGAAAAGAAAAGAAGGGTTAATGAGCTTGAATCCCTAGAATTCTCAATTATTCAAAAACTGTGAGGTAGGCCCCATAACAGGTGGTTTGTGCCCAACCTGCTTGGCCTTGGGTAACTCCTAGCGTGGCGATATGTCTATCACATTAGCGACCTTCTTTTGTACAGACCTATGTCTGCTTATGGATTAGCTAGCTCCTGATAATCCGACCTACATAGTAGTCTAGTATGGTTATATGCATCTACATCATGGTTAATGAACACTTATTTGGTTTATTCAAATCACTTGTATCATATTATCTTACTCAAAACTGGTAAATGCACAAAGCAATTGCACACACATTTGTATTTGAGATATTTTGTGTATCATTATGAAAAATCAAGATCAGAAATGAATTCACATATGCACATGGGATTCCTTATAAATCTAACTTTTGTCTTCAAAATACTTTGAAATATTCTTTTTGCAACTTGTTTGGAATAAATCAAGTACAGTTGTTTAGCATAAAGACAACTATATAATAGAAAAATCAAAAAAAATCTTTTAAAACTATACAATCAAAATATATATATCTGGTTGACTTTCGCGACGATGGTATAGTTCCAAAACCAAAATTGGAATTTTATGCCTAGCGCAAGTCCTCATTTTCATATTTTCTATTTATCAAAAATCAACCATGCAATAAAACTATCTTTTTTGGATTTTCACGATGATGGTATAAGTCTATACCTACATATTCTATGCCTAGCGCAAATCATTGTAACAATTTTTATTCCCCATTTATTAAAAATCATGAAAACCATATGACTTAAAACATTATGTTACACAAATTATGCTTTTAAAAAGCAAACACATTTTCATTATTTCATGTCATTATGTCAACCTTCAATTTTGCAATGATGGTATAATTCCTAAAAGAATTATCCAAAATTTTATCACACTTAGGAATTTATACCTAGAAAAAATCATTTTAACATTGATTCATGCATACTATTTTTATGAAAATCTGAAAACAAACCATCATCACCTTCATTTTCATCATTGCACCAAAGTCTTAAGACAGTTTCTTAAGCACTCTTTTTACTTATAACAATATTTCTATCCTAGGATTAGCTGGACGACCGAGTGAGCAGCGACTCCATGAAATGGTCTATACTAGTGACAATGTCCTTTGAAATTATTGTTAGAAGTCTCTTTTTATTTTTTATCACATTTCATCACAAACAATCAATTTGTTACATCAGATTATTTCATTTAAAATATTATAGCATGATAGCAAAATTATAAATTATAAAAATGACATAATTACATGAATCCTCAATCCAATTATCAAATCAATCAATCAAATATAAAAGCATCATAAGCATACACATAATACAAGTCATATGATCAAAAACATATCATATATATATCCACAGTATATATACATCATCAAAATTGGATTGGTATGCCACAATCTATACCTCGACATACTCAATCCTCTATCAACAAAATAATAATTATATAATACAATGTCAGTCTATACAAACCTATGCAGCCCTCTAGCCTCGAGAGCCCCTCGATCTCTCCACCTCATCTCCTCCCCCGCCCTGAGGTGGACGAGGTGGCCCCATCACAGTCTGAGTAGTCCTAGTCCTCGACCGGGACGTGGTCCTCGATGACCCGATCTTGATCGGATCTGTGATGTTGGCTGGTAGGGGTAGTCTATCTGCCTTTGGCACCAGCTGATAATACAGTGTCTGGTAGAATGTAAGTTGGGCAATAACCCGTGTCAGCTCCCTAGAGCTCGCCCCTCTGCCCCGTGCCGTAAGGCATGCAATATCATCCCGTAGCTGTGCCACCTTAGCTCGATGGCATGCAGCCTCATCCTATAGAGTCTGGACCTATTCCTGGAGACGATCTCTCTCTACCCGAAGAGTAGCCATCTCGCTACTCTCTCCTGTGTCTACGCCCTTGCCCTTATCAGGTGATGGTGGCCTCTGTGGAGATGGGGGTCTTGCCTCACTCCTCTCCCTCTATCGTGGCCTCTCCTGTGCCTGTGGCCTCCTCGGCTCTCTCCCATCGTGACCTTGGGCCACCTCCATTGCTGCCTGGCATCGCCTCCCTATCCGATGCACAACCATGTGAATCGGACCCTGTGCCCTCATCATCCGAGGAGGGCGGATGCCTACGTACCAGGCATCATAGCCATTGGCTACCCCTGCGTCATCCCCATCCACTAGTTGGATGGGGGCATCGTCTACGTCCTGGCTCCAAAATTGTTGCATGTATGGCACCCCGCTAACTATGGTATTATCTCAGACAGTCTGAGATAACTCATAATCCCTCAGAGATGGGATCCCCTGCTGTATACCAAATTGACACAAAACTCGGTCATAGCGGTGGAGCTCCACCTCTCCTCTCTCCATCTATAGCCAGCAGACTCGCCTAACGCGAGCAAACTCCTATCCATCCTCGGCCCACCCTGGATGCTCCCTCCATGGCCTCTAGGTGATCTGGTTTGGGACTAAATCATCCAGTAGCCTCCGGGACATAGGGAGGTCGATCCGTCATTATGACCCTCTTCGGAGCCACCAGTAAAAAACTCGGGGCCTCTCCTCGTCTACCCTTGTCAAAGGAAGCCCTACCGGCCCTCGCACTACAATGTGCTCCCAGCACCAAACCTGTAAGAGCGATGTCATCACCAAACATCGGTCGCCCTTGTACATGACCCCATACAGGATCCTGTACAACCGACATAGTACATAGCTACCCCAAGAAAACATGTACCCATGGTCCCGCATATCGCAGATCACATCTACAAGCATCCACGGCACCCTGCACCCACTCTGGTGGCACAACAAAAGTCCACCAACCACTCCATCTAGCACTCGTGTGAGTCTAGATGCCCCAGGCATCTGGTGCAGTGCTTTGATATTAACTCTACCCTTCTTCAGGGTGAAGCTTGGGTCACCACACAGTCATCCCATAGCATGGACCTGATTGGCCGTAGGAGTAATCAACCGTACTTGTATGGGGATTATCAAAATCCTCCATACATCCTCTAGAGTGGGAGTCATCTCCCTTGTCGATAGCCAAAAATATGAGGAACCCGGATACCATCTCTCTGTTAGGGCTGTTAGAAGCCCCATATCTGTGGACACCTGTGGCATCTCTGCCACATGCTGTAAGCCGGCCTGTCTTAGCTGATCTCGCTCTGCCTGTGTGAGAGCGGCCAAGTCATCCCTCAAACCTCCATACTTCCATTCCTTGATCTTTAGCAAACCTCTCTGCAACATAAACAACAAAACAACCAACAATAATTAATAAAAAATTCAAGTAATTAATAATGCAAATTAAAATTCAATTTTATGCAATTGATGATATCGCCCACTATTGAACGATATCGTCCCAAATTTGAGCAGAATCGTCTCCGATTTCGTAGTCGGAATTGTCTCTAATTTGACGAAATTGTCCCCCTTTCGCCGATTTCGCCGTTGGGCGAAATTGATGAAATTGAGATGATTTCATCGAAATTGGGACGATTTCGTCTCGACGACGTCGACGGCCCAAAAATGGCCGCGATGCTTAAAATTCACCTAAAAATTACCTACAAAACATGTAAAATCAAATTAAATCATTCTAGTTAAGTCTAGACTCTTACCCGTAGACCGCATCGGACCTCTATTGATCTGTGCGTCGTCTCCACCATTTTTGCTTCAGAGCTCTCTAAAACCAAAAAATGAACAGTAAAAATGAATTAGGGTTTTACCCTATTTTTCTTAATTTTATCAAAAAATAATTTTTTTCTTTTCTACGTTTTTACCTCAAACGTTCGATTTGGGTAAAAACACGGAGGGGGCACCATAGTAAGCTGTCGTACGATTCGACCAAGAATCGTCGCCTAAAAATGGGAATAATTTTTGCTTCCTCGTAGATCGAGAAGAACTCATCTTTAACACATTTTCTTCGAAAAATTCGCTAAATAGGGGGCAAAATGTAGCACCCTAAAATTAGCGCAGTAAAATTATAATAATTAAATTCACCTTAGTAAATAATTTAAAATTCAAATTTAACCTCCCAAACCGCCCGTTAACCGTCGGGTAATCCGTTTCCCCCTTTTTCGCATCATTTTTAGAGGTTGTTTTGACCATTTGATGATATTGTCGCCAATCAGACGATATTGCCCCAGATCTGACGATTTCGTCTGGACTAGGACGTCCAGACGATCTTGTCGCAAAACTAATTTTGCAAAGTTAGCTTCTGTTCCAACGGGCCTCTAATCCGGGCAGAAGCGTGTCTGCGTCGTTAGAGACCCTCCCCCGTTGGAGATCTCCCAAATAGGGATGATATCCAACCTCCTAACTACTCCCCTAAGCCTATTTAATCCTAAGCTATCCCCTTAGCACCCCCCTGGATGAAATTCCCTGTAACTGACTGTATACACGTTAAAACATTTCAAATTCTATTTTGCATTGGTTTTGTATCAATTTTGTTGCAGGTGCCACCTTGTTTTTCAGCCGGAGCAAGCTTACATCGCCCTCAATGAACCTGTTCAGATCGAAGGCGATCTTGTTGAATCAGAGACGATTTTGTACTGATACGAGACGATCTTGACTACAGTCCACATTGAGGTAATCAGTGCCTGAAGTTTGCATTTCTCAACCTTTTCTCTGTTGTTTTGTTCTGCAAATTAGATAGTTTATCCAGTATTTTATACTATTTTGCATTTGGAGTTCACCCATTTAGATTAAGTGCATAATTAAATCCTAATTATCATCTAATTAGCATGATTCATTCTTGTTTTTGTGCTTAAGTTTTATTTTAATAATACTATTGTCATTTTATAGCATTTCCCTCTGTTATCATTGTTGTATTTTTTGCATTTTGCGCCTATTTGCTTGCTTGCAGGTCTCTGACGAATTCGTCTGATGAATTCATCAGATCTTAGATGATCTTGTCTAATCTCAGACGATTTTGTCGAATTCCAGACGATCCTGACTACTTCAAACACTAGAATCTCCAACAGACATCCGGATCAGGTATTCTGCTTTTAACCTTCTGTAATTTCTCTATTTCTATTTTTAAATCTGCTTTATGTATTCATTTAATCTGCGCTGTCATTTAGATTAATTTAGATTCATTTGGCCAAACCTAGGATATGAATGCTTAAGGTTAAAAATGAACACATCAAAACACATTCCAAACCTATGTGTGGAAACTGTCATTAAATGTTTCCTGGTGAACCCACCATCCATCAAAAAATCATCAAAATACACCTCCCTTGAGATGCGGGACCTTCGCAAAGTCCTCTCAGTCCGAGGTACCGCACCATCCTTTTTCCATCCTCCTTTCGGGCACGGATCCTATAGCCTGAAGGTAAGGGCATGAAAAATTTGGAGCGATACAGTAACACTACTAATAGACCTACTATCAATTCTATTATCACTTCCTATGTGCTTGTTCTTATGTTGAGACTTAGTAGGTTTCTCTTCTTTGACTTTGAGTTGGCCTCTTCTGATAAGGGCTTGTATTAATTTTCTTGCTAAATCAATTGCTTGATCAAAATATGTAATAGTAGTATTCTATAATGCATAAGATAAATATTTTTGTAAATTACCAGTAAATATCTTAAGCATATCCTTTGGAGGTAAAGTATATCTTAAAAATCCAACCAAACTTCTCCAACAAACTAAGAAATTTGAAAAACTTTTCTCTTTTCTTTGTTTTAAACTATAAACATATTTCATTGTCACTTCCTTTTCAATGTAATTACCAAATTATTGAACAAATAATTTTTTTGTTTCTTCAAAGCTCTTCAAGGAATAATTGGGTAACTGATAATATCACTCTAATGCCATTCCACCAAGACTCTTAGGAAATATTTTAAGTAACAACATGTCATCATCAATGAGATCATGGTAAGCTATTCTAAATCTTCTTAGATGCTCTATTTGATATTTTATCCCCTTATAAATAGGAAAAATTGGTATAGGAAAATGCTTAGGATAAGGTCTAGCATAAACAATAGGATCCAATGGCTAGTTACATATTTTCTTATAACTATAAGTAAAACTTGAAAGCTGAATCATCTCAACTTTTGAGACCAACTGCTTTACCATATTTGTTAAATTCTGCACTTCTAGATTATTGTTATGCATTATCCCCAGATTCCCTAAGGGAGGAGTGTTGGACATATTGATATTTTTGAGGTATGTGGTATCTTGTGGTATGTTGATATTGTTGAGGTATGTGGTATTTTGGTTGAATAGAGGCAACAATATTGAGATAAGCAGATTGAGGAGAAAATTAAATGTTTCGAATGGCACTACTAGTTGGAGGTGTTGGTCCGACTTTTATACACACCCTGTGAAGAATGAGCATGAAACTTTGATAACACTTATACGGGATAAATCCCATTCACTTTAGGATCTTGTTGGTTATACAAGGTGTGAGTTACAGAGTTGGGTCGAATGTCTATTCACTCTTTTTCGCTTCTGAAATAGTTTTCAATATGGACTATCTGTTACCTTACAATGGGTTCTTGAACTTGTTCAGTAATGTTTAGAAGTTGACAATCAGATTTAAAATTAGTTCTTTGATCTAGCTCTTATGGGTCAGCAGATTTAAATAAAATACAAATTTAAAAGAAAATAAAAATGGATCATTTCACGGTAAAACAAAGAGGGTAGGGTAAGGCAGAAAAATAAGTTTATCAAACTTAGCTGTAAAACAAAACTACCAATTTTATTTATACTATCAGCTTCACAACAGAACAAATCAAAGAAGAAAGTGTCCGACTTTCTAAGATCGCTTTCTACTAAGAGCATAAGGCGAGAGATGGAACAGATCTGAAAGAAAATCATAAACAAAAGGGAAGTCCATTAAAATTGGTATTTCTCACCAGTAGCATAGCTCACACAGTGAGGACAGAGCAATTAGAACAAACTTGAACCTTAAATCCATGATTTTTCCTAGTATACAGTAGAACAAATGAAGCCCAACAGCATATTTAATCTTGATAACACAGATTTACAGCATATATTTAATAAACTTTAAAGAAATAGATAACAAAAGAAGATGAAATTATCACAATCTGCAAAAGATTAGGCTTCTGGCCATGCTATCACAAAAAACAAAAGCACATCAACTCCAAGTCCAGAAATAAAGTATTTAACAAGATTTGCAAGAAATTGCTTCAATAGCCTTTTTATTTCTAAGTCTCCGCCTCTTGCGATTACATTGAGAAGAAGTATTTATAGACTCAGGACAGACCACGATCTTTTCAAAAATATCTTCTTCTCAAACCCTAAATCTTATCATCTTAAACCCTAGTACCCGGGTTTTACAATATAAGCCCTTTTAAAATAAAGTTTGGATAAAACTTAACCATTCTGCAAATCAGTGCAGTCACTTGCCATAAATGGAGAAGGCAAAAATCGAATGCCACTTGCATTCACCCGCAACTGTGAATAAATGTCTTCATTAATGCCCTCGGGTAATTTGGATGAGTCACCACTTCTCTGACATTTCATCTCCGCAGAGCCATCCCTGAGTTGAAAATGTCTGCAAGCCATTAATTTTGCCATAAATTTTCATTAAATGCATCCATCGGCAAATTCCAGTAACTAAGTGTAGATATTTTCATTTTTCGGCCAATTCCCGACATACTCCATTAAATGGGCAGTTGCTTAGTCACCGTAAGTCTCTTTGTGGCCAGATATGTAAAATTTGGATGAAACAGCAATTCCTGGCATCTTTCCTTTTAATATGGCGATCTTCGATTAAATTGCACTTAACTTTGTCTTCCTGGCCATTTCTTTCGTTATCATGCATGTGCCAGATGGCTTCCTGTATAAAAGACAAACAAGGATGATTAGTACTTTAATTAAATCAAAACTTTATTATTAAACCGAAACCCTAAATTTTAGTATATTTGCATGCTTGCTTTCTTTTGACATGTGTCGTAAAAAATCACGACACGTGTCCTTTCTTCCAGCTGTTTTCTTTTATTTTGGCCTCTATGCTGTCATGGCCGCGAAAATGTGTCACAAAATCATGACCTTCCAGCGTCTTGCACCTTTTCTGTCCAACATGGTCATGAAAATGCGACATGTCATGATTTCATGACATGTCGTGAAATCGTGACCCTTCCTGTGCCTCGAAAACCCTTTGCTTTGCAAGCCGCAAAAATGCGACATGTCACGATTTCGTGACATGTCGTGAAATCGCGACCCCTTCTCTCACTTGGCTCTTCTTCGCTTGCTTGGCAGCGAAATTGCAACATGTCATGATTTCGCAACATGTCGTGAAATCGTGCCCCTTTTCTGACTTGCCCCTGGCTCTTCTTCACTTGTCGCGATTTCGTGACACCTTTTCACTTTGCCTTGGGCACTTCTTTCTTTTGTCTTCCCTTGGAACGTGTCGCGATTTTGCGACATCGCAAAATCGTGACGTCGCGATTTCGTGACACTTCCCTGACTTGTTCCTTCACTGGCTCTTCTTGTCGTGATTTCGCGATGGCCCGAAGGCGTCGTGAAATCGTGACACTTTCGGGACCCTTGCCTCCACCGCCAAATGCATCACGATTTCATGACGTCGTGAAATCACGACGTCACGATTTCGTGACGCATTCCTGCCTTGGCCCCGTTTCTCCCAACTACGTCATGATTTCACGATGTCGTAATTTTGCGACACTCATGCCTTGTTTGTTTTGACCTTACTTTGCACTTGGTTCTTTCGGCAACTTTCTCTTCGCTTTCCTTGCTGACCTTGGACCTGTCGCGATTTCGAGACATGTCACGAAATCGAGACGGTCCATACGCCCTGGGTACTTTTCTGCTTTATGAGCCGCGAAAATGCGACATGTCGCGATTTCGTGACATGTCACAAAATCGTGCCCTTTTCATGCCTTGGCAACTTTCTTCGGCTTGGCGTCGCGAAAATGCGACACCCTTCTCTGACTTGCGCTCTTTGCTCGGACCTGTCACGATTTTGTGACATGTCGCGATTTCGTGACATGTCACGATTTCGTGACATGTCACGATTTCGTGACATGTCACGATTTCACGACGATCCGTACGCCCTGGGCTCCCTTTCGAAAAAACGTCATGATTTTGCGACGTCGCGAAATCGTGACATCGCGATTTCGCTACACTTTCTCGTCTTGCTTCTCTGTGCCGAAACTTGTCGCGATTTCGCTACAGTTTCTTGCCTTAGCCAATTTTCTCTTCTTGTAGCCGCAAAAATGCGACATGTCATGATTTCGTGACATGTCGCAAAATCGCGCCCCTTTTTCCAACTTGACACTTCTTCAACCTTCATGCAGCAAAAACGCGACATGTCGCGATTTCGCGACATGTCGCGAAATCACGCCTCTTTCATGCCTTAGCTTCCTTTTGCAAAACCCGTCACGATTTCGCGACATTTCCAAAAATGGAAGTGTCGCGATTTCGCTACCTTGCCAAAAATGGAAAGTTTTGGCCTTCAATGAATTCATTTATCTGGAATCTGCATTTTTTTCATACCGGCGAAAGATTTTCTTTAATGAGCAATGATTCTAACATTTGCAAAATGAATTCTAAAATAAAACAAAGCCAGATGCAAGTCTGTTTGGACACTTTGGTATATGCAAAACTTGAAGAGGAAAGAGACAAGCAAAATCTTGGACTTAAAACCTGAAAAACATCAAGAGGGTCCTTACTACAAAATGAAAGCTCAAAATTTTCAAAGGGTGGAAATTCATTTTTCAGTGGGGGTGTGTTGCTTCTCAACAAATGGCGATATCTGCGGGTAAAATAGTAGCATTATTTTAGAACCCAGGACTCTAGTTTCAAAACAACATAGACCATGTATCTTGCCTTGCCACAGATATTCTTCAAAACAATTTAACTACTAGCTGATAGTTGTCAAAACTTTCCAAGGACATACTAGGCTGAATTATTTAAGGAAGATTTCTGATGTGCAATTACAAGCGTATAAAACTTTCTTCAAGAATGAGTGGGCCTTCGAATGTTGAACTCTGGATTGATCAGATTTTCTAGATTGTAAAATGGGAAACCGAGTAGAGCTCTGTTTACTAGTTTAGCCTTTTACAGCTCCGACAAAGTTACCCTTTAGATTTACACGACCCAAATTTACAACTGCGAGGTAGTATCTATAACTTGGTAAAAGAAAAACATCTTTTGAAGCCTTGGCTGCCTCTTTCATTACATAACTTTTTTCTTCTCTTTTTTTTTTTTCTCTCTTTTTTTTTTTATATATATATGAAATAACAGAGTGCCAATTCTATTCTGTCTTGCTCAACTCTCACCTTTTCTCTCTTTCTCTTTTGTAATATACCAACATCTGAAAATCCTTAGAAAGAACAACAATTTTCTTTTAATATTTCATCAATCTGGAACTACTTCAATCTGGGCACTGATAGCCTTTGTGGATACTCAAATAATTACACGAATCATAGTCCCCTCTTATGACCAACTTTTCTTGGATTCCCTGGGAGTTTCTCCAGCCAAACAGCATAGCAGTTTCTTTATAATTAAAATAATTGTGGCAAGCAAGACACAAAATCCAATCATCTTTCTACCGTTGTTCTGAATAACAAAATAGTTCCACTGTTCAGTTTAAGCAGACTACCTCACAATTAGAAAAATGATCACTGGATTCTGGACTCAGAATGAAACAATTTTTAGAAGGCTGACTTTTTATATTGATGCTCAGGCAAAGCTTAAAAAAAAAAAATTAGAATAAAATAAACTGTACAGACTTCCAAGGATAAACACAGACCTTTAAAAACAAAATAAAATAAAACTGCACAGACTTTAAAATAAAACAAAATAAAAATACAGAACTTTAAAATAAACTAGAACTGTACAGACCTGAAAGGGAAAGACACAGAACTGTACAGACCTGGAAAATAAACTAAAATAAAACTGAAAAATAAACTAAAATAAAACACTGCAGACTTATTTACAATGTATACACATGTTACAACTTCTTTAATCACTCAAAAAATGTAGTAGATGGAAAAGCAAAGAAATAGTGCCTTAAAAAATTTTGACCATTTGCAAGTAAATTTAGAAAAATTACCTTTCAGGTCCTGTTGACGAAATGCACTCCAGACTATGCTTCCAAAAAATTTTTTTTTTTTGCTACCTAGGAAAGACTTGTGTTTATCGTCTTCCCTCTATCCTTTTTTTTTTTTATTTTATTATTTTTTTATGGATCTTGTCCCACTGAAAAACAAATCTGCAGCTCTTTCAAATTAAACAAATCATATAATAACAAATCATATGATAACATGTTTATGCTTCTACTTGAAGGGTTTGCAGAATTCTTTCAAAAGGACGGAATGTAAAAACCCCCAGGATCAAATACCTTAAAGCCTTTATAGACCCAGACCATCACATCTTCAGATTTATGTAATAACTCAAAGAGATCACATTTTATTCGTATGTCATAGTTCTTAATAGCTCGAACATTCTGTGGTTGCTCTACTGCTTCAATATCCAAGACTTCAATTTTTATCCCTCTAGCAGAATTTTCATAATTTGTTCTTTCACCTGAGCCTTGCTTAGATTTAATCGCATCAATGTGTAATGTCCAAACATCATTGTTATAATTGGTCAGAGCTGTAACCTGTATTACCTTCTTGGTTGCCAAATTATAATCTCCAATATCCACATCAACATGATTTACAACCTTTTCTTTAATATTATGTTTAGTGATCACATGCTTATACTGAGACTCTTTATCTATTCCAAGTTGGTTGACCACATTCACATTTACTATTTTTTCTTTCTTTTCTTGAAATTCAATAGGTGGTCCAGAGTAAGTTTCAATCAAGTTATCTTTTTGTTCAACAATCTGGGCCAGCTCATGGATGGTGATGTCAGCTTTAACTTCCTTCATATCCTTAATGATGTTATCCTCGTTCCTAGTTACTTCTGCATAGTGATATTGAATCTCATTCTCATCATCCTTTGGTAAGGAAGGATCATTGGTAGGTTCTGGATTTTCACATCTCAAATTATAACTGTCCTTTTTGAACTGTTGAAAATCCTGTACTTCATCCATAGGAATCTCTACAAGATTTTCTGACTCTTCGGGAAAAGAATCTGAAACCCTGGTCATACTATTTTTGGATGAACCAGAAATATCAATATTTCTTTGATTTTTAGGGAAATTTAACTCACCAGGAAAAACTTCAAATTTGGGTAATGCTAGATTACAAGTGTTTACTTCAAGCACTTCCACTTTGAACTTGTCAGAACCTTTCTCTATATTTTGCACATGCTGAGTGGATGTCACAGTTAACGGAGTTTCCTTGGGTAGAGCATTACATGTTGGCACTAACTCATGATGTGGAATGGGATCCGAAATAGGCATGTTCTGTGTAACATAGGATATCAAAGGACTGCTCATAACTTGAGGTCCTAACTGTCTTTCAAGAATTAAAGATTCTTTATAAGCTCTTGCCAGGGTTGTGATATTAATGTCTCTCTTGAGAAAAATAGAGGTCACCGAATCCAATGCATTCTTATAGATTTCTAAGGCCAGATTTGCATTTGGGATGTAATGACCAGTCATTCTACCATAAGCTCTTTGGAACCTCATATTGAAAGACCTGACAGCTTCTCCCGACTCTCTCTTGATACTGAAAAATTTTTGGTATAACACACTAGGGTCTATCACTTCCTCAAATTGTGATATAAAAACTTTCTCTAGGTCATTCCAACTGGTAATAGAATTGCTAGTGAGATTTAGAAACCAGTCATAAGCTCCCTCCTGGAGAGTGAATGGGAACAATCTGCAAGCCACATCTTCATGTTGTATATTTAACAATTTTAGAGCATTCTTATATGCCATCAGGTGTTCTTCTGCTGTTTTAGTCCCATCATGCTTATATCTAGGAAGATATCTCTCAGGATGTCTGGGCAGATCATGGGCTGCACCAGGGATATTTAAGGCAGTGGAACCCAACCAGCTTGCCATTATTACTTGATTGACGGTGATATTATGAGTTGTAGTTGGAGTAACTACCAGTGGTGATAAAACTGTCCTTAATAGACTACTAAATTTTGGGTCTTCTTTTCTGGCAATTTTAAATATTGTACTAACAATTTACAATACTGATCGGAGTTCAGTGGGCCTTTTAAATGTTGGTGTTAAGTTTCGCTGTTCAGGAAAAAATTCAAACAACAAAATTTTAAAGGCAGAGGAGGAGGGAAAATTGGCTACCAGACTTTGGATAAAATACAGCATTTGTCAAGTACCACATACAATTATATTTCTCAACTCAAGCGCACTAAGAACGTAAGTTCAGCCCTCCTTCTAGCGTCATTTTTAAATGTTGGTCCGACTTTTATACACACCCTATGAAGAATGAGCATGAAACTCTGATAACACTTATACGGGATAAATCTCACTCACTTTAGGATCTTGTTGGTTATCCAAGGTGTGAGTTACAGAGTTGGGTCGAATGTCTATTCACTCTTTTTCGCTTTTGGAATAGTTTTCAATATGGACTGTCTGTTACCTTACAACGGGTTCTTGAACTTGTTTAGTAATGTTTAGAAGTTGTCACTTGTTGACAATCAAATTTAAAATTAGTTCTTTGATCTAGCTCTTATGGGTCAGTAGATTTAAATAAAATACAAATTTAAAAGAAAATAAAAATGGATCATTTCACGATAAAACAAAGAGGGTAGGGTAAGGCAGAAAAAGAAGTTTATCAAACTTAGTTGTAAAACAAAACTACCAATTTTATTTATACTATCAGCTTCACAACAGAACAAATCAAAGAAGAAAGTGTCCAGCTTTCTAAGATCACTTTCTACTAAGAGCATAAGGCAGAGATGGAACATATCTGAAAGAAAATCATAAAAAAAGGGAAGTCCATTAAAATTGGTATTTCTCATCAGCAACATAGCTCACACAGTGAGGACAGAGCAATTAGAACAAACTTGAACCTTAAATCCATGATTTTTCCTAGTATACAGTAGAACAAATGAAGCCCAATAGCATATTTAATCTTGATAACACAGATTTATAGCATATATTTAATAAACTTTAAAGAAACGAATAACAAAATAATATGAACTTATCACAATCTGCAAAAGATTAGGCTCCTGGCCATGCTATCACAGAAAACAAAAGCACATCAACTCCAAGTCCAGAAATAAAGTATTTAACAAGATTTGCAAGAAATTGCTTCAATAGCCTTTTTATTTCTAAGTCTCCGCCTCTTGCGATTACATTGAGAAGAAGTATTTATAGACTCAGGACAGACCCTGATCTTTTCAAAAATATCTTCTTCTCAAACCCTAAATCTTATCATCTTAAACCCTAGTACCCGGGTTTTACAATATAAGCCCTTTTAAAATAAAGTTCGGATAAAACTTAACCATTCTGCAAATCAGTGCAGTCACTTGCCATAAATGGAGAAGGCAGAAATCGAATGCCACTTGCATTCACCCGTAACTGTGAATAAATGTCTTCATTAATGCCCTCGGGTAATTTGGATGAGTCACCACTTCTCTGACATTTCATCTCCGCAGAGCCATCCCTGAGTTGAAAATGTTTGCAAGCCATTAATTTTGCCATAAATTTTCATTAAATGCATCCATCGGCAAATTTCGATAACTGAGTGTAGATATTTTCATTTTTCGGCCAATTCTCGACATACTCCATTAAATGGGCAGCTGCTTAGTCACAGTAAAGTCTCTTTGCGGCCAGATATGTAAAATTTGGATGAAACAGCAATTCTCGGCATCTTTCCTTTCAATATGGCGGTCTTCGATTAATTTGCACTTAACTTTGTCTTCTTGGCCATTTCTTCCGTTATCATGCATGTGCCAGATGGCTTCCTGTATAAAAGACAAACAAGGATGATTAGTACTTTAATTAAATCAGAACTTTATTATTAAACCGAAACCCTAAAGTTTAGTATATTTGCATGCTTGCTTTCTTTTGACACGTGTCACAAAAAATCACGACACGTGTCCTTGCTTCCAGCTATTTTCTTTTATTTCGGCCTCTATGTTGTCATGGCCGCGAAAATGTGACATGTCGCGATTTCACGACATGTCGCAAAATCGTGACCTTCCAGCGTCTTGCACCTTTTTTGTCCAACATGGCCACGAAAATATGACATGTCACAAAATCGCGACCCTTCCTGTGCCTCGGCAACCCTTTGCTTTGCAAGCCGCAAAAATGCGACATGTCACAATTTCGCGACATGTCGCGAAATCGTGACCCCTTCTCTCACTTGGCTCTTCTCCGCTTGCTTGGCAGCGAAACCGCAACATGTCGTGATTTCGTGACATGTCGCGAAATCGTGCCCCTTTTCTGACTTGCCCCTGGCTCTTCTTCACTTGTCGCGATTTCGCGACATCTTTTCACTTTGCCTTGGGCACTTCTTTCTTTTGTCTTCCCTTGGAACGTGTCGCAATTTTGCGACGTCACGAAATCACGACGTCGCGATTTCGCGACACTTCCCTAACTTGTTCCTTCACTGGCTCTTCTTGTCGCGATTTTGTGACAGCTCGAAGGCATCGTGAAATCACGACACTTTTGGGACCCTTGCCTCCACTGCCAAACGCGTCACGAAATCATGAAATCGCGACGTCGCGATTTCGTGACGCATTCCTGCCTTGGCCCCGTTTCTCCCAACTACGTCATGATTTTGTGACATCACGAAATCGCGACATCGTGATTTTGTGACACTCTCATGCCTTGTTTGTTTTGACCTTACTTTGCACTTGGTTCTTTCGGCAACTTTCTCTTCGTTGTCCTTGCTGACCTTGGACCTGTCGCGATTTCACGACATGTCACGAAATCGCGACGGTCCGTACGCCCTGGGTACTTTTTAGCTTTATGAGCCGCGAAAATGTGACATGTCACGAAATCGCGCCCTTTTCATGCCTTGGCAACTTTCTTCGGCTTGGCGTCATGAAAATGCGACACCCTTCTCTGACTTGCGCTCTTTGCTCGGACCTGTCACGCTTTCGCGACAGTCCGTACGCCCTGGGCTTCCTTTAGGAAAAACGTCGTGATTTTGCGACGTCACGAAACCGTGACGTCACGATTTCGCTACACTTTCTCGTCTTGCTTCTCTGTGCCAAAACTTGTCGCGATTTCGCTACAGTTTCTTGCCTTAGCCGATTTTCTCTTCTTGCAGCCACGAAAATGCGACATGTCGCGATTTCGTGACATGTCGCAAATCGCGACCCTTTTTTCGACTTGACACTTCTTCAACCTTCATGCAGCGAAAACGCGACATGTCGTGAAATCGTGCCTCTTTCATGCCTTAGCTTCCTTTTGCGAAACCCGTCGCGATTTCGCGACATTTCCAAAAATGGAAGTGTCGCGATTTCGCTACCTTGCCAAAAATAGAAATTTTTGGCCTTCAATGAATTCATCTATCTGGAATCTGCATTTTTTTCATACCGACGAAAGATTTTCTTTAATGAGCAATGATTCTAACATTTGCAAAATGAATTCTAAAATAAAACAAAGCCAGATGCAAGTCTTTTTGGACACTTTGGTATATGCAAAACTTGAAGAGGAAAGAGACAAGCAAAATCTTGGACTTAAAACCTGAAAAACATCAAGAGGGTCCTTACTGCAAAATGAAAGCTCAAAATTTTCAAAGGGTGGAAATTCATTTTTCAGTGGGGGTGTGTTGCTTCTCAATAGGAGGGACTTGTAGATTCCTTCCAACGTTGGTGGTTATAGTAATGGCATAGGTTGGATGGTGAATAGAATTACCATGATTCAAATATTCACTCAAGGAGTTATCATGAGATGGTCTAACTTCCTCAAGTAGAGATTCTTCCTCTAAAGTTGTATCCAATGCATGCTTATGATATTTATAAAGGTCCACACATGCTCAAAGGATTTAAAAATAAGGTTCCCATCAAGTACCCTAATAGGATAAAGACTATTATCAATCTCTTCTTCCTCGAGGTTAGGATTTTCTCTATCAACCTGATCATTCTCTTGAAAAATCTCATCAAACCCAAAAAGCCTTATTCTATTTCCAAGGTTTGAAGCCATTAGAAAAAAATACAAGGACTAAAGGCACAAGGAGAGAACTAAGACCCACAAAAATAAGCACCAAAAATTATGTTTTTAACATTTTCTACTCTAAACACATAGAATTAATGATCTTGATTAAAGTTTTAAAATAAAATGAGATGTTCACATCGAGTTCACTAAATATGTAGAGGGGGACAACTGCCCTACCACGTACAATTTCCAAAAGTTAGATCCATACGAGAGAAAGCCCTTGGGATGAACCACAAGGTTATGTTTTTCTCTACACTCGGTGCTATATGGAAGGGTTCACCAGGAACACTTTAAGGACTCACTCCAATTCCTTTGGTTTTCAAGAATATTTGATGTATGAGATTCAAGATAAACACCTAGATTTGGCTTTTCTAGATCTATGCTATAAAAGATAAAGGACAATGCAGAAATACAAAACGTAGGAATACAAGAGCTAACCCTAAAATGATTCTTTCTTTGAATGTTTTTCTAACCCTAGGGTTCTAAACAGACAATCTTTAAGCAAGGGCTCAAGAAGAGATGCACAAAACAAATTAACCGTAAGTGCACACTATATGCTTTTTATCTTTCAAATACCTATAATTAATTAAATATATTTCTATAAAATCAGATTTAGGATTTACAATAGAAATAAAAGAACTCAACAAATAGCCTAAAGACTAATCAGAATACTTAGCTTATTAGATGATTTATCCTTTACTTTATTCCTTCATCCAATGCTATCAATAATTCTTGTTCCTTCAAGATAACTTGACAAAAACTTGTGATTAGCGTTAGGGGGGCTTTTTAGGCCATTGTAGAGCAGTTCTTGGAGGTACAACAGTCAAGACTCCTAGGTATTTTTAGCTAAACTTTGATAAATAAAAGCAAAAATTAACCTTTGGAAGAAAACAAACATAATACAATACAACATAAAAGAATTATGGAACCTCGAAACAAAATGTATTACCAAGCTCTAAATGTAGCCTAGAATGCAATGGTGAATTTTGGGATAGCAAATTATCCCCAAATTTTGCTTAGATAAGATTGCACCTCGTAGCAGGCGAGCGTGATAACGCACAGGTGGAATCGTGCCCCGTAGAAAGTCGGGTGCAATTTCACATAGACTATATGAAAAACAAAAGATAAGTGTGATGACTCAATTACGTCACCCAAAAAATCCAAATATACATGTAAATGAGCGAATTCACCTAGTAGAGAGCGTAAAAACAAAGAAAAAGGGTTGAGATCTCCCAAATGATCAATATCTCCTTAGGGCTTCAACACCAATCCACCAAGAGCGAGCGAAAGCAATCAACAATCCAATGTAGCATAAAAAAATTAAACTTCATACTCCAAATTTAACTTGTTTGCTAGAGAAGAAGAAGAATGATGCAAATCGAATAAGAACACTTTGTGAGTAATAATTGTTAGCAATAAATCAATAATTCATCACATAATAATGTTGTGTAACTGTGTGATCGTGTAGTGTTGGAAATTTTAAGTATATTGTTGTCATTGATATCAAATAATTAATGGCATAAGTTAATGACAATGGTTTTTATTTATGTCAAGGAAAATAAAGGTCTAATTTTTTTACCATGGTGACATTTGCAAAAGAAAAATGAAGAGGTTTTATGATGGCAAAGTCCAAAGAAAAGGTCCAAGAAGAAAAAAATATTATAATATTTAAATCTATGAAGATTTAAATAATTATAATAATTAAAAATTAAAAGGGCCCAAAGTTAAAATATAAATTAAAATATTTAAATCTACCTTAGATTTAAATTATTATAATATTTTTAAAAAGGTTTAGATGGCACCAAAAATTTGAATTTGCATGGAGGTATTTTTCAAAGTTGAGCCGACGTCCAAAGTCAAAGGGCATGTTGAGTGGTATTTTCACCCGATTGTGAAAACACACTCTCCGATAGGATTTGGGTTCTAAATCCTCTGCTTGCAAAGAAATTAAACATGTAACTTCTCCAAGGTTCCTGTTATGTGAGCATTTTGCATCTGTGTATGAAAGATATTAAATTAAAATGCTTGGAACACCTTAGTGATTGCAAGTAACTGAAAACAAGGGGCACTATGGTTTATTTTACTGTCAAATAAATGATTGTTCATTGAACCCTTATAAAACAAACGTGAGTTGGCCCTCATATGACCATGATGTAATGCTTTAATTCCTTTTATCTTGATGGTTTTAAGATAGATTTTATCTTGCATTAAATCCTCAATGATGAATAGGGTCTTCAAAAGTAACTTCAAAATGTCACTTTAACTTATCCCTCTTAAATGAAATCAAATTTTCATCAAGATGAACAATTAAGTGCTTTAAGGAAAAGACTTTCAATGTAGTACTCAAACTACCCCTCTTTCGTAAAATTGGAATTTTTATGAAGAAAGGGTAATTTTAGGCCAAAAATGAAATTTGTGAAAATGCCATAAAACATAACCCCTTCAATGAAATTGGAATTTCCATGAAGGGAATGTCATCATAGGCTCATGAATGCAAACAAAAACTGGAAAAATGAAATTTGACCTTAAAATGGAAAATTTCTATTTTCGGATTTTAAAATCAGTAACAAAACAGCAACTTCGATGAATTTTTAAAAATACTAAACAACTCCGAAAATGAAATTTCAAAGTGCGTATTAGAAGTCTGAATTATAATCTACGCAATGGTGAAATCATTTTTAGATTTTGAAATTTTTTTAATGTTTATTTTAATGCCTGAAAATAAGAAAAAATTCTGAAATTAAAATTTTTGAAAACAGAAAATTAAAATTTGCATCAAAATAATTGCTGAAAATGCGGCAATGCAAAAGCTCCTTCAGTTTGATAGCACCCCATCCTGCAAAACCGAATACGTGAGAGTTTCATACATGCAACCTAGCTTATTTGACTCGCAAAATAAACACAATCAAAGTAAACTAGGTGCTCGACTCCTAGGGTTTTAAATAATTTCCAGATTACGAGACATTCACATGAAATAACCCAAAACAATGGCATAAATTTCACATACAAATCTGAAATTTGGAAGGAGAAACATAAAACAATTAAAATAGAGCATGCAGAAAATTTCTCATCCTTTCTTGCTAACAAGGCCTGAAATTTCTGAAGAGAAGCTTTGGCATTCAAATTATATTCCTAAGTTTACATATCAAAATCTGTCACCATTTGGCCATGCCACAAATTCCAGTCCTTTTTTTACAATATTTCGATGGAGTATTTAAACTTGCAGGAAAGCTCTTCACCTTCGTAGCCCTTCGTTTTTCCCTTTTCCTATGTTCAAGCCTTGGCGTTTGGCTTTTCCTTTTTACTTCAAGGTGTAACCAAAATTCCCTATTGTTTTTTTTACACGATGCCTTTCATTTCGATAACGTCTTGATGAGTGATGCCAAGTGGCGCACTTAATTGGTTTTGGGAGAGCGAACATTAATCGTAAGGTCTTGCCCATAACAAAATGCTCCTACGCCTCTGTTTATATCTGCCCCCGAAATCATTGAATAACATTACGAAAACTATTATGAACAGTTATGACTATACCATAATAGTTATTCTCAAAGCAAAGGCACACTTTAATTTATAACGTTTCCCCATAATTATGAACACGTGCCACTTGGCATTTTGCTTTGGTTTATATGTCCTCTTCGACGCCGTAGCGAAGGTCCACGTCTTGTCTAGCCGGTAAATCACCCGTGACTCCTGTACCACGTGGCCACCCCTCATGTCCTCACAGGCCTGTATGCATTTTTCGGTAGTCCACATCATCACTGTCTTTCGGCATGTATCGCGTCACTCAAAATCTCGTCGAATACCTGGTAATCTTCCGCCAGGTCGCTCACTACATTTTCGTCCCACTCTGACTACCCGTCCGACGAATTCGATCAAATATCTCATCTATGTATTCTGTTGGAACTTTGTTCCACTTTAATGCCTCTACTTCACTGCACCGGTTCTACCTTGTAACCGGTCGTTCTCTGTTCGTTGCCTTGGACTTATCCCTGCGCTATCCTTTGGCATGCGCTCATCTTGGATTCCATCCGTCGTGCCTATAACTACTACACCACGCCACCGCAGGCCCGAAGCTATCATGTTCTTCTATCAGTTCCATTCGGTCATTCTTCCTAGCAAGGTTCGATCCTTACTTCAATCCCCACATCATTTGGCAAGGTCTAGCACCCGGGCTCTGTCATCGCTTGGATTCATCCACATTGCTGTCATGTCGGAGCCACAAACCATATACGTATCCGCCGTGGGGTGAACTCGGGTCACGTCTCCGAAATTGCGAGACCTGCACTTTAGACAAACAACAAAGTTAAGAGAAAAACAAAAAATAAAAATAAAATAAAATAAATTTCCTTACTAAACGTCTTTGCCTAAAGCGTGCAACACCCTTATTAAAAACAAAGCAAAATCCTTTTTATACTTTCATTAAAACCAAAAAAGCAATGGCTTTATATATATATATATATGAAATTTTACCTTCCTTTTTATTATTATTATTTTTTTTTTTTTTTTTTTTACTTTTCATTTTAAACTTTCACATAAAAGTTAACACAAAATTAATCGTAAAAATCACCAACAACAATGACGATAAAAAAATTGCCAACCAAAATGAACAAATAAAAGTTGTCGACAAGAAAATATTGTCGACAAGAAAAAGTTGTCGACAATAAAATATCATCGACAAGAAAATACTACCAACAAGAACCGACAACAATTGCAAAACCTACGACAAAACGAAGGATTAGACACTAAAAATGAAATGTCAACACCCGGATATCAAAACGAAAAGGTGGGTCCCCAATTTTGGGGTGTGTTGTGGATCAGCCACAACAAATGGCGACTCTGCTGTCAAATGCTCCTGAGCATTTGGTGAGAACCCAACTTGGAAACATATATAAACTCAAAAACATGCATTAGCACATAAGCAATATAACAAATTCCCAAAGATCAAAAGTACATGAATCATCATAATCATCAAGTATTAGCTCGGTGTGTGCAATGTGTTTTCATTCCCTATCGTTTGAAATTGATCAACATTCCATTGTCAGTTTTACATGAATGCATATATGAGACTGTGAATGATTTGTGTAACCTAATAAATATGCTTGGAGATTTTGCTTTTTTTTTTTTTAAACATAGACCTTCTAGTATCATACACAAACATTCAAGATTGCCAAACCCTCTTAGGATCAACTATATGAATTGTTTTATTATATATCCCAAAGTTGGTTATGAGTCCCTACTATCTTGAACCCATGTGCAAGTGAAAGTGAAATCAGAACTTTGGGGAATCAGACTCCCAACCAACCGAGATGAGAGTTTAACCCTATCCTTACTATTCTGATTTAGAATTCATTACCTCACTTTGAGCAAAATAATTTAACCAATTATGAAAGAAATGGTCATGCTAGTCTAACCCTTTGGACAATCAGTGGTCTTGTTTTTTAGACAAGACATGTTGCCATGCATGGGCATACTTAACCCCACAATCCAAAACTTATCTTCATTTCTTTGGACCTTGGGGATGACTACCCATCCTTTGTAGAGGACAAGTAGTACGATCCTTACAATCCACTATAAAGATGAGATGGGAAAAATTTATTTTTTACTTCTTGGACCTTTGGGATGACTACCCATCCTTGCTAGGGATATGTAGTACGATCCTTCCAATCCAAACTTTAGATGTAGATGGAAAATATTAATTTTGTTGCTTAGACCTTGGGGATGACTACCCATCCTTTGCAGAGGACAAATAGTACGATCTTTACAATCCAAGATTTATTATGAAATGAGACATAGGAGCTTTGGGGAATCAGATTCTCAACCTAAATGAGATGAGAATTTATGCCCTATCCTTACTACTCCATGTAGGTCAAATCAAAGCTTTGGGGAATTGGATCCTCAACCTAAGTTCGATGAGGATTTAACCCTATCCTTACTACTCTGATTTTAGGCTTTTAAGCTCTATGGAAGTGGTCAAAACCATTGTTTTAAGGATCATGCTGCATAAATAGGATAGACATGAAATACTTCTTTCGCCCAACCATTCCTTCCAAGTTAGGTTTTGATCATTTTGCTCAAGATCCTTTTTAATGTATAAGACGTGCTTGGTTCAAGATATCTCAAGACTCAGTTTCCCACCTTAGGATTTTTCTTATTTATGTGATAGCATAACCTCAAGAGGATTTGACATACTTTAATGATTTGTATTTGAAATGCATTTGCAACTACGATGGCATGTATGTGCAAAGCGAGATGTAATACGAATGCATTGTCTTTTGAATTGCAGATGAAGTATTGCTATATAAAACTGACTACTTCATGCATCACAAAATCAAACGATACTATTAAATCGTTTGTGTTACTTTTGGAGCTTTTACAAGACAATTCCAATGTTTCATATTCTCCCGATCTAGAACATAAGTTAGCATCTCAAGGCAACTTTTTCATCATCATTTTTTTTTTTTTTTTTTTTTTTTTTTTAATAGACAAACAAAACATGTCAAATAAACACACATCTTTATATTAAAACTTATTCAATCCAAAACCAAACTGCAATCCCAAAAATGAAAATTTGAAAACACAAACCAAAAACCAAAAACCAAAATTTATATACAAATGTACACTATAATACAAGATGATGCAAAGCTTAGCTTATCACTTTCCTGGATCCCACACATGATTAGAACATTTCAAAAAAAATATGACATAATATGCATGCCAAATGTTGTGGGAATCTAAGACCAGACCAAACAATGCAACAAATTTCCACTTGCCATGCTCACCATACCAATTTGATTTAGTTCCAATAATACTCCCATAGGTGAGCATCAAATTACTAGAATGATTAGACAATAAATGATTTTCAATTTTATCATGTATATTCTTTAAAATATAATCTTCATAATTCCCTCCTTGATTTAGAATTAGGCTATCCTTTTCAAATATGCAATTTTGTAAGTAGTAGCCTATTTCTACAAATTTCTTAGCCAAATAATTTTCCAAATTTGTAGGCCAATCAAATTTGTGTAACAATTTACAAGCATCTAAGATATTTACTAAATTAGGATCATTAAAAGTTTTTATCCTAGATTCAATTAGTAATTGTTGATGAATTTTATTTAACAATTCAAGTGCATCAACTTCTTTTCCATTCATTAAAACCATGTTATTAAAGGTGTGATTAAAAATTATACCTTGTTTTTCATTTACCTTTAGTGACATTTCATCATTCAAATTATTTAAATTCAAAATATGGTCATCCTTTTCAATCCTCAAACACTCTTGGTCAAAGTGTATGTCAAGTAATCTGCTTTGATGATCACTTATTTGAGTTGCTTCCAATTGATCCATCTATTTATCATTTGGTTCTAATTATTTGTTCACTATCCATGGCATCTCTTCATTTGAATCCCCAAAATCATCATGCAAACTTGCATCCACACTTTCAATGAATTTATATTTTGTCCCCTTTTCAAATCTCGTGAATATGAGGTCTTCGTATGATGTAGAAGGTTCAACATCCCGTATATCAAGTAAAATATGAGTTTCATCTATAGGGATGTGAGAAAATAATGCATTATCATATCTCCCCCAACCATTGTGAAAATTGTCATCCAAATCCATGGCATGAAATTCCATGATATTTATGACATGATCTTTTGATTCCTTCATCAATTCTTTTTCTTCTTTGTCCTTGGTAATAGAATAATTATAATCTTCCAAAATTTGATGAGATTTGAAACCCTCTTCCAAAACATCCTCAAATCGTACAGGAGTTGTAATATCTTCCTTTGAGTAGGAAATTATGTTGTCCTATATATCAATAGGCACACGAGTTTCATTAGTAGTTTTGGAATGAGTAAAATCTTCCCACTTCTTCCAAGCATATAATAATCATCTTTCAAAATCAAGTGGTGACGTTCAACTATTTCTTCAACATCTTCCAATTCATCAATGTGCTTCTCATCAAATTCATCTTCACCTTCCTTAAATGGTTCAATTATTTCCAAAAGTGGGTTATTTCTTGAATTCAAATTTATAAGGCTATCATTGTCCAAATTAGTAACCCATGATTCATTATCATAATTTGGAGGGTGAAGAATTTCTTGATCTTTAATTTTACACGTCTCATCAATAGTATCTTCCAAGAACAAGTGGTGAGACTCTATCATGTCTTCAAATTTATTTATTGATTTTCTTTCCATTTCACTTTCAACCATTTCATTCAATTCTATAGTGGGTTCCATCCCTTCACATATATCAAACATTGTTGAATTTAGAACCCCTTCATCTAGATAATCATGTATCTCTACATGATCCTCACTAGTGGATGTTGTCTTAGCAATTTGCACCTCCTCGTGGACTACATCCAAGGTGGTCATAAAATTTGGGTATTCAAATTCATCCCCTTGATCATTTACCTTATATATCATTGGAGTGGAGGGTGCTATGTTTGATGGTTGGTGTAGGTTGGCATCAAAAGAACAATCTCTCATGTGAATATGTTGTGCCTTTTCTTCTTCAAGACCTTGTCGTTCTATCTCTTCTAAGATCTCATGGATTCTCTCTAGGGAAAAACCACTCAGTTTTTCCTCAATGAGTGAAGCAAGTGTGGGGTGTATGGCTCCTAAGTATACTTTCATGGCTTCCTCTTCTAATGTGTTAAAATTTTCCCACATTTGGGAGTGCAACTCACGAAATATTTCATGAATTGACTCAAGGATTCATTAGACTCTCTACATATGGAGGTAAACTGATTTTTCAATATTTCTAAGTCAGCCTGATTACCAAAATGATAAAGATAAGCTGCTTCTAGTTGTATCCAAGAAGTCTTAACCTCCATGGGTAGTTGGCTATACCAAAAGAATGGTCTATCATCCAAAATGTATGCAAATAACTTACAAGCCACCTCCTCATAGAAAATCTGGAATTGACATAATGCATTCTTGTAGACATGCAGCTTTTGCAAGTATCCTAGTGGTACCTCTTGATTAAAACACCGTAAAAAATCCAATAACATTTTAGGAACATGATATGGTACCACAAGTATAGACAAACCCTTATAATGATCCTCTATTATTAATACCATTCTCTCTCTTAGAGATGTTATTTCAGCTCTCAGGGATACCCTTTGCTCCTCAAGTGTTGCCATTAGTGAACTTAAAATGTAATTTTAGAACCAAATCTGTTGAATATTCAACCTGCAATATAAAACAGAAATCAAGTTAGCATCAACTAAGAGATGTATTCATTAAAATCAAATGAAAAGTAATTGCATGAGACCAAAATTCTGAAAAATTAAATCAAATCACTTTAATTTTGTATGAACAATCAGAAAAATATACAGCATACCTGAATTGCTTAAAATAGAATAGGTAAGCTTCCCAAGGATCCCTGTTTGGTTGGGGATCCCTTCCCTTTTTCCCTCAGGCTTCCCCCTGGGGTTTTTTGCAGGTGATTCGCGTGGATCTGGTCCCCTGCGTTTCTCAGTGCGGGGGAGGTGACGATTTAGGGTTTGGATAGCTTCCCCCTTTTTCTTGTGAATCCTCGACAGGCTCTGTGCTTGGACGGGATTCTTGGTCCCTGCTGCTGGGATCCTCTTCTGTTTTCCCGGGCGGGTTCCTTATGGTGCAACTCTCTGGTCACTTCCTGATGGACCGGATCCTCTCTCGTGCTCGGTCGTCGCCTTCCTACAGGATGGCTCTCACTGAACTGAATGTTTTCTCGGTGGGCGGGATGGTTTCTCCATAGGGCGGGATCCGCCAAATCCATCGGTTTTCCCGCGAGGCGGGATCCTTTCTTTTTTGCTGGTTTCTCGGATGGCAGGATTTCCTTGTTGCTTCCCACTAGGCGGTACTGTTTGTGGTGGTTTTGACTGCTTCCCTTGAGGCAGGATTTTATTGTAACGGTTTTTCTTTGCTTCCTGTTGGGCGGGATCTTCTCGATGGTAGTTTTTGGCTACTCCCCGCTGAGCGGGATCTCCAAAACTACTTTTTTTCTTATTTGTTTGTTTCCCGCCGAGAGGGATTGTTTCATGCTTACTGTTACCACTGGGCGGGATTTCTATTTTGGTGTTCAGTTTCAAGGGATTGATGCCCTAGGCCCATTGCTTATGTAATCAAGTTTTGGGATCCTTGTTAAAACCCGCTATAAATACAAACACATAATTATCAAAAAAAAAAATAGAACAGGTAAATAAATTCAGACCGTCCTTTTTACAATCCGTTGAATGTTAGAGGACTAATGCATACAAAAAATTTAAAATTATATTACACTAAAAATAAACCCGTATGGCCCTCCTAGCACCAATCCGTTGAGTGGTGTTAGAGGCCGTATATGCTAATAAAATGGACTTGAAATTTTTAGCAATGTAAAGCTCTTAAACAATTAAAAACCCGTAGCATCTAAAATCATGATAAAATAAACCCTTTTCCGGCCCTCCTTCTAGCGCCAATCCGTTGAGTGGTATTTTCACCCGATTGTGAAAACACACTCTCCGATAGGATTTGGGTTCTAAATCCTCTCGCTTGCAAAGAAATTAAACATGTAACTTCTCCAAGGTTCCTGTTATGTGAGCATTTTGCATCCGTGTATGAAAGATATTAAATTAAAATGCTTGGAACACCTTAGTGATTGCAAGTAACTGAAAACAAGGGGCACTGTGGTTTATTTTATTGTGAAATAAATGATTGTTCATTGAACCCTTATAAAACAAACGTGAGTTGGCCCTCATATGACCATGATGTAATGCTTTAATTCCTTTTATCTTGATGGTTTTAAGATAGATTTTATCTTGCATTAAATCCTCAATGATGAATAGGGTCTTCAAAAGTAACTTCAAAATGTCACTTTAACTTATCCCTCTTAAATGAAATCAAATTTTCATCAAGATGAACAATTAAGTGCTTTAAGGAAAATACTTTCAATGTAGTACTCAAACTACCCCTCTTTCGTAAAATTGGAATTTTTATGAAGGGAGGGTAATTTTAGGCCCAAAATGAAATTTGTGAAAATGCCATAAAACATAATCCCTTCAATGAAATTGGAATTTCCATGAAGGGAATGTCATCATAGGCTCATGAATGCAAAACAAAACTGGAAAAATGAAATTTGACCTTAAAATGGAAAATTTCTATTTTCGGATTTTAAAATCTGTAACAAAACAACAACTTCGATGAATTTTTAAAAATACTAAACAACTCCGAAAATGAAATTTCAAAGTGTGTATTGGAAGTCTGAATTATAATCTACACAATGGTGAAATCATTTTTAGATTTTGAAATTTTTTTAATGTTTATTTTAATGCTTGAAAATAAGAAAAAATTCTGAAATTAAAATTTTTGAAAACAGAAAATTAAAATTTGCATCAAAATAATTGCTGAAAATGCGGCAATGAAAAAGCTCCTTCAGTTTGATAGCACCCCATCCTGCAAAACCGAATACGTGAGAGTTTCATACATGCAACCTAGCTTATTTGACCTGCAAAATAAACACAATCAAAGTAAACTAGGTGCTGGCTCCTAGGGTTTTAAATAATTTCCAGATTGCAGACATTCACATGAAATAACCCAAAACAATGGCATAAATTTCACATACAAATCTGAAATTTGAAAGGAGAAACATAAAACAATTAAAATAGAGCATGCAAAAAATTTCTCATCCTTTCTTGCTAACAAGGCCTGAAATTTCTGAAGAGAAGCTTTGGCATTCAAATTATATTCCTAAGTTTACATATCAAAATCTGCCACCATTTGGCCATGCCACAAATTCCAGTCCTTTTTTTACAATATTTCGGTGGAGTATTTAAACTTGCAGGAAAGCTCTTCACCTTCGTAGCCCTTCGTTTTCCCTTTTCCTACGTTCAAGCCTTGGCGTTTGGCTTTCCTTTTTACTTCAAGGCGTAACCAAAATTCCCTATTGTTTTGTTTACACGATGCCTTTCATTTCGATAACGTCTTGATGAGTGATGCCAAGTGGCGCACTTAATTGGTTTTGGGAGAGCGAACATTAATCGTAAGGTCTTGCCCATAACAAAACGCTCCTACGCCTCTGTTTATATCTGCCCCCGAAATCATTGAATAACATTACGAAAACTATTATGAACAGTTATGACTATACCATAATAGTTATTCTCAAAGCAAAGTCACACTTTAATTTATAATGTTTCCCCATAATTATGAACACGTGCCACTTGGCATTTTGCTTTGGTTTATATGTCCTCTTCGACGCCATAGCAAAGGTCCACGTCTTGTCTAGCCGGTAAATCACCCGCGACTCCTGTATCGCGTGGCCACCCCTCATGTCCTCACAGGCCTGTATGCATTTTTCGGTAGTCCACATCATCACTGTCTTTCGGCATGTATCGCGTCACTCAAAATCTCATCGAATACCTGGTAATCTTCTGCCAGGTCGCTCACTACACTGTCGTCCCACTCTGACTGCCCGTCCGACGAATTCGGTCAAATATCTCATCTATGTATTCTATTGGAACTTTGTTCCACTTTAATGCCTCTACTTCACTGCACCGGTTCTACCCTGTAACCGGTCGTTCTCTGTTCGTTGCCCTGGACTTATCCCTGCGCTATCCTTTGGCATGCGCTCATCTTGGATTCCATCCACCGTGCCTGTAACTACTACACCACGCCACCGCAGGCCCGAAGCTGTCCTGTTCTTCTATCAGTTCCATTCGGTCGTTCTTCCCAGCAAGGTTCGATCCTTACTTCAATCCCCGCGTCATTTGGCAAGGTCTAGCACCCGGGCTCTGTCATCGCTTGGAGTCGTCCACATTGCTGTCATGTCGGAGCCACAAACCATATACGTATCCGTCGTGGGGTGAACTCGGGTCACGTCTCCGAAATTGCGAGACCTGCACTTTAGACAAACAACAAAGTTAAGAGAAAAACAAAAAATAAAAATAAAATAAAATAAATTTCCTTACTAAACGTCTTTGCCTAAAGCGTGCATCACCCTTATTAAAAACAAAGCAAAATCCTTTTTTATACTTTCATTAAAACCAAAAAAGCAACGGCTTTATATATATATATGAAATTTTACCTTCCTTTTTATTATTATTATTTTTTTTTTTTTTTTTTACTTTTCATTTTAAACTTTCACATAAAAGTTAACACAAAATTAATCGTAAAAATCACCAACAACAATGACGATAAAAAAATTGTCAACCAAAATGAATAAATAAAAGTTGTTGACAAGAAAATATTGTCAACAAGAAAAAGTTGTCGACAATAAAATATCGTCGACAAGAAAATACTGCCAACAAGAACCGACAACAATTGCAAAACCTACGACAAAACGAAGGATTAGACACTAAAAATGAAATGTCAACACCCGGATATCAAAACGAAAATGTGGGTCCCCAATTTTGGGGTGTGTTGTGGATCAGCCACAACAGGGCAAAAGTGTATAAAAGGGTTAATGTTTTGCAAGCCAAAGTTTTTTATCATCCCCGAAAATTAATATCTTATATTTGCTATTCGTTCGGCAAGTGGTAGAGGCAGAGAAAAGTTTTTTGAATTTCTATGGCAGAATATAGTTAATATGAAGGGCGCTTGATTCCATATGACATGGGTGGATAGCCTAGTTGGTAAGCTTAGCTTGTGAAGCATGTTGCAGGTGGCAGGTTTGGCGTTCGAATCGCAAGGAGTCCTTTTTGCTTGGTCGAGGGTTTTACACCAGTTTTGGTGAAGAAGTAGGAGCACATGCTCCTTTGTGCTTGTGTGGGCAGCTAGCCCATGCGGTGTCCACCCTTGTGCTAGGGCACGGGGCCAGCAAGGAGTCACAGGTTTGAGTAGAAATGGCAACATTTTTTAAGGTATGCATATGGTGCTCAACTTAGGGAGTTATAAGGGTTAATTAATTTTTATTGTTTTGATGTGAAATTACTAGGGAGTCATAAGGTGTTCATTTTAATTTTAATTTTTGAATTAAAAAGGGGACAACATGGAGTAATTAAGGTTGAATTAACAAGGAGTTTTTGGCTAAGTGTTTTGTATGGTAAATGAAATCAATGATGCTATGGTCTTGTTGAAAAATTAAGGTGCATTAAAATATTTTATTTTAAGTAGGAGGTATAAGGTGTATAAGGAATTTATGTGTGAAATTTGTGGTTTTGTTGGGTTGAATTTTATTTTGCAATATTAGGAGTAATAAGGTGTGATAAGTTGCTTGATATTTTATTATGATTCTTGCATTGTGAAAGGAATATATGAAAGGTTTTATTGGATATTAATGCTTCATTTTTTAGGATAAAATAAGAGTGATCGAATATCAAATTCAGATTTCATTGAGAATTTTTGAAGGTGAAAATTCATGTGGATGTTTTAAGAAAGTATCTTGCAATCTAACCCTTGAAGTGGCATTAGAAAAATCAATTATTTGTGAGACAGGTTTTGAAGATATATCTCCATAAGAGCAAATTAAGAGGTATGGGCACATCATTCTTTGTTTAATATGTTTGGTTGAGTAAGTGTTTCTATAACATAAGGTGGATATCAAAGGATTGTATTATGAGCATTGTTAGAAATATTTGAGTTAGGGTTTGAGACCTACATTGTGCATCTTTGTTGAAATAAAGTGGAAACACTTGTGTTAGGGTTTGTAATAAAATTGTGCTTCATTGTTTGAATTAATATGTGAAGCTTTTGGGCATTGGTTTTGAGTGATATTTAAAGTGAATGTGCAAGAATTAGAAATCATATTTGTGAAGCAAGTGTGTGCATCAGGAGGTCAGGTGTCATGTGCTAGACTAGACCTACCTTTAAAGAGTAATAAATGTGAGACATGTGAAAGTGACAGACTTAATGATTGAGTAGAACATATTGAGCTATTGGCAAGTGCATATCATTCTCTATATATTCCATAGGTTAAATGAATTCTGAGTAGAATTTATTTATGTGAAGAAATATTTTTGAAAGAAATTTAAGTAATGTTTTGTATGAAATATTTGGAGTTATTTGAGTAGGTTTTGTGGGTAGCATTGAAGGCATATTTGAGCAAGTCTTTTGAGAAGGCTTGAAGGTAAATTTGAGCAAGTCTTTTGAGAAGGCTTGAAGGTAAATTTGAGCAAGTCTTTTGAGAAGGCTTGAAGGCAAATTTGAGCAAGTCTTGTGAAGACTTGAAATAGAATTGAGAGCAGGTTTGATTATTGATTTGTTCAAGTTTTGTGTTAAGACTTGGGGCAGATTTGAGATAGAATTAAGAGCAAATTTATGAGCACAGTTAGAGAAAATTTGTACTAGACTTGTGATAAAGTTTGGTGCATATTTATGAGCAGATTTATGCTAGACTTGGGACATAGTTTAGTGCAGATTTGAGATAGAATTGAGAGTAGGATTTGAAGTGATAGAGCAGAGAGGATAGAGGTCTCTGGTGGATAGAGGTCTACAATCCATAGTAGTGGGGGTAGAGGTCTCCTATGGAGAGAGATCCACAAGATATAGCAGTGGGGGTAAAAGTCTTCTAAAAGTTCACCAGCTATATCAGAGGTGATAGAGTTCTCCTATGGATAGAGATCCACAAACCAAAGCAAGGGGAAAGAGTTCTCTTATGGAGTAATATCTATGAACTAGCTGGGGAGATAGAGTTCTTTTATGGAGAGATATCCATGAACCATTTGAGGAGATAGAGTTCTCCTAGATCAAGTTCCATGAACCAGAGTAAAGTGGAAAGAGTTCTCCTATGGAGAGAGATCCACAAACTAAAGCAAGGGGGTAGAGTTCTCCTATGGAGAGAGATCCACAAATCAGATCATAGGGGATTTGTGTCTCCTTTGGAAAGAGGTCCATAAGCATTGTAATAGGGAATTGATTCCCAAGAGATTTTTTGAGAAAATTTAGAAGAAATATTTTCTCCGTGGAGTAGCCCACATTGGGTGAACCACATTAAATTTGTATCTCTTATGTGCGATGATTTGTGCATTTCTTTGATTACTGATATTTATATTGCCATTGATAATATTGGATAATATTGTTTGAGAAAGAAAAGTAAAAGTTTATCTTATACTGTTCACCCCCCCTCTCAGTATAAGCTTGTATTCTTCAATTGGTATCAGAGCGGGTTTTTCAAAAAAGTCTAACATCTTGAAGGAAGAAAATACAAGAACACACATGGCCAAGAAAGGGAAAATAAAAATCATGAGACCACATCCTCCTAAGAAGGAAGGAACTCACATAAAAGAAAAGGAACAAGAATTTATTTTTTCTCTAAGAGAAGAAATGGAAACATATAAATAAACAGAATCAAGTGAAAAATCAAGCAGTAGAATAGAAGCTAATTGTGTAAAAAGGAATAAGAAGAAACTAAGAATACTCAAATGTCTTATTTGCGATAACTTTGGTCATATTTTAGATCATTATTCAAAAATTGGGTATAGTAGCAGTGAAGAAGAATGTTTTGTTTGTGGTAACCTTGGCCACAATGTAGCTTATTGTAATGGGTTTAGTAGCAGTAAATATGAAAAAGAAAACAGGGATAGTCAAATCAGATATACAGAGGAAACTTTACTTTTGGCAATAGAAGAAAAAGAAGACGTTCCTGTTGAAGTAGCAAGTAGTGCTTCAAGTGATAGTGATGAAAGTATCTTAGATATTGAAGAGTATGAAGATGCTCTTGAATACCAAGAAGAAGAGAAAGATTTAGAAAAGGAAGAGGAAGCCATAGTTGAGGAACTTGTTGAGTTGAAAATGGAGAACTTAGAATTGAAGGTTCAAATACAAGAGGATGAGAAAACTAAGACAAAGCTTCTACAAGATCTCTCTGACTTGAAAGTTAAGATTGAAAAGGCAAGAAGAGTTGAAAAATGTATGGTTGAGCAATTAAAGATAAAAGAGCTAGAATGTGAAAGATTTGTTGTTGATATTGAAAAATTAAAAAGAGAGAACTCAAGATTGAAATACTTGGTAGGATACCTAGGAATAGATATTTGGGGATATATTATTATATTGTATAAGGGTTGGCATTGGCCATACATAACCCAAGGTTGATTGTATTATAATATTATATTATATTTTAATATAATATAATATTAGTAGTAGGCTCTCCAAAGTAGAATAAGAATATGGATATATAAAGAAGAGATATTTGTCATTGTAAGAATTCATATCATTGAAGAAGAATCTTATGTAATCGTCGTGCCCACGAAGTGGCCTCTCATCTTGGGAGATCTTGTGGAGTTATTCCTTCCTTAAGGATTATTATTGGTGTTGCCCTACCTTAAGGGTATTATCTATCTCTCTCTCATTTGTGGATTGTTATTGTGGATAATATATTGTGGATGAATGATTTGATATTTTTGCATATTGGTGAATGGTTCATGTTTAATAATAAAAGTTATGCAACAAGTGGTATTAGAGCAACGATTTTGGCAAAGTGGGGATTTTTGTGTGAAACCCTAGAATTAGGGCAAATTTTTTTTTTTTGGAAAAACATCTCATCTTTCAGGAGCCATATCTCTGCGCAAGTTTATTCGATTCAAGCGATTCTTGGATTAGATTGTGCAGAATTTGAAGAGCTTTAAAATGAGTGGTCATATGATGGAATCTGAGCAGTATTGAGGGAGATACGACCTTTTGAATTTAGTCATCCGAAACAAGGATAGTGACGAATTTCGTAGATTTTTTCTAGAAAAATGCCTCATCTTTCAGCAGCCATATCTTTGCGACAGTTAATCCGATTGAGGCGATTCTTGGATCAGATTGTGCAGAATTTGAATAGCTTTAAAATCAGTGGTCATATGGAGAAATACAAGTAGTATTGAGGGATATACGACCTTTTGAAGTCAGCCATATGGAACAAGGAAAGTGACGAATTTTCAAGTCGCAAAATTTTCAAAAGACAATTTGTTTAGTTCGGGTAAGCAAATCAGTTGCATTTTATTTTGTTTGGAAGAAAAAATTGCAGATGTAGTTGTATTTGGGATTTTTAGCTTCAACTTGGTGGGAAGATATTTTTTTCCATAAAACCCTAGTTTGCATTAGGGCATGATATTTATTATCAAAAAAACCCTAGTTGCATTAGGGCATGAACAATGGTACTCCACTATTTTTCTGGAGAAGATGATATTGATGCTATGGAATGGTGGAAAAATTTTGTCTATCGACATCATAGTAATCCTTATTGGAAATACTCCCTTAGTTTCTCTCTTCAAGGGAAAGCTTTTTTGTGGTTGGTAAATTTTTGTCAAGAAACAAATAATGAATACACTTTGGAGGAAGTGAAGCATGCATTCTTGAGTAAATGGGACCCATATTATGTAGATCGCCTAAGGGATTTAATCGAAGACTATGAAAAAGAAATAAAATTACTCAAGAAGAAAGAGGAAAAGGTCAGGGAAGATAAAAAAGATGTCAGTATGCAGATAGAGGAAACCATACCTGTGGTGGAAGATAAATTAGAAAATGGACAAAGGAATTTGTTTAAATCTAAAAAGTCTATTTTGTAGGTTCATGGAAGCATTCAAAAGGAACAAGTTATTATTTCCATTGACCCTGGTAGCAGATATAATTTTATTAATATTGCTTTGGCTAAGAAATTGCAAGTTCAAGCAACAAAAATTAAGGACATACAACTAGAGGGTGAGAATGTTTATATTTTTAAAGATTTGAAGATCACCATGGATAAATATGTTTTACATTCAGATTTCTATGCTATTGAGATGGATGATGAGGATATTGTTCTTGGTTATCCTTGGTTAGATTCTTTGGGTACTGTTAACATTAATGTGCAAAAGAAGTTTATGAAGTTATGGTCCAGAAAAAAGAAGATAACATTGCAGGATATGTCTCATCTTAAGGAGCAAGGATACAAGGAAACTCAAGAAGCGGTTGTAGAAGAACAAATTGAAGAACATGAAACAAAATCCAAGAAGTCGATAGTAGCAACAAAGTCCATGAAAGAAGTAGCAGTAATTAATTCAGTGGAAATAACATTGCAGGATATTTCTCGACTTGAGGAGCAAGGATACAAGGAAAATCAGGAAGTGGTTGTAGAAGAACAAATTGAAGAACAGGAAACAGAATCCACAAAGGCGATAGCAACAATGAGAGTCCAAGGAATATTTGATAGAAGAACACAAGGACACACCAAACAAAGATAACATGAAAGAACAAGGTGTAGAAGAATTTATAACAATGAAGCCAAAGGTTGAAAAGTCAAAGAAGGTAGAACATCAAGTAAAGGTTGCACCATATCGCCATCCACACCACCATGAGCGGAAACAATATTGGAGGCATGGTTCAAGGCAAAAACATTATGGTTCTACATGTAATCAACAGGGCACCAACTATGGCAGTGTTTGGCAAAGAAAGCATAGTGATCATGGTTTTCGAGATGGTTCATCAGCATCAAGGAACAAGTGGACCCATCATTCAAGTTATCAAAATACAGCAGCAGAAGTGTGGAGCCAACAAAGTAGATTTGGATACTCAAGTAACAAAATGGCGTACCAACATCATCGAGTTTCACTTGGATGGATGGATGATCGATATTGGTACCAATTGCTAACATTGCTTAGCAAATCATGCTATCAGGTTTCTTCATATGTTTTGAGGACGAAACATTTGTAATGAGGGTGGCATGGTAGGGTACCTAGGAATAGATATTTGGGGATATATTATTATATTGTATAAGGGTTGGCATTGGCCATACATAACCCAAGGTTGATTGTATTATAATATTATATTATATTTTAATATAATATAATATTAGTAGTAGGCTCTCCAAAGTAGAATAAGAATATGGATATATAAAGAAGAGATATTTGTCATTGTAAGAATTCATATCATTGAAGAAGAATCTTATGTAATCGTCGTGCCCACGAAGTGGCCTCTCATCTTGGGAGATCTTGTGGAGTTATTCCTTCCTTAAGGATTATTATTGGTGTTGCCCTACCTTAAGGGTATTATCTATCTCTCTCTCATTTGTGGATTGTTATTGTGGATAATATATTGTGGATGAATGATTTGATATTTCTGCATATTGGTGAATGGTTCATGTTTAATAATAAAAGTTATGCAACAAATACCAAGTACAAAAGGATGAGGAAATAAAGGAAAATTTCTACAATATCTCACCAACCTTAAGGTTAAAGTTGAAGATATAAGGAAAATTGAAGAAGGTATGATTGAAAAGTTAGAAGCTAAAGAGTTAGAATGTGAAATATTAAAACATTAAGTGCTTTCTATAAGAATGGAAGTGAAATATGCCAATGATAAGATACGCGGGTTTAGGAAAAGTTCAAAAAAATTGGATACCATTATCGATGCACAAAGATCTTCATTTATCAAAATAGGACTATGCTATGAAGAATATCAAGAGGTATAGAAAGGGGAGTAAAGCTCAAAATAAAAGGAGATCTCAAAGGAAGCCATAAAGGAAGTTATTGAAGAACCTAAGACTTACGCTAATGTTTCAAAAGGTGATAGTATCAAAGAGAAAGAAAACAATGCACCATAAAGGGGTAAATATCATCATAGGACACGTAAAGAAAGAATAATAAGATCAAGGCAAGGTGAATATTTTTTCTAGGGTTATTGTTACTCATGTAATAATTTTGGTCACAAAGCGATACATTGCAAGGTTCATAGCAATAAGTATTATGGCTCCAGTAAGAGGAATTTCAACTCATTCAAAAATAGATATTTCTTCCAAGGACATTGCTACTCATGTCATCAGTTTGGTCACAAAGCTATATATTGCAGGGATCATGGCAGAAATGATTTTGGCTTCACCAAAAGGAACTACAATGCATTTGCACCTTCTAGGAACTACAACATCAGATGTTTCAATTGCAATAATTTTGGGCATAAAGCAAGAACAGGGATGATCAAAATGTTCAAAAATTTCAAAGAGGCATGGCTACAAAAATATTGAAAAGGAAGGTTGACAAAGAAAAAGAGCATTGTATGCTGGGATTAGAGATAATCCCACCCCTAAATTAATCACCTCAAGGAGAGGAGGTGGGGAAGGGGTTGAGGTAAGAGTCTTATCATTAGCCCCAAAGGAGTCCCTTTGTCATTTATGTCAAAGAGGGAGAGATTTGAGTAAGGGGGAGATCATTCGGTCAGGGGAAGCAGATTTGGAATCAAGTGGATTGGAAAAATAAATTTTTAGAAAAGGGTTGCCATCAATGACAAAGGGGGATATTGTTGGAAATTTTGATTATATTGTTGTCATTGATGTCAAAGAATTAATGGCATAATTTAATGACATTGGTTGTCATTTATGTCAAGGAAAATAAAGTTTTAATGGTTTTACCATGGTGGCATTTGCAAAAGAAAAAGGAAGAGTTTTATGATGGCAAAGACTTTTATCCAAAGAAAAGGTCCAAGAAGAAAAAAAAATTATAATATTTAAATCTATGAAGATTTAAATAATTATAATAATTAAAAATTAAAAGGGCCCAAAGGTTAAAATATAAATTATAATATTTAAATCTACCTTATATTTAAATTATTATAATATTTTTAAAAAGGTTTAGATGGCACCAAAATTCAAATTTGCATGGAGGCATTTTTTAAAGTTGAGCCGATGTCCAAAGTCAAAGGGCAAAAGTGTATAAAAGGGTTAATGTTTTGCAAGCCAAAGTTTTTTATTATCCCCAAAAATTAATATCTTATATTTTCTATTCATTGGCAAGCGGTGGATGCAGAGAAAAGTTTTTTTGAATTTTGAGGGTAGCGCGTAGTTAAGACGAAGGGTGCCTGATTCCATCTGACATGGGTGGATAGCCTAGTTGGCAAGCTTGGCTTGCGAAGCGCGTTGCAGGTGATAGGTTCCGCATTCAAATCATAGGGAGTCCTTTTTGCTTGGTTGAGGGTTTTATGCCAATTTTGGTGAAGAAGTAGGAACACATGCTCCTTTGTGCTTGTGTGGGTGGCTAACCCACATGGTGTCTGCCCTTGTGCCAGGGTGCAAGGCTAGTAAGGAGTTGCAGGTTCGAGTAGCAATGGTAGCATTTTTTAAGGTATGCATATGGTGCTCGACTTAGGGAGTTATAAGGGTTAATTAATTTTTATTGTTTTGATGTGAAATTACTAGGGAGTCATAAGGTGTTCATTTTAATTTTAATTTTTGAATTAAAAAGGGGACAATGTGGAGTAATTAAGGTTGAATTAACAAGGATTTTTTGGCTAAGTGTTTTGTATGGTAAATTAAATCAATGATGCTATGGTCTTGTTGAAAAATTAAGGTGCATTAAAATATTTTATTTTAAGTAGGAGGTATAAGGTGTATAAGTAAGTTATGTGTGAAAATTGTGGTTTTGTTGGGTTGAATTTTATTTTGCAATATTAGGAGTAATAAGGTGTGATAAGTTGCTTGATATTTTATTATGATTCTTGCATTGTGAAAGGAAGATATGAAAGGTTTTGTTGGATATTAATGCTTCATTTTTAGGATAAAGTAAGAGTGATCAAATATCAAATTTAGATTTCATTGAGCATTTTTTAAGGTGAAAATTCATGTGGATGTTTTGAGAAAGTGTCTTACAATCTAACCCTTGAAGTGGCATTAGAAATTAGTTATTTGTGAAACATGTTTTGAATACATATCACCATAAGAGCAAATTAAGAGGTATGGCCATATCATTCTTTGTTTAAGATGTTTGGTTGAGTAAGTGTTTCTATAACATAAGGTGGAGATTAAAGGGTTGTTTTATGAGCATTATTAAAAATATTTGAGTTAGGGTTTGAGACCTACATTGTGCATATTTTTTTAAATAAAGTGGAAACACTTGTGTTAGGTTTTGTGAGAAAATTGTGCTTCATTTTTTGAATTAATGTGTGAAGCTTTTGGGCATTGGTTTTGAGTGATATTGAAAGTGAATTTGTAAGCATTAGAAATCAGATTTGTGAAGCAATTGTGTGCATCAGGAGATAGGTGTCATGTGCTAGACTAGACCTACCTTTAAATAGTAATAAATGTGAGACATGTGAAAGCGACAGACTTAATTATTGAGTAGAACATATTGAGCTATTGGCAAGTACATATCATTCTCTATATGTTCTAGAGGTTAAACAAATTCTAAGTAGAATTTATCTATGTGAAGAAATATTTTTGAAAGATATTTAAGTTGTGTTTTATATGCAAGATTTGGAGTTATTTGAGTAGGTTTCGTGAGCAGCATTAAAGGCATATTTGAGCAAGTATTTTGAGAAGACTTGAAGGTAAATTTGAGCAAGTCTTTTGAGAAGGCTTGAAGGCATATTTGAGCAAGTCTTTTGAGAAGGCTTGAAGGTAGATTTGAGCAAGTATTGTGAAGACTTGAAACAGAATTAAGAGCAGGTTTGATTGTTGATTTGTTCAAGCTTTGTGTTAATAATTGGGGCATATTTGAAATAGAATTAAGAGTAAATTTATGAGAAGAGTTAGAGCATATTTGTGCTAGACTTGTGACAGAGTTTGGTGTAAATTTATGAGCAGAGTTAGAGCAGATTTATGTTAAACTTAGGATAGAGTTTGGTGCATATTTGAGACTGAGTTGAGAGTAGGATTTTGAAGTGATTGAGCAGAGAGGACAAAGGTATCCAATGGATAGAGGTCCATCAGCTAGAGTAGTGGGGATAGATGTCTCCTATGGAAAGAGATCCATAAGCCAAAGTAGTGGGGTAGAAGTCTTCTAGAATTTCACCAGGCAGAGTAGAGCGAATAGAGTTCTCCTGTGGATAGATATCCATGAACCAGAGCAAGGGGAAAGAGTTCTCTTGTGGAGTAATATTCATGAACCAACTGGGGAGATAGATTTCTTCTATGGAGAGAGATTCACGAACCTATTGAGGAGATAAAGTTTTTCTAGATCAAGATCCACAAACCAGAGTAAAGGGAAAAGAGTTATCCTATGGAGAGAGATCCACGAACCAGAGTAAGGGGATAGAGTTATCCTATGAAGAGAGATCCACAAATGAGAGAATATGGGATTGGTGTCTCCTTTGGACAAAGGTCCATAAAAATTGTAATAGGGAATTGATTCCCAAGAGATTTGTTGAGAAAATTTAGAAGAAATATTTTCTTCGTGGAGTAGCCCACATTGGGTGAACCATGTTAAATTTGTGTCTCTCTTGTGTGCGATGATTTGTGTATTGCTTTTATTAATGCTATTGATATTGCCATTGATAATATTGAATAATATTATTTGGTAAAGAAAAGTAAAAGTTGATCTTATAATGTTCACCCCTCCCTCTCAGTATAAGCCTATGTTCTTCATGTAGTGTGTGAAAAGTGAATTCAAACCCTCCTTATATAGTGGATTTGAAGGTAAAAAAGGTAGAAAAACCAAGGAGGGCCAATGTAAAACCTGCCAATCCTAAATAATTAGGGTTTTCTTGGACCAAACCCTAAAAATGTGAAATCACATCCCATCAAGGATGACTACGATTTCACATATGCAAAGTCACACCCCGTCAAGGGCGAGCACGATTTCGTATAGAGGGATAAAAAGGGTAAAACAGGGGGGAGAAGCCTTACCCTTTATCTAGACAATTCCAAGGGGTCTCCTAGAAGGCTCCAAGAAGATTTCCCACTAAAGTGGGTCAATTTTTTGTGTCTATGGTTGCAGTTAAGAGCATGGAATTTGGCTAAATCAGGGGCCTTTGAGATTTTTTACAATGTTGGCTCTTTATTAAGATATGATCTTTAAGGCACATTTTATTTCAAGATAAAAATAAGTGCAAGAGATAAAAACTAAACAACACAGTAAAATAAAAATGTGGTGATATGCCAAAAAATCTGCTAAGATCTCTCTACACAATAGGCCTAAATGTTATATGCCAATGGTAAATAATTTATCTCCCTGACATATATAAGCATAGATGAGATTCATCAACATAAACTTGCATAAATAGGTAGGTCCCCAATAAGCCATAGATGGCTAATCCAAAAATTGAAGTAGGCCCCTCACACACACATACATCAATAAAACCTAAAGTAGGTAAATACTATAAGCATATACATACCTATATAAATGGATCTATAGGAAGCTACAAATGATTGATCCAAAAATTTATGTAGTCCTCCATACATATATATATACATACATACATATATATATATATATATATATGCAAATAGTTCAATTACAGAGATTATGCTAGAAGTGAGGGTTCAATTTTCCCATAAGTCACTTAAGAGTCAACTACTATATAGAAATAAATGAAGAGAAAGCCTACAAAATAATACAACTACAAACTTTTCAATCCTTTACAAAGATAACACTACTATTTATAAATTTCAAAGAGGAGGTTTTTATCCCAAAACTCATACAAATATTTCAAGATGATTGTTGTTTTTGATATCAGGTCATATTTTTTCTAAGTTATCAGTCCTTCCAAGGTTCTCTAGATATGGTATATTAAATACCAAATAGTTATGATCCTTCGTATGGATAGCTACCACCATTATATCCAACTAATTCTTTAGCAATCCTCATAATCTAGGTGTGAAGGATTTTTTTTTTTACTACTCCAAATTTGAGAGTGGTCTTGTCATGGATTTTTAGCTATTATTGTCCTTTTTGAGAGATATGCAGCATTCATTTTATAGTAAAAGATAATACCATCTATAATATTGTGCATCTCAGTAATTATTAGCTTTTTGGGATATGTTACCTCTTTTTTAGAAGTTTTCCTCACCATCTAACCTTAGAATATTTCTTGCCTTGAGACTTTTGACCATCGAACCTCCATATCAAAGCTTTTGTTTTTTCCCTTTTAATCGGATCTAATAAAGGTCTAACTATTGGACTTTATCTTGGCTAACCTTACAACACTTGAAAATTTTTATTGGAGGTTTCTCTTTAGTGCTAGTCTACTTCTTGCACTTTGCTTTTTGTTGTAAAAAAAATAGTGAGAAATCTCAATAGTTATAATGACTCATAGGGGATACTTAGCTTGCTAAATATAAGCAACCTAAGGAGGATGGTGCCTTAGCTCATAGGCCATGGATTAAAGAAAATAATACACCTAGTGAAGGTGGGAAATTCAACAATCATTATGTATCTCCACATCTCTACAATTGTTAGAATTTTTGGTATCCCATGATTTTGGGACTACTATGCTATATATAATACATGTATACAAGGTTTTAAGTAGGTATCCTTTATCCATTGGATATGGAATCAACAAGGACCCCCATTAGCTACTCAAGTCCTCTTTTTTCTTTTTTTCCAGTTTCTTGGGTGAAATATCATCACCATTATGAAACTGAGAGTTCTCAACAACCCCCTTGATATAAATAGATTTGTATCATAAATAAATTCCCTTCTTTGTGAAGTGGCATTGATACCAATATGTACTCCCTATTTTTTTGTTATGTAATTGGCATACACATTCCACCTCCAACTCATGTTCTTTGCATCTTCTTTATTTTTTAAGGGGTGGGTTGCTTCCTTCTAGCTTAGGGAAGTGTTCGAACTTATTTTCTCATACACCTCTGAGGTAGTGGATTCCACTACCTCTTCTATCATTTGTACCATATGATTATTGATCTAGCTTTAGGGCCTATCAAGAACTATTACCTCTACCTCCATGTATTTCTAATCCTTTTCTTATATTGGTGTAATTTGGTCAGGATTAGTAAGTTGAGTTAAAGATTACTATAAAGTATTAGGTCAGGTAGTTGAATTTTATTGTTGTCTCCCTAAATTTATTTATGAATATAATAGCAAGCTAATCCCATTCAACAATTGAATGTGAAGAGAGGTAATAGAACCCCTTACAAGCCCTTCCTTTGAACAAGGTTATGAGCAACCTTAGAGCCACATTTTGCTTTGAGATGTGTAATTGGTAAAAGTAGATAATATCTTGTAGATGCTCCCATGGGGTTTATAATCCTTCACCATCATAATATGACATATTTTGAAGTATGGACATAAAATAGTCATCCTAAAAATTTGGTGGAACTTAAGGTTACAAAGGGTTCGCTTTGCTCCTTGCTAAAATGTTCACTCAGAAGGAAGCACTCATGTTTTGGCATGCAACCTCCATTATGGAGCTTTCAAAACCTTTTAGAATTCCTAGTTCGAGTAGATTCACTAGGTGAATGTAGCATATTCTCTAGAAGCATATATATCAAGGTCTTTATTGAAAATTTAATATTATATCTTTAGTAGTGGCTTTTTTTTATGTTCATTCTAGAGCATAATCATCATATTAGTGAGAAGCACTTCAACATGTAGGGATAGACTCAGAACCTCACCAAGTATATCATAAATTCTTGTTGTGGTTATAAGACCAATGATATATCATGGAGATCCCATCGAGCATGACATTAAACTGGTATTATCTCTTATTGCCCTGGTTGAAATAATATTATCTTATGAGGAGTGACATAGTAGGATTGTAGCTAATAGCATGGGGTTTGACTCAATCAAGGGCCTCTAAGAGTTTTTACAAGGAAAAATCATTGTTAAGATGTGATATTTAAGGTACACTTGAACTCAAGGGGGGAAAATGATGTGAGAGATCAAAGGAAAACAACTCAACAAAATAAAAAATGTGGTCATGCACCAAAATATTCACTAAGATCCCTCTACACAATAGGTTTGAGTTCTATGTTCCAACGGTGAACACTTCCTCACCCCAACATAGTTAAGCACAAATAAGAGTCATCAACATAAGCATTCATAGAGATATGGTTCCATAGGAAACCATATATTGTTGATCCAAAAATTGATACAGGCCCCTCACACACATACATTAATAAAACCTAAAGTAGGTAAAGACTACAAGCACATACACATATAAAAATAGATTTGTAAGAAGCTAAAAATAACTAATCCAAAAATTGATATAGGTATCCATACATACATACATACATATATATATATATATGAAAATAGTTCAATTACAAAGATTGTATCAGGAGTGGGGGTTCAATTTGCCCATAAGTCACTCAAAAGTTGACTATTATACCAAAATAAATAAAGGGAAAGCCTACAAAATAATACAATTTTAAACTTGTCGATCCTTTACAAAGCTAACACTACTTTTTATAAATTACAAAGAGGAGGGTTTTCCTCCAAAACTCATGCAGATATTTCAATATGATTGTTGCTTCTAACACTGAATCATATTTTTTCTGAGTTGCTAGTCCTTCCAAGGTTCTCTAGATCTGGTATCTTAAATGTCAAATAGTTTTGAGCCTTCAAATGAGTAGCCACCACCATTATTTCCAACTACCCCTTTTGAAAATTCTCATAATCTGGATGTAGATAATCTCTACTTTTAATGCTCTAGATTCAAGAGTGGCCTTGTCATGGCTTTCTAGCTATTGTTATCCTTTTCCAGAGATATGCAACATTTCTTTTACATTGAAAGATAGTACCTTCCAAAAGATTGTGAATTTTAGCAAATCTTAGATTTTGGTATGTGATGCCTCTTCTTCAAAAAAATTTCTCACCATATGACCTTGGAACTTTTCTTACCTCAAGATTTTTGTCTATCAAACCTCCAATATTGGAGCTTTTTATTCCCCCTTTTGATTAGATCTAATAAATTTCCAACCTTTGAACTTTATCCCAGTTGACCTTTCGATCCTCAAAACTTTCGATCGAAGGTTTCTCTTTAGTGCTAGTCCGCTTCTTGCACTTTGCTTTTTGTTGTTAAAATTTTAGTGATAAATCACTATAATTCCTAAAACTAGCAATCTTAGGCATTGACTAGTCAACCAATAAGTTCACCAACCTAGTATCAAAATTCATAATATTTTCCAAAATAAAACAAAATAAATCCACCCACTCAAGTCTTATACAAAAATATTAAAAAATACAAAGGGAAATAAAAGAGACACAAATGTTGAGTGGAACTCATAAGCACGATAAATAATCATTATATTATCCATATATAAGGTTCACAAAAATTCGATAAAACAAACGATGAGTGGGGGGGTATTTATACTAATACAAAAACCCCAAATATATAAATGAAATTAACCTTAAACCATCATAACAAGAAAGGATTTAAGATTTTTTTTTATAAGAAGGGGTTATGGAAGGGTTCCCAAACCTTTTACATAGGGTTTTTGGAAGGGTCTTCCAACCTATACAAGACCACAAAGATATTCAAAAAACTCCAAAGATCGCAAATAAGACTAGATTCAACATCCAAAAAATATTGATCCAGCAACTGAGATAGTCAAATCCCATAGATCCAAAATATCTAGCTTTCCTACCTAAACTTCAAAAAATAAAATCAGACCTAGAAAGGATCTTCCCACCCAATCTACCATAGGAGAATCAAATCAATAACATGGTACAACCATCCAATCCATTCGATGATAAAATAATTTTCATATTTTAACAGAGTGCTCAATTTGAAAAACTTTTGTGGAGACATCAGGAGCATTAAAAAAATATAGAATAAAAACATTAGATCTTCCCACCAAGGATGGGAACCTTAATTCTAGAAACATAGGTCTCCACCAGCAAGTACCCAACACCTTCAATCATCACTCCAGCAAGAGCAAATTATAATCCTACCCAAATATGGGGTTTTGAAAGGCTCTTAAAACCTTAAACAAATGGGTTTTGAAAGGCTCTTAAAACCTTAAAAAAATGGGTTTTGAAAGGCTCCCTAAACATTAAACAAGGGGGTTTTAGAAGGATTCCCAGACCATTGAGTAGGGTTTTGAAAGGATCTCAAAACCTTCTAAAAATGGCAAGACTCAAGCAGAGGACCACGAGATTTTGGAAGGCTCCCTGAACCTTACAGGGTGACTTTGGAAGGGACCTCAAACCTTTACAAATTAGGTTTTGAAAGTTTCCTAAAACCTTGTACAAGTGGATCAAGCCTCAAGTAGAATACCATTGATTTTTGATAGGCTCCTTGAGCCTAAACAAACACAAGGATGGAAAAATAGCCATTTCCCATCCAAATAGAACCAAGAGCACTAAAATGATTCAAAATTCAAATTCCCACTCAAATACTAAAAGTGAAATTAAAAATAAATGCTTCTAGAACCTTTTATAAGTAGATCAGACCTCTAGCAGAGGACCATATGGCTTTGGAAGGCCCCCAAAACCTTAAGCATGTCAGGATCCTAAAGATCCAAAAGAACCAAAAGATCCACATCTTAGGGCAAATAGGACACATTCTCATTGAACATTAGATTTAAAATTTGGAAACTCCCTCCTAGTCCAAATGGAAAAAAAATTGTAAATAGAACAAACAGGAAACAACCACTTCCTACTTAGATATGAAACTAGAAAAAAATCCCCTCTTGAAAAGGAAATGATTTGGTAGACCATAAAAAATGCTGAAGCTTACAATATTAAACTTGCCAAGCCATGCCAAGAAATACAGACAACTGGATGATACCCAAGATCACCCATAGCTTCTCCAAAATGAATCTAGAAAAACTTTGGACCCCAGTAAAGCAAGCTTCCAATGAATCTAAGATCCATCCAAGAAATAATAATAGACCCCTAATATAGGGTATGAGGAAAGTGGTAGGGCCCCCAATCAGATACCATTAGGGCCAACACCCATACACCAAGTCAAAAAACTGAAACCACATCCCACTATCTAGTAAACTTTGCACCATTGCATGAAAGAAGAATGGCATCCCAGCAACTGCATCCAATAATCAGCAAATATTAGGGTAAAAAATAGTGTTTTAAAATGCCCCCAAAATCTTGTACAAATAGATAATACCTCAAGTAGATGACCATAGGGTTTGGAAGGTTCCTCCAACCTAAACAATATTTTTAAAGGCTCCTAGAATATTGAACAATAATATCAGGCATTAAGAAGAGGACCAAAAGGTTTTGGAAGGCTCCCCAAACCTACACCACCATCTGTATGGAACTGAAACTGGGAAAAAGCCACCAAGTACCCCAAAAAATCAATATTTCCAATGAAAGTAGAATAGGAAATAAAGAAGCACCAGGGTCAACCCTTCCCACCATGCCTACTTCTTGCACACTCCAACTAGAACCAGATCCCAATCAAAGCAACATCAAATGAACCCAATCCCACAAGATAATCTATAGGAAGGAAAAATCTAGATTCTAAGAAAGAAAATCTCTCCCCCCCCCCACTCCACAAAGGGAGTGGAAGCTCTAGAGTGACATCTAGTTCCTCACAAAAAAAGAAAACTCTCAAGGTAGATAGAAAACCTTGAGAGTTTCTCTTGGGTGGTCGGCAGTGTTGTCCCATCCAAATATACCACTATCTAGAGCAAAGCCACAAGAGATTTTTTTTGTCTCCCCCTTCACATCATAGAGGTTCAAGGTGGGTTTAACCATAACAAGGTTAACCATGACCCATAAGGATTACATAATAAAATATTATAATAAGTTCACTACATTGTATAATGAGTACCCTTAGGCCTCTCCAATATTTTACATCATACAATATTGGTCTTGGCCATGAATAAGATTATAATTTCAACACTCCCAATAATTTAAACTGAGGGGCTAAGGAGAGAAGACATTAGTGACAATAATATCATCCTTCTATAATGGATGCTCTAGTGGGCCTTCAAAGTTGAGGCATTTCCTTTAGAATCTCCCTCATCATTTGGAAGTTGTCCACCCATCTTTCAGAAATTAGCTTCAATCCTTTGCAATTTTAGTAAGCAATTATTCATTGTATGTCCATCCCCCTTGCAGTATTTATAAATGGTATTTGAATTTTTTGAAGACTTAGCGTAGCCCTTGGTCCCCTAAGTATTAACCTCCTTAGATTTTAATTTCTTTGCATGAGCCTAAATTTGTGAACTATCACAATTCCTTATTGCCACCTAAAAATAAACTAGGAGAGAGAAAATTTTATCAAGAGTAAAAATTTATTGAGATTATAAAAATGTAAAAAACATATGAATGATGAGGTTTAACACCTAAAATTAATGGAATAGATTAGCAAGGACAATATTCATGCATTCTACACCATCTTTCTTTTTCTCCCTAGAAGATGCAATATCTACTCTTAATCCTTAAATCTCACAACATAGTCCTCAATATTATCAAATTCAGCTAGTTTAAGGGAAAAAAACTTTAATTCCAAGTGACTTACTTTAGTCACATTAATTTTTCAAAACAACTCATGCAATTTTGACCAAACCTTGATAGGTTCACTCTCTTATTTGATTTATAAAAGGTACTCTAGTTCAATTAGAAAGGAAAATATGACAAGGAATTCTTCTTCTCTTTGATGATGATTTTCTTCATCAATAACTACTTTATCTTCTTGAAAAATGCACCATAGGTCCTTAATACATAACACTAAATATTATAGTTTCATCCATTAAAATGAGTAACTAGGACTTGGTGATCCATCTTACACAATTTGACCACTAACACTACAACACATCCTTGAACTAATACCATCAATGCATAAAGCTTGAAAAGTCATACAATTTGAAAAAATGGGCTCAAAATTATTCCACATGCAGAAGTTATGGCCTCTAGAAGTTTTACCCTAATGTAAACCCAGAAATAAAAAGTTAAAGGTCCAAACCTTAAAGAAAATATCCAATTGCCTAATGCCACTTGGTAATTCATGATTTTCTAGTGTCTTTCACATATTTGTGACACTTTAGTACATCCATAAAACTTGGTTGTTTTTTATTGATTGGGATGATATAAATACATAAAATCATGGATTATGTGGCATAGAGAGTGCTACATTAGTCACCACATCGACCAAGAAAGTTTTCCATTCAAGTTTTTTGAAAATACCAAGGGCAATAATCAAACCTATACACCTACCTATGAAGAGCACTACTTTAACCAACACTCCTTTGCACACACAAAAGGAAATAAGTTAACCAAGCAAAATAGTCTCTATGCCTTTGGAAGGAAGAGTCAAACCAAAAATAATATACCTTGTCTAGAATCAAACCGTGGGCCTCTGAGGAACCAATACCTTAGCAAAGGCACACCCACCCATAGGTTAAGGTCTCCTAGATGATGGAAATATGCCCATAAATCCTTGAAATTCATTGGGTATGTCATTCAAAAAAGGATTGTCCCCCACATGATGATATTTCTTTGCAATCTTCCTTCATTTCATACAAAAAATAGAGCAAAATTCAAACCAACAATCCTTCCTATTATAAGCATTATCTTTGCATTATCTAGTTGTTAGAACAATGTCATGATGATATCTGCACCTCCCTTCTCTACCTTGATAGAGAATATTTACAACAACTTTACTTTTGAAGGCATGTAGTGGAGTCATGTGTGCAAAAACAATCATGTACACACTAGCAGACAGATAAAATTTTAAAAATTTGGCACCAAAACATAAAGAATTCAAAGTTTTATCCTTTTTGCACAAAATATGAATCAAGTTTACAAGCAAAAAATTAGAGTTACCTCAAAAAGAATGAAGTATATGGATCTTCTCAATGATTCTTGAATAAAAGAGTAATATGATATGGAAAAGAATTTTCTCTTTGTTTCTTCTATGAGAAATGCTTATAAAATTTTAAGAAATAATTCATCCTAGATCATGGAAGAAAAATTAGAGGCTCCAAGTTAATTTTCTACATGATCAAGTGACATTGCCCCATACCCATTTTGATACTATGTCATAATTCACAATATTTTCCAAAAATTAAAAGAAGCAATCCATCTATTCAAATATTATACATAAAGCTTAAAAAGGACAAAGGAAAACAAAAGAGATACAAAGATTGAGGGGCACCCATAGGCACCATAAATAATAATTGTATTATCCATAGATAAAATACACAACGCTTCGATAAAATAAATTAGTAGCGGTGGTATTTATACCAATACAAAAATATTAAATACATAAATATATTTAACCTTAAGTTTACATAAAAAGAAATATTTTAAGGTTAGTTATAATTTTATAAGGTGGGTTTAACCATAACAAAGTTAATCACTACCCATAGGGCTTACATAATAAAATTTTATAATAAATTTTATATTTTTTGTATCACTACCCTTAGGCCTATCCAATATTACATTATACAATGTTGTCCTTGGGCATGAATCAGATTATAACTTCAACTCTTAAAGGTCCATCTAAAATTATCATGTTAGGTCTAGTCGACAAACTAGCACTACTCAATAACAAGTTAGCCAAGTTAATAAACTAATATCCCAAACCCTTAGATTATGCAAATTCAATAAGGGATTTAATGTCCACCAAACTCACCAATTAAGTTCAGGGAGTTGATATAACAAAATCAACCAAATTCTAGTATTGTACAACCTCAATAAATCCTATTGTAGCCTTAATAAAATTAGAACATTATACATATTTGGAAATTCCCACCATGCCAATAGGGAACTCCAAATGATTCAAGGTATTTTTTAGAATTATTTATTCCCTCTCTACATTTAGCCTCTATAGAATATAATAACAAAACCCATAGTATCAAAGTCCTAACCCCTAGGTATATATCACAATCTAGTACAAAATTTGAACCAAATTTTTGCATCCCAATAGCATATGAAACAACCATTGTTAATGACCCCTCATAATCCTCAAGTTGTACCAAAGCAGTGAATGTTTAATATGTCCCACAATAGCAAGTATACAAAGGTTCATTGCAATACCAAATGCAATACAACCCATAGATACCATATGGATAGGGATGTCAATGCTACAAACTGTAGATGCAAGTGAGACCTAAAATCAAATTTTATATTGGACATAGCAAGAACTTCTAAAGTTCATAGTTTATTTGTGTTTCCTACTACTACATTAAAATCCCTCCTAAAAATTGATGGAAGTGATAGCAACACTTCAATAGATCACCTTAATGAGTTATGAGCTATAAAATTTATACACCATATCTAGAAGTAGGACATTATGGTATGATTTTTAGTGTTATCATTTAGGTATAGAGTCACACTATGGTATAAAAGCTTTCTAGAAAACTCAATTACCAAGCAAGCTTCTATTATCAATATCATGATGAGGTTTGGCAATCCTGAGAATGTGTGTTCAATGTTGTAGTTAAACACTATTTAAAAGAACTCAAATGAGAATATCCATGATTATAGTATGTTTTCCATGAGAAAATTGATCTTATACCCCCACACGTTAGGCCTTTAGATGAACAATACTTGGCATACTATATAGGAGGTCTCTAATCAAACCTTAATAGTTTGAATTGCAAATCATTTTATCTTAGCTAGGGTATTTTTTAGGTGATCCATGTTGGATATGTGTTGATTCAAGTATGAAAATTACCACCTACCCAACCTATGGCCCATGTTGCACATATTATCCAAAACCAAACCCTATAAATATAGTATATACCACCACTAGTTGCATCAATTTTGAATGCTTAGTCCTAGTATGTCCAAACTTATCAATCCAATCCATTTTCTATTACTCATATTATTTAATTACCATCTAATGCACTTGTATATTCCCAAAAAATACTTCTTACATAGTGGCATTTCCATCCTAGAGTAGGTTGAGTGCTATTGCTTTACAACAACAATTACAAGCACTACCCTCCTCACCTCAATCATCTAATATAGTTTTTGCTCCCTCACCCTAGAATCAAATTGTTCATCAAATATATGGGTTAGAGACATGGATGAATTAATTGAGTGAAGCAAAAAAAAATATTGATTAACCAATAGATCATTGAGGTAAGATATAATAGTGGATAGAAACAAATAGAAATTATTGATAAATACAAAATCCATATCTCACAAAAGATCAAAAATATTTTGTATTTGGCCAAATAGTGAATGTGAGATATTTTGAATGCTCAAAAATGAAAAATATGAAATAATTATCATTATACATCCCCCTAAATATTAATAACTACCTACTATGTAGTTGTATAGTGAACACAAAAGTTGTAATGTTATGCCTAAAATCATATGAAAAAATTGGCCTATCCTATACCAAAATAGCTAGAGTGCCAATCAAGATGGACAAGAGGAGGGTGAAAATTGTTGGAGTTTTGAAAGATCTATTTATGACAATATCCAAGACCTAAAATTCATAGTTCTCCAAGAGGTGATTGTAGTGGATTTTTATCCTTGCTTTAGAATGGTGTTATCTAGGGATAATATGGTAAAATTATCGTATGGGTATCTAGAAATGGATTAGATCCATACGAAGGTCCCTAAGGATGGTAAGATCATTAGTATTGAAAATGAGTCACCTTGCAATTATCTTCTGCATAAACTAGATGATGATGGAAGCATTAATTAGAATGAGCTATCATAATTTGTAGATGACAAACTAGATGATAACAAGCTCATTTTTTAATGAGATATAATCAATGGGATTATGCAAAGGTCATGACCTAGAGAACATATTTTAAGAACTTGATCCAAGAAATTACCTGTGTCTAAAGAGTCAAATAAAACCCAAGTTCTAATAAGTAAACATGCTCAATGATCTAAAGAATTCTATAAAATTCACTTTAAGGGGCCAAAACTAGAAATGGAGTTGCCATAGGCATAATCATAGATACATAAGGCAAGCATATGAACTACGTATGTAGGATACTATTTAACTACATCAATAATATATGAGTATGAATTATTATATATTGGGCTAGAGACAATAGAAAAACTTGCCATTAGGAATTTGAAAATATTCAATGATTTATATCTATTTGTGAATTAGGTTAAGTCAATGTGTGCTACTAAGAACAAGCATTTAAAAGCATATAATCATCGAATATGACATTTGTATGAAAGTAACACATGCAAAAATTGTAGTAGTACCTAGAAAACAAAATGCAAAAGTTGATGAGGTGGCTTCTATAGCCACAATATTTGATCCAATCCTAGACATATGAAATAAGTTGAATGAACTAGTAGGTTTTAGACCTGTTTTCCTAGACAACTCAAACCATTGACATGTATTTAGTAATGATGACCAAATAGCAAAATATATGATCATGGAAGCCCATATTGTTGAAGGATAAAAGTAATACAATCATTATATCAAAGATGTGTGTAAAGGTCTAAACACCTTGGAGAGTTTGCTAATTTCAAACAATAACTTTAAGAAGTCAAGCATTAAGGTGAAGCCTTCGTCTTACCATCTAGTTGAGGTTGTTAAAGGTAAAAATTTGCTTCTAGAAAAGGAATGCACAAAGGAAGAGAGTGTTACATTCAAGGCATTATATGTAAAATATGATGATGTTAGTACTTGGGTACAAGGATCTCAAGGTTTATTATAGAATCATAATTGAACATAAAATTAATATTAATCCTAGAAAGAGGCCATATTGATAAAATAAAACTCTAATAGATATGATGATAAAGGTCATAATGAATAAAGATCTCCTCAATTAATTTCAAACAAAAATCATATTTTCCATTAAGCACTCAACATGGGTGGCTAATCTAGTCCTTGTGCATAAAAATGGAGATATTTATTTATGTGTGAATTTTAAAAATTTGAATAAGACATTGCTAAAATATCATTACCCACTTCATCAATTGAACAAATACTACAAAATATTGAAGGGTCACAAATGTTATCATTGATTGATGGATTTTTAGGCTACAATAAAATTTGGGTCAAACATGATCAACATAAAATATCATTTAGAACCAAATGGAGAACCTTTGCATATTAGAGAATGTTGTTCAACCTATCTAATATAGAGGCCACTTTTTAAAGGGTTATGGGTATTGCATTTGTAATACTAATTGACAAAAGTATTCTCGTATATCTATATGACGTAGTTGTATTCATCAAGGATAGGAGCAACCACATAGAGCATCTAGAATCCATTTTTAAATGGTGTAGAGAGTATGGGAAATTTTTTAACCTTGAAAAGTATATCTTCTTTGCTTAAGAAGGAAAGTTATTAAGACATGGTCTCAAAAGCAGGGCTTGCAATTTACCCTAACTATATGAAGGTCATACAAGAGATACCTTTGTCATCATCAATAAATGGGACTAGGTCCTTTCTAGTATAGATACTATTTTTAGCTAAATTTATTACAAAATTTATAGAATCGGTTAGTCTAATCACCAAAATGCTCAAGAAAGATATTAGTTTCATATAGACTGAAGAGAAAAAAAAGGTTTTTCAAGGGATTAAAGATGCAATTATTAGAGCTCTAGTACTAATCAACATGTCTTGTCTAAGGGTTTTAGATTTTATGTATCTCATACTAACATACACATTATAGAAATATTGACCTAAAAGGATGACAAAGATGAAGAAAACCCATATCCTTCATGAGTCAAACACTCCATAATAATGAAGTGGTACTTTTATCAAAAAGTAGTTATTTGTATTGATAAAAAATGTAGGAAAAATCATATATTACCTCTCTCAAAGTAAGTCGAGTATATTTGTAATGCATCTTGATGTGAGATATCTAACGTTGTATGGAGACCTAGGAGAAAAATAAGGTTGGATGGATTTACAAAATTTAATAATTTGATATAAAGATCAAACCTACCAATTTGGTCATAGGGCAAGCCCTATGCAAGAACCTGGCTATATCATACTCTAGTGAAAATATGACACTTATAGGAGAAGTTAACTAGGAATAATAGACTATTTGGATAGGTCACATTAGAAGATACATGGAGAAAATTCACATCCTAGGAAACTTGGTATCCAAATAAAGTAAGCATTTTAGGCAAAAGTTTATTGACTACACTTTGATTGAAGGTGTTTTTTCCTGCAAAGGATATGATGATGTGCTTCTAAGGTGCATTGAAGAATGCAAAGATATTTTCTATGGGAGTATCCTAAAGAATGTATTCATTACTCAACTCACATAATAGCATAGAAGATCATATGGATAAGATATTATTAGTCTATCATCTTCTTAGACTATTTCCATTAGGTGAACAAATGTAGATCATGTTGCATGTTTGTAGGATGGAGGGAGAAAGCATTCATGTCACTTCAGCCTATAATTGTGGCAGAACTATTCTAGTATTAGGGATCGGATTTCATGGGGGAAATTGACCCATTTTCTAGTGTAGGACATGAGTGGATCCTAATAGCAACTAGATTTTTCACCAAATGAATAAAATTTATTTCAATAAATCACCCAATCAAGAAACATTCATACAACTCCTATAAGGCATCATCACTAGATATGGTATGAAGAGATCTACAAAAGTGTATTCCAAAAATAAAGCAGAAATAAACAACTTATAAGAAATGATACCACACAATGCACATATAACACACGAGATTTACACTGGTTTACCCAATATGGGCTACTCTAGCAAAACAAGAGCCACCCCTCCTTGATATTATTATTCATCTTCTTGCCCAAAAATGGGACATTACAATAAATATAAATGAAAATATTTCAACCCTAAACCACTATGTGGTATTAGAATACAATAGGCACAATATTGTAGGCTAAACCACCCACCAATCGTGGGAATCCCAAAAATTGTTCCCAAAAAAGGGGAAAAAAAATTTGGTGCATTGCGCCAAACGCCTTCGACGTGGCCGAGGGGGCTACTGCCCCCCCAGACCCCCCCAACACCCCCGTTCGAGGAGCTCCGCTCCTCTTACCCTTCCGTACCTAACATATAGTATTTCCTCGGTAAAGGATGAGACACATCCAACAATCTCCCACTTGTTGAATACTTTACCAGACCCATTTCAACTGTACAGAATCTAAACTTTTTTGTGCTAACTGCCTTGGTTAAAGCATCTGCAACATTTTCCTTTGTATCCACTTTTTCTAGCAACACTTTCTTCTGTTCAATCATGTCCCTGTTGAAATGGAACTTTGTATTTTTGTGCTTCATTCTGGAATGGTAAGAAGGGTTCTTTGCTAGAAATATAGCACTCTGACTGTCACAATTTATCTTCACAACTCCTTGAAAGAACCCAATTTCAGCACATAGTCTTTGAAGCTATACTGCTTCCTTACTGGCATCGGTGGCTGCCATGTATTCAGCTTCAGTGGTTGAAAGAGCAACAATAGTTTACCTTTTTCTCATCCAACTAATAGCTCCTCCAAACAAATTGAATACATAAGCACTAGTATATCTTATGTTGTCCATATCTCTAGCCCAATATGCATCAACAAACCCTTCTATATCCAAGGATTTGTCTTCTTTACTATACCCTCATAATAGATTGAAAAATCAAAAGTACCACGCAGATATCTGAAAACCCTTTTCATAGCAGTCCAATGCTCTTTACCAGGTTTAGAAATATATCTGCTCAAAACTCCCATTGCATAGGCAATGTCTGGTCTAGTACAAATCATGGCATACATTAAACTACCTACAACATTTGCATAAGGAACATGGTACATTTCTTCTACCTCTTCTTCTATCTTTGGATATTGTTTAGCAAACAATTTTTCCCCAAAGGAATAGGTACCTTCACCGGTTTGCAATCCTGCATATTAAACCTCTTCAACACTGTCTCAACATATTTTTTCTGATCCAACCACAACTTTCTTTTAGAAAGATCTTTGTTTATTTACATACCCAAAATAAAATTTGTAGGGCCAAGATCTTTCATGTCAAACTGTGATGCTAAATGAGACTTCACTTCCCTGATCATTTTCTTATTGTTTCCAATTAGTAACATTTCATCAACATACAAAACTATAATGACAATTACATTACCAATTTTCTTTGAATATACATAGTGATCAGCATTGCTACAAATAAAATCAAATCTTAAAATATAAGTATCAAATTTCTGATACCAAATTCTAGGTGATTATTCCAGTCTATACAGATATTTCTTTAACTTACATACAAGATCCTCCTTTCCTGCAACAATGAAACCTTCAGGATGCCTCATATAGATTTCTTCCTCCAAATATCCATGAAGGAATGCAGTTTTTACATCCATTTGCTCTATTTCAATATCAAAAGCAGTAGCCACAAATACCATAAATCTAATTAATGTTAGCTTTGCAACAGGAGAAAATACTTCACTATAATCAATTCCCTCCACCTGAGAATAACCTTTAGCAACCAAGCAAGATTTATATTTCTCCACTTTACCTTAAGCATTCTGCTTCTTCATGAAAATCCATTTGCAACCTATTGTTTTTCTTCCACCAGGTAATTTCACTAAATTCCATGTTCTGTTCTTTTTCATGGCCATCATTTCCTCATCCATGGCCTCTTCCCAATAGTTTTCCTCTTCAAAATTAATAGCTTCTCTAATTGTTCTAGTATCTTCATCAATAACAGATAATACAATAGAAGTAGGAAAAGTAGATGGACTGTACCTTTTAGGTTGCCTTCTTTCCCATGTTGATCTCCTTACCACAGGTGTATGAACCTCTTGTTCATACTCATACAAATCCTCATCTATATGTTCCTCTTCCAGATCCTCTTCTGTGTGATCTTCTTCTATGAGATCAAATTGGACCTTTTTAGGTTCTTCTTCTGTTACTTCCTTCCTGTGATCACTTTTCATTTCCCTAAACACCACATCTCTACTTTAGATTGTACTTTTAGTTTCTGGATTCCAAATTTTATATCCTTTAACACCATATTTATAACCAATAAAAATACATTTAACAACCTTATTATCAAGCTTACTTCTTTTCTCCTTTGGAAAATGCATGTATGCATCACAACCAAAAACTCTAAGATGTGAGAGAGGGTTTCTTACCAAATAATACTTCAAATGGAGTTTGATCCGGCAATGTTGATGTAGGAGATCGATTTCACAAGTAGCATGTCGCACTCACTGTCTTAGCCCAGAATTCTTGTGCCAAACTTGCACCACTCAACATACTTCTAGCCTTTTCCATGAGTGATCTGTTCAATCTCTTAGCAACTCCATTATGTTGGGGTGTATATGGAGTAGTATTATGTCTTGCAATACCACATTGCTTACAGAAATCCTCAAATTGCTAAGAGATTGAACAGATCACTCATGGAAAAGGCTAGAAGTATGTTGAGTGGTGCAAGTTTGGCACAAGAATTATGGGCTAAGACAGTGAGTGCGACATGCTACTTGTGAAATCGATCTCCTACATCAACATTGCTTACAGAAATCCTCAAATTTATTTGAACAGTACTCTCCTCCATTATCAGACCTCAACACTTTAATATTTTTTCCACATTTATTTTCAACAAGTGCTTTAAATTCTCTAAATTTATCAAACACTTCATCTTTACTCTTAAGAAAATAAATCCATGTGTATCTTGAAAAATCATCAACAAAAGAAGCATAATACCATGATTTTCCAAGGGATGGTATAGGAACAGGACCAAAAATATCACTGTGAATCAGATCTAATATCCCTCTAGCTCTTGCAGCACCAGATGGGAAACTCACATGATTTTGTTTGCCATAAATACAGTGTTCACATAAATCAAAAACCATTGAGCAATCAAGGATACCATGAACCATACCTTTTCTATGTAGGGTACGCAATCCCTTTTCTCCAATATGTCCCATTATTTGATGCTAGAGTGTTAAGCTTTTATCTGATTCAGCCTCGAGAACAGCTAAGTTATTGCACTCATTTTTCATAGTGCTTCCCAATAGCTTATACAAGGTTTCAATCCGAACTCCTCTTGCTAACACCATTGATCCACGAACCATTTTGCATGAATCCTTAATAAAACTAACATTTATTGTTGTATCAACCATTTTGCTTATAGAAATTAAATTTCTAGCAAGGCTCGAAATATGCATCACACTTGGGACGGTTTTAACCCTACCATCCTGCAACAAAATTTTCACCCTTCCATGACCAATGATTCTAAGTGGTGAATCATCTCCCAACAGTACCTCCCCTCCATCATATCTTTCATATTCACTGAACCACCCCCTGTGAGGAGTCATATGAAAATAGGCACCAATATCAATCAGCGAATCATTTTTATCCGAACATGTAGAGCAGGATGCAAGATATACATCCCCTCCATCAGTGGATTTATTTATCTCTATGGAAGTGGATTCATCAAATATCTTTACAGAATCAACATTCTTTGATCTGTAATCCTTCTTCAAGTGACCAAGATTACCACATTTCCAACACTTTCTCTCAAACTTTCCTCGAGACTTGGATCTACCTCTAGACTTAGACCTATCACCATATCTAGATTTTTCTTTTTCCTTGGCACACCCTCTCACTATTAGGGCATCCTTTGAAATGCCCTCCATGGCTTTTCTCCTCATATCCTCCTATATTATGGATGCCACAATATCCTCAAACTTCAATGTGGATGAAGTTGTACTACCAATTGCTACCACTAGGTTATCCCACAAATCTGGTAAAGAGCATAGCAAAGTAATACATTTATCTTCCTCACTTAACTTAATATCAACATATGTAAGTTGACTTACCACTGTATTGAATGAATTTAGATGATCTACAACTGAATATCATTCATTGATCCTAAGATTGTACAGTTTCTTCCAAAGGAACAATTTGTTCACCAAGGACTTAGATTGATACAAAGCCCCTAACTTCTCCTAGAGATCCTTTGTTGTAGCTTCTCCAGAAATATTTATTAGGACTAAATCTGCAAGACACAGTTGAATCAGACTTCTTGCTTTATTATTCATATTTTCCCAATCTTCATTGAATGTACCCGTAGGTTTTGTTTTTTCAAAATAGCAACCCACTGATATCTGTCCACGAGCATATCTTCCATATTTAACTTCCATAGCTCAAAAATTTTATCGTTAAATTTATCAATCTCTATCCTTGAATGATTTCCTATCATTTTTTCTTCAAGATCCTTCTACGTAACTCCCACTTTGAAATAGGTTTTCTCTCACTTCTCAAAACCCTAGATCCTCTTCAAATGAAATTAAACCCTAGCAATAAAGGCATCCCCCTATGGCTAATCAACTTGGATCTGATACCAAATGAAGAGATCTACATAAACGTATTCCAGAAATAAAGCAGAAATAAACAACTTAGAATAAATGACACCACATAATGCACATATAACACACAATATTTACCCTGGTTCACCCGATATGGGCTACTCCAACAAAACAAGAGCCACACCTCCTTGATATTATTATTCACCTTCTTGCCCAAAAATGGGACATTACAATAAATATAAAGGAAACTCTTTCAACCCTAAACCACTATGTGGTATTAGAATACAATGGGCACAATACCGTGGGCTAAACCACCCACACCCACCAACCACCCACCAATCGTGGAAATCCCAAAAATCACTCCAAAAAAAGGGGAAAAATTTTTCGACGTGTTGTGCCAGACGCCTTCGACGTGGTCAGGGGGACCCCCCAACACCCCTGTTCGAGGAGCTCCGCTTCTCTTACCCTTCCATACCTGTCATACAGTATTTCCTCGGCAAAGGATGAGACACATCTAACATGGGATCCCTTTAGTAGTAATCACAAACAATGTCATCGCATTTATTATGATAAAATTAATATAATAAAAGTTCAATAAATGTGGATTTAAAAGGAGATAGTGTGCTCAAGTGGGGATAAAGATAGGGTAAAGTTGGGAAAGAATGAAAAGTTTGATTCATTGCATAGTAGACCCTATCAAATACATAGTGTGAAAGGGGTAAACACTTATATGTAGATGATTGTGAAGGGAAGTCATTACCCATTTTAATAAATGAATAACACCTAAGACCCCTAAGATTTCAAAAGGTGAAAATTTATGCTTGTAAATGTGTACATATTTGTGTTTGTTTCACTTTATCTTTCTTTGAAATTCTTTCTTTCTTTCTTTTCAAGGAAATGTGAAAAATACAAAAAAAAAAAATAGAAAGAGAAAGAAAATTACTTATCCTTCTCAAAACAAAAATTTTAAAAAATATACCTATACATCCCTTCTCTTCCGTCTCTTTCCCATAGGTAGCAAAATGCAAACTTCAAATATTTTGAGAAACTCATTAAAAAAAACTATTTGATTAAATTGTGATTCACCCTATTCGAATAAGTGATTTGCTATCCCAGCTAAAAAGAATAAAGTTTTTCTTTAAAGAAAATAAAATATGATTTACCAAGCTCAAAAATTAAATCACCCTTTTCAAGTTATTGAACAAAAAAGTTAATTAAAGGGAAAATTTGACCAACATGTATCACAAATCGCTTTCACACAAAGAGTAAATCAGAACTAAAGCCTACTAAGTTAGGAGGGCAAGCCTTATGTAAGAACCTAACCATATCCCACTCTAATGAACAATTGATAATTGTGGAAGAAATTGTAGATGAACAAACTGATTGGATGGATGACATTAGAAGATACTTGGGGACAGATCGCACCCCAAGAAACCTAACATCCAAAGGAAGGAAGCATTTTAGAAAAAATACTATCAACTACACTTTGATTAATGGTGTTCTTTTATTAAAGGTGTTCTTTTCTATAAAGGATACGAAAGTGTGCTTCTAAGGTGCATTAAGAAGGAAGAGAGATATTTGCTATAGAAGTATCATGATGAATGTTATCATTTTTTAGTTCACAAAATAGTGCACAAGATCCTAAGGGCGAGATATTATTGGCCTACCATCTTCCCAGACTCTTGGATGAAGGAATGAATAGCTTGTTGCATATTTGAAGGATGAAGAAAGAAAGCATACATGCCATTTTAGTTTAAAATTGTGACAAATCATTCTAGTAGTGGGGATTGGATTTCATACACAAAATTAACCCACTATCCAATGTAGGGCATGAGTGCACCCTAATAGAAACCAGATTTTCACGAGAGAGAAAGAAGCAATTTCAATGAAATCATCCAATCAAGAAATAGTCATACAACTCTTGAAAGATATAATCACTAGATATTAGAAACATTCACCAATAATCATAGATAATGCCACTTCATTCATGGAGACAAAGTTAATATCAATAAATGGATTTATTTTGAAGACTTCTTTGAATTACTACCCTCAAGGAAATGGTATGGTTGAATCCACAAATAAAAATGTTGTCTTAATCCTAAATAGAACAATCATGAAATCGTAAAGAGACTAGCATACCAAGCTAAAAAAGGGATTTTGGGCAAATATGGTAACCTCTAAAGCTTCTATTGGAACTTCATTATAAAAAGTATATTTGGTAAGGAATTCAAGTTACCAATAAATCTTGAGCTCGACTCATTTCAAATATCTCAACAGTTGGAGCTTGGGGAAACGGACGTTTCACCAATGCAATCCAAGATAAATGCTCTATTATCTCTAGAAGGATGAGATAGAGCATTCAAGAAGATTTTTTATAACCAAATGGTCATGAACAGATGGTTTGATAAAAGGTCAAAAAATGTGGAGTTCAAAGGAGACCTTGTGGTAAAGTGGGATGAGCACAGAGTAATGTCAGACAAGAATGAAAAGTTTGGCTCATTATGTAGTGGACCATATCAAATAGATAGTGTAAAAGGAGAAAATACTTATAGGTTAATGACTTTGAAAGGAGAGTTGCAATATTACTGCATTGGTAAGGGCTTTAGACTCTCTTTGAGAGGTCCAAGGTTCAAACCGCACGACCCCTCATAAAAACCTTTGTAAACTCATTATAAAAATGATTTTGAAAGGAATATTGTAGCCTATTTTAGTAAATAGATAACACCTAAGAGCCCTTTTATTTCAAAAAGTGAAAATCCTTGCTTTTAAATATGTATATAATTGTTGGTTTCTGTTGAGCAAGGTACAACGATCATATTGTCATTGTTGTCAACACACTCAGATTGACAGGTTGATGCAATGGACAGTTGTTTGGACGTCGTTCGGAGTATGTATAGTGGTGTTCAATGCTTATGAGGATGTTTTTGATGTTCGGGTGAAGTTGTTACAGGTTGTTTATGCAAATTTGCAAAAGTTGCAAAAATCGTTAGGAAGTTGTCAAAGTAGCAAAATTGTCAAAGTTGCAAAAATCGTCAAAGTTGCAACGTCAATAGAATGTGTTGGATAGCCCAAGATACTATTTGGAGGTTTTTTTATCATTAGCAAGTGTGGTTGCAGTGTTGGAACGGCCGGTTGCTTCACCGATGCATTGTTGGTCAGTTTCATGATTTATGTGACAGGTGTAAAATCTGCGTCGGAGGTCACTTTGCGGGAGGAATATTAAGCAATCCGTGAGGAGTTGGACCTCAAATATTTTACTGGAGGTAACTGGATATACTAAGAGATTAAGTTTTAAATTTCAACCCAAACGAAGTCCGGAAGAAGAAACGGTGAGCATTGCAAAATGGCTCTAGAGCACTTTTTCCAGCTTATGTGACAGGTGTAAAATCAGCGTCAAAGGCCACTTTGTTGGAGGTATATTAAGCAATCCGTGAGGAATCAGACTTTGAAATTTTTACTGGAGGTATTCAGATGTACCAAGAGCACATGTTCTAAATTTTAATCCAAACGAAGATCTGAGGAGAAAACGGTAACAGTTGCAAAACGGCTTCGAAGCACTTTTTCCAGTTTTTGGCAGTTTGACTCATCAAATTTGTGTAAAAGGTCATCTTGTCGAAGGTACTGTGAATAATCCGTGAAGAGTTAAAATTTGAAATTTAAACTGAAGGTAGTCAGTTTATCCAAGAATAGATGTTTTAATTTTTAGCCCGTTTGGAAATTTGAGGAAGTTATGACTATTACAAAAAGCCCTATCACTCTTTTTGGTAATTTTGGCAGTTTCTAAGAATATAACGGTTGAGTGGTACTTTTGTGTAACTGAAAAAAAAAAAATAGCTGTGTTTTTTAATGTGAAGCATATATATGTTTTAAATGAAAAGTGAGAAGAGGATTTTTTTTTAAAAAGGACTGTCGGTGCATGTTGTGAAGAATTTTTTTTGATTGAAAAATGTGCAAGGTGTGAGATAATCAATGTGCAGAGTTGAGAAGATTGAAAAGGTTAGACAGAAGATTTGTGAGCTAGACCACTCAGGGTCTTTTGATGAGATTTAAAACTTTTATCAGAGCTTCTTAAATTTGTCGGGTCGGTGCTCCTTGCAGTTGGTGCTGCTAAAGTCCGGGTTGGTTGGTGTCATTCCTTGCAGTTGGTGCTGCAAAAATATTGTAAATACCAAACACTTTTTAGGTTGAATTTGGATGGGAGTCCAAACAGTCCATTGGCACAGTGGTTTTCCCACATCGGGTTTCCACTATAAATCTAGTGTTATGTGATGCATATATGTGTGATTGCTTATTTTGATTTGATTTCGTAGTTGGATTAAATTTTTAACACACACAGATTCATCCCCCCTCAGTGTCATGCTTAGTTCAAAAATTGATATCAGAGACAAGTTCCTGAACAAGCTTAATCGGCTAAGGTGATCTTGGAAGTGACACAATGGCAAGTGGTGAAGGCTTCTCATCAAACAAAGCACCATTGTTTCATACAACTAATTACGCATTTTGGAGACTCAGGATGCAGACATATCTTTGTGTTTCAGGATACGACATTTGGGATTCAATAAATAGTGGATACACAATACCCACCACTTCTCCAACCGATGTTGCTGGTAAGAAACTGTTTGAAAATGACTCAAAAGCAAAGAATGGTATCATGTGTGGATTAGTGGATAGCGAACTGGTAAATATTATGGGTTGCAAAACAGCAAAGGAAATATGGGACAAACTAAAGAGCATTCATGAAGGAGACGTTAAGATCAAGGAGGCAAAGTTACAAACACATCGAGCTCAGTTCGAAGGATTAAATATGAATGAGGATGATAATAGAGGCATATATGTTGAGAGTTAATGAAGTCATTAATGCGATTAGAGAACTCGACGAGGAAATTGAAGATTTTGTCATCGTGAAAAAGGTATTAAGGTTCTTTCCCCAAATATTTGATTCTAAAGTTTCAGCTATAGAAGAAGCTAAAGATCTGAATTCTTTTAGGATGGATGAGATGCATGGTTCTTTGACTTCATATGAGATGAGAACAGGAAAATCTAAACCCACAGACAGAGAAGATGCTTTTAAAGCCTAGAAAAATATGAAAGAAAAACAAAAATCCGAGGAAGACGAGACATCAGATGAAATGGAAGCAAACTTTGTTCGAAAATGAAAAAAGAAAAAAAAAATACAAAAGAAAATTATCGTTTAAATGTTTCAACTATGGAGGCGTTAGGCATTTTGTAGCTAAATGCCCACTTAATGAGAAGAACAGAAGTGATGAAGGATCGCATGAAGAAAGAAGTGACTGAAAGAAAAAATCAAATTTCAGAAAAGGTAACTTCAAGAAGAAAAGTTTTATCTCCGAGAAGGTCAGTTTATCAGAAGACAACTCCAGTGAGGATTCTGAAAAATAAACAAGTGAAGCTCTTTTCATGGCATTTGAAGAAGAAAAACCATAAAAATAACAGGAATGTGATGAAGAAGAAATTGACGTAGAAGTGAATTTGGAAGAGGAACTAATTGCAACTCTGGATGAATTGAAGACGAAAATAAAAATGAATAAAAAAATTTCAAAAAAGCTTGAGGATGCAAATGAAATCATAACAAGTTTGAAAGTGCAGATAGAAGAATCCAAGAAGATCTCCGAAGATATCGAAGTGCAAATAACCATGAAAATAGATTATTGCAGCAAGTTAGAAGAAGAGATTGTTGGCTTAAGGATGCATTTAGAAGAGATGAATCAGAAAATTAGTTTTTATCACAAACGTGAAGAGAGTTCTATGAAGCTGGATAAGATCATAAAGAACCAAAAGACTACAGGCATAAAATTTGGTTTGGGTTTTGACAAAGGAGAAACATCAAATGGATCAAAGGCCACAAATGAAGAATCCACAAAGATTGAAGAAAAGAAATAGGTTAATCAAGCAAAAACGAATCATGCAAAGGAAAGCAATAATGCAAGGCACGAAAGGAGAATTGACAATTATGGTTTCACCAATGTCAAACATCAAAGAGGAAGAAGATTTATGGCTCCTACAACAACATGGCAAAGACCACCACCCAGGTTCAATCATCCATTTTCTGTTTATTGTTTTAAATGCAATCGTTATGGACATAAGATTTTAGATTGCAAGTATAATGTAGGACCAAGGAATTTTGCTAGTAGAAATGCTTTTTCACCTTTGATGGATTACGTAGTAGAATTTTATAACTATCATAACTTTGGGTGTATTGCAAAAAATTGTAGAAGTACATTTGCATCAAATCAATTTTAGGAAAGAAAATTTCAACCAAATGGAATAAGACAAAATAGAAAATTTCTCAAAAAACATGCACAAGCTACTGAAAAAGAAAAGCCAAAAAAAGAGCCCAAAACTGTAATCAAATCGAAGTGGAAATAAAAAGAGAAACCTAAGGAAGAAAAGGAATCCTTGATCGTACAGACGATATTTAAAGCATAGAATAAATCCGCACCATGGATACTTGATAGTGGATGCTCCGATCATATGACAGGTGACAAACAAAAATTTGAGAAGTTGCAGCAATATGAAGGTGGTTCAGTGAAATTCAAAAACAATGATGGAGCTAAGATAGTTGGCAAAGGTTCAATTAAGATTAGTAAAAGAATAATTAGGTCAGAAGAAGTCTTTTTTGTGGTTCGTCTGAAGCATAACTTGTTGAGCGTAAGTCAAATTTGTGACAGAGATAATGATGTGATCTTTAAGAAGCAAGGTTGTGAAATCAGAAAGGCAAACAGTGGGAAGTTGATAGCAGCTAGATCAAGGACATCTGGCAACTTGTACACTCTCTCGGAGACTTCAGAAGGAGCTTGTTTGATTGGATAGGAAGAAGAGAATTGGTTGTGGCACAAGAGGATCGATCATATAAGTTTTGACAACCTAAGAAAAATCAGTTCAAAGAAAGCAATGAGAGATATTCCCACCATTGGCAAACCATCAAATAGAATTTGTGCTTCATGTCAAAAAGGGAAGCAAACTAGAGTCTCATTTAAAATAAAGAGTACTACACGAGCAAACCTTTGAAACTAGTACATACTGATTTATGTGGACCCATGAGAACGCAAAGCATAAATGGTGACATATTTCATGTTGTGTATAGATGACTATTCCAGGATGACATAGGTATTACTTTTGAAGCATAAATCAGAAGCTTTTGAGATGTACAAGGTTTTCAAAAAACAAGTTGAGAATCAAACAGGAAAAATAATTAAATATTTAAGGTCAGACAAAGGAGGAGAGTTCATTTTAGAGGATTTCACAGAGTATTATGAAATATATGGCATCAGGAGACATTTTTCAGTAGCCATGACACCTCAGCATAATGGTGTGGTAGAAAGAAAGAACATGACAGTGCAGGAAATGGCACGGACTATGTTGACTGAGAGCAAAGTAGCAGATAGATTTTAGAAAGAGGTAGTCCATACTGCAGTATACATCTAAAATAGGTGCATGTTGAGGATGCATGAAAGCAAAACTCCTTATGAGTTGTGGTTCGGGAAAAAAGAAACAGCAAGATGTTTTAAAGTTTTTGGCAACAAATGTTACATCAAAAGAACTGAAGAAAACCTTGGTAAGTTTGAAGATAGAGAGGATGAAGGTATTTTTCTTGGTTATTCGTCAAAAAGAAAATCTTACAAATGTTACAACAATAGGCTAAGAAAAATTGTGGAAAGTGTCGATGTTAAAATTGATGAAAGAAGAGAACGAGTAATTAGCTATGAAGAGAACTACCCAATTTATGAAGAGATCATTTAAGGAGATGAGGAAGAGGAAATGGAAAAGAAACCAAGAATTGACTCAGAGGATTAGAAAAGTGATTTAAAATTGAAAGAAAACAAGAAATTCAAAATAGGTAGCTGGCAGAAATATCATCCTAGAGAGCAAATTATTGGACACCCCACAGTTGGTGTTCAGACAAGAAGAATATTAGTAAGTAACTACTCTTTACTATCCAGCATTGAGCCCAAAAATGTTGTCAAAGTAAGCAAAGATGAAATTTGGGTAAAGGCAATAAATGAATAATTAGATCAAATCGAGAAAAACAAGACTTGGGAGTTAGTACCAAGACCCACAAATAAAAATGTAATCGATACTAAATGGGTCTTTCGAAACAAATTGAATGAAGACGGATAGGTAGTCAGGAACAAAGCAAGATTGGTATGCAAATGGTATGCGCAAGTTGAAGGTATTGACTTTGAGGAAATCTTTGCACCTGTGGCCAGACTAGAGGCAATTAAAATATTTTTTGCTTTAGCAGTTTATAAGAATTTCAAAGTTTATCAAATGGATGTGAAATCAGCAATTTTGAATGGGAAACTTGAAGAAAAGGTTTATATTGAGAAGCCAAACGGTTTTCAGCTTGGTAATGATCCTAACTTGTTTTGCATGTTGAATAAAGTGTTATATGGCTTAAAATAGGCACCCCGGGCATGGTATGCAAGGCTAGATAGTTATCTTACTCAACAAGGGTTCAAGAAAGGTATGGTGGACAGTAATTTGTATGTCAAAATAGAAAATGGTCATCATATTGTTGTTATTGTATACGTAGATGATATCATATTTGGCAGCATCAAAGATGAGTTGTGTAAATATTTAGCAAATAAGATGCAGAAAGAGTTTGAAATGTCAATGATTGGTGAAATTTTGTATTTTCTCGGATTGCAAGTAAAGCAAAAGGAGAAGGGCATATTTATTTCTCAAATTAAATATGTGAAAGAGATGCTGAAAAAGTTCACAATGGAGGATTGCAAGCCAGTTAGCACTCCCATGACAACAGGTTGCAAGTTGAGCAAGGATGACAAATCTCCACCTGTTGATCAAACTATGTACAGATCCATGATTGGGAGCTTATTGTACTTGACAACTACTAGACCGGATATTTTGTAGGCAGTATGTATGGTAGCACGATTTCAGGCTAGTCCCAAGGAGACTCATGTTACAACAGTGAAGAGGATTTTTTTGTACCTCAAGGGTACTATGGAGTATGGGTTATGGTATCCGAAATGTAAGGACTTCACCCTTATTGCGTATTTAGATACAGATTGGGCAAGATGTGTAGATGATAGGAAGAGTACCAGTGGAGGTGCATTCTATCTTGGTGATAATCTTATTGTGTGGCATAGCAAAAATCAAGAGTCAGTCTCATTATTCACAAAGAGAGGCAGAGTATATTGCAGCGACATCATGTTGTACACAGGTACTTTGGATGAAACAAACTTTGAAGGATCTTGGAATAAATTTCAGTGAGCCCATATCGATCATGTGTGACAATACAAGTGCAATCAATATCTCAAAGAATTTGGTTATGCATTCTCATACAAAACATATTGCTATCCGATACCATTTTTTGAAGGAGAAAGTTGCGAAAGGTGAGGTTAAGTTGGATTTTGTTCCAACAACAGAGCAAGTAGCGAATATCTTCACCAAACCATTGTCCAAGGAAGTCTTTGAGTACCTTCGCAAGAAATTGGGAGTGGTCACACTTCCTAAGCATTGACTAGCTATTGGGGCCACATTCTCAAGGGGGGCATTTGTGTCTTTGTTTATCTTTTTGCTCATATTTGTGATTCTTGCTAAGTGTAATAATTTTTGCCTGAGAATGTTGTGCATGGACTCAAGGGGAGTTTGCAACAGCCCTTTGGTCTTGTTGTCAAAGGGGGAGAAGTGTTACAAGAAATTGTGCGTGGGTTGCCAACAATTCCAAAGGAGGAGATTGTTGAGCAAGGTGTAGCGACAGTATTGTCATTGTTGTCAACACACTCAGATGGACAGGTTGATGCAGTGGATAGTTGCTCGGAGGTTGTTCGGAGTATGTACAGTGGTGTTCAATGCTTATGATGATGTTTTTGATGTTCGAGTGAAGTTGTTACAGGTTGTTCGTGCAAATTTGTAAAAGTTTCAAAAATCGTAAGGAAGTTGTCAAAGTAGCAAAATTGTCAAAGTTGCAAAAATCGTCAAAGTTGCAACAACATCAATGGAATGTGTTGGACAGCTTAAGATACTATTTGGAGGTTTGTTGATCATTATCAAGTGTGGTTGCAGTGTTGGAACGGCCGGTTGCTTCGTCGGTGCATTGTTGGTCAGTTTCATGATTTATGTGACAAACGTAAAATTTGCGTCGGAGGTCACTTTGCGGGAGTAATATTAAGCAATCTGTGAGGAATTGGACCTCAAATATTTTACTGGAGGTAGCTGGATATACTGAGAGATTAAGTTTTAAATTTCAGCCCAAATGGAGTCCGGAAGAAGAAACGGTGAGCATTGCAAAATGGCTCTAGAGCACTTTTTAAAGTTTATGTGAGGTGTAAAATCAGCGTCAGAGGCCACTTTGTCGGAGGTACTACAAATAATTCGTGAAGAGTTAAAATTTGAAATTTAAACTTAAGGTATTCGGTTTATCCAAGAATATATGTTTCAATTTTTAGCCCGTTTGGAAATTTGAAGAGGAAGTTATGATTGTTACAAAAAGCCCTGTCAGCTCTTTTTGGCAATTTTGGCAGTTTCTAAGAATATAACGGTTGAGTGGTACTTTTGTGTAACTGAAAAAAAATAGTTGTGTTTTTTAAAGTGAAGCATATATATGTTTTAAAATAAAAGGGAGAAGGGATTTTTTTGGAGAAAGGACTGTCGGTGCATGTTGTGACGAATTTTTTTCTTTGGCATTTTGATTGAAAAAATGTGCAAGGTGTGAGATAATCAATGTGCGAAGTTTAGAAGATTGAAAAGGTTAGACATAAGATTTTAGAGGAGAATATTTGTGAGCTAGACCACTCAGGGTCTTTTGATGAGATTTAAAACTTTTATCAGAGCTTTTTAAATTTGTCGGGTATATGCTTGGCAACAGGGGTCGGTGCTCCTTGTAGTTGGTGCTACTAAATTCCGGGTTGGTTGGTGCCATTCCCTGCAGTTGGTGCTGCAAAAATATTGTAAAGACCAAACATTTTTTAGGCTGGATTTGAATGGGAGTCCAAACAGTCCATTGGCACAGTGGTTTTCCACATCGGGTTTCCACTATAAATCTGGTGTTATGTGATGCATGTTTGTGTGATTGCTTGTTTTGATTTGATTTCGTATTTGGATTAAATTTTTAATACACACTGATTCACCCCCCCTCTCAGTGTCACGCTTAGTTCAACAGTTTCCTCTATCTTCTTTGAAAATATTGCTTTCTGCATTTTTTAAAAAAATATGAAAAACAAAAACATATAAAGAAATTAGAAAGAAAAACAAAAATTCCTTGTCTCCAAACAAAAACATTTAAAAATACACCTAGACCATCCTTCTCTTTCATCCCTTGTAGCTACCAAAATGAAAACTTCAAATATTTTGAAAAAATCATAAAAAAATCCTGTGATTAAATTGTATTTTGTCCTGTTTCAAAAGGTGTTTTACTCTCCCAACTAAAGACAATAAATATTTTTTTCCAAGAGAATAAAAGGTGATTCACCAAGTTCAAAATATCAAATCACCCTTTTTAGGTCAACAAATGAAAAAATTAACTAAAGGGAAAAGTTGGCCAATGTAAATAACAAATGCTTTTCATAAAAAAAAAAGGTGCATCATAATTTAAGCCTACGAAGTTGGTAAGATGGAAAGTCTTATGTGATAACTTGGCTATATCCCACTCTAGTGAACAATTGACATTTGTGGAAGAAGTTAACTTAGATGAATAAACTAGTTGGATGGATGATATTAGAAAATACATGAAGACAAGTCACATCCCAGGAAACTTGATGTCCAAAGAATGGAAGAATTTTAGCTAAATGACTAGTGACTACACTTTGATTGAAGGTATTTTTTAGGAAACTTTCAATTAGAATAAGCATATCCATGTAAAAAAAGTAGTAATATTGAAACACAAATGAAATGCAATGACTTTATTAAACAAAATATAATCACAATACAAAATCAGTGGCCTCTTCAAGGGACAACCTCCTTAAAAGTAGAGCTTTAATACAATATAGAAAGATGATACTTTCCATTCATGCCATTTCCTTTTTAAAGACTCCTACCAACCCTAACCCTAACCCTAATGCTCAAGGGTCAGTTTCACATGCAAGTGGGGACCCAAGCTAGAATCTTCAACTAAAGAATTAGTTATATCTTTCGTAACAATTACATTATATGGGTCCATATGTCTAGGTGCCCCATGTGCCACATACACAGTGGGGAATTACATAATATTGTTAGTATGGGGTCCTAACATGCCCTTCCCCTTCAAAAAAGCTTTTTCCTCAAAGCTTAAGATGAGGAATTTGTTGTTGTAGTTGGTGAAGCGACTCCCATATGGCATCTTCTAGTTGAAGTCCTTGCTATTGACAATTACGAAGAGTGAGAACATTGGTCCAAAATCTGTTTGGGCTACATAATGATGGATCATTCATCTAACTTAGGTAGTGTTGATTGAACTTGTACCTTGCTACCAATAGCATTCTTCAATGAAGAAACATGAAAGACTGAATGGTAGGTCAAGTTTGTAGGCGACTACACCAATCTGTTGTAATACCTGGTAAGGACCATAGAATTTTGCTGTAAGTTTCTGGCATCCACGAAGTTGAACCGAGGATTTTTTGTATGGTTGTATGGTTGTCGATCATCTTGTTGATGTATGTGATTTTGGGTCATCTCCAAATTCTCCTTAAGCTACTAAAGAAGTGTTGCATGTTGACAAAGAGCAGTATCTACTACCTGAACTCAAGAACTGCCTAGAATGTAGGAGGAAGGTGTCAATGGGGGTGGCCATATGTTACTTCAAATGGCATGACCTTGGTAGTTGTGTGATGCAAGGTGTTATACCACCATTCCACTAGAGGAAGTCATTTAGCCCACTATGTAGGATGGTCTGATGCAAAACAATGGAGGTATATCTCCAAGCATTTGTTGACAATCTCCATTTGACCATTTGTTTAAGAGTGGTATGCTAAGCTTATTTTAAGATGATTTCCCTACAATTTAAACAATTCCTACCGAAAGTGATAGGTAAAAGTAGGGTCTATGTCAAAAACAACATATTTTGGCATACTATGTAGGCAAAAGATGGAGTTTACAAAACTTTGAGTAACTATAAAGGTAGTAAATGGATGGGCTAAGGAACAGAAATGAGCATACTTTGTGAAACAATCCACTACCACCATAATGACTAATTTACCCCTAGATTTTGGCCAGCCTTCAATGAAATCCACAAAGATGTCAATTCACATATATGTCAAAATTGAAAGATATTGAAGTCTACGTAGGGTGCAAAATATGTCTCCCTCCATTCGTATCGCATTATGCCATAAAGGTTTGAATGTCCTTTTTCATTCCCTTTTAAAAGAAGGTGCATTTGGCCATTTCATAGATTTTAAGAAACCCTAAATGTCCTATAGTAGGTGAAGCATGAATTTCTTGTAATATGAGTTTGCACATATGTAAATTTTTAGGAACAACCAAATGATCATGATACCTCAAATGTTGTCCCTCTCACACATCCTGGCCATGAGTTATGATCATCTTGGAGTTTTTGAATCCTATATTGCAAATTAGAGTCCTTAGTCATCTCTTTCTTAAGATGATTGGCCCACTGAGGAAGTGGGGTTCATGCTTTGATCTTCACATTGGTGTGAAATTTTATCAACCACTATATTCTCCTTTCCTTTTCTATGACTAATTTCATAATCATACCCCAACAATTTAGAGACCCACCTCCAAGAAGTACTTGAGACTTTAGTGGTATGTTTTGATTGAAAAGTGATGCCCAATGAGGTAAGATTGTCGATGATTGATAGCATCTAAAATGACCAACATCTCCTCATGAGTGGATTTTCCTAAATTTATGCTCGATTGTGCCTTGCTAGTGAATGTCAATGGTCATCCTTCTTGCATTAAACCGCTCCAATTCCATTACTTGTAGCATCACTCTCAATTACAAAAGGTTTGGAAACATCTAGTGTAGCTAACATCGGTGTCAATATCATGGTTTGTTTTAGATATCAAAAAGTGTGTTCTATTCTTATTTACAACAAAAGAATTTTTCAACATTATTATAAATGGTGTTGCAATCTTCCCATAGTTTTGAACGAACTTTCAATAATGTTTAGTAAGACCCAAGAAACCTTGAAGGCCTTGAGTGTTTGAGGCTTTGGTCATTTCTATATAGCCTGAATTTTCTTGGGGTAAACTTTAACTCGTTCCCTTCATACAATGTGATCCAAGTACTTTACTTCTTGCATACCAAAGAATAGTTTGACAATTTGGCATAAAGTTGATTCTCAGACAAAAGTTGCAAGGCCTGATCCAGATGTTTGAGATGCTCCTCCCAAGTATGACTATAAATCAAAATATCATCAAAGAAGACTAAAATTAATTTGCACAAGAAGGGACAAAAGATTGTGTTCATCAAAATTTAGAAGGTGGAAGATGCATTGACCAAAAAATTGTAGTGTCCTTCATGAGTTTGAAAGGCAGTTTTCGGAATATCTTCTTCCTTAAGTCGAATATGATGGTAGCCTAAATGCAAATCGAAATTAGAGAAATATTACATGTCATTCTATTCATCTAACTACTCATCAATAAAAGGAATAAAAAATTTGTCTTTGATGGTTATTTTATTGAGTTCACAAAAATCCACGCACAACTGTCGTGATCCGTCTTTCTTACATACCAACAATATTGGAGAGGAATATGGACTAACACTGGATCGAATAACCCCTACTACAAGTAATTACTACATCATTTTCTCAATTTCATATTTCTAAACATATGGATACCTATACGGCTAAAAATTTGGCAAAAGGCTATATGATACAAGGTGGATATCATGATCATGAACATGTCGAGGTGGTAGACCTTGGGGCTTCTCAAAAAAAGATGTGTCTCTCTAAAAGAATCCATAATTCCTCATGTTGCTTTGTTTTCTTATTATTGGGTGTTTGCATAGCAAACAATTGGGTCACTATCCATGAAATGATTTCTTTAAAAGCTTTTTCATTCTGTGAGAAGAAATAAGTTGGGAAGCGCCAACTTGCATCCCTTTGAGAGTGTATTATGTTCCTTGTTGACTAAATTTCATCCATAGTTCAAAAAAATCCCATAATACTAGACCCAAAGTTCTAAGCCATTGTGTTCCCAATACTACATCACATCCTCCCAAGGAAAGGGTAAATATGACGACTCTGTTTGCACCTTCACATTTCTACATTTACCCTTGCAAGGCAAAGTTTCTCCATTAGCTATCATGAGTTCAAAGGAGTTATAGAAATTTATATAACAATTTTCCCTTTTAGCCACTCAAGGATCAATGAAGTTATGTGTACTACCAAAGTTGATAAGGATTATGATTCTCTCACCCTTGAAATGTCCTATCACCTTCATAGTTTGGGGAGTAGATATTCCTGCTAGAGCATGGACTAAATTTTTTGGCTAAGATTCCTCTTGTGCTTCACCCTCGCTTGTATACTCTTCTTGATGTTCCTCTTCCTCTTCATGTGTTTCATTTATTGAAGATTCGTCCACATCCAGCAAATAAAATTTTTGTTTTACACATCTGTGTCCAAGAGAGTATTTCTCATCACAATTATAACACAACCCTTATGCTTTGCGAGCCTCCATTTCCTCTTGAGTCGATCATGTGATGGTTAAAGACTTACTTCTCGAATTTGTTGTGGGCTTATATGGAAATGGGGGTTGACCCTGAGGAAATTTGAAAGTGTCTCTAAGCAATATTTTTTCCTCTACTAGCCTAGCAAAATCGATTGCTTGCATCATGGTCTATGGTTTGAACATTTTCACCTCAACCTCGATATCATCCTTCAAACCATTAATGAAACAACTCTATAACTCAAAACCCTTATCTAGTTAGCCAATTTTTCAAATTAAGTCTAATATTCACAAACGGTGCATGTTTGCTTCAATTTTGTAAGGGCTCCTATGAAGTCCTCATATTCACTAGGGCTAAATCAAGTGAGTAGTTGTGTTTCACAATATTCCCAGAAAGATAGAGATTCATATATTTCACCCACTGATATCATTTAAGGACTTTAGATTCAAAATTAAAAGATGCCCTTGTGATCCATAAATGTCGAGGAACATTGTAAAGATTGAAATATTGACCTGCACAACATAGCCAACCATCTGGATCCTTCCCATCCTGAGTAACAATTGTCTAGATTGTCAAAATTATGTTTGTTACTGATCCCAACTGTATTAACAACCGCCATTGTACTCGACTATTACTTACACCACTACTTTGTTCTTGGTAGCCAAGAACGATTATTGTATCATCGATTTCATAGTGAGTAGTTTCTGTAATATGCTTAAGTTTGTGTTTAAGGTTTTTAGGTTCGATAGACTATGTTTGGGGTTTGACAAACAACAAAAAAAGGGTGATTTTAGGCCAAGGTGTGTTTATTGCCCATAACCCTCTAATATATAATAGTAGTAATCGATAATTCTCATATCGATATTTCAAACCACTACCCAAGGAGGATATAGCCTATATCCTTGGGCACAGTACCCACTTCTTTGATCGGTATGAAAGGGTTAATTTTCCTGTGTTGTGCTCGATGCACTATGGATAAATACATTGTTGAAGGCTTCCTAGGGTTAAAGGTATCTTCTAAACCTAAGGGGGCTCTATATATACCCAAGGGTACATGGAAGCTCAAGTTCGTATGTGGGTATTGTCTGATGCTTGGGTATTGGAGTTTGATCATCCTCACTTCACAAAACACTTTATGGGTAATCTAGCGTAGCCAATAATAACTCCTCTGTGATATTTTAAAACCCCCAACATAGGGTTTAACCTATTAAACTAAAACAAACAAACAAAAATGACTCAATTGTTTTGCAAAGGGTATTTCACATTAAAGAACTAAAGGAAAAAGTATATCTAATAGAAACGAATTGGTAAGACAAGAACTGTTGTAGTTGCAGTAGAGCACAACCTTGTAAGGTGTTGTGATACCACTTGTTAGGAACCTTCCAATTAAAAAAAACACATCCATGGAGATATTGCAACAAATAACAGAATTAACAAAAATAAAAGCAGTATTATTACAATATGAATGGAAATGCAACAGCGTTATTAAACAAAATAGAATCACAATACAAAATCATTGTCCTCTTCAAAGGGGCAACCTCCTTAGAAGCAGGGCTTCAATACAATATGAAAAATATGATACATTACATTCATGCTCTTGCATTTTTAAAGACTCCTACCAATCCTAACCTTAACGCTCAAGGGTCAGTTTCACATATTTACATCAGTTACATATTTTATAACGGTTACATTATATGGGCCCATATGTCTAGGCACCCCAAGTGCCACACACACATTACAATGTATTATATAATATTGTTTGGATGGGGCATCACACTATATTGTTAGGATGGGATCCTAACACTGTTCTTTTCTATAAAGGATATGATAGTGTGCTTCTAAGGTGCATTGAAGAAAGAATAGTAAGATATTTGCTACAAGAGTATTGATGATGAAGGTTGTCATTTCTTAGCTCACATAAGAGTGCACAAGATCCTAAAGGCAAGACACTATTGGCCTACCATCTTCTCAAACTCTTTCCAATGGGTTAAGAAAAGCAAAGCTTGTTGCATGTTTGGAGGGTAGAGGCAGAAAACATCCATGTCACTTCAACCTATAATTGTGAGAGAATTGTTCCAATAGTGAGGATTGAATTTCATAGGAAAAATTAACTCGCTATCTAGTATAGGGAATAGGTGGATCCTAACAACAACCAACGTTTTTAGTAGATGAATAGAAATCATTTCAGTGAAATCAGCCAATCAAGAAATAGTCATACAACTCTTACAAGACATTATCACTAGATATGGGACCCTTTCTCCAGCAATCATGAAAATGCCATGTCATTCATTGGGACAAAGTTGATACAATTTGCATTAGAACATGGCTTCATTTTAAAGACTTCTTCAATTACTTCCCTCAAGGAAATGGTTTGGTTGAATCCATGAATAAAAATATTGTACAAATCCTAAATAGAACAATCAACAAATCACATTAAGACTACCATACCTAGCCAAATAGGGTGATCCCTAAAGCTTCTATTGGCACTTCACCACACAAACTTGTATTTGGTAAGGAAGACATGTTATTAGTAAATCTTGAACTCCCTTTGTTCCACATATCTCAACAATTGGAGCTTGAGTACATGGACCTTTCACCAATGCAAGCCAAAATAAATGTTTTATTGTCTCTAGAGGAAGAAAAAGATAAAGTATTCAAGTTGTTCATCACCAAATGGTCATAAAGAGATGGCTTAATAAAAGGTCAACATATATGGAGTTTTAAAGAATGATTCCTTATGCTTAAGTGAGATGAAGATAGAGCTATTGCAAGCGAGTATGAAAAGTTTGACTCATGGATTGGCCCTATCAAATAGATAGTGTAAAAGGCACAAACGTTTACAGGTTGATGATGTTGGAAGGGTGGCCGAATCTTGTTTTAGTCAATGGACAACATCTAAGACTCCTATGATTCCAAAAGGAGAAAATCATTGCTTGTAACTATGCACATAATTATGTTTGTTTCTCTTTATCTTTCTTTAAAATACTAGCTTTCTTTCTTTTCAAGAAAAAATGAAAAAACAAAAAGAAAAATGAAATTTATTGTCCCAAGATAATAAACTTAAAATAGATGTTTTTCCATCCCTCCTCTTTCATTTGTTTCTTGTAGTTCGCATAAATAAATACTTTGAATGTTTTGATAAAATCATAAAGTTTCCTATGTGATTAAATTGTGATTCACTAATCCTCCAAGAGAGGTCCCAGGTTCAAATCTCCACCCTACCAAAAAGCTGAATTGGGTATCAAAAATCCAATTGATAACGTTGGTGCAGGCAGGGTCGAGTGCGACTCCCGGGTGACTTTGATGGTGTAGAACCCCCTGTTCGTGGTCTCTCAGACCAAGGCGGCCCCGCAAGGGGTTTTGGGATCCGCAAGGCGGCCCCGCAAGAGGTTTTTCGCTTTCCCAACTAAAAAGTATGAAAATTTTATTTCAAGAGAATAAAAGGTGATTCACCAATTTTTAAAAGGCAAATCACCCTATTCAAGTTAACAACTTAAAATGTTAATTAAAGAGATTTTGGCCAACATGAATCATGAATTGCTTTCACAAAAGGAACGAATCAAAAATTTAGCCTCATAAATGCGAACGTAGGGGTAATTGGGAGGGGGTGGGGAGGGATTTACCCCCACACGCCCTCCATTTCATGCTCACTATTACTACAAATTAGAGCGATTAGTAATAGATCACCAAAAGCCAAAAAGAAATTGATTTATTTAAGAAAGATGACAATTTAGTATGGTTGTGAATCCTACTTTGAGGGAAGTACTATGGGTGCAAATCCATCAAAATAGTCAACCTTGAAGGTTCTATTACAATAAGGAAATACAATCTAAAGTGCAATGGTGGTGGTATAGAGCTGGACAAAGTCATCCCCACAATACCTTCAATGCCTTAATGCAACACTCATGTCATTTTTATCAAAGGCTACACCTTTCATCCAACAAAGAAACTTACTAATTATCGTGAAGAGCAATTTGCTCATTTGATGGCTGGAACGCATGATTGGAGGGTTTGGGAAGACATCAAGGCTATGTATGAGCAAATCACTTCCCATGGGGCAAGAAACACCATTTGTTAAAAGGCCTTAAAAAGTAAAAAAGCAAAAAAAAACTCACCAAATGCATAAGGAGCAAATCACTATGTAACAAAAGGTAAATTGCCCTTTTAGTTGACATAAAAGAAAAACCGATCAAGGAAAATAAAGAGCAAAGTGCACATTAAGAAGGAAAACTAAAAGAGTGAATCGCATTTTTCTAGACTTGGCAAAATTTCAAGACTAAAATAAAAATTCCCCATTAATTGAAATGGATGCCAATGGGGCTTCTAGTAACGAAATTAGTAAAGCACCAATAGTGGACTCTCCTACCACCATAGCGATTATTTAAGTGGAGGCAAAGCCATCAAATACAAAAGCACCAATGAAACAAGCAAGTCCTTCAAACACAAGGGAAATAGAAAGAAGCCTACATAAATGTTGTTCAAGAACCCTAACTGCAATGTGGCTAAAGGGAAATTTAAACATACACCTACATAACCACAGAAAGAGGCAATGAGACGATATGCAAGGGCCCAATTACAAATTCCTGAAGTATAAGCCACATTTGGATTTCAAGATTGGCAATGACTCTAGTACCACTAGTGTGAGGCTACCTTAATATTGTTGTAATTTGTGCTTAGAGGTAATGACAAGACTTAACACGTCATCTACAATAGTTTTTTTTTCCACGAAAAAAAAAAATCATAATTTATATTCCAATTGAAAAAGAAAATTACAAAGTATAGAAGCCCAAGGCTTACAAAGAGTGTCAAAGACAATCCTAACTCCCCATCATAAAAATAATTTAAGAATCTAGCACCATCAACCAAAAGAGAACCATCCAGAAAGAAACAAAACAAAAAGCAAAAAAAACCCAATATATGGGTCATACATCAGCTGTCATAAAGCAAAAAACACGGAGTGGTATGAGGCTCCCTCTCCCTGCTCCCCCTCCCCTAGTTCTTGCCCAATCCCTGGCTCATCCCGGGTCATCCCGCTCTGGGAATGCTTTGTAGCAGATGATCTCCTTGGGGGAAGATCCTTCTCCACTTTCTGCTCCTTTCCCAGCAGTTTCAAGGTTTCCCTGCCTGAGCCCGTGGTCTAGTGCATCCCAGGGGTCTCCTAGGGTTTCTTGTATGTTTTCGGGATCCCTTCCTCGTTCTCCCTCAGGCTTTCCCTTGGGGTTTTTTGCAGGTGTTTTGCGTGGATCCGGTTCCCAGGGCTTCCTCGATCGGTGATGGTGGCAAGTTGGGATTTCGACTGCTTCCTGGTGCATCCTGTGAGGTCCTCTCTGCTTCGAGGTTGGTGCGGGGGACCAGTTTCCTCTTCTGCCAGTGACTCCTCTCTGGGATGCCTGTGGTTGTTGTTGGTCCCGTCCCGTTGGGTTGGGCCCTTTTCGGTTTCCTGTTCGAAGGCTTCTTCTTGCTGGATCTGCAATTTGGTGGACACATAGGGCATTGGTTGGCCTTCGGGGTGGACCTCTTCCTCTGCCTGGGTTGTTCCCAATCCCAATCCCAGTTCCCTGAAGCTATCCGTGAGCAAGGATGGGGGGATCTCGATCCCTTCTTCTGGGGTTCCTAGGGTTTCTGTTGCATGTCTGGATCTTGGGAGGGGGACCCATGATCAGTGCATGAAGACCCTAGTTCCCCCAGGTTAGGCTTTCGAGGATCCCATATTTGTGTCTGTTGTCGCTTCCCGCCTGGGATCCTCAGGTTGTTCGTTCTAGATCCTGTTTAGGGGCTTCTGGTCCCAGTTCCCTGGATCTGTTCGTGAGCAAAGATGGTGGTTCCTGGGCCTTTCTGCTGGAGTGGTGGGGGCTTCCTTCTATATTCTTTGGTCTGGGGGGAGATCAGTGTGTTTGCAACTGTGGTCCCTCCTTCCTCCTTCAGTTTTGGCTTCAGGGATCCTGTCTTTGCACCTGTTATTGTTTTCCCTGGATCCTTTCGGCTTCCTCGTATTTCTCCTTGTTGTGCACAGGGATATCTTGGCCTGTAGATATCCCCAATAGTGTTGTTCCACTTTTCAGGCTCATGCGGAGGCTTCTCGTTTTTTTCTTTGAGGACCCTGATGCCATTTCCCAGGTTGTCCCACTACTGATCCCTAGCTTGTATGTCGGTGTTGCTTGCTACTTTGCTCGCACGGCTACTTGTTGCTCCGCTACACCCTGGGTTGCATCCCGAGCCGTCCCTGGGCGAGGATCCTCTCCGGTTTTCTAAAAATTCCCTCCTGGTTTTCGAGCAGGATTTCTGGTTGCAAGCTTTTCTTGGTCTTCCCGCTCTCCCTACGCAGGTCTGGGCAGGTGCGTTGTATCCAACCCCGGGTGGATCCCAGACTGTTGTATCCAACCCCGGGTGGATCCCAGACTACTGTATCCACCCCGGGTGGATCCCAGACTATTGTATCCACCCCTAGGAAAATCTTAAGCTGCCAGCAATGGGAGGACGATATTTTCGCGAAGTGGGCCTCACTAGTTGGTACTAGAATCTGGTCTTTCTGTTGGATCAAGGGTTTTTTCTGGCCCTTTCCATTTCAGTTTGTGTTTATTTTCATGTACTAAGGAATTGCTTTAAATCTCGGTGCTACGGCCCTTTTTGTTATAAGGTTTTGGGATCCTCTTAAAAAATCCAATTTGTATATAAAATTCTAGTTACTTATCAAAAAAATAAAATAAAGCAAAAAACACAACAAAAGAAACTTGCACCAATTTTTTTATTTATTTATTTTTAATAAACATCATAAATTGAAATCGCCGCCTCATGGATAGTCACACCATCCTTAATTTCACTCCACTCCCAACTCCCCTAAGCCAACAACAACCCTTCCTTTGACATAGCATCCGCAAGATAATTGTGTTCTCTATTTACATGTTGGTAAATGATGAAGCTGAAAACACACGCTAAAAGATTCACCTCTTCTAAAAAAGACCGCAAAGTTATATTCTCCAGTTTGTACTGATCCTTCATCCAATTGATGACCATCAAAGAATCTCCCATAACTTAGAGTTGTTGTACATTATGAACTAATGCAGTTTTCAACAACAACTTCAAAGTAATTAATTCAGCATAGTTATTGGTGCCCACACCTAAGCATGCCTTGAACTTTATGAAATGTGTATCATGAAAATAGAGAATTCCTCTTGCCCCACACAAAAGAGGAATACTTTGACAAGCCCCATCAAAATATCCCCAAGGACGTCATCTACAATAGTTATGAGAAGAAACACGTCTTCTCACAAAAGACGAAATCATATAGTATAACCCACATTTGGATTTCAAGATTGGTAATGACTCTAGTACCACAAGTGTGAGACTACCTTAAAATTGTTGATATTTGTGCTTAGAAGTATGATAAGACTCGACACACCATCTACAGTAGTTATGGGAAGAATCACATCATTCACACAAACGATGAAATCATAAAAGTGATGTGCGTAGAGGACAAATTGATGCATTAGGTCTCATGTAACTCATAGGTCCATATGGATTACTTTAACAAGTTCAATGAGGATAGGTGGAAAGAATTTTTGGATAGACAACTTGAAAAGCCATAAGAAACCTAAGGATTCAACCTCCCACAAAAAAACAATCAATTCAAAGCAGATATTCAAATAGTGTTATCAAGCCAAGAGGCAATGCTCAGAGAGATGAGTGCCAAAATGGTGATAAGAATACTTTGACATGTTACATGCAGTAAAATATTACCCAACGCATTCTCAAATGTCAAATTGTCCCACATACATCGTAAGTCATATTGACCACCAATTAAAGAATTTTGGGAGGAAAGAGCAATTTAACTTATCTTTGTATCTCATTTTGCTCATCATAAATTTAAAAAAAAAAAAAAACATTGAATCCCAAAATCACAATTGGATGGCGTAGAATCCTAAGGGAATCATTGCCCATATGTGATTGCATAGACATGTTCTACAAGAATGAGGGCAAAAACTGCATATGACTTTCATGATATGGTGTATGACCCCATCATGAGGGGGTTAAAAGACAATGTGCTCAAGCTATTAGTTGAATATAGAAACCTTCTCATTTTAAAAGAGTAACCTAGTGGATATTTTTACCCAAGAAAATAAAGATCTTTCTTCAAGATATATGGTTTCCAACTAAGGCCTTCTGAGTTGCTTGCATACATGCCTAACTCTCTCTTCAACCTAGAATATATATGGTAGCTCGACTATATAGACCATAAGTTCTTCAAGGAATGAAAGAAAAATGCATTTATAAGGCCAAGTAAGCAGTAATAATGATTACCTCTCTAGTACAAGGATGCAACAATGAAATAGGCCAAAGATTGAAAGACCTAAGAATGACACAATAGCAAGATTTTTTTTCATGTGACCTTGACGCGGCTTTTGTAAGTGTTGTTCGCTAAAGACATTAAGATAATTTATTTCCATGCGAGCATACCTAAAATAGAGAAAGAAGCTAATATGAGTGAAGAGGATATCCAAGCTAAGTGTCCCACATGCATATAAGTACAAGCTTCACCATCTTCCAACAATGGCAAAGTCATCCTCCCCTATGGTTTGCCTTCTACACAAATGCAAGGGTCAAAGCATATTTTGACCAAGATAAAATAGTCAACCCTCACATTATATGCGCTCTTCAAAGACATAATTAGCCACTGTTAGATTCAACGAACTGAAATTGTATATTGCTGCAGAGTTTAAATACATGTGACAGTGTCGTGAATAGCACACAGGCAACTGCACTCTGTTACGTAGTTGTAACAGTACAACAGATAGCTATACTAATAGCTAACTAATAGCTAAATAGCGTAATACAGATAAAAGGAGTTAAGTACGCTAACATCCCCCTTTATTACATTATTTGGGTAATGTAATAATTAATAGCTATACTAACATCCCCTTACATTATTTTGTAATACAAAGTGAGTCGCGAAACAATTCAAATTTGACACGTCCAAGTGCCTTAGTGAAAATGTCCGCAACTTGAGCATCGGTGGGAATGTGTCTGAAGCTGAATTCGGTGCTTTGGAACTTCCTCTCGAATGAAATGACATTGTGTGTCAATGTGCTTTGTTTTTTCATGATGGACTGGATTCTTGACGAGGTTCATAACACCCTGATTGTCGCAAAACAAGTGTATTGGAGATTTTGATGGATGGCCCATACTTGTTAGAATGCGACGTAACCATATCACTTCGCACACACCTTCACGTGCGGCGCGATATTCGCCTCTCGTTGAAGAAATAGCAACCACTGTTGCTTCTTGTCGTGCCAAGAGACAGGACCGGATCCCAGATGAAAAATGTATCCATAAGTTGACTTGCGATCATCAAATGATCCGGCATAGTCGGAGTCCGTGTATCCTTGCAAGAAGAATTTGTTGTTCCTCTTGTATTCTAGGCCATATTCTATAGTACCACGGACATAGTGAAGAACACGTTTTGTCGCTTTCCAATGAGTAATCTTAGGCTCCTGCATGAACCTCGAAAGATAGTTTACAGCAAATACGAGATCTGGCCTAGTATTGGTCAGATATATGAGACTCCCAATCAACTGTCGATAGAGAGTGCCATCTACCTGGGGTGAGTCATCATGTCGCGATAACTGAAGTCCATTCTCCATAGGAGTTGCCATTGGCTTGCAGTCAGTCATGCGATATTTATCGAGCAATGTCTTGGCATACTTTTTCCGAGACACTTTGATGGTGTGCTCCTTCCGGCTGAATTCCGGACCAAGACAAGTAATGGAGAAGTCCAAGATCCGTCATCTCAAAAGATTTGCACAAGTTTCTTTTGACAAGTAGAGATCAAATCTTCCGAACTCCCCGTAATGAGCGGATCATCCACATAGAGTACAAGCAACACTATCTCGGAACCCTGTTTCTTGAAATAGAGGTTTGCATCTGACGGACATCTCTTAAATCCATGCTGCATTAGGTGATTGTCCATTTTTATATACCAAGCTCGAGGAGCTTGTTTTAGACCATACAAGGATTTAACCAATTTGCAAACTTTCTGCTGTTGGCCTTCCACTTCAAATCCTTCAGGCCGAGTCATATAGACTTCTTCTTGGAGATCACCATTAAGAAAGGCACTTTTGACATCCATTTGGTGAACTTTCCACCCATATTGTCTTGCCATAGCACACATAACCCGAATTGTGGTCATCCGAGCAGTAGGGTGCAAAAGTTTCTTCATAGTCGATGCCTTCCTTTTGAGCATAGCCCTTTGCAACAAGACGGGCTTTATGCTTATCAATTGTTCCATCCGCCTTGTACTTGACTTTGTATACCCATTTGCAGCCAATAGGTTTCTTTCCATGAGGCGGATCAACAAGCTTCCAAGTTTTATTCTTCATCGGAGACTCATACTCCGTATCCATAGCGGCCTTCCACCGAGGCTCACTAAGAGCATCTTGCACTGATGCAGGTCCAAGACTATCTATGGTAGACATGAATGCCCTGTCATCATCAATATCCATATCCTCAACTTCTCTACTTGGAGTCATAGAAAGTTCCTCAAAAGATTGACAAAGATCATCAACCTCACCAGTTTCTCTGGCTTCTCTTTCCTGTTGAGCCATACTGCGTGTACGAGGTCTATCCAAATTCAAATTGGGAGGAGTGGATAAATTTGCATCTCTCGATTGTATTTGTACACCATTTAGGATTCTTCGTCGGTGGTGGTGAAGAAGATGTAGAAGGACCTCCTGTCCGTGTTGACGAAGGAATCCCCTCTTCCTTTGGTTCCACAATATCCTCGGTGTACTCGTAGATGTGCTCTGTGATGTGAAAGCTTCATCAAAGACAACATCTCCGCTGATATGAATTTTCTTGGTCAAAGGATCTATCAACCGATATCCTTTAGAGTGCTCGAATATCCAAGAAAAATACATCTCGGTGTTTTCTCATCTAGCTTCTTCCTTTTCTCTTTCGGTATGTGCATGAAAGCTTGACACCCGAAAATACGTAGATGAGATATGGAGGGTTTTCGACCACTCCATGCTTCCTGTGGAGTCATTCCTTTTAGGGCCTTTGTGGGTGCCCTATTCAAAAGATACACTGCAGTGGTGACAGCTTCTGCCCAATATTGTTGCCCAAGAGTTGCACCCGTGAGCATACAACGAACCATTTCCATGATAGAACGGTTCCTTCTCTCAGCAACTCCATTCTGCTGAGGAGTATAGGCAGTTGTTAACTCGTCTCTTGATCCCATGTTTATCTAGGAATGCAGAAAATTCATTAGAGGTAAACTCTCCCCCTCGATCTGAGCGGAGGGTTTTAATAGAAGCCCCCGACTCCTTCTCAACGGATTTCTTGAACCGTTGGAAGAATGCGAAAGCTTCAGATTTCAGTTTGAGAAAGAAAACCCACATCTTTCGTGAGTAGTCATCTACGAATAACCGAAAGTACCTCTTCCCTCCAACACCGTTGGGTGTGAAAGGACCGCATAGATCGGTGTGAATTAGCTCCGGAGGTTTTCGTGCTCTTGTAGAGCTCTTCTCAAATGGTACTCTATGCCGCTTTCCCGCCAAGCAGTCGAGCACACTCGGCAATGTGGCGTAAAGGGAAGGAAGACCCTTTACCATCTCATACTTGCCGAGCTCAAGTAAGTAGCCGTAACTAAGATGCCCATATCTCTTGTGCCATAGGGAAGTTGCCTCCTTGGTAGAGACAATCATGGCAACATGTGGAATAGAGATAGCATCTAGTGCAAATAAGCCATGCTTATATGAAGTCATTGCAATCGCTTACCCTTCCCGGTAATTGTACAACACTTCTTTCCATTCTCAACACGAAAGTTGACAACCATATTTCCGTCCGGGATTTGTGTCACCGACAACAAATTGTTGGCCAATCCCGGAACATAGAGGACCTTGTCAATCTGACACTTGCCATCAGGAAGAGTGACTCGAAACCGTACCCTCTCCCTGAACCCCGTAGGTTTTATCATCAGCAATGGTGACAGGTTTGCCCTCCTTGGCCACAAATGATTCAAACCACGATCCGTCGCCGATCATATGTTTACTAGCTCCGTAATCGACATACCAAATAGGATCCCTCCGAGTGGAATCCGTGGTAGTCATGAGCACCTTGTGTGCCCATTCGGAATCCGAGTCGATTCTTCAACAGCAACATTCACCTGGGGTTGCTTGTTTTTATTTTGTGGTTTGTTTTGGCCTTTTTGCTTGTTCTTATGCCAACACCTGTTGGTGTCATGGTTGTCTTTCTCACAGATCTTGCACCACCTCTTCTTCTGTTGAGGTTGCTTGCCTTTTCCTTTCGTATCCCGTTGAGAATTTCCTCCTTTCCGAAAGTTGCCTCCTTTTTGCCCATTACCTTTCTTCCTAGAACCCCGCCTCGTTGGTGTAGAGGGTCGTATTGGAAGAATCATCCTTGTGAAGTTGGCGTGCCTCCTGTTGTTGAAGCAGATTGACCAACTCGATGTAGGTAATTTGTCGTTGGGACACCTGGATGGAGGTTATCAACATGTCAAATGAAGAAGGTAAAGCTCTCATCACAAGTGAAATGAGAAGCTTTTCATCCACAGTATCTCCTAGAGAACTCAATTTCTCTTTCAACTCAGACACTCTGCACAGAAAGAGTTCAACTGTTTCACCCTGTCTCAAACTCAAGTTATGAAGTTGTTGTTGAAGATGAAGAATGGTGGATTCATTCTTCCCCTCATAGATGGTTCTAAGGGCATCCCATGCCTCTTTACCACTTGCTTTATCAGCTATATGAGGTTGCACTTCATCGGAAAAAGCAAACAAAATGAGCACCTTTGCTCTACTGTCTTTCTTGTCAAAAGCAATCTGATCCGTCGAAGGACCTGTGGATCCTGCTGTTGGTGAAGGCCTTGTTGCTACTCCAGTAACAATATCCCACAAATCTTCCATTTGGAGAATAGCCTTCATCTTATGTTTCCATGGTGTATAATTTGGACCTTTCAATAACTGATGCGGATCAGTCATCAATTTTGCAACAGTGGCCATAGTGAAGGTTCCTTATATCACCAAATTGGTCCCCCTTTCGATATACCTTTTGCTAGGCCAATATACCGTACAAAATACCCGCCCTTACGTGAGGGAAACTATAGGTATTTAGAAAGATCAACAAAAAATCACCCACCCTTACGTGAGGGAGACTATAGGTGAAATTTAGAGATCATACGATACGTGGAACATAAGCGGTACTGAAAGGGAATCGCCTTGTTGATGGCACCTACCATAGAAGATTCTTCTCATGCGTGGGGCGTAACTTCCCTAAACACTATGAAGAATACTTCGTCAGGATTTACGCCTAAACACAAGTGCGATAAAGGGTAGTGGATGGAGTAAAAAATGCAAAAAAATGGCGTACTTATTCCTCCCCGACGATTTATAGAGAACAAGCTCAGACGTCGTTATAGCAGCTATATTAGGCGGCGGATACATTAGCCAAATCACGACAGCTTTACCTGTAAGTGCTGGCCAGAGGTATCGCAAATACCGAACGCTGCAGTGCAAATAAATTGCACAGATGGGTTTTATATTCCGGGGACTTTAGGGAGTGTTTGATTTTAATTTTTAATGTTATAGTGCAAAAATGAAATATGCAACATACAACAAAAAAAATGCCCACTAGAATAACCCACTAGGTGTCGGTCACAGTCGAAAATGCACCTTTTACAATGCCAAATTGCTATTTTTCATAAAAAATTACTCTCAATCCCCCTTTGATTTTTTTGAAAAAAATCCCCCCTTAAAAGGCTTTCTTTAACAAAGCATTTTTATAATTATTATCAATTTTAAAATTAAAATAAAAAATTTTAATTTCTATAGTTTTAAACTTTTAGAAAAAATAAATTAAAATTAAATTTAATTTATTAAAGTTTAAAAACTATATTAAAAAAATTAAAATTAAAAATTTTAATTAAAAATAATAATAATAAAAAAATAACTTTAAAAAAAAAATATACCTTGGGGGAGTCGGCGGGATTCGAACCCCCGACCTGTAGGCTCCCTGAGCCTTACCGCACGGCTCACGACCACGTGAGCCAGCGGGCTGATCCGAAAAGATCAGCAAGTCACCTCCCTTTTCAACACCCTCTGCAGCAGCCTCCGGCTCGGCTTCCTCTCTGCAAGTCGCAGCGAGAGATTGATTTTTTTTTTTTTTTTTTTTTTTTTTTGAAAAAAATTCCAGGGCCAGCCCCGCGCGCTAGAGGGCCCTCGGCTTCTCTGCGCAATCACCGGGGGGTTTGCGCAGACACTGCGTCTCCCGGACGCAGTCCCGCGGGGGGGGGGTTTGCGCGGACGGGCGCAAACACTGCGTCTCGCGGACGCAGTCCCGCGGGGGGGTTTATACCCCCTCCGATTTCCCGCGCGGGCGGGAATTTGAATTCCCGCTCCGCGGGCGGGCCGGGGGGGGGGGTCGGGCTGGTGGGGAGGGGGGGGGCGGGGCCACCTCGGGGGGCGCGCGCGTCTGTTGACGCGTGGCGCGACCTCCCTCCAACGCAACGTTTGCGCTGCGCGGGGGGTTCTCCCCTCCTCGACTGCCGCGCTCGGCTCCTCTGTCGTGCGTCCAGTGCTCGATCGTCACAAACTGGACGCGCGTTCGGCTCCTCCCCGCTCTGCGCGAGGTCCTGGACGTCCCCTTTTTTTTTTTTTTTTTTTTAAACGCACGGACTGCGAGAAAAAAACTCGTCCGGATCAAAAAATCGCGCTCTGCTCCTCACCTCGCCCCTGGCTCTGGTACCATGTTAGATTCAACGAACTGAAATTGTATATTGCTGCAGAGTTTAAATACATGTGAAAGTGCCGTGAATAGCACACAGGCAACTGCACTCTGTTACGTAGTTGTAACAGTACAACAGATAGCTATACTAATAGCTAACTAATAGCTAAATAGCGTAATACAGATAAAAGGAGTTAAGTACGCTAACAGCCACCAAAAAAAGGTGATGGCATGAAGGAATATGAGATTCAACGCAAGCACCACAAGGTACTTATCTTCTACACAAATGCAAGGGTCAAAACATATTTTTTACCAAGATAATAAAAGTCACCCCTCGCATTATATGCACCCTTCAAAGACATAATTGGCCACCAAAAAAGGTGATGGCATGGAGGAAAATGGGATGAGACAAGCACAAGTTATGTAGAATCTCAAGGACCATTTGATGAGGATTTCTCCAAGGCATGGGATAAGCGCCATGAGAAGGAAAAGAAAAGAAAGAGAGCCCTAGTAGATGATCCATCTAATCCTCTATTGCATTCACTACTATGACCTCTACAACATGAGCATTATTAGACACCACAATATTAGAAGTAGACGAGTGATAGACTCAATTCACATGGATCTTTTTGGAAAAAATTAGCAGTGCAAAAAGGATGTCATAGGAACATTGACCTCTCAAGAGATGGAAGGTGCAGAAGGATGTCCTAGGTACATTGACCTCTCAAGAGATGGAAGGTGCAAAATAAAGTGAAATAGTTGGGGGAGGCACCGGACAAGGAGCAAATTCACCTATGAGCAACAATAATAGGAGTCGTTTCAAGCACATGAACCACTTCCCCACTCACTCCACTCATTGCTCTCAGCTCTAGTCCATTCTCCTCTTATCAATTCTCTTTCCTCGCACTTTTCATCACACCTCTTAGTTTCCCTTTCTTGCACTCACCCCACCATAAATAAGCACAACTTAAGGTCATCAGCAACTACGCCTCCCAAAATATTATCTTATTTATAGTCGAGTTTTGGAATAACAGATTTGTGTTTCTTGCACTACCCTTCAAGACCAAAATTTTTGAAAACATATATTGAAGGTTTTCCATCTTATATGAAGTATACCAAATTCTTGTTGACAATTTTGTACAACTAATTGCAAACAAAAAGCTAACTCCTATAAAACCTTTTAGAAAAGGGATGATAATGACTCTAAGCAATCTAACGAGTCACTTTATAAATTATAAAACTCTACAAATGCTCTGTATATTTGAAGCCCCAATTTCTATGTTTTGAAACCCAAATGTCTAAGTTACCAATGCTCTCCCCTACTGTTGGTTTCCTGCCATAGAAGGTCTCTTTAGCATTCCAGTGGCCCATTCTCCAATGAGCATCCTTTGTTTCAAAGTTCCTCCACGCTACCATTTTTTTAAAAATAAAAGAAAAAAAAATTATGAATTATTTCTCCCAAATGCGGCCATCTTGGGCGCACTTAAAAGACTACTTGTAGTTCCCCACGTATAATAGGACAGAAAAATGCCCAAAAAATGATAATCTGCACATAATATCACAATCACTTTAGAACACTGAAATGTTTTGATCCCAATCATGGAATATTTTGAGCATGTTAAGTACCCAATTACTAGCAAAATTAAGCAATGAATTGAATGATGTCATTTTTTATTCTTGTTGAACATCCAAGCCTACCCAGGTTTGCTTCAATTATCATACAGCCACAAATTTTTATCTATTTCAAAGGACCCCAAATCTCAGATTTCAATTTGTTTTAATTGAAGAAACGCTCTTCAACTCTTTAAAATTAACTCCAATTTCAACCTCCAGGTTTTTGACATGACAAAACTCACAGGGAAAGATTTTCAATGAATTAGCTGACAAGGCTTAAGACCAACACCCGTGCTCGACAGAATATCCTTGTTCAGCCAAAGAACATGTACCAAACCAACCAGTGCTCGACAGAATATCCTTGACTTTTAAGTTCACAAAAATTTTCAACCAAAGAACATGTACCAAACCAACCATCAGAGGCAAGCAATCTCAATAACCCTAGGACTTCACTAAGCCACATAAAAATCACACTACCATTGCAAAACACGGAATGGACAATTCTCAATTCTCTGTACCTGACAAGAATGCTTGCTGGATATTATAGATTATCCTTTGACACAGGCACTGGTTCTTTTTAATCCAATATAAAAATAATAAATACGAAATTTTATTCCCCCTTAAAATCCCTTTATATTGCTTAAAAATATATATAATTATGTAATGTGCCATCCTTTATCACTATTACTGACAGTAGATTTATATTTAAATTGCTTCCTCTTGTATTTATGTTACAAGGAGGGCAACGCCATTTATTTTTATGTCTCGTGTATGAATAAATGCCCCTTCAATGTTTTTGCACCCAGCTGAATATCATCATCCAGTGCACTTCAAGCCATTTCTTGGGCCCTTCAAACACCCCTTCCAGCCTTGAACATAATTGTACCTACTCGCACAAATCATTCATTACACTTCTTTGATCATGATTAGCAAGAACTATCTTAGAAGCATGCACAATTGACTGTTCAAATTGTGTAGAGGTATGTCCCATCATTAAGAAAAAATCATCACTACATCAAAATAACATCTCAAGGTCGTCTAATAGAATTGGCTACCAGAACTATATCATGGAGCTGGCAACCAAATTTGTAAAACAAATTAGAGCCAAACTGCCAGAAAGCCCTCACGTTGCAGTGTAACACAACCTACTGGCACAAATTAAATGAGAAACATCACTGTTCTTTGTTATATACAAATAAATGTAACTAAAGGAACCACCAAGATCTTTATTAATATAAATTGACGAGTGGCAACTTTCAAGAGGAATCACATAAGTTTGGCCATGTGATAATTAATGTCAGGGCCAGGCTATCAAGTAGGAAAATCATCAAAGGGAAGAAACCACATTCTGGAACAGAATGCATGCCACGATTAAGCCTGCAACTCATTACTGTGCATAAAGCATCATCGAGTCAATGAGAACACAGCAAACGTAAGACCAAAAAGGACATTCCCCAGTACCTAAAACAGCTGATAATAATCTCTATTTCCAACTTAGACATTAAAACAAAGCAGATTTCCCCGCCATTACCACACACCAGCAGGAGTACAAAGCTTGAGACAAAGGATGTCATCTTCAACCCAATCGTAAACAGTGGGACGGAATAAATATCTCCAGATTTTAACTGCAGCAAGGCCAAATTGTCATAAAGAGTGCTTAATAAACCCTATAACCTGCCCACAAAATACTCTATTCCCCCACCCAGCGTTATGACTAGCCAACAAAGTAACGTCCAACATTTGCACATTACAGAGCAAGATGAATAAAAAGCATGAAAATCAGTCAATTCACTAAATCTTTCCAACAGGAACAAACATAGAAATCAGAGGCAGGTAGTTGACTTCTCCATCACAATGCTCATCATGGGATTCTGTTGGACTGCAAACATCCAAATACTGTGAGATTTGGGTAAATAGTCATAACATTACTGCTCCTCAAACACAAGAAAAGGGGTCATGCAGGCATTCATAAAGAGAGGATAAATCACACAGCAAAAACATAACCATTCTTGAATTATCAAGAGAGTAAATATACCTTCTATGCAGGTATCATTTTATCAGCTTGAGAAAACAATATTTTACAGCAACATTCCTCAATGGTGCCTGCCTCGGTTTCTTACTTCGCAGCAATACAAATGTAACAGATATAAGTCTCGTAGCCCAGAAAGTTGACACAGACTTAAGCATACAATCTTCTCTAAATCAAATGAATCAAAATCATATTACACACATTGAAAATTTTAAGTCCTTTAACTTGATCATCACAAAAGAACTCACATCATGAATTCCAGAAAATATATCAAGGAAAAATCCATCAGAAAATATACAAATCATGTTACAAAAGATACAAATCAAGTAACAATCATCACTAGAAGAACATTCTTTTCATTTTCATTTTAGCACTCTTTTTTAAATTCAATATGCCATCCCTTGCATTAACTTCTCTTATACAGCTTTTATTATGATTTCCATTATTCGTCAGATTCTTATAATTTTAATTTCCAGCCTTGTCTAACTATTAGGAGTTCATAACAAAAGTTCCCAAGGGTTTAACATCATTGAAATAGGACATTTTTTTGTTGTTTAGGCTTTAAGCTTACCTCGACAACTTTACCCCTTTATTTGAAATCCATGATAAACACTCTCACAAAAAGGAACAACAGCAGATGAACTCTTAAAAATAAGTTATTTGATAGTCAGAGTAGATAGATGCTCAAAGAAGTAAACGTGATCATTAGAAAATGAACATTCCAGGGCAACAATAACTCCAGTATCATTGCTGCCAATATAGACACCATAAACACTAATGAATAATAAATTTCCTCGACTCTATAGTGTTAAAATAATGAGTTAGATTTATACGAAAAAAGAAACATACAGCCAAAACAAAGGGTAGGCATGCATGACAATTAATCTGATAAATTAAGTAGTAGCTTGCAAGGGTCATTTACATCACATATGTGGCTATATAGAGGAAGTTATAACCTGTTAAATTTGCTCAGGTTTTGACAAACAATTTAAAATCCAATAGATACAAAAACATAAGAGACAAATATGAGCAAGAAAACCACCAAGCACACACATATTTGCTAACAAAGATACAAGCCAGCACTATTGAGAAGCTACTCGAATTCTACACAGCCTCATTCAATTTTGACAATTCAAACTTAATTCAAGTATAGTGAAACAGAAGATATATACAAGTGTAAAAATTCTATAAATGATTAAAAATACTTTTAGTTTTCTTTCACTATCTCAGAGGTAAAACTGAAGTTTTATCCTCAAGGACCTCAATAAAGTAGCATCTAACTTCCACATCTCACTTAACGGCAGCATTGTCCATGGAAATGACATTTTCATGTCATTTATAGGAATTCCAAGAAAAAGCGATTCTTTCACAACTATGATATAGGATTTTACCTGACCTGGCAATCGTGTATATTCAACAAGAGGGAATCTATTATGTAATCTGTAATGCCTTGGGTGAACACTGAATACTAAAGCAAGTTCTGAAGTTTGTAATACTTATATGGTAGATCAGAACCCTTGGTATGATACAACAAAAGGTACAAGTAATTTTTTAAGTCACAGCCAAGCCAGCACACCTCTTGCGCATATGAGATCCCTTATATGGGATAATGTTTACTTCACATTGTATTATTAGTTCAATTGTTTGTCTTTGGAATTTGACCCTTTGACCAAGCTCATGATAAAGTCTTGTCAATCCATCTCAACCCCATATTTCTGTCAAGAAGGAGATACTTAACACCTAGTATTCTTATACTAAATAGCATATATATTTTGAAAAAGATCAGATCCGCTCTTGTTTTAGCCCTATGTTGCAGGAAATACCTAATGTGGCTCTGGCCCTGGCCCTGTTTCCCTGGAAACTCCTTGATCCTCCTCGAAACTGGTCAGCTTGACTTCCCACATTTCCAGGTTTTTCTAAGAGACATTTACAATGTTTTCGATGGTGTTTCCAACATTTGTTGGTATTTTGAACCAAAAGAAAAGTCCAGTTTTGAGGTTTTAAATGGATCATTGCACAAGGGCCACATGGGATACACATAACCCGCTTTAACTAAAAATCAGTTTACTATAGAAAAACTCTAAGATGAGGCAAAACGAAACAACATGGAAAGAACTTGAAATTACTAAAAAAGTAGTGGTTGGGAACAATGAAGCCAGAGAATCTAGAACAAGTGGCATGCCATTAGCAACGAAGAGGAATTGAAGCACACATGGATTCACTAACTCTGGTGAAGTGAAACAGGTTGGGCTCAAAACCAACAAAAAAAATTTAAAAAACATCTCATTTTTTTTGCATTCTGATCTTTGACTTGTGTTTTACCAAAAAAAAACAAAAAAGAACAGTACACAAGAGAGCAAGCAAAAAATTGGGAGCGTGGTTCCTAAAAATCATTAGGTATTCCCATGGATGCACCTAAACTTGAGGATGATAAATATTCTTCTTATACACCTGCTGTTAAACCCACAAAAGTTGGCTCTTTTATTAGTTCTAATATAGATTTTGATGACTTTGAAGTTTAGGAACTAGGTTTGTAGTGTGTACCGTGTAGTTTAGTTTCACACTACATATTGACCTTTGATATCAAGCATTGTACTATATACGAGCTTTAATAAATAAATGTATTTTCCATTCATTTGTAATCTCTTTAACTCAATTTTGTCTATAGATTTTAAAAATATCCCTTTCTTTTTTTTATGTTTAATTAGGTGTTCCTTTTATCAAATGGCATGAGCTCAACCAGTTAAATTCCTCAACTTTCAAGGAGGATACCCAGGTTCGAATCTTGCCAAGCGGAATGCATGCATAATTGCCAAGCTTTTGTAATATTACTGTGTGGTCAAGATGTAATACGGGTGGGGCCAGTTTCCATCCTATATAAGCAATTTAATATAATGAAAAGAAAAAAGATAAAAGGTGTTTCTTTTGTCGTTTCTGCATTGCTAAAGGTTTGAGGACTCGCATTCCCTAAGGCGTTTCTATTTCACAGACTATGCCCGTTTCCAAGTTTTGTGCAACTTAATTTTAGCCATAATTCAGCAAAATAATGAATTTCTGAAATGATAGCAGCTTTTGAGAATATTCCTCTTCCTGAATATCCAGATCACCTACAGTAAAATATAGATAACATAATAAATTTAGATATTGCGGCATCCTTTCCCCAGAATTGAACGTATAATATGTTATGCATATAATGAAACTGGCAATCGATGTTATATTTAACGCTATAATGACAATATATATAGATTGCTTTGTCATTTCAGCCATAGCATAATGTTGCATTGCGTGAGGATGTTGATCTGCAGTTTGATCCAGGTGACAGCTCAACATGTAGTTTTCTCAGCTGCACTCTCTCCAAAAAAATCTCCCACAATTCTCTTGTTTCTGTTACAAGGTAAAACTTTCAAAGGGTGGCAGACCCTTGCAGGATTGAGGGGCAATGCCCCTCATGGGTTCCCTACCACTCTATATGGAGGAGTTGAGGGGAAACACCCCTCACAGGGTGTAATACAGTACCTTCTTGTCGCAAGCATAACAAAAACACAGAAATTTGCATGACTACCAAAGTTCCATATGTCACCAGCTCTTTTGTACCCATTGAAAGATAAACTATCCCATAGTCCACAAGTGTCCATCCATTTCCTATTATTAATTATAGTCTAAACATTTGTTTGTATAAAGACATGTCGCACACGTGCAGGTGACATATTGTCATAGCTTTACATTGTTTTCTCAATGATTTACAATAATGTACTGAACAACCATAGCAATAAATTTCTGATTTGGTTCATATTGCCATTGTCAATATTGTTTGTTCAGTGTGTATGAATGTTCACATGTTTACTTTCTGCATACAGCTAGAGTTTTGTTTTTCCTTTCAAATAATATTTAGCCACAAATTCATTTCTATTGTAATGCGTGAGATTCAACAGTTACGTATGTTTGTTAAAAATTGTGTAAATGCACACTCCTCACTCATCCTGCATTAAGACCAGTAGCTCAATTGATAGAGCACCCATACATGCGCTTGGAAGGCTTTCAATTCGAGTCCTATCTGGTTCTTGATTTTCAACATGGTAGCAATTGTGCCAATCCACATTCATCCAACACAGGGCTGGTAGCTCAGTTAGTAGAGCATCTACGATATGTGCACCTGAAAGGTCTGGGGTTCAACTCCCAGCTTTCCATGATTCTCAACAATTTGTCCATCACACAGTTCCTAAAAGTTATATTACTCATTACTGGTACCAAAGTTATTTACTTTGTGTTCTTATCAAACAAGGACATGCTAGAGGAAGTATAAGAGCAAAACACTCAACTATTTGAACTACATTTCCTTGCTGTTATAAATAATCCCAGATAGCAAACAATGCAGGATCACAAGATCCTTTAAAGGATAAGCTTCAGGAAGCCCTTCAGAAGAGAGGCTCATACATCTCAGTCTCCTCCAAAATGCCAATCATCCGAATGCCCAACACCTTTCAAGGTGGCATCCCTCATTTTGAAGGAAAATTTGACATCCATGCAGAAGACAACTGGCCTTATATTTTTATCAAACATATATAGGAAACATGTGTTCAAGATGACAATTCATTCAAGGAAAACGCAGTAAATGCCTAGACAACTTTTATACAAAGCCCTCAAGGAAGACCATTACCTAGAGGAAAATAATGACAATCAGTACATCAAATTGCAACAATCTTGCTAGTGATAGTACCAGTCAATGCAAGATTAGACCAACAAATTCCGTGATTTGTCTACAAAATTTGCCATAGGTGACCATGACAGATATAGGTCCTCAAATACCAGTGGCTTGCACCAATACATATAAGCTAAAATAGAATCTTGGATATTAGAACAAAGGAAGGATACTTCGTTCAAGGACAATGCAGTGAATTCCAAGACAAAATTCTTACAAACCCTTCAACAAAGAGGATTACCTTGTCAGAAATTATGACAAACAGTACAAGTGGCAACAATCTTGCTAGAGATAATATCAGTCAATGCAAGATTAGACCAACGCATTCCTTGCTTTATCTAAAAATTTGCCATTGGTGACCATGACAGATATATGAGTCCTCAAATACCCTAATGGCTTGCACCAATACAAATAAGCTAAAATAGATTCTCACTTAAGGACAATGCAGTGAATGCCTAGACACACACTATACAGAGAAATTCTCTTGGAAATGAGTAATGACAACCAATGGGCTTGGAGTTTGAGATAACCCAAAGAAAGAACCACTCATTTGGTTAACTCCAAAGAAACAGAATAGCCTTGCAGCTTGATACCAACAACCTTAAGAATATGGTCTACTGGACTTTTTCATGTATATAGCCAAAAGGGGAATTTATATGTTCAACTGGTATGATAAGGAAAGGAGGAACATAAGCAAACTCCTCAACCATCGAAGGTGTCAATCTGATGGGCAAGCCTGTTCATGAAGTTATACATTGAAAGTTTTAACTTCTAAAATTCCACAGAAAACACCAAGTGTAACCCTTAGGCGTGTGAGAATTCCAACATAGCCTTTGGAAATTCTACACCAAGACGTATTTCAACATACTGGGAGAAAACTGACTCTCACCTGATGACCTGAGCCCATAAGGAAGTGCATAAATATAAACTACACAAGACTTTGCAAGGACCTGAATTTGAATAAACATCTAACTACCTAAATGAAATAGCCTATTGATTAGATCAATATCCTACTCAAATGCAAGTATAAATAACAACGATCAGCACACTCTTGCCCAAAGAATTTAAATGGTATAAAGCCTGACGTAGTGAAAGAAGCAAGCACAAAAGCGCACCGATCGAGTAATGGAGCTCATAAAGCAACCTAAAAAATACAAGAACAAATGGAAAATAGACAATAAAAAGCATAGCTACAAGATCAAATGTCATTAGCTCAACTGGTTATATTCCTCAACTTTCAAGGAGGAAACCCAGGTTCAAATCTAGCCAAGTGATACATGCATAATTGCTAAGCTGTTGTAATACCACTAAGTAATCATGTTGTAATAGGGGTAGGCCCCATTTCACTCCCATATAACCAATTTAAAAAAACAATGTGATATTAATGTACTTTTTCTCTTTTAATTAAAAAAAGAAAAAGCATAGCTACAAGGTTCAAAAATTCACATTCATATGCAAAATAAAAAACACAAAAGTTTATCAAGTGGCACTAACTTAACCGGTTAAATTCCTCAACTTTTAAGGAGGAGACCCAGGTTCAAATCTTGCCAAGCGATATATGCATGATAGCCAAGCCGTTGTAATACCACTGTGGTCATGATATAAAATGGGTGGGACCCGTTTAAATACCATATAACCAATTATATAAATATAAAACACAAATCTAGAATTCAAGGAAAAATCCGAAAAATTCGAATACGAATTTTAATTAAAAACATATGTTTTAAACCTATACTTAATATAAAGTTATAAACACATCACTATGTAAAATATATACAAATTAATACAAGTAAACAAAATATTAAAAATAGCTCAAAATCATATTGGAAGTTTCTTTTACTTAAAAAACTATGGATCCAACCGGATAAATCGAGATGGTTAAAGAACATTCTAGAAATATTCCAGATACGACAGGATTTTGTTACTATGGTAAAAAGGCAAACATGTTAAAAAGGTGATTCATCATTGTTAAAATACTGGATGGAAGTTAACAACAGAAATTAAGTAAAACTGAAAGCTCTGGACCTAATCCGACTATGGTTGAAGAACAGACCAGATTTCTTCCAGATTCAACAGGATTCTATTACTATGGTAAAAACAGAATTGTGCAATTAATAAAATGCACTTATTTAAGAAGGTGATGATTCATCGTTGTAAAAATGCTGGATGAAAATTAAAAATAGAAATGAGGAAAAAAAATTAAGAAACCTTACTAATTATGTTGATCACCAAAACAACCAAATTATTTATATTAATCCCAGACAGCATGCTACTAAGCACAATCTTTCTTACTATGTCACAAATCAAGTATTATATGCATTTGCATAGATTTAGCTTTAAAGAATTGTCTGAAAAAAATGAAAATCTTGATTACATAAAGCTTTGATACTACTTGTTACAATTGGCAAGAAACACTAAGATATTGGTTATTAATTTTTCTCTGTTTGCTGTTGGAATACCAGTAATCCTACCTTATTGGCCAAGGCCGCCACAGGTGATGTACTCTTTATGTAACCCTACTGGCATTTGTGATGTACTCTCTATGTAAGTGTATGGGTTTGTGTGATGGATTTAGCCCTCGCAGAATTGGCTATACCGTCAGTATGGTGAACTTTGTAAGGTTGCAATTAAACCTGTAACTTAACCTTTAAGCCATTATGTTATGCCAACTTGGGTTAATATGACATGTAATTATTGGGGATTAGGTATATGCTATAAATGACCCCCAACCACTGATCCATTGCATCAGTGTGACATCAATGCCATATATCAGTGGGTGCCCCCAAGCACCCACCTCTCTTATTTCATTCTTTGGTATATTGCACTTCTAATTAGTCTCTTTATTCTTGTGCATATAATCTGTGGTGAACACTATGCTTCTAAACGTTTCTGAAAAGTACTGCAAAGTTCTGACATGGTATCAGAGTGGGTACAGAGCAACATCGTCCAGTCGTGCAGAAGAATCCTCTTTCATTTGGCAGCTTGAGGAGCAAATTAAAGAAGAAATCCCCTTCTCCCTTTCTTTGGAGGGAAAAGTCAAATTTTGGTGCTAAAAATCCACATGCCAGTTTTTTGTGCCAAGAACTAGTCCAATATTCAGTTGGGATGTTTTTCTAGAGAGCACGTCCAATCAGCTCCCAAACAGCACTCCAAGCGTCTCGGCTAGTAGACAACGAATAAGAATTTTTGCTGCTCACACATCAAAAGGTCAAACGCAGTCCAAATCTCTTTTGCTAATTTGCCTAAGTTCAAAGATGACAACATCAATGCAAGGCTCAACGTAGTCCTCCGTGAACTTGACCAGCACAGCACAGCTTTTGGCCTTCCAAATGGAAGGTCATCGGCTCAAATGCAACTCTTTTTGGTGCTTGGGCGTCCTATTACACCCATGCAAGGCTATTCAGAAAGCAAAAGGAAGTTGTTCTATAATGCATTGCACCTCCTATCTCCATCTAACATATACAACGCCTTGTCAAGCACAAGCATTTTCAAGGCTTTCAAATCATAAGAGGTTGCAGATTTAAAAGTCACTGGGAATGTTTTTATGTTTGGTCCCCTTGCCACATTCTTCAAAGACAACTGCGAACATAAAACCCGCTAACCTGGCCAACACATAGTTTTTGAAGCCTCTTAACTAATAGGTGGACGATCGAATCCCATTCCTCACTACATTTGCAGAACTTAGAGAAATAGTTTGATGTCTTCAAGTAGCAGCAAGCGCAGTTCTTCCAACAACACAATGTGGCATGGAGGTTGGTAAATTTTCTCCCAATTAAGAGGTTGAAGGTTCAAGTCTTCCTCACACTCTGTTTTCCAAAAGGGTTGGTTAAATCTATTTAAGGAGGAAAAAAAAATGCTTCTTTTGAAATTAATGCCTTGACCAAGGCTTTCGCATCCCATCCTCAGCTCATTTCAGTGCTTCTTCTGTTAGTGCATCTCTTTTTGGTTTCCTTATAATGTTGTGGTCACAGGTTCGATCCCTCTCACCCATCTGCTCACATTTGTGTGGAGAGGTTTTCTGGTCATTGTGCCCAACTCCTGTAATCATAGAGCACTTTGTTTTCTTTGGGCATTGCTTATTTTCCCCATTGGAACAATAGCATAAGGGGGCTCTCTCAAGGAAGGGGTCATTAGTTCGAATTCTAGCCACTCATCTTTTAGCAAACAGGTTGAATAGGCACACGTTAAACTCAATCGCTTAAGTCTTGAAGAAATGATGTCTTGCAAAACTCAAAAGGGCTGTCAGCATCCTCATTAGCCAATGAACAATGAAGACTCATGCAAAGGAGGCACAACAGTTTTTCTTTTGATAAAAAGGGCAACGTGTGTGCCCTCTACACCTTTGTCTTCTCTCTAACATCAGCTAATGTGACATTGATATATATACACCAAATTGTAGAATCAATCAAAACATTGCTAGTGTTATCCCTTCATTTGACTCAAACGCACAAAGGCAGACTGGTGGCAAACGACTTCCCCATCAGCACAACACAAGAAGTTGCAAACTCTGATTTCCTGATTCCCCTTGTAAGGTTTGAAGGTTTAATTTTTTCAATTTCCTTTGGTAATTAGCCCTAACTTTTGAAGGCCGTAACTTTTGCATACAAAAGTGTTGCGAGGCCCATTTTTTTCAAATCTCACGACTTTTCAAGATCTACGCATTGGTGACATCAGTTCAAGGACACGTTACAGTACCATAGAACACTATTGATTGCAAGAAGTATGCATCCAATGGTCAGCACAAGGTACCTTGTTCCTACCAATTTCTTTTAGATGAAGAGAGTTGACTAGCAACAAACTTGCTCCTATTTCTTGGATGATTCAAGAGAAGATCTACATATGACAGCTATGTGCTTTTGAGATTGATAGATACACTATGGTCACTAGATTATATTGATAATCTTCTCATGAGAAACTCAACACCTTTGATCCAAGAGATGGAATCATGGCTTCATGTCCGCGAGGATTTATCCAGTATTTCTGCCTTTTGCAAAGCATATTTCATGTTCTACTCTTCTGCCCATTCATTGGGGCCACCAGACCATAGACATGCCCAAACAATACTATTGTAAATGAATCAGAACACTCTACTTTCTATTTGTTGACAGATTTCTTACCTTTGCTATGACCCATTTGTCCTCCTTTCTATAAGGACCCCATCCTAACATAACTATCATTATGTAATGTTGTACCTTGGGTGCCTATTGTGAATGGGCCTGTTATGATGTAACCACTATTACGGAAATTAGTAATGATGTAAGTAGGAGAATGATGTAACAGTTACTTTGTGTAAGTAGGAGTTATTTTAATCATGTAGCTCTTACTTATTTGTAAATACAAGTTTTTATAAAGGCAGGGGTGGCAAAGGAATGTATCATCTCATATTTTCAAATTGTAATGAAGCTCTGCTTCCAACGAGGTTACCCCCTCAAAGAGGCCTAAGATAATATAAGTTTGTTGTATTCTCCTTTTTTCATAGCAATTATGTTATTTAATTTCTGCATTTCCATTAATTTCTGCATTGATATTGTGGATTTTGCTTATTTTGATCTAAATATCTGTAACAAGTGGTATCAGATCTCTTTCTAGGGCCATGTTCCACAGCAATAGCAACAGTTAATATCCTTTCATCTATCTTTCTATTCTATATATTTCCATTCTGCTCTTTTTCCGTTAAAATATATTGTGCAAAGAGAAAAAGTAATTTTTTTTTCTATTAATAGTGTATTAGTCTAGAATCCCTATGCTGGGGGTTTTAAAATATCATAAAGGAGTTGTCATTTTTGGATAAGCTAGATTGCCTATAAAGCGTCTAGTGAAGTGGGGTGATTTGACTCCAATACCCAGAGCCTCAGACAACACCGGTATACAGCTGCGAGCTCCCTACCCTCGAGTATACAGAAAGACCCCCCTGTGAATAGGAGAAGCCTTTATCCATAGGAAGACATCAACCGTTTGGGTTTTGTGGTGCATTGGTTAATGGTTAACCCAAGAAGTTACTCTCACATTAAACTCGAAAACAGATAATGCGGCTACAAGGTATGGTGGAACCTTCCATAGTAAAATCTCTGAGATATTAGGCCGACCACTAATCACAACCAAAATTTGTATATCAGAGGGCCGACAAAACCAGACACACCTTGGCCTAGAATGTCCCTATTGAATTGTTTTCAGTCCTTCCCCAGCCAAAAAAAAAAAAAAAAGATTTAAGCATACTGTAGAGAAGACTTCATATCACAGACTAAAAGGTCCTAAACACTAAGTGTGCTAGAACAGAGAATATACAGTTTATAGTACAAAGAATATAACAGAGCAGTTAGTTGTCAATGTTAGGGAATATATCAAAGCATTCAGTTGATAGTTGTAGACGCAGTGAGTCGTCGAAGCAATGCCTGTCTGATAGTGCAAAAAACACCTAGTTTGAAAATCAGAGTTGGTTGGTAGTAATTTCCCAAAAACAAAACAAAAAGTCCGGAACAACTAAAAATCATCGTTTTGTTGTATAGTCCATTTCGATCCTCCTCTCTTTGAGCTGATCATTTTGGTATGTAATACCCATACACTTTTTCAAGGACCCCAAATTCATCATTTTGAGGTACACTCCATTTCAATCCTCTCTTCGAGTTGATTGTTTTGGTATATAACACCCATACACTTTTTTGGAGACCCCAAAGTGCTTAAAAATGGCTAGAGGTACTAAAGCTGCCCAAGAAATTGAGAGATTGGGTGAATAAGTGAAACGCTTGGAAGACCAGCAGCAAGCATTCCAAATGCTAATATCCAAACAAGACAAGTTGGATAGATTAGATGAAATTGAGAGATTGGGTGAATAAGTGAAACGCTTGGAAGACCAGCAGCAAGCATTCCAAATGCTAATATCCAAACAAGACAAGTTGGATAGATTAGATGACATTGAGAGTGAAGTAGAAGGCTTAAAGTATACACAAACATAGAAACAAAAAATCAAGAAGGCAAATCTAAAGGTGTTCGAAATAGGAAATACCTTACCCAACAATACAAATCATAGAATGCCAAAGCTAGATTTTCCTAAATTTGATGGCGGGGACCCAACCAGTTGGTTGTATAGGGCTGAACTGCATTTTGCTCTTCATGCCATTCCCCCACAATCAAAGGCTTGCAATAGCATCCTTCAACCTCGAGCATGAAGCAATTCAATGATACCAATGGTTGGTCAATATGCACCTGCATCTTACTTGAGCTGAATTTGAAACAAAATTGCTAATCAAATTTGGACCTAGTGAGTATGAGTACTTCATTGGATCACTCACCAAATTAAAACAAAAATTGTTCGTGAATATCATACGCAGTATGAAAAGTTGGCAAACCACACAAGGGGATTAAGTGCATAATTATTCCAAAGTTGTTTTATTAGTGGGTTAAAGGAAGACATCTGTGCAAAATTCAAAATGTTCAAGCCAACTAGCATGATGACAGCAGTATGTTTGGCCAAGTTGGCTAAAGACAAATTCGCAACACAAAGGCATACCTTCAAACCTTCTCAAGCTCAAATGCCGCTTCCATCCCAATCTCCATCAAACCCGGTCAATAAACCGTCTCCAATCAAACGCTTGACCCAAGAAGAAATGGATACACGGTGAGCACAAGGTCCTGTGTTACAATTGCGATGATAAATATTCTCCACGCCACAAATGCGTGCAACAAAAACTCTATTTACTCAATGTGGGTGAACCCTCCACTACGGAATCTCATGATGAAGAGGACCCTAGAAAAGAGGATCAACCACCGGAGATCTCAATACATGCTCTAACAAGGATTACCACTCCACAAAACATGAAAGTGGTGGGGTACTTCAAGGGTCAACGACTCATAATACTCGTCGATTCCGATAGTACACAATTTTATCAATCCTCAGATGGACAAAAGAACATATTGTTACAATTACTCAAGCAATTCTTTTGAAGTCATGATATGGGGATACCTTGCCATGCAAGGGTAAATGTAGAAATGTCAAGGGGCAAATGAGTGAATACAACCTCAAGACCAACATGTTTGCCCTTCCTTTGGGAGGATGTGACATTGTGTTGGAAACACAGTGGCTTCGTACATTAGGCCCAATAGTTTGGGACTTTTCTGAACTCTGGATGCAACTCACTCAACAAGGGAAGCAATACACTCTCCGTGGTATGGCCGCAGGTTCCACCCAACTTCTCAATTCCCATTGCATGGAAAAATCTTTGAAGAAATCATCTCAAGGAGTGGTGGCACAACTATTTGCAATTCAAGCCCCAACTACCAATGAAACAGTTCAATCGGTTGAATTGCAAGAAATTGTGGATAAGCATAAATTTGTGTTTGGAGAACCCTACAGGTTATACCACCACAATGTACCTACGATCATGCTATCCAACTCGTCCAAGAAGCGTAACAACCAACATCCGCCCCTACAGATACCCATATGTACAACAGATGGAGATTGAAAAATGGCGAAGGAATTGTTAGTCATAGGGGTCATACAACCAAGCGTCAACCCATATTCCTCACTTGTACTGTTGGTACATATGGGTCATGGCGGTTATGTATGGATTTTCTAAAACTCAACAAAATTACCGTCAAGGACAAATTCCCTAGTCATTGATGAGTTGTTGGATGAGCTCCATGGTGCTCGTTTTTTCTCCAAGTTGGATCTTCATTCAAGATATCATCAGATAAGATTAAGGGAAGAAGATATTCCCAAGACAGCATTTAGGACTCATGAATGCCACTATAAACTCCCAATCATGCCCTTTGGTATTCCTAACACGCCCTCAACTTTTCAGTCTCACGAATACATATTACAATCTTTTGGCCCTTCTTGCGCAAATTTATTTTCGTCTTCTTCGATGATATCCTAATTTACAGTCACACATGGGAAGAACATTTGCAATATTTGGATCAAACCTTACAACTCCTAGCCAATAATCAATTATGTGCAAAAATGGTTCAAATGTTCCTATGGCACGCAGGAAGTGGAGTACCTCGACCACATAGTTCTAGGGAAAAGAGTCAAGATGGACCCAAAGAAAATTGAGGCCATTCAAGAATGGCCCAAGCCGCACACTCAAGAGTCTCCAAGGTTTCCTATTGCCTCACCGGATACCACAGGAAATTTGTCCCTAGTTGGATCTTCATTCAAGATATCATCAGATAAGATTAAGGGAAGAAGATATTCCCAAGACAGCATTTAGGACTCATGAATGCCACTATAAACTCCCAATCATGCCCTTTGGTATTCCTAACACGCCCTCAACTTTTCAGTCTCACGAATACATATTACAATCTTTTGGCCCTTCTTGCGCAAATTTATTTTCGTCTTCTTCGATGATATCCTAATTTACAGTCACACATGGGAAGAACATTTGCAATATTTGGATCAAACCTTGCAACTCCTAGCCAATAATCAATTATGTGCAAAAATGGTTCAAATGTTCCTATGGCACGCAGGAAGTGGAGTACCTTGACCACATAGTTCTAGGGAAAAGAGTCAAGATGGACCCAAAGAAAATTGAGGCCATTCAAGAATGGCCCAAGCCGCACACTCAAGAGTCTCCAAGGTTTCCTATTGCCTCACCGGATACCACAAGAAATTTGTCCCTAGTTGGATCTTCATTCAAGATATCATCAGATAAGATTAAGGGAAGAAGATATTCCCAAGACAGCATTTAGGACTCATGAATGCCACTATAAACTCCCAATCATGCCCTTTGGTATTCCTAACACGCCCTCAACTTTTCAGTCTCACGAATACATATTACAATCTTTTGGCCCTTCTTGCGCAAATTTATTTTCGTCTTCTTCGATGATATCCTAATTTACAGTCACACATGGGAAGAACATTTGCAATATTTGGATCAAACCTTGCAACTCCTAGCCAATAATCAATTATGTGCAAAAATGGTTCAAATGTTCCTATGGCACGCAGGAAGTGGAGTACCTCGACCACATAGTTCTAGGGAAAAGAGTCAAGATGGACCCAAAGAAAATTGAGGCCATTCAAGAATGGCCCAAGCCGCACACTCAAGAGTCTCCAAGGTTTCCTATTGCCTCACCGGATACCACAGGAAATTTGTCCCTAGTTATGGCAATATTGCATCCCCCTTGACAACGATGTTGAGGAAAAACTCGTTTATATGGTCAAAACCAGATGAACATCCCTTCCTGTGCCTCAAACTAGCCATGCTATCGACTCCCATATAAGCGATGCCCGATTTTTCTAAGCCTGTTGTGGTGGAAAGCGATGCTTCAAGAAGTGGAATTGGCATCATGCTTACACAAGGACATTTATCAGCTTTCACTAGCAAGGCATTGTCAAGCAAAAACCTAGGCAAGTCAACCTATGAGAAGGAAATGATGGCAATCTTACATGTCATCAACCACGACAGACCATCACAATTTAAAATACTTTCTTAAGCAACGTGTCTCCACGCCAGAACAACAAAAATGGGTCACCAAACTGCTCAAGTATGACTATGAAATAATTTCTAAAAAGACAAGGGCAATGTTGTTGTTAAGGCATTATCACGCCAACATGAAGACCAGGGTATGTTGTGTGTGATCTCAACTCCACTTTCTCAATGGATCCATCAGCTACAAAATGAGGTGACCCAAGACTCTACCTTGCAAGCCATAATTCAGCAACTCCAACATGATCCTAACTCTCGACTAGGATATACATGGGATGGGCAACATCTGAGATATCGAGGCCACCTTGTTATGCCAACAAATTCACCAATTCACGAATCTATCCTACAAGAACTACATGCCTCCCCAACTACATGACGTCCCAGGTTTCTAAAGATGTATGAGAGGGCTAAGCACACATTTTCATTGGCAAGGATGAAAAAGGATATTCAGACTTTTGTGGCAGAATGTGATACTTGTCAGCAAATGAAAGGGGAAACTATATGCACACCAAGCACACTACCTCTTCCCATTCTAGAGATGGTTTGGACAGAAATTTCCATGGATTTTATTGAAGGGCTTCACAAGTCAAAGGCAAAACAATCATACTCGTGGTGGTAGATTGTCTCTCTAAATATGCTTATTTGTGTTCTCTAGCCCACCCCTACAAGGCTTCTAAAGTTACCCAAACATTCCTTGATACCATTTTTGCCTTCATGGCATGCCACAATCCATCATTTCTAACCATGATCCCACTTTCACCAATCATTTTTAGCAGGAACTGTTCAAGTTGCAAGGTACACAACTCAAGATGAGCTCAACATACCACCCTCAGACGAATGGGAAAACAAAAATTGTTAGCACGGGCTTAGAAACATCTTCGTGGCTTTGCATCCGAGCAACCAACTCAATGGGTCAAATGGCTTCCGTTGGCCAAATGGTGGTATAATACTTCATACCATTCCACCACCAAAATGACACCATATGAAGCGGTCTATGGACACCCTCCACCATCCCTCCTATCATACATTCCAAGAAGTTCCAAGGTTCAAGTTGTAGATTCCACTCTCAGGAAATGTGCACAACTTCTCCAGGTCTCAAGGATAATCTAATTATGGTACAGAATCTATTCGTTAACAAGTTGATAAACACCGCTCGGAGCGCAACTTTAATGTTGGGGACATAGTGTTCCTATGCTAACAGCCATCCAAGCAATCGTCATTGAGACTCCATGGTCGTCAAAAGCTCGTAGCTAAATTTTATGGACCATATAAGGTGATATAGCAGATTGGTCCCATAGCCTACAAGCTCAAATTGCCAGCCTCCTCCATACATCAAGTTTTCATGTCTCTTCCTTGAAGCGGGTCATTGGCAACCATACAAAGATTCAATCAATACTACCACAATTGGCTGAAGGTTTGGTAATCTTGGAGCCCAAATGTATTTTGGACCGACGAACGCGCACACTCCATAACCACACTCACACAAATGTTTTTAGTATAATGGCGGGGATTACAGCCAAAAGATGCAACCTGGGAGCCACTCCATCAACTTCAACGACAATTTCCTCACCTCAAACTTTAAGAACAAAGCTTCTTGAAGGAAGAGGGCATGTTAGAATCCCATCCTAACATAACTATCATTATGTAAAGTTGTACCTTGGGAGCCTATTGTTAATGGGCTCGTTACGATGCAACCACTACTACAGGAATTAGTAATGATGTAAGTAGGAGAATGATGTAACAGTTAATTATTTGTAAATACGAGTCTTTATTACGAGTCTTTATAAAGGTAGGGGTGGCAAAGGAATGTATCATCTCAAATTTTCAAATTGTAACAAAGCACTACTTCCCAAGAGGTTGCCCCCTTGAAGAGGCCTGCGATAATATAAGTTTGGTGTATTCTCTTGTATTTTCATAGCACTTGCGTTACTTTATTTCTGCATTTCCGTTGATTTCTGCATTGTTATTGTGGATTTTGCTATTTTGATTTGAAGGTTCCTAACATTTTCACACTAGTGTTATGAACACTATGTTTTAGCTTATCACTTGCCTATTTGTGAGAAAAGAGTAAATGGCTATGAATTTTAATTGTGTGGTCCAATCAATCAAGTTTCTTGTATAACTTAAATACAAATTGAAAATTTCAATGAGTATCTATAACTTCATAATCATAGAAATTTTTATAGATATTGAAGCTTAAGCACTTTGATGTTCCCTTGGACAATTGCAACATGTCCTATCAAATATATAATTGGCAACCAAACACAAATTCAATCAATACTACCAAAATTGGATGAAGGTTTGGTAATCTTGGAACCCAAATGTATTTTGGACCAACGGACGCACACACTCGACAACCACACTCTCACAAATGTTTTTAGTATAATGGAGGGGATTGCATCCAAAAGATGCAACCTGGGAGCTGCTCAACTTCAACAACAATTTCCTCACCTCAAGCTTTGAGAAAAAAGCTTCTTGAAGGAAGAGGGCATGTAGGACCCCATCCTAACATTACTATCATTATGTAATATTAGACCTTGGGAGCCTACTGTGAATGGGCCCGTTACGATGCAATCACTACTACAGGAATTAGTTGTTGAGAAATGTAGCTTAGACAGGAACTTCTTGCACAGGCTTCAGTATGAACGTGCTAGAAGTGGTTTGAGACATTTCAAATTCTATTTTGAAATTCACTTAAGTGATTTTCTATTTTGAAGTTCACTTAAGTGATTCTATTTTGTAATTCACTTAAGTGATTCTATTTTGAAATTCACTTGTGATTTTCTATTTTTAAGTTCACTTAAGTGATTTTCTATTTTTAAGTTCACTTAAGTGATTCTATTTTGTAATTCACTTAAGTGATTCCATTTTGAAATTCACTTAAATGATTTTCTATTTTTAACCTTACATCTCAAGATGAGATGATATCTAATCTTTGGGTTAGAGAGATTAGGGTTACCTTTTTCAAGGATAAAAGGAGAAGGTCAAGAGTGTTTTTATACACAGAAAGAAGAGAAGGAGAACAGATTGCTGAAGGAAAACTACAAGCTTAGGAGGAGAAGAACAGTGAAATTGCTGGCCAAAAAAGGCAGCAAGAGAGGAGGGTGTTCTGTTGTAGCTGTAGTTGTAGCCTCCTTTATTTGTAATATTTCAGGTTCAGAAATATATTTAACTTCCACTGTTCACGCTGTTTATTTTTTCCAGCCATCTGTGTGACTATTGCATGTTTGAATAAATTCTTTTCAGATCTGATTTATTCTAAAATAACATAGGACAGCAGTTATCTAGGGTTAAGAAAATTTACATGGTATCAAAGCTAGGTTCTGTGATTGAGATCCTCAAGGGTTTATAGCAGTAGATCACTACTGGATATTAAAAAAAAAAAACAGCAGTTAGAGGGTTTCATATTTTTTGCTTGAAGGACTAAGCTTATTTGCAGGACAGTTTTTTGAGTCATTCATATCAGATCTGAAAGTTTGTGCAGTAGATCTCAGAGATGGCTGCAACTAGCCTCAAATTTGAGGATAGATTGGAAGGTACCTCCAATTTCTTGCCCTGGAAAGTTAGGGTAATGTTCTTATTGGAAGAGAATGATCTCTGGGATATTGTCAAGGATGATGTGACTCTACCTACAGATCCGCAGCAATTGGCAGCTCACAAAAAGAAGGAAGTGAAGGCCAAGCGGATAATCTTGGATGCAGTGAAGGATCACCTGATTCCTCACATATCCGAGAAGACTAAGGCAAAGGAGATGTTCGATGCTCTGGTTAGCCTCTACCAGAGCAAGAACATAAACAGGAAGATGATATTGCGGAACAAACTCAGATCTATGGACATGACCAGATCTGACACCGTTACCATTACCTGATGAAGATCACGCAGATTCGTGATCAACTGGCAGCAGTTGGGGAGAAGGTTGAAGACACAGAGTTGGTGAACGTGGCACTTAATGGTTTCTCAGCTTCATGGGAACCATTTGTCAAAGGCATTTGTGCTCGTAAGAACCTGAAACTATGGGATGATTTCATCCAGGAGGAGACTCGGATGGAGTCAAAGGCCAGCAAGAAAGGTGGTGACCATAACCTAGCACTCTTTGGGCAAACCAAGAAGGGCAAAGGTAAAGGACCCAACAAGGGTAAGGTAGAATGAGGACTCAACCTCACAGTCAGGGAAGAAGGACTTGAGCAAGATCAAGTGCTTCATTTGTCATAAGCATGGCCATTATGCATCACAATGTCCAAACAAGAAGGGTAAAGGGAAGCAGCACCAAATGCAAGTAGCAGCCTTTGCAGAAACTCAGATGAGCGAGTTTGCTGCCAAATTTGAGAAGGATTTCTCATTAGTCTCTTGCCTTTCTACCAACACGGTTCCAAGAAATGCTTGGTATGTGGATAGTGGGGCATCTCGACACATGACATCAGCTCGACAGTGTTTTACCAGTCTACAAGAGCAAGACTCAGGGGTTCAGGTTGAGCTTGGTGATGATACCAAATATCCAGTTGCAAAAATTGGTACCATTTCTTTTCGACTCTAGTCAGGGAACTCTTTAGACTTTGATGATGTTTTGTTTGTTCCAGGTCTCAGGAAGAACTTGCTTTCAGTTTCGGTTATGGATGATAAGGGTTATGCAGTGGAGTTCAAGAACCAGCATGTCCTTATTAGACCAAAAGAATCAAGCCCGAAAACATCACAAGTAATAGGGGTTAGAGAAGGCAATCTATACAGGTTGCAGGGTGAACCTGTTCGAGCCCTAGTTCATAGCAGTAACAACTTGTGTGAGTTGTGGCACAAGAGGATGGGGCACTTGCATCATAGAGCATTGCCTATTCTGAGGGAGATAGTCACAGGTCTTCCAGAGTTCAGCATTGAGCAACAGGGAGTATGCGGAGGGTGCACGCTTGGCAAGCATGCCAAGGCTGTTTTCCCAAACAGCAAGCATAGGTCTAAGGAGATAGTAGATCTAGTACATTCGGATGTTTGTGGATCGATATCAATAGCATCAATTTCAGGTAGCATGTACTATGTTTCTTTTATTGATGATTTCTCTCGCAAGACATGGATCTACTTCTTAAAGACCAAGTATGAAGTCTTTAGTAGGTTTCAGGAGTTCAAAGCTCTAGTTGAGAAACAAACAGAGAAGAAGATCGAGGTCTTGAGATCAGACAATAGGGGTGACTATACCTCCAAGGAGTTCAATGGTCTCTGCAAGCAGGCATGAATCAAGAGGGAGTTGATTGTTCCATACAACCCACAGCAAAATGGGGTTGCCGAGCGAAAGAATCGATCCATCATAGGGGCTACTAGGGCCATGATTCATGACCAGGGCTTGTCGATGTTTCTTTGGGTAGTAGCATGCAACACAGCAGTCTACATCCAGAATAGGTGTCGAAATCACCACCTCTTATGTGTATTTGGGGGTTCTTTTCACTAGTCCCACTTTTGGTATGAAACCCGCCGCCCAGGTCCGGGTGTGTAAGGGGTATGCAGCTTTGTCTTTGCTAGAGAGGAATTGCTTCAAAGCACATTTTCAAGAAATACCTGTGAAGATGAGGATCTTTGACGCTTTGGTCAAGCCAACTATTACTTATGGGTCAGTGGTTTGGGGCCCTAGTCTTGGCCCGACTGAGTGGTCATGGGTTGAACGAGTGCAGACACTCTTTCTTCGATGATTCATTCGTTGCAAGGGAACAGTCCCTCGTTCTATTATTCTGGCAGAGTTTGGGGCTTCTCCTCTCCAGCTTGAGATTATCTTCCTGATTATCAATTATCTTCACAAGATCCGTACTTTCGGAGATACCCCTGAGGGTTGCAGGCAATACCCTTACCTCGCCCTTCGCTCCTCGATGGAACTCTCTCCGAGTTCTCGGGGAGGCCGGAGGAGCTGGTATTTTCAGGTTTCTACTCTCCTGGCCAACATTCAAATACAGATAGACAGGCTGCCCCCTTATTCTTTGGGGGTTCTCCCCCCCTCTCGGCTTACTAAGGAGAAGATGCTCCACAAGATTCAAAAGGATGTTAGTCTCCAGTACACCAGATGCACATGGATCTCTCCTATTGCCCCTCTTTCCCCCAAGTTGTCTTTCTACCATGAGCACTTCTTACAAATACAGGAGGGCAGAATAGTTCCTCCACAATACCTTCAGCAACACACAATGCATAGTCTTCGGATCACTATTGGGCAACTCAGGGTGTGTTCTCACCAACTCCGGATTGAGTCAGATCACCATCTTCCGATGGAGGAGCGGATTTGTTTGTTTTGCTCCTTGGGTGAAGTTGAGACCCTGCATCACTTCATTTTTTGTTGTCCCATTTATTATGAGATCCAGGGTAGGTTCCATTGTCTTTTCAGGGACAACTCTCGATGTGTTTCTACCTTCTTCAGATACCCGGACCAGCGTTGTCTCGCACTCTTTCTTAGGGAGATAACTCGGCTTCGACGACATAAAATTTCTCCAAATGGATCTCACCCTCCTCAACATCGGCTCATCACAACATACTTCACCAACTCCGACGGACCAGGTGACTTCGACCGGAAACGCCCCACACCATCCAGCTTTGAACGAAGCGGTGGTCACTAGACAGCGCACCAACAGCTTTGTCAGGGTTCCAAACTAGCAATGGGCAGAGACATATCATGGACTTCAACTCCGGTACTTCGGCCTCGACTGTTAGGAGAGAGTAGTTTTTGGGGGATTCTCGGAGCTTGCCCCTCCTGGGCTGCTCCCTCCCCCCTCCTTCTCTCTCTCCATTCTTCTTGGCATGCACTTATCTCTATTGGACTACAGCCCTCCCCCCCCCTCTGCTCTTCGTTTTCTTTTCTTTTCCCTTTCTCTTTGGCCCGTTTGTCGGGTTTGATCTTGTATTTTTCTTAGTTCTTTTCTTTGTTGGGCTTTTTAGCCTGCTAGCTGGCAGTCATTATTGTACTTCTTATAGTCCCTTGGGTCTTATTTTGGCCCACCGCGGACATTAATAATATTTCATTTCACAGGATTTTGGAGGACAAGACACTAGAGGAGGCATTCGCTGGTGTGAAACCAGAGGAGAGTCATTTCTGCATCTTTGGATGTCCAATTTATATCCATGTTCCGATAGAGAAGAGGACCAAGTTGGAGCCCTCCAATAGGAAGGGTTTATTTGTAGGTTACAATGAGACTTCAAAAGCTTACAGGGTTTATATTCCAGAGAAGAGGAAGACAGCAATGAGTAGGGATGTAAAGTTTGAGGAGGACATTGCATCCAGGAAGTCCCATGAGCCTATTCTAGTGATAGAGAATGAGGAGCAGGAAGCTCCGAAGGTTGAGCCAAGGTCACCAAAGACACCAGTGGTTTCCAATTCAGGACAACAACCTTCAGGTGAGGAGGAGTCATTAGCCCCTTCCAATTCTATCAGGAGACCTCGATGGCCGACACAAACATTAATGGATGCTCAAGAGTATGTTGACGCTCCTAGTAGCATGATTAGGGAGAGCAGACCTCCAAGGAAATTTTCAAACTACATGGCATTGATGAGTAACATCATAAATTCAAAGCCTTCCAGTTTTCAGGAGGCAACAGACCAACAGGTTTGGCAGGATGCCATGGTGGAGGAGTACACCTCCATCATGAAGAATGATGTTTGGGACATAGTGCCAAGACCGGAGGGGAAGTCAGTTGTGAGTTCCAAGTGGCTCTACAAAATTAAGCATGCTGCAGATGGCAGCATCGAGAAGTTCAAGGTAAGGTTTGTGGCGAGAGGGTTCTCCCAAAAAGAGGGAGTGGACTATGAGGAGACATTTGCTTCAGTCACCAGATACACTTCCATTAGTGCAATTATGTCTTTAGCTTCATCTATGGGATGGCGGATTCATCAAATGGATGTGAAGACAGCTTTCCTTAATGGGATCATTGAGGAAGAAGTGTACATGGAGCAGCCTCAGGGCTTTGAGGTAAAAGGGAAGGAGTCCCATGTTTGTAGGCTGAAGAAAGCCTTATATGGACTTAAACAGGCACCGAGAGCATGGTATTCCAAGATAGATGGATACTTGAAGAGTGTGGGCTTCGCCAAAAGTGATACAGATCCTAATCTATATTACATATTTGTTGGGACTGATCTCCTCATTTTGGTGCTATATGTAGATGACTTGTTTCTTACAGGTGCAAAGAAAGCTCATTGCAGGTTGCAAAGCAGATATGGCAGCTGAGTTTGAGATGAAGGACATTGGCATGATGCATTACTTCTTAGGTTTGGAGGTTTGGCAGAGACCATGGGAGATATTCCTTAGGCAGGGTAAGTATGCAGTTGAGATCCTAAAGAGGTTTCGGATGGAGGACCGCAAACCTATGGCCACACCCATGATCACTAATTTGAAGAAGGTGACAGCTTCAGATTCAGAATTGGACCCTACCTTGTATAGGCAGCTGATAGGATCCTTGATGTATTTGGTCAACACTCGACCAAATATATGTTTTGCAGTGAACACCTTGAGTCAGATCATGGTGGAGCCAAGGCAAGAGCATTGGGTAGCAGCAAAACATGTGCTCAGATACTTGAGGGGCACGATGGAGTATGGTCTAAGATATCTTGGAGATAGTGAAGTGAGGTTGCAAGGGTATACTGACTCACATTGGGTAGGCAATGTAGCAGACATGAAGAGCACCTCAGGGTGCTGCTTTAGCTTGGGATTAGGCATGATATCCTGGTTTAGCAGGAAGCAGAATTCTGTGCAACTTAGCTCAACAGAGGCCGAATACATGGCAGCCAGTATTGCTAGTTGTGAGGCCATCTGGCTTCGCAAGTTACTTACGATATTGATTGATCACGAGTTGGATCCCACAATGATATACTGTGATAATCAAAGTTATATCAAAATCTCTAAGAGTCTAATATTTGATGACAAGTCCAAACACATAGACATCAAATATCACTTCATACGAGACAGGATTCAAAAGGGAGCCGTAAAGCTCCAATATATTCCCACAGATCAGCAGGTAGCTGATATTCTAACCAAGCCCTTAGTGAAAGGGAAGTTTGAAGCATTCAGAGACAAACTTGGATTGGTGCAGAATTCCTTCCTCGCTAAAAGGGAGTGTTGAGAAATGTAGCTCGGACAGGAAATTCTTGCACAAGCTTCAATATGAACATGCTAAAAGTGGTTCGAGACATTTCGAATTCTATTTTGAAATTCACTTAAGTGATTTTCTATTTTGAAGTTCACTTAAGTGATTCTATTTTGTAATTCACTTAAGTGATTCTATTTGAAATTCACTTAAGCGATTTTCTATTTTTAAGTTCACTTACATGATTCGATTTTGTAATTCACTTAAGTGACTCTATTTTGAAATTCACTTAAAGTGATTTTCTATTTTTAACCTTACATCTCAAGATGAGATGATATCTAATCTTAGGGTTAAAGAGATTACGGTTGCCTTTTTCAAAGATAAAAGGATAAGGTTAAGAGTGTTTTTATACATAGAAAGAAGAGAAGGAGAACAGATTGCTGAAGGAAAACTACAAGCTTAGGAGGAGAAGAATAGTGAAATTGCTGGCCAAAAAAGGCAGCAAGAGAGCAGGGTGTTCTGGTGTAGTTGTAGCTGTAGCCTCCTTTATTTGTAATATTTCAGGTTCAGAAATATATTTAACTTCCGTTGTTCACGCTGTTTATTTTTTCCAGCCATCTGTGTGACTGTTGCATGTTTGAATAAATTCTTTTTAGATCTGATTTATTCTAAAATAACATAGGACAGCAGTTATCTAGGGTTAGGAAAAATTACATTAGTAATGGTTAGGAAAATTTACTAATAATGATGTAAGTAGGAGAATGATGTAACGGTTACTTTGTGTAAGTAGAAGTTATTTTAATGATGTAACAGTTACTTATTTGTAAATACGAGTCTATATAAAGGTAGGGGTGGAAAAGGAATGTATCATCTCATATTTTCAAATTGTAACAAAGCTCTGCTTCCAAGGAGGTTGCCCCCTTGAAGAGGCCTGCAATAATTTAAATTTGCTGTATTCTCCTGTATTTTCATAACACTTGATTTGCGTTGATTTCTGCATTGTTATTGTGGATTTTGCCTATTTTGATCTTAAGGTTCCTAACATTTTCACACTAGTGTTATGAACACTGTGTTTTAGCTTATCACTTGCCTATTTGTCAGAAAAAAAGCAAATGGCTATGAATTTTAATTGCGTGGTCCAATCAATCAAATTTCTTGTATAACTTAAAAACAAATAGAATATTTCAATATGAGTATCTATAACTTCATAATCATAGAAATTTTTATAAATATTGAAGCTTAAGCACTTTGATGTTCCTTTGGACAATTGCAACATGTCCTATCAGATATATAATTGGCAACCATACACAGATTCAATCAATACTACCACAATTGGATGAAGGTTTGGTAATCTTGGAACCCAATCTATTTTGGACCAACGGACGCGCACACTCCACAACCACACTCTCGCAGTTGTTTTTAATATAATGGCAGGGATTGCAGCCAAAAGATGCCACCTGGGAGCCGCTCCATCAACTTCAACAACAATTTCCTCATCTCAAGCTTTGAGGACAAAGCTTCTTGAAGGGGGAGGGCATGTTAGGACCCTATCCTAACATAACCATCATTATGTAATGTTGTACCTTGGGAACCTACTGTGAATGGGCCCGTTACGATGCGACCGCTACTACAGGAATTAATAGTGATATAAGTAGGAGAATGATGTCACCGTTACTTTGTGTAAGTTGAAGTTATTTTAATGATGTAACAGTTAATTATTTGTAAATACAAGTCTTTATAAAGGTAGGGGTGGCAAAGGAATGTATCATCTCATATTTTCAAATTGTAACAAAGCTCTGCTTCCCAGGAGGCCGCCCCCTCGAAGAGGCCTGCGATAATATAAGTTTGCTGTATTCTCTTGTATTTTCATAGCACTTGTGTTACTTTATTTCTGCATTTCCATTGATTTCTGCATTGTTATTGTGGATGTCGCCTATTTTGATCTGAAGGTTCCTAACACTTTTACGCTAGTGTTATGAACACTATGTTTTAGCTTATCACTTGCCTATTTGTGAGAAAAAAGCAAATGGCTATGAATTTTAATTGTGTGGTCCAATGTAACACTCCAAACATAGTCTAAGTCGGCTATGTATTCCAAGCGTGTAAAATTTAGTATATATGGATTCATAATAGTTTAAATTGAAATCATCTTATATTTTTATAATTCTTCATCTGCGTTTCGCATTTAGCCTATACGGCGAGGGTGTGCCCACCTTGAGTGGCGTTGATTTTATTTTATTCATCCGCTGCAATTTCTTATTCAATATTTGCATTAGTCATTCCGTTTCGGTATTATATTCATCTCTGTAATTTTCTCTGAGGAAAAGGATAGAAATATCCTTTTCAAGTGGTATCAGTCTGGGAACGATCGAGCGGGTAATTTCTTGTGCCGTCACATTCGCACGCCGGGGAGTAATTCGTTTACTAAGCGCAACCTCACATTCACGCTGAAATCACTGTCGGAGTCGCCGTATTCACCCTGCTGGACATACTCGCGGCCGGAAGTTCGTCAGAATCGCCGTATTCACCCTGCTGGACATACTCGCGGCCGGAAGTTAGTACAGGCTATCCGTAATTCAACGGTCGCACGGCTGGAATCTCGCGCAGGCTCGCGGTTGGGAGTTCGCGGAGGCTCGCTGCTACTTCCAATATAACACTTACGCTACCTGGCTGGCATAGAGGGTGGTAATTCCCTGAAACAGCTTCTAATCCTCGACAAAGTTCAGCAAACAACGCAGCGTAACTGTTAATCGTCGTCCACCAATCACAAGGCGAGAAAACCAAAAAATTTTGCGCTCAGCCTAAGGTTTGCGACGCATTTAAAATTTTTTAATTTTTAACCGGGAACTATTATCCCACATACGCTGTGCTGCGTATGCAAAGCGATTTATAACGGCGTCGTCACAATAAACAGAGTGTGACTTAGGTCACACAGCCGCCTCTCTATCCTCGCGCGAGGGTCCTTCCTCCTTCGTGTCTTTAGCCTGTCCGTCGTTCGCAGTGTTCGGTGGGTCCTGTCCGTTCCTGGTCGTATCAAGCGTCCGTTAGTCCCTCGTGTCAATTATTCGTGGGTCGTGTCAGTCCGTCCGAGTCGTGTCAGTCGTCGTGTCATTTCCGTCCGCGTGGTGGCAATTGGTTGGTCTGTTTCGTTGTCCGCTCTCCGTTCGCATCGTGTCAGCTCGTCCTTAGTTCGTCGTGTCCGGTCTCCGTTCGCATCGTGTCAGCTCGTCCTTAGTTCGTCGTGTCCGCTCGTCCTTAGTTCGTCGTGTCCGGTCTCCGTTCGCATCATGTCAGCTCGTCCTTAGTTCGACGTGTCCAGTTCGTTCACGTGCCAAACGTCGTCATTAATAGTTGTGTCAATTGTTGGTCTGTCCAAAGTTG